>CM022530.1:17992415-18736701 GCA_012273795.1 Dendrolimus punctatus | reverse complement strand
AATAGCAAAATACCCACCCAACATTGAACTTAAGAAGTTTTTTAAAATAAAAATAAGTCATGAAATAATCTAGATAGTAAATAATACGATTTACGTGTTACTTTCTGTATTTCGATTTTTATATAAATGCCATATACAATATAAAATGAATATAATTTTCAAAAAAGGTTTCTTAAATTTCTTTTGAACTGCTTTTTCGTTTCATATTATATTTCACTTAAACACGAAGTTGTCTCCAAAAAATCACAATTGTAAAAAAGTCATCTTATGTATAAAAATGAATGTTTGTCTGTATGTCCTTTATAGAATCGTAAACTATACATTTTCACTATACATTTACACACAATCATGTGATGATCATTAGCAAAGTGGTAGTGCATGAGCCAGAGAAGGTTTCTGAGTTCGTTCACAATTGGACCCGGTAGGTGGCGCTGCTGTCGGCATGATGATTGAAGCTTTTCCGGGCAGGACGACGTCTGCCGGGACAGGTAGTATGAAATATTTTTAACAATTGAGTTCGTTAAGTTGTCAATGCCTCATTTCTACCAAAATTAAAAAGCAAAAATGAACCGTTCATCTTCGGCGTAGTAAAATTCTAAGTCAAGATGTCCAAATAATAAAAGTGACTAATAAAATGTTATTGAAACGTCCGGTCTCGTATTGCGAGTTACATATCAGTCGTGATACATTGTTTGGCTTAACTACTTTTTTCAGCCATTATGGCTTGTTTTTACGATCCTATTTTGCTGTTTTCCTCGTGCCATACATCACTGTCCTTTATCCAGTGTTTTTCGTAGTCTATTTTTGAACGAATATCAAATTTGAGAAAGAAATGTCAAATAGTAAGCATCTTAACTCCTTGGCTGTCGATGTATGGACTTTTGACCTATTTGTTTTTAAGTAATAAATAAGTGACTATATACTATATAACAAATCGCTACTAGAGGGAAGCGTGCCCCCTTTTTTCAATCGTTGTGACTTGAAACGAAAAAGCAACACTAAAAAGAGATAAGCCTGCGAGTGAAGAGATAGAATACATTATTTTTTATCATTTGAACACTAGCTCATACATCTGTATGGAATTTGGAAATGCTATGAAGTTTTTCGTAAATACATCTAATCGTAGTCAGTTTCGTTAATACTTCAATTCAATGTACTAGTTCTTTTCAATTAATTAGTGAAGGTAATCTTAATATATATAAATCTCCAGTCACGATGTTTGTCCGCGATGGACTCCTAAACTACTCAACCGATTTTAATCAAATTTGCACACCGTGTGCAGTTTGATCCAACTTGAAAGATAGGATAGTTTTTATACCGTTGGAACCGGTAGGTGGCGCTGAGATCGGGTTCTAGCATCCTCTTAACAACGGGGAGCGATTTTGTTTTTGTGTGTTTGAGTGGGTCCCCGGATGGTTTAAATCCACAATTGGAACCGGTAGGTGGCGCTGAGATCAGGTCTTAGATTTTTATTTTTCAGAGCAGGACAACGTCTGCCGGGGCCGCTAGTTGTAATATATATTTTTTAAAGTTATTATAATATGTTTTTTATTATTAACAATTATAATGTAATATAAACTTAATCAGTAGGCTCAATTTTAGTAATAATGAGAGAGAGAGAGAGAGAGAGAGAGAGCCAGACAGAGAAACAAGCGCACGCCGCACGGCTTACAACTATAGCAAAAAGTGTCGTTACAACTTTTGGTCTTAATTTTTTCCGTCTAGCCCCATTTCGCAACGCGCGATAAGGAACTTCGTTCCAAAACTTCGTTCCAATAATAATAAACCATAGCCAGTAGCAACAAAAATAGTTGTCATTACAGAACTCTTTAACTTCAATGGAATAAATGGTTACATACTTGCTTCAATATCTGTGCTTGATGACGGGTTTCATTCATCAGAAAACTCCATTGTGGAGTATCTTCGTCATGATTTAATTCACGAGAACGAAGTAATGTTACAATGCGCATTATGCTTAAGAAGCTGCCCTGTCCCCGAATTTGAGCCTATTACACATAATTCACAACCACTGTTCTTTAAGTTTTTATCATCTAAGCTGATTAGACTAAAACTAACCTCTAGAGTCTATATATAATATTTTCTTAAGTGTTCGCGACTTGTATACATAACAAAACTATGTTTTAACGGTTTTAATAAACCAACTTGACCGATAATTTCTTTTATTTTTCCTTCCACCCATTTTATTATTATATAAGAATTTTAGAGCTAAGCGTGTTTGCTGTAGAGTTTCTTGCGCCGCTTCTTCTTTTCAAGCCACAATATGTTGAGAAATGGTGTTAAATGAGATTAGGCTCCCATAAAGTAAATAATAACCGTAAACAAAATTAAAACTAAATAATTAAAATGAACAACTTGGCAGTAGGCTAAATAAAACTTTGACAATGCTCAGTGACACTTGTCATCTTTGTCTTCCGTGATCACGGCCACTGTAAAGTGACCGAAACGTCGGAATAACCAAAATCAAATAAATGACCACAATTAAAACCGTTAAAACGTAATTTTATTCTCTATAGTCTAGTAATGAACCAAAGACATCGTAGACAAAAATGTGTCTCACTGTATAAAATATCTGTTAGAGAAAAATAATGGTACTTTTTTGTATCGAAGTTTTCCCGAACGATAAACATATCGGACTCGATTTGTCACTATGAAATATATATTGTGATACAATTTTCTTTCGCTACGTTAGTTTATGAATCGTTTTCTAATTTAATTATACGCTCCAACAAGCTCAGAAAGGGACAATGTTTCTTCTACACCGATATAATTGAAGCGTTTGTGATATCGAAATAAAATGTTATTTATTCAATACGTAGTTATAAACGACAGTTTTTATGATTTATTTGTATGAAAGTTTTCTCGAAATCTCGAAGATCTTCCGAAACGGCTTAGCGGAGTTTAATTCAAAAGTAATTTTCTCTCGGATTTTTGTGTCGTTCGATGATAATATCTTGCAGGGTTCAGAAGATACTCAAACTAAAATTGCAAGATTTTGACTGACTAAAATTGCAGTCCAAGAAGTATGAAGGGTAATTTCAACGTCAAATAAAAAATAACTTAAAAGATCAAATCCTGGCTGGGACGCATACAACACTTGTAGTTTTTCGGACTTAAATGGTATTGCCTTGTAAATTATTAACTTATTATCTCGTGCTGATAGTAACAGAAAATTATCGTGACGACACATCGATTTCATCACCGTACGAAACTTGCCAATACGCCTTGTATAAATGCATAAATTAGTATGGCGTATATTGTTCATTCCACTAAAAAGAAGGAAGACCCGAGGCCAGCAGTAGGGCGTTTGTGAACTGATATTATTTATATGATAAAACATCGCTTACATCACAGCAAGGAAGCAGCTCATATTCCCTTTCCGACGATAAAGAATAGATCAAATAGATACCGTGAACTTGTTAAGTTTACATCGAGAAGGGGACGTATAAAATCAAGTATATTTACTAGGGGTTAGGACCCATTGAACTGAACGGCCATGACATTATTTCTAGTATAAAGTAATAGAAAGGGATATGCTTGAAAAATCTGGTCATATAAATAGTGTAACACTGCAAAGAAGAGCTCGGGATCTGTAATTTATAAGATAACACTCGGAGATTTTATCAGACGCTGTAAGCTTGACCAATTATAGTTTTAAACCAATTATAGTTTTAAATACGCTTAAAACCCGAGTTGGTTCTAGTAAAGTGAAGCAGTTTTAAGTAGGACCTAAAAGTCTCGTCCGTCCGCAAGACAAAGTCTCAGTGTGACGAGCTCCAAAAGTTCCAAATCCTTATTTTTAGAAAGACTCTATTTACTTGCAACATTATTTGCTTTTTTGTACTGCATGAGTTCAGTAGACAGGCAGACGGCCCACTTCATGGAAAGCAGTTACCATCGTCTATGGACATTTGCAACTCCAAAGATACTATAGATACCTTGCTGCTCTCTTAAGGCAGACTGGAACCTGGTCACTAATGCCGGAACACAAATTAAGGTTATGAAGGCATACTCTAGACCAGGGGTGGTAGCTATCCAGTCGGGTAAATACCCTATCACCTGGCTGTGGGTTGTTTTTTGTTGCCTCTTACGACCGGCCGCCCCGGTCGAAGGAAATTGTTTTATTTCTCCGTTCCTGCATGGATAAAAAAAATTCACGCCTCGTAGGTACAATATGCATGTGTCTTGTATAATCTCGTATTTATATACCATGTTTTAGGTGAAAAAGTTAATTTGAATTTGATGGCATTGGGCCTTAAACTATAGGCTCCTTGGTAATCGTACACTTTTCTTCTCCATGAACAAACAATATATAAGTTTAAAAAATAAATTGTAGAACAACATTTAGTCACAATAAAACTACGTTTTAACGTTTCGACGTTTAAATTAGATTAGGCTCCCATAAAGTAAATAATAACCATAAACAAAATTAAAACTAAATAACTAAAATGAACAAGTTGGCGGTAGGCTAAATAAAACTGAAACAATACACGTTAGACAAATGTCATCTTTGTCGTCCGTGATCACGGCCACTGAAAAGCGGCCAAAACGTCGGAATAACCAAAATCAAATAAATTACCGCGCTTAAAACCGTTAAAACGTAGTTTTATTATGTATTCAAGTCGCTATAACTTAAGATAACTTTAGTCAATTTGTTACTTATAAATTTGTTATTTTGTAAGTTTAGTTTTATTTATAGTATAGTTTTTTTTATATTTGATTAATTATAAAGTAATAAAAAGAACTTTGAGAACAACATTTAATATGAAATTATTCGTACTCACTTCGAAAAGAAAGTATGAATGTCATCGTGTAATTGTTCCCCTGTGTTGTTGTACGGCCTGTCAAGTAAAACTTTTGTAATAATAAAAGTAGCAAGATACTCAAGAAGTTTTCCCTGTTTCACGACGATACTGCCAACATTTCATATAACATTCAATTAGCTTTTTGTACGAAAAGTTTCAAACGGTTTTGAGGAGTTTGCTTGAAGGCATATTTATTTGAAAGGCATGTGTATTTTCGTATTCATTTTCTTTTGATATGTTTTGTATTACTTCAATTGGGCCAGTATTTTTCCGACATACCTAAATATAATTTTACGAATTCTCCCACGTTTATTTACTACTGCGATCTTTTGACCACAGTCAAAAACAATTTTTATTTCGCTTTTTTAAAATAACTCAATGTAATAGTTAAAAAATGTAAACAAATGAATTTTAAACAGATTTGATCATACATTTATTTTATACAATAAAACGTCATAAAGTGAGTTTATGAAGACTTAACTTGATTATTTTTCATTCAAGGCATTCTTTTTCAACTATAGGACTATGGATGTCCTTACATTGGTTAAGAGATTTATTTATGACAAGTAAAAACAAAGTTACACTCATTCATTTATATAAGTGTCTGACGTTGAAGTTACCAAAGTGGAATACGATATATCTTCGCGCAAACATCCAATTTCCTCGAAACTTCCTCCTCATCAAGGGTGCTTGTTAAAATCTTGTCTTCATCCCCACAGAGGACAGTAAGGGGATAACATCAAATTGTTTCCGCGTTGCGACGAGCAGGGTTTCCAGATAGAGACCTCAACATTTCTAAATAGTCAAAACTCAGCTGATATGATATTATTTTTTGGGATAGATAAGCAACTTGAAGAGCTGTAATATACTGGATTAAAACAATAATAACGTCGCCTACTGACTAACATAATGATCTTTAATTATTATGTCAAAAGTGACCCGCCATCAACCTTCTCGCCATTTTTACAAATACCATATGACTTGAATTTGTTACGCATTTTATTCCTTGGCTTATATTTGTTAACAACTTTAATCTGCATGCTGAACTTATATACCAGAAATAGCATTAGTAGTCAGTTTAGGCAGATAAAATACTCCCTTTTTTCCTTAATTAGGAAAATTAATTTCCAAAAACTTTAACCAAAGATTTTCGGTACCTATTAAGAGCTCTACAAATTAAGTGTTTTCCCCAAGATTACGGAAAAGTCATTTAACCTGGAGACCCCAGCGACGGGTGACAGGTCCGCAGCTGGCTGCTGACAACGGTCCGCTGGACTGACACAGTAATCTATTACTGGAAACATCCACAGTGTTGACTGTGTCACGAACGACGTTTTGCGATTGTTTATACACACTCCGCTGACCAGTTTGTGACGGCTCTGTTTGGTTTAGCACTGGCTAGTTTGAATATTTCCCTATGTGAGGCTCTCCTACAGAATAATTCTGTGATTTGTTTGATAGCAAACATTTCATTTGCGTATCATGACTTTTATATATGGATTTTGACCCATGAATGATGATCACTTAGGCTCATTATTCTACTTAGAATTTAGTCATGTACATAAGGACTATTAATATTATTTTATTAAGTTGAATATGTCAATCTATTTTATTATATTAGGTACTATTTAATTAGTTTGACGGCCTCTGTGGTTGAGCGGGCTAAGCCTTTGCAGACCTAACTCAATGAACACAGAAGCTCCAGGTTCGATTCCTGGTATAGTAAATTCCGGAAACGTATTTTCTCTGTTATTTACTATGGTCTGGGTGTCTGGGATCGGCCCCAGAGTAGTCCGTTGTATATTACTCATAACATAAGCGTAACTTGCTTAATTTGGGGATATACAATATGTGAGTTTGTCAGCCGATTATTATGTATGTATTTATTCATTTAAAAAAATATTATTTTAACACCTTTAATTAATTACTATTTTGATTTCTATAAAAGATTTCATTCGTGAATGTATAAATAAAATAAAGAAACAACAATGCTAACTATGATGTTACTAGAATAACCGTAGTATATAGCTTGCTACCGTGCTGTTTGTTCAAATATTATAAATATATCACCACTTTGTGGGAACACAGTGCTCTCTGGAAAATGCAATTTTACAAAAAGCAAGTATAATACCACCACTGTTGTTTAAAAGTAAAGCTATTTTTTTTTTCAGAATTTTTCGTTATATTTATAGAAATACAATACAGTATACCAATAACAGTCGTGAACTTAATTACCTAATCGATATATTATATAAAGCATTATTAACAACAACACACATCACTACAACTGATAAGACAAATTTAATACAATATAAACACATCGACATTAAAAATACAAAAAATAGATTACACAATGAATAGTTTCATTTAAAAACCATGGTTGAAAAATTCTAAGAATGACAATAGTACTTTAATGGCAAGGACCACTGTGACTCAATGCCCCTCGTACCGATGCGTCGTAATTTTACACATAGTTAGAGAGCCAGCTTAAATCTGACAACACATTCTTTACGGTATCTGAAATTTCGTCCAGTGAGACTTCTATACCCAGTAAACAAGCAATGGGTACTAGCTAAGCCCGGCCGCGGTAGGTTTGGGGTCCCTCAGGTGAGTCAGGTATGAAAATTAAGTAAATTTTTAAAGTATTTTACGGCGTCTGCCGTTTTAATATGTCATAATATACCTCTACAAAAATTGAAAAATAAATATGGCTGCTGATTTTGAAGGTTGCAACATCCTGGCAGCCACTTTTAAAATTCGGAATAAAAATTAAAGTATTTTACGGCGTCAGCCATTTTAATATATTATTTATTGAACTATTTTAAGCTAATATTAAAAATGGCTGACATTTTTTCCGGTTGTAACTATCCGGTTTACAGCGAAACATTAACTGTAGTCCGTGCATATGTATGTCCACAGTTGTAATTTTCACATTCGTAAAATTTATATAACATTAAAATTATTTTAGTCAATGTATTTTTTTTGTAAATATACAATTAAACGAACACATCTACTACTTTAAATGTGCATAATAAAGAAAAAAAGGTTCATTATAAGGCTGTAACAAATATAAAATTATTATGAAGGGGTAAAAAAAATCAAACATTAATTAGATATATTCATTATTCATATCAGAATATATTTATTTTTGGAAATAATCTATAACGATGAAATGATCATGAAATATTTTATAATTAATTTTCATCTTCGGAATCGTCTCCAGAAAGTGATAAGTCATCTTCATCCACCAAGTCAGATTCTGTAAAAATAAAATACAATTTTTTAAATAAGCTTATGATAATTAAAATGCTGTTGCAATAAATGTTACAATGCTGTCATTACCTTCAGGATTTAGAATCAAGTCGCTGACAAAGCAAGGAAGTTGGTCTCCTTCGAACCACTTAAATACGTAACGGTTTTCCATCTCCATCCAGCCATATTCAAGGGGATTCAGTGATGTGGGCTCTTTTACATGAGCATTTTTCCAAATGCTGGAAATGTAATGCGTCCTTAAAACTTGTTGTACAGTTCAGATTTACACGGAGGGATCAAACTTGCATCAAAGCTCCGGACTTTTTTTTATAAATTTTACGAATGTGTAAATTACAACTGTGGATATACATATGCACGGACTACAGGTAATGTTTCGCTGTAAACCGGATAGTTACAACCGGAAAAAATGTCAGCCATTTTTAATATCAGCTTAAAATAGTTCAATAAGTAATATATTAAAATGGCTGACGCCGTAAAATACTTTAATTTTTTTTTCCGAATTTTGAAAAGTGGCTGCCAGGATGTTGCAACCTTCAAAATCAGCAGCCATATTTATTTTTCAATTTTTGTAGAGGTATATTATGACATATTAAAACGGCAGACGCCGTAAAATACTTTAAAAATTTACTTAATTTTCATACCTGACTCACCTGAGGGACCCCAAACCTACCGCGGCCGGGCTTAGCTAGTACCCATTGCTTGTTTACTGGGTATAGAAGTCTCACTGGACGAAATTTCAGATACCGTAAAGAATGTGTTGTCAGATTTAAGCTGGCTCTCTAACTAACACGAAACATTTGTAGAAAGTTGTAGAATGTAATTCTGATTCTATGTTTAAATATGAAATTGAAAAGAAACTTCGGACGGTGATACGCAAAGAGTACATTGAATAATGTGATACGGGAACGTTGTGGAGTGAAATATATAATAACAAGAGTTGAGAAAGGAATGTTGACTTGATTTGAATATGTAAAGAGAATGGATGAGACTGATAAAACAAGTTTATGATAACAGTGTGGGTTGTAGTCTTTGCCGGAAGACTGTAAAAGTATTTACTATAAATCGCAGATGTTTTGAAGAATTGCATACTAAAAAGAACATATAATAAACGTGTAGAATCAAGACAATAATGAAAGTACATGAAATAAAAGTAAATCGTCTCAGCTTACCCCTATGAGAAAGAGGCGTAATAATATGTATGTAATTAATAAAACTTTAATGAGCGAGAGGTAACCGACATAGCTTGTATAATTAGTAAGTGGAAGTGGCAGTGGGCCGGTCATGTCCGTCGCAAGATTTACGAGCGATGAAGCAAACATGTCCTGGGGCGAGACCGCGTCTGTATAAACGTAGCGTAGGATGCCCTTCAGCCCGGTGGACCAAAGACCTCAGTCAGGTCGCCGGCAGGAGATGGATGTGGCGCAAGGGGCCTACATCCAAACGGACAATAATTGGCTCTGAAGAAGAACAAGTGACAGAACGTCCCTGTGGCACTATATAATTATGCAAAGCTTAAGGGCTTTAGAGTATAACATTTTTATATGACGATTGTTATTCTTCTTCCATACTTATACTCCACTCGCGTATAATTGACTCAGATATGAGCCCATTTCCTTACGTCTCACAGACCCAACATAACATCCGTGAAACATAAGACGCGCTTAATATTGTAGTGCTCTTTGCACTTTGCAATTCAGACAGTTAGAAATGTAGCTTAACATTATTCTGCAGACGCAGACGATCCATATCAAGTAGATATCTCTGAAATATATTGTACCATTTCCTTGCAAGCGACGCCGGGTTATCGCGGCCTATATTTTTAAAGAAATAAATGGAAGGTGCAACTTGAAGTCATTGCCTGTGTCTAACAAAAAGAATTTATCCCTGAATATTTTATGTCTATATGTTTTTTAATTAGAATATAGAGTCATGGTAGGTTTTGGTGGTAACTTGAAGGTGATGCTTTCTTATGTAATTTTATTGAAAATGAAACTTCTAAATCTAGTTTAGAAAATATTATTATGGAATTTTGATGATTTCCAACTGTTCTTAAATAAAAAACAAAACTAACTTTAAAAGTTTAAAAAGCAAATATAAATATTTTCCACAACATCTAATATAATAGTCAATGTATAGAGTCATCTGGTGAAACAGTGGTGTTGTACTTAAAAAAACATAAACTTCGAAACGTATTGACATAAATACTTTTATAAGCGGCAAATTGAATATTAAAAATATGACGCTTGTTTTACACCATACATACATACACAAATACAAATATATAAGTATTGGTGTTCTGTATATCGCGTAGTAATTCATTAAGTAGACAAAATAACATATAAAATCTTCTTTACTAACCAAAAAAATATTTGAACAAGAAAATATATGAGGTGTTAGCGTGCTCGTGTTCATAACTCGAATTGCGCGGATTTAAAACCTGGCCGGAAAGCATGCACTACTTATTATCCCCGTAAATTGGTATATCGCCTGGCCGCTGTTTTGGTTACGTTACCGTAGCCGAACACTCAGTACCGTAAGCATCACTGGCCGGCGAGTACGCGTACATATCGAGTTCCTGATGACGTCACATGAATGTTAATTTGATAAGGTTCCAGCGCATTAGCAATTTGCGGGGATAATACGCAGTTTGCAGCAGTTTTGGCCGTTTGGATGGCCCTGGTATAGACCATGTCGCCATAACAAACTTGAGTTGTGTTCCGGCATTAGTGGACAGGTTTCAGTCCCACCTACGAGTCCGGCAGCGAAATGTATAAACGGGTGGCCCAAGCCCAGCAGTGGGACGTTTATGGGATGTTATTATTATTAACTCAGACAAATAAAAGGATAGAAGGAGCAAAAGTGTAGAGTGAAGCATTTTTTAAAGACTTGTGTGCGTAAACTTATGTAGTCTTGGTACATAGGTAATAGTAATCTATCTATTGGCCACTGTTCCCTCTTTATTTGTACTAATTCAATTATTTAATACTAAGTTTTCGTAACAGACTGCGGCGCGATCAGCAAAAGCCATAAATATTTCACAATCGGCTGTCTTTAGCTGAGTTCACTCCTGAGAGCTCAGGGCACGGTTTTATCAAATATTAAACTTAAACTATGTATATATGGCAGGCTATTGAAAAAATGTAACTAGTATGAAATAAAATTCATTCATAAATATCAATTCGTTTTGGGACCACAAAAATAATAATATTATCTTGTGTACGCATTTTGTTAATTTATTAAGGTGTTTGTTTATACAGACTTTTCCTTAAAAAATAAGTTGTTATATCCATTAATTAAAACTTGGTAGTTCTATAGTCGACGTCTTTAGGTCGTCTGGAAGCCGTACCTAAATTATCTTTCTTAATCAAAATTTGACGTACTTCATCAGCATCTGTGTCAAGGGCAAATTAAATAGGCACTCCACCAAAACTTGTGATTTAATTTAGTGTATTTCTTTTATGATGTTAATTAACGGTATGACTGCTTTAAATAATCCAATTTCTTTTCATCTTTGAGAAAAACTTAGTGCTTTAGTACAATCTTCATATTAAATTTGTTCTCAAACAGTGAAATTTATGACAGAACGTGTGCGTGAAAGATATTCTGGACTGAACAGAATAATAATAATAATAGATAATTAATTATAAATACTATAAATGCTTTCGTGCTCCTGTTGTCATTACATTTATTTTGTAAAATAATATGTTCGAAACGTAACTTGAATTCTGTATTTATAATTGATGAAATCAACGACAACGTAACCTCCACTCATGCATAGGTATACCAGCCCTTTGGGAGCAGGAACCTCTTCGTACAACCCCAAATATGAATATATGGTGTAATAGGAAGCTCGTAGGTCCCAAGACGGCGGCGTTGCTCGCGATTCACCCAATGAACTTGCCTCATAAATCCACGCCTTACATGATGCTTGTTTGCATAATACAAGACTAAGTCGGCTTTGTTATACCAATTTGAAAGGTAGGCAGCTGCATGCGCTTTATTGTACCGCAACTTACGAGTATGCTCTCATATCATCATTCAGCAAGTGGTTTAATATTTTAATTGCAAGAAGGCCTTCATTTTTCTTTAATTGATGACACGATTAAGGTTTCCGTATAGATAATGAACAATTATTTCTTTTTATTATTTGGCTATACTTGGCCTGTATTATAACAACTAGCATGGCCAAGTTCCTTAACGCATTTAGAATATTTTGGATGAATAATGTTTCTACTAGCAAAAAGTTAAGTACAACTAAATTTTATGAACATCTGTGTAACACCGCAGCAAACTTCAGTGAGGCTTTTAGTGACGTAACTTAAGAGGACAGACATGACATGGGTCTATGTGAAATAGTCACGATGGTTACAGCAATTTTGCGAGCCGCGTATACTGCAATGAGTGTTTTGGGTCTCATTATTTTTCATTATACAGCATGTGCGTAAAGTGGAGTGTATGGCATTAGGGTTGTACATTGTTTGCAGTATTCGCAAAGTCATGTGACGCCTAAGCTTCTTATGTCTACAGGCTTGTATTTACAAATAAGCCGACAAAAAGTATTTAAATCTAAATTCTAATTTAACAAAGTAGTCAAAAATTTAAGACCTGTCTCTCAAAAGCAAAAGAATAAATGAAGTTTCAATATTGAATACATATCAAAAGCATGATAAATAAGAAACTTATCGGTCACATACATCGATGATAAGGATAGTTTTTGCAACGTGCTTGTCAGAGTTAAAAAGGTGAAGTACCAAATAACCAGAAACAACGTGTCGAAAAGCGTATAGGCAAATCGCGTAATCTGTGAACTGCTAACAGGAACTAGACATCGATCAAAACGTCAAACTCAGTGGAAGTCCTTGAAACAGACTCATTACTAACAATGGACATGTTTGATGAAAACAAGAATAATTATTATAAAAGTTATAATTTAAATTAGATAATTCAACGTTCCACAATACAGTGGCTGCTGTCTGTGTGTGCCAGGTACTCAGACGTCGACGTCGATTAATTGCTTCATTAGCTAAACGTTCTTGGTTCATTAAACTGATAACTTGTAGGTATTCGGCAAGGAAGCCATTCAAAGCGATAAGAGAGTGCTCCGTTTACAGTACCACCTTATTTTTAATAATTTGAAGGAAAATATTTTTAGGATTATATTTTTGAAGAATTATACTGAAAGTTTAATTAATAAATAATTGTGAGAGTCTGTTTATTTTCATCTCGCTGATAAAGTTTACTAAAATTGGGATTTGATATTTAAAAAGCTACTGTTTGGATTTTATAGCCAGTATTAATTACTAAGATTTTAAGCAGGAAAGCAAAGCAGTAATAGCCAAATGGTAATAGTCAAAATCCTTGATTCTTTACTGAATGCTTTATATGCATTATTATTGCTGCAAATCAAACTGGTTGACGCTCCACTGATGATAGTCGCCAACAATGGACACCTAAACAGCCAATAGGCTTCCTACCTTGTTAGGACTTGAAGAATCTTATTTCGTCGTTATATAAGAGTCCTTTTTATACATCAATAAAAATATTAAAAAATGACTAATGAAAAAAGCTAATGAACGACAACATGAAGTCGATGTTTTGTTTTGAATTTTTTTCTTATTAAATTACGAAATCCAAAGTTCGGTACATGGTAACTTCTAAAATATCCCTTTTAAAGAACCCTTAATTCCGTGCCTAAAATGACATGTCGGCCATTTTACTCTGGCCTTTCTATCTACCTGCCTATGTGCTAATTATTTAAACACAATGAACCGACGACACTGGCCTAATGGAAAACGCCATCCATGTACCGTACTCGCATCAATTCAGGCACCTCTTACTAAAATAGGTCAATTTCTAAATGCTAATAAGTGCCTTTTTTCGTGTCCCAAAGCCATTTATTATTCACCATCGGTCAGAAAAAGGGCCCCCTTCGTTAAATTAATATACCGATTCGTAAAACAGTATTTTAATTCGTTCGTCTATGTAAAATTAATTTCTAATTGATCAGGTACGCCTAAATGTATTCAGTAAATATACTTATAATTATTATTACGTTCAGTTATTTAAATAATACCTACAAATAAGGTTAAAATATAACACTAAACGTCAAAAGATTTTCCTATTGTTGTTTGTTCTTAGCATTACAAAACCTATGTGAAATAGTTCCATATTATTGTTAGTAAAAATAATTCATAACTCGCACAAAGCATTGATTGCACATTCTTTATAACAATGTTACGTCCTGAATGTCAAAAAAAGACAAATTCACACCTGCGTACCTGTTTATTACCTTTGTGTTTACAATTTTTTATTAGAAAAACAGCCCATTGTATATTGTAATCTTTCATGGTAGTCATTAGCCAAGTGTGATTCTTGGAAACTCGGTCCACGCGGTCAAGCAGACATACTGTATTTGTACAGTATAAAGCAATACCCAAATGGAGAGATCGGCAGTCAAGCGATAACCACGAGCAAAGCAAGACTTGTGTACATGCAGTAATCTATTTAGTGACGATCTTAGCGCGTTATTGAATCGTTCATTACGTTTGGACTGGTGGTGTTCAGTTATATTTGAACCTGTGTTATACTAGTTTGTATAGTTCTAATAAATTCTATAGTAATTCCAACAGCATTTTAATTCGAGTCCTGCAACTCGTAACAATAATATTCTACTGTAATACATAATAACGAATCGAAAATCTTGAAAAAATTGCGTACATTTGCAGTCACAAAAATAGTACAATACCTACATAGATACTTATGTTGTTAATATACTTTTAGGATAGGTAGATTAGTATATTATGAATTCCTGCTAACTTAATTAACAGTAATTTGTGCAAAATGTTTTCTACTTACTACAATTTACCGCATTTTATTGACATTTTAAAATAAAGGTATAATTGTGTTTTATTATGAATTCAGGACGTATATTTTATTTGTTGGTCAATGTTCAAATACAACCCAAAAAGCATTTAACAGCTTTTCGTTTTTAATGGTGCGTAATCTGCAATAATTCTCAACTATTCAATAATAAACTTTATATTATGTCCGAATGCAAATTATAACCGTAAATTATCATCCAATGTCTAAAAGTACGATTTATACCCAATACTACAGCGGAGTTATTGAAATATATGTCCCTAAAGACAATACTCCGATGCGGGTAGTAATTTTATGACAGAAAATGTACTGTCTTTCACAGTGATAGGGTTGAAATTGGGATGAGTTATATGATCAAAGGAAAAACAACAAAAAATGGAATTACGCTAATATTCAAATAGAACGCAAAGCAATGGAATGAGTCGTTTCGCGTTGGGACATAAATCTACCACATGGCATTTGCATGCAGAACCAATGAAAACAAATTTTATATTGGTTTGGAGGGATATTTTCGGTGTTCTGTTTATTTTCGATACTTCTGAATCAAGTTTTTATAAAACCTGGATTGTCGGTGACATAAGCGTTTATGTCGTGAACTTTTTAGCTACCCTCATGTTGCGTGCCGACTGTTGGGCAATGAAAAATACCAAATTTTGCTACTGATTATGGTTTCCTATGGAATATATAATGAAGAATTCAACTGAAGTAATATTCTAGTTATTTATATTTTTTTACTGTTTACCTCGTTTTAGGAAAAACATATAAGGTTAATAAATCCTAATTTAAGTGTCTACGAGGACGAAGCGCTAATGATTACTTTAATGATCATAAGTTTTATATACAATGTAAAAACCCTTTGCTATTGATTTTTTACATTGTACACTTCTGTATCAATCTTTCTCTCTCTCTCTCTCTCTCTCTCTCTCTTGCATAATAACAAATACCATACAAATCCTACCCGGATTCCACAACACTCCTGACTGCATCCGCGTAACTCATTTTTGTTGATTTACCTACCTACAGTTTATCAGATTGATTGATATTAGTAGTTATTGTTCTGGTCTTTTAGACCGTTACATCCGCGTAGCTTGTTATTTTAGATTTTCCTATTTTCTACAGTTTTCTTAATTAGTTGGTATTAATAGTAGATTGTTACACGAGAGGTGAAAGAGACGTATTTAGGCACGAGAACAACACTCTTAACACTCTGCTGCTGATTTTGAATGTAAAGAAAGTAAATAAAATTTGATTTTTTAAACAAACAAACTAGTACATCTCGAATAAAATCAAGCGTCATCACGTACATTACATGTGAAATGTCAAGTTTTTTTCTTTGACATTCTTATGTCAAAGAAAAAAAACCAACGACAAAAAAATACTGGCTGGTAAGAACCAGCCAGTATTTTTTTTGTCGCTGGTGATAGTAAATATTAACTCAATTGATGTAAATTATATAATAATTTGGTAAAAGTAATTTATAAGTATAAAACATAACTAAATAATAAACACAAAAATAACATTACTGTAAAAGAAGTTGGGACATAAGTCGCATGTAATTATTTATGGTTCGTATAGTTTTCTAAATTTTTTGACAACAGGTTATTCATCGCCAAGGCAATGACAACACAACAACAACAGACAATGTTAATTTGAGTTGAACAATAAACAAAATTACATGAGTATACGAGTATATGCGTGTGTGTGTCAAATACATGGTAGTGTGGTTATTTTTTTTAAAATTAAAGTGTTTTTAATACATGATTTAAATAAAATATTAGCATTAGTCGCTTCTCCTCTATACACTATAAGTGTGCGAAATTTCGTACTCCTCCGTCCCCGCAATTTTCGTAAAAAGGGGTACAAAGTTCTTGCTTCACGTATTAATATATAAATATATGAGGGCTTGGATTTTTAGTATACTTTCATAAATTAATCCGACTCCGACACATAAGCCGGTCTCTATTGCAGTTAATGTGCTATGTAATACAGTCGTTGAAAAAAAAAACATGCGTTTAAGTCAAAATCTTCTGTTTAAAAATATGAAACTTTTCAGGTTTATTGTCTTAGTATAAATCATTTATTTTGGGTAGTCCTTTGACAGTTCCACAGTATTCAGTAAGACTCGATTCATCCCTTGCGGTAAGATATATAATATTGCAAATTTATTATTTTGATAGTGCAATAAATCATGGGCTACGTCTTCCAACACTTATTTTGTATTGGATAGCTCGATAGAAAGCTTTGAGCGAGTGACGTATTACGTATGGAATATTTTATTCATGACACCTCATCGTTCATACGTGCAATAACAGTTTCTGTTTTGTACCAATGGGAAGGGAAAGCGGAAAATAAATCCAATTTGTACCGGCATATATCATGGTCAGAGCGCAGCTTACGATTTATTCAGAATATCATTGCTGGTGTGTGAGGTTATTAGTCTAGCTTGGTTTCGGGCACAAATATTACGATCAAATTGCATTTTATGTCGTTCACACGCCGACAACGTGAATGCACAACTTTAGTTTATTGTGTAGTTTGTGTTTAAAATAATAACGTAATTAAGAAAAACATCCTATTGTTGTTATAGTCGTTTATGGCCGCAGGTGTGTAGATTACGTTTTCTTGAAAACTTCACTCAACGCGGTCGATTGTTGTATTATACAGTTTACATAAAACGCAGGCAAGGCACTCAAGCAAGGATTACGATACGAGCAAGACGTGTACATTCGATAAGCTATATAGTGACGGAGTTGGCGCGTTTCATTGAATCGTGAAGTTTGTACTGGTTGTGTACAGTTATATTTGTACTTGTGTTATACGTGTATAGTTCTAATAAATTCTATAGTAATTCCAACGGCATTTTTAATTCGAATTTCGCACTCGTAAAAATATCTATTACGAGTGTGGAATGCTGTAGCCTAGGGGTAAGTCCCTGGTTCTATCGTTATGGACTGTATGAGAGAGATATGAACTAGATCCTTGCGCTTGAAAAGCAGAAGCTCCACCAATTTTGATCTCCCTCTTCTGGCTCGGTTCAGGTTGCACTCAGGAACAGCAAACGACACTAAATTCCACTTTGGAGCTAACAATTTGTACAAAATCTAAGTGTAGTAAATGTTCTTGGCACGGCCAGTAATTACAATGAATTTAGAGAATTCTACCCAAGACAAGGATGAACGCATGGCGCGGTGTCTCTTGTTAAAACATTAACAACTACTCAAAAAAAATGGCTGCCACTACGCTCCTCTGTATTATCTGTCTCATCACAAGATAGAGGATAGACAGCGAATTGACGGAGCGATGTTTTACCTTCTTCTTACTAGACAAGGACTGAAAACAAGTGTTGTACTAAATTACGTTGACTTTGACAAACGGTTTGTACACTACAAAAGATGCTGGGTTTAATCATGGTTAAGCCAAACCACGTGGAGTTGTTATATGTTGTTTATTAAAGACGTTTGATTACCTGAGACGCACAACTTGCGGTGCACAAGTGCCGCACGTGATGGTGATGTTAATACGGCTGTTTTAGTAGTTGTTTGTAGCGTATTTATAACACGCTGCATTAGCAATATTGTTCATATACATTTTGTTAATGTACAAAATGTCTTTTTTGTTTAAATATAACTTAATAATTTGACGTATTTTGAGCAATTTAGCTATTAAGTTTTCCCCAAAATTTTCCGCGATTCTAACTCTAGTATATAAACTTTTTTATTTATAAAGCAAGCATTATACACGTTACATTGTATGATTTTCTTTTGTAAGCACTTTTCACACAAAATTTTGGACATGCCAATAAATAAACTATTCTATGGATAAAAATATCCTATGTACAGACTCGGTTTTGAGACTAAATATATATTAACAAATAGATTCCATATTTTTTCCGTGAAAACGTAACTGACAGATTTACTTTTGTATTATATTAGTATATAATTCTAAACATAGAAGGTATCTCCTTGGACATCCAAGGGTGATAATAGAAACTCGACCACCAGCCGGAGTCATCCTTTTCTCAATAATGTATTTTCTATAAAAAGCGATATATAAAAACAAGTTTGATAAATTTTCCATTATTTCACTAGTACTTAGGATAGAATCTGTATAGATAGTGAGATATTGGCACGTGGCCCACTTCAATCCAATCTCACCGATTGCAACAGGAAAGGTAAAACAGTATGGACTATGTTGTACACGGTATCATTCAACTATTTGTTTGCTGCTCTAGTATTTTTTTAAAAGAAAGACATGTCTTGTATCGGATTAAATGCGAAACCAGGTTTTTAATATTTCTTTAATTTGAGACATTAGGTTAAAAAAACGTGACGTTGAGTTTCTCACAAAATGCCCAAAATAAATAATCTTTTATTCCTCGATATAAATTTGCGATATGGAAAAATTTAAACCATACAAATTTCACATCAAAGTAAATATTTTTTTTATATAATAATGTTTTACACTCGAGATTATAATTATAGTCCTGTCATATTATCCTTGATATAATTAGATAAGAACAGTCGGGTATGAAAAGGTTCGCCAATTTTCAAATTTATTCATTTAACGTTCCGCGAGCACATGTTACCTTCTAAAACTTAAATCACAGAAAATAATTTCCACAGGAAATTGTTTATCTATAAAGTTACTTAGATCAAAGTTCTTTGATTTTTTATCTTGTCTAAGATGATCGTTTAGAGATCTAAAACCTTTTTATTTATTTTTTTATTGCATGAGTTCAGCAGGCAGACAGACGGCCCACTTGATGGAAAGCGGTTACCATCGCCTATGGAAATTTGCAACACCAAATGCGCTGCTGCTCTCTTAAGGCAGACTGACCTTTTTATTGATTTTTAATATTTATGATAAGCGTAGTGATTATATCCTCTTTCTTTCTGATAATTATAACTATTGCTAAGCTCAGTGACTGTACATGATTTTAGCGACATGTGAAGCTAGCTACAGCAACGTCAGATTACAGGTAAACTTCAATATATCATTTTATCAATAAATAAAAATATTTGCCTATAAACAATTGATTTAATGTATAATAATAATAAACAATACAGTATTTCAGTGGATTTCCTTCCGCAGGACTGGTACATTTGGTAAGAAAGACTCAGAAATGTGACAATATTGAAATTTTACAAAATATTTTTTTATAGAAAATACAGATCTTTAAGTTCATATTGACAACTATCCTATTATTTTCTTAAGAAGCTCCCCGAACAATGCTGCTGCCTTAACATTATACTTTTCACCGTAAGGTTGCGAATTCATGTCATCTATCCAAGTCTTTATTTTAGGATACCTGTAAATAAAATAATATTTAGTCTTAGCCACAGAAAAAATTCAGACATTCAGTGATCAGAATTATAAATAAGAATAAAATGTGAATCAGTAGAATTAAAACTTCTATTTTATACCCCTGCTACACCTGGGCTTATGCTAGCTTTAATTGTTGTGTTCAAATATGACTAACTTATTATAGCGTTAAAAAACCCCAGTAATGGTTAGCTGCATTATAATATATAAATATACGAGTTATTTGTCAATGCTTAACGTCGTTAATAATGTCCCATCTCAAATAACGCATTACACCTTTGGCTACATCTGCGTTACAAAATCACTAACATTATCCCATGTGTATCAGGTGCATTAGTAATATATCATTAAATAGATATATACAATTTGTACTGCATCTAGCATATCAAAACAAAACATATTATATAAATAAATTGTTGTAAACATTTGGTGACAAGATACCTCTCAACTTACACTGATGAGCAAAGTGAGTAAGGTATATTAGAATTATGGATAACATGACAATAACGATAATAACGATCAGCTATTCTATCATGGTTTAGGACGCTCTCCAGCCCGATACCGACGACCTACGCAATGTCGCTCGTGGGGGCTGGATGGGGACAACAGAGGACCGGGATAGGTGGCGCAAAGTTCAGGAGGTTTACGTCCATCACTAAACAACAGTTGTTTATATGATGTATGCCTTCTACTAACAACGCAACGGTTCTATAAAACCTTTATTCTTCATAAAACAATGGTCTGAGTGATTGAGTGTTTTTTAACTACTCGATCAGGTTTAAGTTGGCGAAATTTTGAATGGTATAATCTAGGTATATTCCTTGGTGGTATATTCCTTGAATGGTATATTCCTTGGTGCATTGTATTAAAGATTTATTACTTACTTATCATCAAGTGGAACGATATGCACAAGGCTACTCAGATCAGTCAAAGCCGATATATCTGCTATAGTAATATGGTCTCCAGCCAAGTACTTCGTACGTTTAAGAAATTCTTCTGTGAATTCGTAAGCTTCTCTTATATCATTCTTTTGTTTTTCTGATACTGCTTTAACGCCCTCTAAAAGTGCTGCATACTGCAATAGAAAATATGAAAAGGCGATTATGTCGATGATATTAGATATATATAAATACTAGGGTGGTCGTTAAAAATTAAATTTCTTGCGACGCCCCCTAAAAAGCTTCCTTTTAATGAAAAAACACTGAGATTTTTTTAATAATTTTTCAAGTCAAGACAACACGTGCCTCAAGACGATTCAAGTTAATTTTTGGGTAATATCATGTTTTTTCAGGAAACTTCTTCATACTTCGAAGTAATAATTATTTTAAGATTGGAAAAGTTTTAACAATGAAATACCTTCCGTATTATCATTCTCAGTGATGAATTTCAAATTATAGTTTCAGAAAAAGTTTAAAATTCTTCGTGATTCAAGCTTATCTTTCAATTTTTCTTATATTTTTAGTTTTAACTTGAATCGTCTTGAGGCACGTGATGTCTTGACTTGAAAAAATTATTAAAAAAATCCCAGTGTTTTTTCATTAAAAGGAAGGAAGGGGGCGTCGCAAGAAATTTAATTTTTAACGACCACCCTAATAAATACTATTTCTAAACTTAACCCAAAATGTGCTCAAGGGAAATTGTCTCATTACTACTTTAATGTACTGCCTCGATGATTACCTACTGTGTTTACTAGAGGTCATTAGTGTCGAATCTTCATTCCTAATATACATAACATTCAGCTAAACTTATCTGTTTAGTTGTGATACGCTTTTTAAATATGAAATTAAATTTAAAAAATGTTCGCCTTTGGTGTTCTAAAATTTTTTTGGTAATAAGTGGACCGTACCACAAGCTTCGACAGTTTCAAAGTTTTCGATAGACGACCAACATTTTAGTAACTAGTGGATTGTGGAAACTAGCAACGATTAGTAGTTATGTAGGATGTGTGTTTTTGAGGATTACTGGGTGATTTTGTTGAGCGATTGTCATTTTTAGTATTCTAGCATGGTTTACAAGCAAAATACCACCAACTTACCGAGACGGAACGTAATCTTGGAAAAAGGATGCCAGAATCGAAGAAAAGTCGTTGATTAACGAGAGCTCTTTTATCAATATCTTTTGGGTAATACATATCATTTTTTCCGTATTTGTCAGCCAAATACATTAGTATGGCGTGGCTGGAATAGTAAAACAAATAAAACGAATCAAATAACTGAGAAAATATCAAGTAAGCCATTCTTCAAACCAACATGCCTATTTGAAAATATTAATGTAAGAAGAAGAGAAATAATAAGTCTTCATTCATTGCTGTAGACTATCTTTATGGAAAAATATTATAAACACACTAGCTGTCCCGGCAGACGTCGTCCTGCCCGGTAAAAAATAGGGGTTGATCGTAGAGGGTTGAAAATTTAGGGTTGTATGTATCTTTTAATGCTGTATCATAAAAAAATAGAAATTAAAAATTTTGTCTAAAAAATAAAAAAATAAAATAGGGGTGGACTACCCCTAACATTTAGGGGGATGAAAAATAGATGTTGGCCGATTCTCATAGATGCCGGATAAGCACAAAAAATTTCATCAAAATCGGTCAAGCCGTTTCGGAGGAGTATGGCAACGAAAACTGTGACAAGAGAATTTTATATATTAGATATGTTTTTTTTTAAATAGGCATACAAATAAAAATATTTGTATTATGAGTAGTTTACAACGAAGAAATGGCGCTCTGTTGTTCGTGCCTACCCCGCAAGGGACCTGGCGTGAAGTTATGTATGTATGTATGTATGTATGTACAACGAAGAACGCTAAGCCTGATTACGAACACTAAACATCCCACTGCTGGTCATGAACTTCAAATCACGGTAAGAGATAGTAACGGTAAAGGTATATAGTATTTATTTTTAAGTTGAAGTAGAACTTTGTTGACAATTTATGTTTATTAAAATTGTGTCTCTATAATATGAATTTAAAAATCATTACATCAATTAACAACAACAACTCAACAATCTAGCAAGTTAAACTCCCTAAGAAGATAATTGTGTACTTAACAAAACAGTTATTACCTGTCAGTAATAGTGACATTGCCGTCTTCAAGTACTGGTACACTATGCATAGGATTTTTCTGAAATTTGCAAAATATTCTATTAACAACAACAATTAAATAAATTCACACACTATACAATTATATATAAAATCTAATTTAACAATCGATATTTTGATCTAGTAAAGGTATTTCATTTCTTTAAATAAGTATCATTGACTAACTTCAAGATCAATTTATTAAATAATACATTATTTCAAAAATAAATCTCACCAGCAAAGAGTTGCGTGTAAGTCTTATTACCAACCGAATATAGTTTTAATGTCATGACGATGATAATGACAACCACATTTTATAACTAACATCTTTTTGTATATTTTGTATGAATTTCGATTAGTCTAAATATAATTAAAAACTAATAATATGATCTCAAACGCAGACTAGACCATCCAAATTTAAAGTGCCGAGACGTGAAAGGCTATTCCTGACTGCTTAGCTTGTTCTATGATTAGTTACGACATGTCCTCTACTAGGTAAGCTTTGAAAAACGCAATTAGGCGCGCTTTAATGTTTCTCGTGAAAGTTAAGCCTTACTAGTGAGTAAGAATTATGTTACGCTTACCTTTAAAAATTCAGGTGAACAATGTTCCTTATCAAACAGATTCACGTCTATCATTTCAACTGATACATTAAATAAATCGCAAGCCATTATAGCTGCACGTGCTGGTGGGCTAAGATCCAATTTATATAGTTTTACTGCCATCTGAAAAAATAAATAAAGACAAACATAAGAGTTATAGACATATTGAGAATATATAATATACTAGCTGTCCCGGCAGACGTCTTCCTGCCCGGTAAAAAATAGGGGTTGATCGTAGAGGGTTGAAAATTTAGGGTTGTATGTATCTTTTAATGTTGTATCATAAAAAAATAGAAATTAAAAATTTTGTCTAAAAAAGAAATAAAAAAATTTAGGGGTGGACTACCCCTAACATTTAGGGAGATGAAAAATAGATGTTGGCCGATTCTCATAGATACCGGAGATAGATAAGCTTAGCTTATCTCATAGATAAGCACAAAAAATTTCATCAAAATCGGTCAAGCCGTTTCGGAGGAGTATGGCAACGAAAACTGTGACACGAGAATTTTATATATTAGATATAATGTCAGCCCATAAATGTCCCATTGCTGGGCTCGAACCTCCCATTATAGGGGGAACGGACAGTATACCCGCCACGCTTGTCCAAGTTGTTCAAAATATTTAGAATAATAAAAGATAATAAAAAACTTTATGTTAAGAACAAATTATTATTAAGTTACAGCAATAAAATAGTACCAAACCGATATGTAAAACCCAGCAGTGAGACATTTAGGCTGTTATTATAATACTATATAATTATATCATATTAATCAATATTACAAAATGACTAGCAGTTTCAAACAATCATAATATTATTAACGATTAAACCAAAAATAAGGACTTTTATTATTATTTTATATTAGTCAGTAATAAAAAAATAGTAATATATTCAATTTTACTGGTATTTTTTTCGCAGCGAAGCCATATCAATTTTTTAATATGGCCCTAAGAGATCACCATAAATCTGAAATTACTTATACAATGAAATGGGTTTCGCTACTTATTTTTATATAACTAGACACATTTTTTTTGTGTAATTATACCTATAATATAACATAGTAAAGAACCCTAGTGATACAAACTAAAAGTGATATAACAAAGAATCCATGAACTTGGAGGCAAAGAACGTTAAAAAAATACATAAATTAAACTCATAACTCACTTTAGCAATTATTTTTCTTCCGTAATCCGCACCTAGGTATTTATATTTCACACAACCAATACAGAACGCGGTTGAATGATAACTAGTCAAGGTCGGACTGGTATCTAAATATTTTTGAGCCGACCAATAACAACTCACAAGCAGTTTACGTTTTATACGCTAATCATCTAAAGTATAGTAAACGGCATCGAATCATGACATACTATCTTTTTTATAGAATTATGTAATTTTATTTATTATCTCGCATCGTCTTGTTTTAGATTAAGTTGGGTCGTCGCGGTTGAATGAAAGACTAATTTTAATAATTACGGTAGATATAATATTATCCTAATTATAATTATAAATGCGTATGTGAGTTTGTTTGTTATTTTTTCACGCTTTAACTACACAATAGAACGTCCCGAAATACTCGTAATGCTACTCATCGTCAGGGGCACTGAAAAGGACATAGGGTAGGTATCGTTCATCCAGAAAAAGAACAGTTCCTTAGCGAAGTCGCGTTTTATTGGCACCACCGTTGCAATCCACTTACAAATACATCGTGATGGAGACGAAAATGACTTTACGCCGCAATTTAAATGTGTTGCTCTCAAATTCTATGTTCGTTAAATGGCATTACGGGTATTTATATAAATAAGTTTGACATTTATAACATACATTTATAACATAACAATTATAACATGCTCTTTTTCTTGATATACAAATATTTTTTTATAGAGTTGAGACAGACAGAACAGTATGCTAACGCGGAGGAGGTTATTGGAGAGCGTATGGGACGCGAAAGAAGCCGCGGGCAAAAGCTATGCTTATTATAATAAATATAATAAAAATAGTAATCGGTAGAAAAATATTGTAAATATGATTGCATTGTGTAAGTAGAGGTTTAAGGTACATTTATTTAAAAAATCTATCAAGAGCGTATCAGTCACTGTTAAGGTCTCCATAGAGGTAAGGAACCTCCACTTTTTTTTGTTAATGGCCAGGAACTACTACTCTACAAAATATTTTAATAAAAAACTCATATCTTAAAACTATTTAAAAGATATTTTTAAGTACTTACTATCCAGATTTTTCCAGAATTTTAGACCACATATTATTTCAAAGACCGATTGCATTTCTTTGATGTTTCATATATGAACTATAATAATTATAAGAAAAGGTCATTATGACAATGCCAGATGTTATTTGTGAAATGATGAATAAAATTCTCGGACTGAATTATCTGAATAAGCTAAAAGCAGACAGTACACATCATCCAAGATGATTGATAGGCCGTGCACACGCGAAATTCTGCTTTATATTCTATTTTGTCTTGGGAACTTTCGTAACAACACTTCACTAGCATTCCCTTGCGGATGTAAATTTATTGGATGTGGTCCTTCCAGGTCGTAAAAAAAAAAGATAAATATTGCATTAATAATGTATTATACACAAAAGGCGGTTTGATATATGTTTATTGTTTATATTACTTAATATATAAATAGGTAATTTTAATAATAATATGTACATTAGGTCCAAAAAGTGCCTAAGTAGAGCATACGTTTGAGTTTGGGACGCGAGCGCTAGCCATTACGCTACCACGACTAGATAGATTTGAGATTATTCGACGGAAATCAATTCCAAGTGAGCGTTCACCTACAACTGTAGACTGCCACAAGAACAGTGCTTTAGCGATCTTATATTCATATATATATCTTTTATTTAATAGTCTTTCAGGCCAGGCGTCTCCCCTAACCTAGTCAGGGTTCTTATTTAGAGCTCTTTTTAAGTCAGATATTCTTTTCTGAAATGTCTGGAAATTTTCTGAAGAGTTTTCTTATCCGCTTTGCTAACTTTTCTTTATTTACTTTCATTATACTTAGCTATTCTATTATATTCATATACATGCTCATATTGGCTGCCAGGCGTTTAGATATTTCCGCAGGTATGACAAATTCAAATTTATTGTGAATATGCGAACCGCCCGTTCCGTTGGCCAGAGACCCTAAACAGGTCGACTTTGGTGAATCGCAAAATTGATATGTGTCTATATATACTGGTAGTTAGTAGATATAACATAAAGTTCCACTTTATTTTGATACTTGTCATATTCATAATATGGATCTGCATCTGCGAAAGTAACTTTATACTTTGGATATTACTGCTGCTTATCTACTACTTTTACCGTACTTGCGTTTGTTTCCTGAATATTTTAATTTTTATTATTATTTTATTTTTATAATTATATACTAGGATTATGAAATTTCATGACATTGAGTTCAACCCCAAGACCATGAAGAAAGAACAAGCAAGCAACCAAATAAATTATTTTCACATTTATACATGAGTGTGGAGTATTTCTTATGTACACTTTCTAGTGGTTTTATGTTTACGTTGACAAACGAGGGATCTCGGGTGTTGCCTCAGTACTTACGATAGAAGTAGTTTTTTGCTCGCTCTACTTCTGGCCTATGTAGGTAGGTATATATGAATATCTTTGGTAAGTAGGTTACAGTGATATTTTTCTCATAAGTTAGAGAATTAATGAGCTATTTTCGCAATTAGTTATACACGTAAAATATAGGATAATTTTTACTATTTGTGTACTTTTCATTTCATAACTCAGTAAACTTTTTTCTAATTCAACTATTTATTTACTGTAACCCCGTATTTTATTTAATAAACACTCTCCTAACCCTTCACCGTATTAATTTCGATTGCTATTCTCACTTCCCGTATTTGTCTATGATAATTAAAGCATTAAACTAGATAAATCTTGAGTGTAGTCTGTATAAGTTCTGAACTATGTAAATAAGTAGAAGACATGTTTGTTTCTACATAAATAGAATGAAATTAATTCTGTGATTTTTTACAGACTTACAAATGTCATCAAATGCAATATATTTCTTATTCAAGATTATTAGTTACTCAATAATAGTAAAATATTATAAACGAATCAAAACAATGACTTATTAAAATATATATAATTATCAATACATTAGTCATATCGATAAAATTATTGCGGTATTATTAAGTTTTGACAGATTGTACCAATCATCATCATACAAATATTCCAAACGTATACAGTCATCTTACACTTGATAATAAGAAAATGAATTGTTATAATCATCATAAATTACTTAGAGAGAACTGATCTGACAACATACACTGAATTGCAATTTTATCCAAAAATTGTCTTTCAAATACTTATTATAATAAGAAAGAGAATAGATTGCATATTGACCGAGCGAAAGTAATCGCGCAATGCCTACAATCAAACTTTTGTCGTCAGAAGCTTGTTAAAAAGATTCCATAGTTTCAAAACTAATATAAGAAAACGGCTCTTGAAGTAATATCTTTATAAACGTTTCGAAGTTCAAGAACTATTCAGTGGAACTTTAATCAAATTCATGGTATACCTACTTCATAGAACAAAACATAGCTAATTTCAGAGGCCGCAGCGTTAGATGGAGTTTGCGGGAAGAAACATTGCCAAACCAAAAACAGATATGCCACTGATCCTTTATCTGTCAAAATATAGGTCTTAATGTTAACTTAAGTTAATAAATTAACGTGACTGACAATTTAGATGTTTTATATTTATTTTTTCCCACTTCAATTACGGCATTACGTTTCACCTATGACATCATGACATTTTCTATATAGTAAACATACTGTTATAACTCTAGTCACGACAAAAAAAACACCTGCATATCTGAAACAAAGCACATTCATTACCCGTTGGCATTTAAAATATTAACATTGAAATTATTTCATGATCGTCTTCTTTTGTTTACTTATTGGCATACGGCCTATTGTTATATTGTAATCATTAGCCAGGTGTTGCGGATTTTAAAGTAAAAGCTGATTCTAGGGAACATTTGCTCGATTGAGGGGAGGAGGCAGTCGAGCGAGAACCACGATCAAAGCGAGCCCCTGTACATATCGGGAATATCTATTAGTGACGGACTTTGTGCGTTTTATTGAATTACGACCTTCTGCATTACGTTTGGATTTGCTGTATTCCGTTACAAATATAACCGAAGCATACCTGTGTTAAACGTGTTTGTACAGTTCTAATAGGCTCTATAATAATTCTAACGGCATTTTAATTCGAGTCCCGCAAACTCGTAACAATACTATATACTTTATATAATGAAAAGTAAAGTTTTATGCCTGAAAATTAAATGTTTTACGGGATACGGATTCAAAATTTGAATCGTTAGATAAAAATTAACGAATACGAATATTGAATAATAAATATTAAATGACATACATTACATTTGGTCCAGCGGGACATTAGTTGTTACAGCTTACTTAGAAAACGCTAAGTATTTTGAACATGTTATATTCTTATAACACAACTTAAGATTCCTTTGCTCTGACATTTTTTACATTATACTGAAATGGCAAAATTAATGGTGAAATTAATCGAAATTGATTTAAATAGTAAAATAAAGGAATTGTTTACAATTACAATTATCAACATAATAAATACAGCTAGAATATATATCATAAGGAGTTAATAATAATTCCGAATCCTTTCAGTATTAATCAATGGCGTTTACTGAAACGCGGACTATGTCTGCTTGTTTCCAAGATTGCGTCTCCAACGTCCAACTTTAAGCATTGTGAGACTACGTGCACAACTGGCAAAGCTATCAAACTTTATAACGGATTCTAATACAATGCTATATGCAAATGTGATTGAATTCATGGGTTCATTGAAGATGTCTGCACGTCGTGTACAATTAACATGGGACCCATTTTATCAAATCTTCAGTCGTTTAGGTGATCGAAGTATTTATTGACTTCTATTAAGCTTTTATGACGATAATTTTAGATGGAGCAGACGAGTCCTAAAGTAGAGACCACAAGTCGGCTTTGTGAAGTATAGTATGCTCTCCAGTCCAGTGTACCGTCGACCAGCGCTAGTTTCTACTAATTTCTAACTGAAAGAGTCAACCTAATTTCATACCTAACATACATGACATTGTAATGATATTTTTATGAGGTTTAGAATAACAATTTGTTATTATTATTACAATTGACATCTAACATACTTAGAAAAAAAATAAAAATAAATAAACTAAAAAGACTATAACTAAAGCTATACTTACAAAATAACATAAATAAAAAATTGCCTCCAAATCGCTGTTGGCTCGCTCCAGTCGTTGTGCACGTTGGATGGCAACGCTAATACGTTGCCTTACGTACAAGCCAGCTTTTTTTTCAGGCGAGACCTCAATTAGACGCGTTGAGAGGTCTCGATGGAGCTGATGAGCTCCAGACTCCCACAGCCCCAGGGTCTCGACCCCGAATGCCACAAATACGTACCCACTACCAATGGATACATATTTAGAATTAGAATCAGTTATATAACTGATTCTAAAAATTCTAATTAACATTTGATTTCTCTTAAGCCGCCAAAAATGTATTTATTGCCTATATATTTAAACCCAAAACTCACTCAGATGTTATAATAAAATATTTCTTTGATATTATATTATTTCGATTCGGTAAGTTTTTAATTCTTAAGAATAAACTTCTTCATTTTTATTCGTAATATTAAACTGTAAATGACTAGGAAAAGTAATAAGTAAAATAGTAATACTATTAGAGATGTGCCTTTATTTTTTATTTGTATACGAGAAATATAAAACTGTGGGAATATTAAAATTGTGAAAGAATATTTTTTCTTCAGTTATATTTATTACATTAAATGCTTTACATTTAAAATTCGAAAATCTTTCTTAAAATTTCACCATAGGCTTTGGCTCCTGGCAGATTATGTTTCTGGCAGAATGGCTGTTTCATCATATTTTCTATCCAACTATGTGTTCTGGGATACCTGAAAAATATACTATTTCTAATTACAAGTTCCGTTTCCTTGGAATTATGTGACTTTTAGGTATGCTAACAGAGAAGTAATTTAAGCTGTGTCCTTCCTGTTTTCTTTTACTTCAAATCACTTAACAAACTTATCAAATACATAAAGCATCGGCAATAATAAAAATATATTTTTACATTTTCTTCCCATGGTCAACTACGTAACGGTTGTCTAGAATATTTAGTCATCGTATATAAATGATCTGAAGTCTGGAGGATACTTCCCACCGCTTTAAGGGCGTTATAAAATTTCTTAGAAACCGGCAACGCGTTGATGCCACCCCTGGCAAAAGTCAATAGGCAACGTTTTAACCGCTTTGCATCAAGTGGGCCGTCTGCCTCTGCACCTGCTTTAGGCAATAAAAAAGATTAAAATCAAATGTTTGTATTGTTACGAGTTACAGGACTCGAATTAAAATGCCGTTGGAATTACTTTAGAATTTATTAGAACTATACAAACACGCATAACACAGGTACAAATATAACTGGACGCAACCAGTACAAACGTGATGTACGATTCAATAACACGCGCAAAGTTCGTCTTTATATAGCTTATCGAATGTATCCACGTCTTGCTCGTATCGTAATCGTCGCTTGACTGCCTCACCCCTCCGTTTGGACATTGTTTTATACTAAACTATGCAATATGTCTTGACACAATGCCCGACCGCATAATAATAGAATGTAAAAATCACACTTGGCTAATGACCAAATACAATTACAAAATTTAAACACAAAGTAAACAAAAGAAGTCCAAATTCAGAAAAGGTAGTAGTAAACTGCAGGTATATGTTTATATTTGTCAGTGTGTAACTATGTTTTATGAACTTGAGAAAATGTGCCGACGCGCATTAAGTTATGATATATGACTATGATAATATGCGATCAAAACCAGGCCGAGGAGATATTGTGGAACAAATGAGTATATTGTTATAATTATTAATCAGTTATAATTATAATTATGAATGTCAAAGAAGCAAGTGAGGTGTGTAAGAATAAGCCTAAATGGCGCTCTGTTGTTCGTGCCTACCCCGCAAGGGACCTGGCGTGAAGTTATGTATGTATGTATGTATTAATCAGACCACATGCCTGATGGTGAAGGAAATGTTATGAGGAAACTTGTACATGGTGATTACCGATGTATGGGGTCGGATAATCGACCATAGGAAAGAATGCCGGGTATATTATACTTTCGCATAGAGATCGGAAGGTCACAGCGGAGCGTTTATAGGTCAAAATTATACTTACTTTAAATCATTAAGCGGTATAATGTATACCAGACCATTAATAGACGTAATACACGACAAATCGGCGATAGTCATATGATCTGCAGCTAGAAACTTGGTATTTTTAAGGAACTGTTCCAATATACTATACACTTCAATTATATCGTCCTTTTGTTTATCAGTATATGTTTTGACATTATCGAAGAAAGCTGGTTTCTGAAAATAAATTAAGTTGTGGTAGCTTAGTGGATAACTTAACCGTGTCCTAATCCAATGGGATATATGCGAACCTTGGCCGGAAAGAAATCACCGCTTATGCAGTTTTTGACCTACTAATGGACGTGTTGTTACAGTTAACACGTGCTTACTGAGATAAGCCATATTAAAAAAGAAAAAAAAACCATTTTTTTAGAACAACACAAATGAGAATACATGACACTAGTACAAATAAATAAATGTACAATGTAACATGCAGTAAAAAAACCGAAGCAAGTGTAGTTCTAAATTGGTGCTAGCTCAGCATGTTGCTGGTTAGGTTAACCAGCGCTGATCTTCCGCTAGGCCAATTAAAGTAACACTCACAGACACGTTTTATTATGTGAGCTTATTCAATCTACTTTCAATAAGCTTGGTGGGTATACAGTTCATTGGTCTGAAATAGTGAGTCTAGAAGTTATTATTATTGTTATTTTTTTATTCAAGAAAATTGTTATAAATTGCTAATTAATTATAATAATACGGTTTTAGATTGTTCATTTCTGTCTTTAAATGGGGATTAATTAACCAAAGTGATTCATGTAGACATAAAATTGAGTTATTCACCCCTGAAGTTCTGCGCTTTTCGAACTCTATTTCAATCAATCAAAATCAATTTAATTTATACGTCTAATGTCAGCATTACAAAGACGTTAATTATCTTCGGACTGGTGTTATTTCAAATTGCTATCAGAGTATATTAAATTGACATAGAAAAGTTATGTATTTTTATCAACTTGTTATTATTGAACATTTTGAAAAATAGGTAGGCATATATTGAGGACTTCATAACAAATGGGCGTACAGATAAAAGTGCAGTTTTACACATAGGACAAAATTTTGAATTAAACAATACTAGTTGATTGTATAAGGCTGAAATTTGGATTACCCTTCTATTTAGGTACACTTGAATACTCATAACACTTTCTAAATTGTAACATGCATAGATTTTAGTAAACCACAAAAAATGCCATTTTTGCGTATACGCCCATTTGTTATGAAGCCCTCGATATAATCGCGCCAACTTAATGACTGCTGGTAGATAGTAATACACAGCGCATGAGACGCTTGTTGGTATAAAAACAGCCATTGTACAGCTTTTGACACCTGACTTAGGGGGGTTTATGTCACTGACTATGAAACGATTACAATAACGAATGATCATAATCAAAAACTCACTGCAACACTGAGTAATCTAGGGAACACGACAGCCGCGTCGAAGAAAAGCTTCTGATTAACAAGAGACCTCCTTTCGGTGTCTTTTGGATACAACACGTCGTCCTTTCCATACATATCAGCCAGATACATCAGTATCGCGTGACTGGAATACAAAAGCCATGATAAGTTTGCCAGGACACTGTCGGAAACATAACAAAAGATGATAACACTCACCTATCTTGTAGTACGAGATCACCATCTACGAGTACTGGGTCGTGTGATTTGGATTTAGCTACAAAGAAATTTCATATTCACTTACTATTTTTATATAAAACCGCTTTAATAATTATAATAATAATTGGAAAAGACATACATATTATATATTCCCAAATTAAGCAAGTTACGCTTGTGTTATGAATAATATACTACCTTTTACTACGTTGGGGCCAATTCCAAACACCCACACCATAGTAAATAACGGAGTACATAATTCGTTTCGCAATTTACCATACCAGCAATCGAACCCGGAGCCTCCGCATTGCATTATTGGGTTTACCCCAAAGGATTATGGCGCCATAGCGATGGTAACCGCTTTCCATCAAGTGGGCTATCTGACTTTCTGCTCAACTTATTCTGAGAAAAAAAAAATATTCCAAAATTTGACACAATTTTTTTATAGACCCACGGCATATATACGTGACATGTGTGCGTGGCCTGTCGCTTTTTTATTTTTATATACAACCACTTATGATTGTATATACTTAAACAGCATATAATTTTAACTATACTACATCACCCTTGTGTCTATGGACTGACATTATCTTTTTTTACCAGGGGAAATCCGATTGAGGACTAAGCCGCGACAAGGGCAGAACCTTGGGGGGATAATTCGCGATCTAGTGTGGGATTCGCCAGATCGGGGGTGGCACTAGCATGCCCAGTCAGAACTGGTGCCATGCTATTGCCACTCCCCGGTTAGGGATACCCACTAAAACCCCTGGGTGTTCCGTCCTTCGCCTTATGCCAGGGCTACGGGTATATGACCTAGCCTCTCCGCAGCCCTGGCAGGCGTGGGCCCCCCTCACGAGGCCTCTTCCATTGCCGAGGGACTCATCCCCCGGCATCGTCATCCTCCCTTTGGCGTGGGGCGGTGTAACGCGCCCCACGGAAGGAGAGATGAGCGCGCGCGGATCACTCGCGCTCTCATCTCGACGGCATATGCGGGTGAGTAAGAACCCCTATACCCCAAGGGGCCCCACCCGCGCCGCCCGCTTACGGTGGCCGAAGGTCGAAATCCGCCCTCCGGCGTCGGCGCGTCCTTCTTTGGCGGGAGCGGAGCAAGGACGTCCGCTCACGCTCCCGCTCCGCCTCCTCCTTCGCAAGCATAACGCGCTCGCAGAAGGAGGAGACGGCGTCCCATCCGGTTGAGCTCCCGACCATGGTGCGTACCATGGCCGGGAGTGAGAGGTCAGGTCCGGTGACGGCGACGAGGTCTCGGCGCTGCTCTGTCCAGGCAGGACACTCGTGGAATGTGTGCAGCGCCGTATCCTCGTCGCCGGTGTCGCAATGATGGCACCCTGATGTCGGCTCACGGCCTATGCGACACAGGTACCTCCCGAAGCAGCCATGCCCCGAGAGGACCTGTGTCAGCCGAAACGTCAGGGTGCCGTGTCTACGTCTTGTCCAGTCTTGCAGAACAGGCCTCACCGCTTCGATGGTGGCGAGGCCCGCGCTGGGATGTCTGAGGCGTTCTTCCCAGACCACCATGGCGACGTCGCGGAGCTCCGACCGGCAGGCCTCAGTCTCCTGAGGAGCCGGTCTCGTGCCCCTCGCCAGGGCCTCCTTGCGCCATTGGTAAAGTGACGCGAGGACCCTGGCTTCGAGGTCCCATGGTGGGGATCCGGCGAGTAGCGAGGCCGCTTCGAAGGACACCGTACGGTATCCCCTTATCGCCCTGACGGCCAGTACTCGCTGCGCTTGCCGCAGCAAGACTATATTTCTGGCCGCCAGGCGGTCTGCCCATACGGGGGCCCCGTATAGGGCCATAGACCGCACGATGCCTTCGAAGAGTTTTCGACACGTGGCTTCGGGCCCCCCAATGTTGGGCAGCAGGCGTGAAAGCGCTCCCGCTGCCCTTTTGAGCTTGGGGGCCAATTGCTTGAAATGTGCCGAAAAGTCCCATCGGCTATCGAGGACCAATCCCAAATACTTCATAGTTCCCCCAATGCCGATACGGACGCCTCCTACAACGATATTAGAGTCTGGAGGTGGTCGATTTCGAGGGCCGTGAAATATCACGGCCTCGGTCTTCTGCAGAGCCACCTCCAGTCCAAGTCGCCGGATCCTGCCTACAATTTGTGACACCCCAGCCGTGCCCAGTATGCACGCCTGCCTATGGGTCCTCCCGTTGGCGGCGATCAACGTATCATCTGCATAGCAGATGACGCTGACGCCCGGGGGGACCCTACATCGCAATGTCCAGTCGTATGCGATGTTCCACAGAAGAGGGCCTAATACCGATCCCTGTGGAACACCACATACCATGGCTCGTCGACTCCACCCTGCGTAGGACTGACATTATCTACTCCAACTTCGAATGGCTCAACCGCTTGACGCGGTGCAATATTTTATCTATCAATATTCAAATCGCATCAGGCCACTTTAACGCCTAGGAAAAAATAATGCATTTCATACCAAATGTTATAAAATAAACAATGTTAATATAATACCTTTTATTATAAAAAGATCCAAAATTAATTATTTTGGTGTAAACATGTTGTTATTTAATTGAATCTTATCGCATATACTTAACTAAATCACAAAGAAACAACAGGTAGTCTATTTCTTGCAACGCTGTTTTACCTTAATAAATTCTTCTTTATGTTGTTCCCCTTCAGCTACATTTACAACAATATGTTCCACAGGAACTTCGAATATTTCACACGCCATCATGCAAGCCCGTGATGGCGGACTAAGGTCCATCATATATAATTTCACTGGCATTTTGTATAAATAAGTTTGGCTTGGTTCTAGTTTAACGTGATATTTTAAATACGTATGGTAGAAAATACGACTGTCTCATTCGCTGTCTTGGTAGTAAAATGAAATAAGATTTTGTGTTGATTGGCTCAATTGAGGTATTTGAATTCAAGGATCTCTTTGTCACCTCATTGAGCTCTCTACTCCGGTGAATATTTTAATCATAATAATATTTTTTAGAAGACAATACAATCCAAACACATTATATAAGTATATACAAAACACTATTTGAGTATTGGTAATTAATGGCCAACACTGATTAGATCAAGGATTCCCAAAGTTGTCAATATCGACCCCCTAGGCTCGAAATCGGTTTCCCAGGGGTCGACCAAAACGAAAACTGGTTTTGATGCTCGACGAGGTCAATTAATTAACACAAGTTCTTATTTGAAACTTTCAAGATACTGTATAAGTTGTGTTACGTATACCAACTTGTTATAAGAATGACTAATATTTTAGTAGGAAGTATCATTGTTGTAGGTACTTTTAAAAACTCAGCACGTCGATAAGCGTGCACGGGTTTGTACAATATGAAAAACTCGGCAAGTCAATAAGTGTGGATAAGTTAGTGCAAGATAATAAGTTCGAGCGCACAACTCTTTCGGGCATGTTTTGGCTTGCTTTGTAACACGAACAAAATAATGATCAATTCAATTCAAGCTTGCAGTTAGATGGAAGGTTTATTTGCGTATTGAAATTCGAGATAGGATTTTAAAATATTTTGGTTTGGCTATGGGGCGTCTGAGGTATCAGTTCATTAAGAAAAGGGGTCTCTTGCCCAAAATAATTGGGTATCCCTGAATTAGATCATTTTAATGCATTACCAAATAAGTGTCCTGTATTTTATTATATATTTTTAGTATAATTTATTTGTTATATCATGTATAAATGTAATTTTTATTACATTCCAAATTGCTAAAGTGAGGATAATGCGATATACAACTATTCTTACCAAAGTCCTTCTCTATTCAACAGTTGTCTGGAAGAAATCGCTGATAACTATAAGACCTGTGGTATTGTAAAATGCCATTTCTGATAATTATATATTTTATAACACATAAAGCATATTCATTCAGTCTTTTTATTAATGAGCAGACATATTTATCAGGTGTTTATTTGAGAACACTATTGCGAATGAAACATAAACTCATCATTATCATCCGAGCGTTAAATCCCGGTTGCGTTCAAAACGTTCACTCCGACGCCCAGATTCCGCTTTCGTACTTTTTCTACTCCACTTCGCGCGGTCTTCAGCATCCCCCGTTTTGAGACCATCATTACGCATGTCATCTTTCGCAACGTTTTTTGGCCTTCCCCTTCGACCAGGACCTGGCGGAGTATGGCTAAAGATTTGTTTTCCACATAATTAGCCGGTCTTCGTAAAACGTGGCCGTACCAGCGTAAGCGACACTTGCATTTTGTCTGCTATGTAACGGACATGAAGACTGCCGCGGATGCGGGAGTTTCTGACCCGGTCTTTCCGCGTCACCACACACATCCATCGCATCATATTCATCTCCGTGACACGCAGTTCTTGCTTGTCTCTCAAGTAATAGCTACGCTTCACTGCCATACAAAAGGACAGGTCTAACGATGGATCTATAGACCTGTCCTTTTAATTTAACCGGCATTTTGGGGTCACACATGACACCTGTCACCTCACGCCACTTGGCCCAAGCTGCTGAGATAAATGAAACATGAACTAACTAACTATATATGTGTACAAGTTTTACTTAAATTTTCTTTGTACGGTTATTTATAAAGTAAACTGTCGAAACAATTTGGACAATCTCTTGAATGGTTGCTAAAATAGGCACTTAATATTCAACACATCACAATGTACTTTAATAGCCGACAGATTGTCTCACCTAGAATATCCAAAGCGGTTATCGTGCGCTCAGAAATGGGTCGGCAGCTTATCAAAATCAACATTAATATAATTCATATTCAAGTCGTCTGTTGTCACTGAATTAAGTATGCCTGGATTTAAATCAGTTGTTTCTTGTTCGCAATTTATTATTTTCGTTTATTAAAAATTTCTTAGAAGACTTCATTATATTCATTTATTGTAACTATGGTTAAATTAGTGTATTTAACTAATTTTAATATAAACAAAATTAAAACTAAATAATTAAAATGAACAAGTTGGAGGTAGGCTAAATAAAACTTTAAGAATACTCGTTGGACAAAATTAAATGTCATCTTTGTCGTTTGTAACCACGGCCACTGAAAATCGGCCGAAACATCGGAATAAATAACCAAGATCAAATAAATTACCGCGCTCAAAACCGTGAGAACGTAATTTTATTATAAATACTATAAATTAAATAACTAAATACACACTTGATTTGAACTGTTTAATAAGAGATTATGATAATAGAAATATGAAATCAATATTTCAAAATTGGTGAGTAATAGAGAATAGAGAAAAACCTGCTGCGGCACAGATCTATTCTAAAATACCCAAATTGTATACGTGGGCAGGAATCTTTAGGCAATAATCATGACCATTCCACGTTTGATGTTATATGCCCACAATTGTTGTAATAGCCGGTCTGTTAGCCAGGATAGGCGGTTAGGTAATAGAGCCCTGAACCAAATGTCCTGTGACAAGCGATGCGGACCCGCGTTCCAGCCATTAAGGGAAGATTAATGATGTCAACGAGTATACCGCTGGGATCCAATCACCACCGAAAATCCTCATTGGTACAAATTAAACTGGTTGTTAAATTTAGTTCTAAATGTTAAGCTTATAAATTTTGTAAGATAATATTGTAATGGACAATAGGGGCCTTACTTATAAACGTTTCTTAAATTTAAAGAAACTGCTCAGCAACTGATTCATGAAAATGTCACTCATAAACTCTTCTTTAGTCGAATATTTTGGGTGCTCTTCATAGGTACACAACAGGTAATACACGTTTATAAGTGAAAAAAAGAGATATTTATTGATTAGGGACTGATTCTGATTCTGTTACTTAAGAGATGTCTAATCGTTTCTTAACGAGATTATTATAAGTAAGGCTGTATAGGTACAAAAAAAACCATAAATGCCATTTCTAAGTGTATTACATCTTTGTTTCTATTATTTTCTGATCACTAACTACGACGCTCAGTGGTTTCTGGCTCGTTTAAAACGATAACGTTTTTATACTTACTTTAAAACATTTGTGTTAAAATTATATAATCTAAACAACGTAATAAAATTACGTTTTAACGGTTTTAGGCGTAATATTTTATTTTATTTTTGCAACGTTTCCGCCAGTGTTTTTAATCTTCCGTGATCACGGCTACTGAAGTGGCTGAAAACACAAGCGTAACTTGTTTAATTCGAAGATATACGTGTATTTTGTGTGCCGATTATTATTATTATTTCCACGTTTATGGCACTACACGCGGAAATAAAATCAACACTTTCAAAGATGAATATTGCGCACGTTTTTCTTGCAGTGTTGACACTACTGTACACTTTGTTAAATAATATATCTGGCTTAAGCCGTATACCGCATCGCAACACGTATATTAAATTCAATGTAATTTTTTCCCCTGGCCATAGTATCCATTGTCCTCCAGCAATATTTTTACAGTTCAATAAAATAATAATTAAACATTTTAATAGCTTTTTGTGTGCGCACTACCGTAGAAAATACGTTCTGAACATACGACTGAACTTAATTAAAATAATAATACATTGGCAGTTCTTTATGAAATGAAATATAATAATAAAAGCATAATATTTTTTTTAACTCTAGAAAAGTCACGTTTTAAAAGTTCTTTGACAGATTTAATTTTAAATTACTATCACTTTATATATTTAAATATTCTTGCTTAATACATTTTATATTGTACCTATTGTGTTGAATATACAACAAAATAGACGGCTTAGAGATAGACTCTCAGCAATCTTCCATATATATAAAAATCAATTGCTGTTCGTTAGGCTCGCTATAATTTAATAACGGCTAGACTGATTTGGCTAATATTGGTTTTGAATTATTTGTGGAAGTCCAGGGAAGGTTTAAAATGTGAGTAAATATGAAAAAAAAATCTTGAAATATACACTGACGGACTCGTAAACTGCATCAAAGTTCAGGATTACTTTGAAATGATTTTTTATATAAGTATGCAATTTTTTTAGATTAAATTATAGTGACTGACTCTTAATCTCAAAAAAAGGGAAAATTTAAAAATAGAACTGCAGTAAAACAAATGAATATAGCCGGGAAAAGAAAATTTACTCGTAGTATCAGATTTGCGTGTTATTTATAGCAAAGTTTTAAATTGATTCTCATTGATTTTTTAGTCTTTTGTCAATTGAATTATTGTTACCAGCAGAATTGTTGGGTTAGTTTTTAAACTCATCGAGAGTTTTTGAACCATAATATGGATACTTCGTCCGAACAAGTGGCTCAAATTGTAGCATTGGTGCTGGAGGACTTGGATCAACGAACGATTGGTAGAAATTTAAATTTAAACCAGTCTACGGTTTCTAGAATATACAGATGGTTTGTGGAGACAGGTTCTTACAGAAGGAGACGTGGTACACGCAGGACTCGAGCAACCACCGGTCGTGATGACCGATTTATTGTTTAAACTTCCCTGCGAAATCGTTTCCTCACGTCTGTTAACATTAAAACAGAGCTTAATGAAGTGCGTGGAGTAAACTGTCTAGATCTTTTAATAACCCTATTAAAATCTATGCGGAACCGATTAGAATTCGTAATAAGGGGACGTGGAGGTAATACACCTTATTAAAACATAAATAAACCCTTGCATAAAGATTGCTCTATTGTTAAAACCAATTTTTTAATTAAACCAATTTTCCTTAAATTTCTGTTTTTTCTTCAAGAAAAGTCTTAAGGTCGTTTCCAGTACACAAACTTAAACTTAAGGATATGACCCTACGCTGTTTTAAAGTTCACGAACCAATCTAGAGGTTTCAATTTAAATCTGTATAGAAAGTTTGCATACTTGGTTAAAATATTTATTTCAAAGTCGTCTATTACTTTGATGCAGCTTATGAGTCCGTCAGTGTAGTAAAAACGAACGAAAAATTTCGCTTTGCCTTTACAATTTACAAACTATTTCGACCTGCCAAACATCTGATGTTCATCCGTCGTTTAGAAATCAATTGAATTTCAATGTCGTTCAGAAATCAAATTAAATTATAATTTTAGTTTTAAATGTCCAGAAATCAACATTTTTTAATTATTGATTCTGAGCGGGTACCAAGTTTGCTGGATCAGGTAGTCCAATATAAAAATGTACGTTATTCACTGTTTTCAAACCAGTTGCAATAGTGAACTAATACTGCTACTTTCGAAAACAATCAGGAACTATATAAATACAACATATTGTGGCGAATGATGGAGGAACCATCTAGTTAGTTTTAGAACTTTTGGAAAAATCTAGAACAATGTAGAACGATAAGACAAGGACGGATATATTTAGAAAGCGATAGACGATAAACGAAAGAAAGAGAAAGATAGATGTTAGAAAGAGATAGATGTATAAACGAAAGTTCCCGAACAGAAGGTTCGGGAAAGAAAAGACAGAGATAGATAGATGGGTTCTAGAAAATTCTTCCGGGTATATAAAAAGCGTAAGGCGCGCCTACCGGGCAGTTTAAAGTTACTAAAGAGTTGGAAGAGAAGGTTAATAGAAGACAGAGACGAATTAAGTGGTGAATTTAGTGACACGTTTGGTGAACGGATACGTGAAGTATGTGTGTAGCGTAGTTCGAGAGAGGAACCAAAGGCGAGCTACACGCGATAATATCGGAGGAGGTCTACGCAATATCGGCGACGGTATTGTGGGTGTGTTAACTTATCGTCGGGACTGTGCATCGTTGGTCGTGCGTATAGGGGCGACCCGGCTGAGAGGTACTACGTGCGGCTGTGTAAGTCAATAAAAGTTTTTAAATTAAAAACTGATGTTTTCTTCCAATCCACAAGTGCGTAACCCCGCTCGCACGTAACAATATAAATCAGTGTAATTATTACCCATATACCAACTCTTAATTGAAACTATTTAGCCGCAATTCCCACCAAGCGCACTGAGTTGAATGAAATTTCCCTGTATTGTAGAGAAGCAGCACTTGGTTTATTCACCTCGTCACATCTTGGATATTACTCATACTATTCATATTCATTTCACTACAAAGCTTTCTCTCACAACGTTACCATTGTTGTCACTCTGCAGTACAAATCGTATTATTGCGTATTCTACCGACTGTATAACGGGGGATGTTCCAAAGAACTGTTTAGAATGGTGCCTTCGTCCTCTTTCTACCATCGCACCGCTCGCCATCGTTTGGTAGTTCACCCCCACTTCCTTGAGCCACTTCGCTCATGTACGCAACGGTTCTTTAGAACATTTCTCTCGCGTACCGTAGAGATTTGGAATGAGCTCCCAGCCGAGGTTTTCCCACAGCGCTACGATATGTAGTTTTTCAAAAAGTATGTCATAAAATTTCTTCGAGGCCGGCAGCGCATTGGTGACATCTCTGATGTTGCAAACATCCATAGGCGAGGGTAACTGCTTTCCACCATGTGGGCCGACAGCCTGTTTGCTGTACTCCAGCGATAAAAAATCAACTTCATAATGAGAGAAAATAATAAATTATATTTTTGTTACATTTCAACCTTTTAAAGAACATCCATAACAGATTTTATAAAAATTTGTTGACAGTTACAACATAAATTATGTTCGCGCTTTTACATATTATTATAACCCTCCTAACTTTTAGTCAGGGGTCATGTGTAACGCATGGTGTTGAATTATTACGATGTTATCAAGCCAGACGCATAAACTTGTTAATGTCATGAACACACGAAGTGGAACAGGTAGTTGAGAATGTTTGTCATAGAACTTTCGCTTTTAGTTTTGTCTGTAAAGTTTTATCGATCTCGTATCGTTGTTTAAAATCCAAAGGAGTTCAAACTTCAATCTGTATAGAAAACATTAAAAATTACTGAAATTATTAAATCAATTAAATTAAATTAATTAATTCTTAATTATACATTAACACTCTTAAGGTATAGTGTGTCATTTAATACTCGTAATTTAATAAATATTATAAAGTTGCGATAGTCACACAATTGAAGATATATCTCGATAAAGAAGATTATGACGAGATATATATATATATATAAATATACTAGCTGTCCCGGCAGACGTCGTCCTGCCCGGTAAAAATAGGGGTTTGTCGCAGAGGGTTAATAATTTAGGGTTGTATGTATTTTTGTATGTTGTATCATAAAAATATAGAAATTAAAAATTTTGTCTAAAAAATAAATAAAAAAATTTAGGGGTGGACTACCCCTAACATTTAGGGGGATGAAAAATAGATGTTGGCCGATTCTCATAGATACCGGATAAGCACAAAAAATTTCATCAAAATCGGTCAAGCCGTTTCGGAGGAGTATGGCAACGAAAACTGTGACACGAGAATTTTTATATATTAGAAAGATATATATATATATATATATATATACTGAGTATATATATATATATATATATAATGAGTATATATATATATATATATATATATATATATATATATATATATATACTGAGTATATATATATATATATATATATATAATGAGTATATATATATATATATATATATATATATATATATATATATATACTTATTAGTGTTTAACTGAGAAATTGGATAAAGTTTTGTTTGAATTCTGTATACTAGCATAAAACTTTTGTTTTCATCAAAATCGGTCCCGAAACTCTGTTAAGTATTTTTCGGTATAACTTCTTTATTGCATGAATTCGACAGACGGGTAGACGGCGCACCTAATGAAAAGTGGTTACCATCGCCTCTGGACAATTGTAACACCGAACGTGGTAATAATGTGCAACCGCTATTTAAGCGGAAAATAGAACCTGGCTACTAATGCTAAACTACAACTCAAAGTTATTATGGCGGATAGACCAAGGGCGTTAGCCATCCAGACGGGCAACCCTACTATATTGTATCAATAGGCATGATAAAAGAGGGACGTTCTGTATTTGTAATATAGTCTTAGTTCGGATTAAAACTTTACAAGTGGAAACGTTTCTCTTCTCCCAAGTCCTGAACATTATAGCTACCACCTAGCTGTGGGTTGTTTTGTCGCCTCTTACGACAAGTCGTCCCCCGTTGCAGGAAATTGAATTATTTTTATTTTTCTGCACGGATAAACATATAGTTGTTCTCGGATCTGATATATAGTTTCGGAATTACCAAATTCATCAAAATTGGTATAGTAATGTAGCTTTGACAATAAACAAACAAATTATTATTTCCAGTCACTATATTAAATATAGAAACAAGTTAATTATATTTTTCTGGGGACCTTCCATAACAAAGACACCATCAATTTAAACACAATTAGGAAATGGGGGTTGTTTCGCAAAGAATTAGTGTGCTAATATCCTCATTTAATCACATAAAATTGCATTAACATGAGCCGCGAAAGTTTAAAAGCCGGCAGAAGATGCGTTCATAAATACTGGTGTCCAATAAATCTAAGGAAGTAGAGACATTAAGACGTACGTGAGTGTCGGCGGCGGAATTTAAACCGGGAATAAGAAGTTAAAGGGGCATGTTACTTCTCTTAAATTAAATTGTACACTGTGCAACCTGCCGGTAAAGTTTTAGTATGCACTTTGTTGAAGTTTATTCAATGGATAAGATGAGAAATTAGTAAGTCTCACGTGTTTGAGAATTTGAGAGCAGACAATTAACTTGTTAAGAGAATATTATACATTTCGGGGAGTGTTCCTTAGAATTGCACAAAATGATTCCACCATCTCCTTTTTACTATTGGACTACCAGATTGACCGGTTTGCGTCACCGCTACATGGTGGAAACACCACCAGTTAGAACCAAGCGTTTCGCTTTCGTCTGTTTTTCCTGACAAACACAATCTTGGTCTTCAAGTCACGAGTGAATAGTAGACTGCGTCATCACTCAATATCAGGTGAGACAGTGGTCAAATGTTAACCTACACTTCCATTAAAAATAATAAATATATATAAATAGAGTTTGACACTGATTATTTACTTGAAATTAATAAAATTATTGTTGGATATAAAAGTAACAAAGCACCTAGTACAAGTAAAAGATCCTTTCGCTGAGTAGCGTAGGAGGCGAAATGCTGCGCAGCAAGAGAAAGTGACTAGCAAAGGCTTTTTTGGCGTCGGGGAAGAAGAAGAATATGAGTTAAGGGATCCCCGCGGCAGATGGCGAACGTAGGGTTAGAAGCGTTTCTATGCTAACTTCCTGCCCATGACCTATTGGAACCGGTATGAGATCTGGAGATCTCCCCGGTGAGACACGTCATAGTGAGGTGTTCTAAACCTAGAGATACCTCCGGTATGAAGAACTGAGTCAAGTCGTCGCGGAAGAGATGCTTATGGTGCCTTGGCGCCGCACAAAGACACGGAGGGGACACGTGGTAGGTTTAGTGGATAGTCCAATGGCTGGTATCTCACGACTCCTTTCTCAGTGAAGGAGTGTTCATAGCCGGCTGGGAGCCTTACATATCCTTCGATGTAAATCTTCTTCATTTCCTCATTTCTTCGAGGACCGAGAAAACCAGAAATCATTTAAAGAAATATAGGTGCTCAGTAAATTTTCGGTACTGCGTATATCGAGAGTACCGATTTCGCACCGTTCATTCACCCACAAATGAGAAAGCGACTTAAAATCAGAGGCAAGCACAGAATAAATTTATTATGAAAAATACAAAATTTCAGATTCAGATGTTTTATTAAACTTCCGAAAAATAATCTTTTAAAAAACTGTACAAGCAACGGGTTATTTCTATTGTAAAGGAAGGAGTTCTTGCAAGTTATAGCCCCAAACTTTACGCGTACGAAAGGAAAACCCTTGCAAATTAAAACTTTGTGTCCGCCGTGCAGGAGTATGTGTTATATTCGAAAAATTTCAACATTAAAGAGGTCTCTTACAAGGTGATGTTACCTACAAATTTCCGATACACGTGTTCCTACGCCTAAATAATTCCAACAATTCGGATTGCGTTCACGGAAGGTCTTCTTCTCAGTGCAAACCGAAAAATCGGAATCCCGTACAAGCTTACACCATATTACTTGTCGGCGGCTATAACAAAACCGTTTTTCCTTCGGCCCACCCGGGAATGCTCTGATTTATATCGGAATGTATGTAAACAAATGTGCTGAGCCTACACTGGCTCAGTACTGAATGTTCTTAACCTAACAACGCCTCAGGAAATTATTATCTACATCCAGTGTACGTTGCAAATATTTGTCATAGTACATGCTTGAATTACAGAAAGATTTTGTTAAAGAATTTATGGCTTGAAGGGTAAATCTCTGAGGCATTTACTTCTTTTATACATTGTATTATTGTATTATTCTCTTGAGACAAATAGTCATAGCCAAATTCATAATGTTAATTAATCCTAAATAACAAAGGTTCTAGCAGTTCAAAAAGTTAAAATTCACTTGACAGTTGCGATTTTCTATGCAAACACGTAATTTTGCTTAAAACTAATAATACATATAACCTACAACTATTACAAATATTATTTATTTTTCTAATTTAAAGAAAATATTTTAATAAAACTATAGCAAATATCACCCTTGAAGTTTCCGTCGAAAATCAATCGTAGAAGTGGTTTTACCGTTGTCACTGCGATTTTTTTGGGAGATTATTTTAGATTTATTTGTACTGAAACACTAATTAGTTGCTGTCTTAAAATATTTCTAAAGTCAAACCAAGGTTAAAATCAAGGTTTAAACAATGTTATAACTTATGTTCATCACAATAAATTGAATATAAATCTCACAGACTATTTTCGATATAATACAGAAATTTTAGTTGATATGAATAATAAATACACTTCTTCAAGCTTTTCTTATACTGATATAAGCCTGGAAGTATTCTCTATCCTTACTTTGAATAAATAATATGCGTAAAAGCTTCGAAACTGCGCTAATATTTTATCAGACTTACAGCTTCTGCTCTGACTCTGCAACAAGTAATGAGGGTGAATTCGTTATCTTGGTGACAACTATGTAGTGCTTTGAAATTACTGGACTTACTCTTGGTTCTTAAATACTTACTGTCGTCGTATGTACTTCGGACTTATGTGACCCACAGGAGTATTTGGATTTAATTACATTACTGTAATGGACTTAATAAAAACTATTTTCAAACTATGCGTCAGCATAGTTTGAAAATAGTTTTTATTCATATGTACTAGTCATAGTCATATGAATGGAGTATCATGATATCAATGTGCAATTCTATAAATCTGATCAAGAAGCCAGGATGCAGGCTCTGTTCTTAATCGAATCAAATCATCAAAATAATTAATCAAAGTGTTGGCGGTAGACATCATGCCCAAGAACTTTGTTTTTTCGATTTCAATATTTTTTCAATTCAATGCTGTTACCAAAGGAACGTCTAGTTCTATTAAAGGAGGATTAATTTGTGAGCAACTCGATATTGTCAGGGTCATCGGCAGCTTCAATTAAGTTCCCGCGACCCTATAAGAAGGCTTCTGCTACACGATAAAATTCAAGTGTCTGCCTGAACTCTTAACTGTATTATGTCTGTAATCTATACATATAATAAAATTGTCGAATTTCTGTACAATTTTTTTTTTTGCTAAAAACCGAATCAAGGGGATGTAAGAAGTGAATTAAAACAATTTTTTTTTAAATAATTTTTTTCTCTCTGTTTGTGCCGGCTAATCTCCGAAACGACTAGACCGATTTAAGTGAAATTTTGTATGATCGTAGCTTATATACCTGGTCAACATACAGGATACTTTTGATCCCGAAAAATTAAAGAGTTCCCGTGGGATAATTACAACGAATTCGCGGGCATCAGCTAGTTTAGAAATAAATATCAAATTTTTTATTCAAAGCTATTCTAAACTTACACGGCGCCTAAAGATAAATTATAATTATTATAATCTTTGTTTTTAGTGTCTAAAATTTTTTTTCGAATCGAGTTCGAAACGGTTCGATTTAGAGCCGAATCATCAGATAAAAGTTATCAGGGGAATAAATTATAACCTGTGAATGCAAAAATGAAATAACTGCGTAATTCATGCAACTAACATTATGATTTTTTCCATGTTATACTTTATTCTATGAATAACTTTTATCTATCTAAAACTTATTTTTTATATATGTGGCCAGTCTTTTGGGCACGTTTCCGACTGACAGCGGTCTGAAACTAGATTTTATGGTTTAATTTTAGTTTGTATATATAGTTTATTTTTAGTTTAATTTATTTATAATTTAGTTCATTTTTAATTAGGAATATTTTAAATTTTAATTTTGTCTACAATATTAATATGTTGCATTAATTTTTTATGTATGAATTGCAAAATCTAGCAGGATTTAATTATGAGTATAAAGTAGAACGAATTAAGTGGCAAGCATAGCCAGTTGATAATACAAATAATGATGTGTTTAGTGTATCTTATTATGAGCCAATATTTTTTTAGTGGAAAGTTCCAGATAAAATATTATCTTGGGGAATTTAATATTGTTACATACCGACAAAGAATTGCGCACACTTGCCCGTCGAACGCAGTGTATTGCCTTCTTCGATTTAGGATTCCTTTGGTTTACTTTGTGTTTGGAATTTGGAATTCAGAAAAACATGCTATTGTTATTGAACTTGTTTTATGCCAATCATTAGTGTCAAACTAATCTTTGTTGTCGAAGCTTGCCAGGTGTGCGGATTACCTCGGTGAACGCGGTCCTTTGTCCTATTATACAGTTTCGTGTAAAACAATGCCCGAACGGAGGGGTGCGCCAGTCAAGCGGCGATTGCGATACTAGCAAGACGTGTTTAGTACATTCGAAGAGCGATATAGTGACGGTAAGTCCAGTTATAATTGTGTCTGTTTTATAGGTGTTTGTACAATACTAATAAACTCTATAGTAATTCCAACGGCATTTTCATTTTCAATCAAAAAATGTTATCAGACCTTTTTTGTAGAGCGTTCAATTCTCTATAAAGATTTATCAGTCAACCAGTCGTTCGAACGGTACAAAAATCAGAAGAAACAAAAAAATTTTTTCGTGTGTTATTCTTATGGGAATGAAAAAAATGCGATGAGGACAATCTTAATATTAATATTAAGGGCTCATCTTTTCACAGAAATTATTTTACACCCAAAAGAAAAGAACTTTTGAGAATGTTTGGAAAAAAAAAATTATTTTTTTTTGGATCATCCTAATATATATATACATATATAAATAAAAGAAAGTCGTGTTAGTTACACTATTTATAACACAAGAACGGCCGTACCGATTTGGCTGAAAATTTGTGGGGATAGCTTCAAATCAGGAAACGGACATAGGATACATTTTATCTCGTTAGAACCGGTATAAGTGGCGCTGAGATCGGGTTCTGGAATTCTCCTTATCAACTGGAGCGATTTTATATTTAGGTGTTTGAATGGGTTCTCGGATGGTTTAGATTCGCAATTAGAACCGGTAGGTGGCGCTGAGATCGGGTTATAGAATCCTCCTAATCACCTGGACCGATTTTGTTGATTTTGTTTTTGTGTGTTTAAGTGGGTTCCCGGATGGTTTAGATTCGCAATTGGAACCGGTAGGTGGCGCTGAGATCGGGGTCTAGAATCCTCCTAATCACCTGGACCAATTTGGTTGATTTTGTTTTTGTGTTTGTGTGGGTTCCCGGATGGTTTAGATTCACAATTAGAACCGGTAGGTGGCGCTGAGATCGGGTCCTAGATTTTTATTTTTTCAGAGCAGGACAATATCTGCCGGGGCCGCTAGTTTTAGATAAAATTAAAACTCATATTCTGCATGTTTTCAATTGAAATTTAGTTACATACTTTTTCTAAGTTGCGAACAAAAAATAAGCTTAAAGGCAACGGTTGCCTGAACTCGTAAATAACTGGACCCCGGTTTTGGTGGTTGTGAAATACAAAGTTTCTAGCGAGTTGTAGAGTTTGTGTTTGATTTTATAATACCCAATTTTGTGGACTCATTTTTACACTAGTATTTCTGAAGAGAGCTAGTGAATTCTCATATATAATGCTATTTTAATACATAAATAATTTAGTACAGAAATATATAGTAATTATTGCAAGTTGCAGTTGTTATTTTCTTAAAATAATTGACAATAAATTGTAAAAAATGTTATATTTTATTACATATATCTGTAGATAATATACCTACACGCGTATACCAGCTTTTTCAAATAATTTAGGCGCACGGCGTTCTTTTATAAGAGTTATTCTCAATTTCCCTATGATATGGTCCGCTCATCAGATCCTGAGTTGGTGACTGTTGGACTATCTCAGGAGTATACACTTACATATAAAGAAAAAAATGAAAATCGGTTTACAATTGACGGGCATATCGGCTTACGTAGAATTTGGTTAACGATTTTCGTGAGTTTCTCTACTTCCCTGGAATCCACTCAACAGGTCCTTACATGGTGATAATAAGAGCAATTTAGGATTATGATCTTTCAATTAAAAGAAAAATATTGAAAATCGGTTCACATATGACGGAGAAATCGAGTAATGAACATACAAAAAATACGAATTGATAACGTCCTCCTTTTGGCAGTCCGTTATAAAGGCATTAAATATTTTAAAAAATACATCACGTTCATTTTAATTAGGCCTGAACTCAGCTGTATGGTGTACCTTTATAAGTAGATAGGACCTGACGTAGCACTCATTTTTAGCTCCAGCTTGCATCATACTAAGAAGTACTCAAACATATACGAGTACCTAACATTTGTTTAAAGCTTCGTATTTTCAATACTTTTCCAAGAAAATGTGTAGAAGCTCAATTAATTACATCAATTGCTTAGTCTATGACCGCCATTGATTGTACTTGTTCCAAATTCTAATGCCTAGTTTGCCTAATGCTTGATATTTGAGCAGTTCACACTAGAGTTGTTCAATTTTCCGCTTGCTACCTTAAAGTGGGCATAATGTAAATGACGCGTTAAATAATAATTCAGGGCTATTCATTATTCAAATTCGTCTTCCTAGGAAGTTCTAATTTTAAACTCAGGTACTTAGTTCACGTGTAGAACGAAGTGCTGGCTGTAAATTCTTGTGAATACATAAATACATAACACGGTATGCGCGTGACTACTAAAATTTATAACATTCGTGTGCAGAGTTTTAAGCACATCAGCTTAATGAATTCCTTTTTTGAATTCGTTGTTCTCTTTATGAACTTAATTCGAATTCCCGTTTTAACTACGGCGCTTTTTTATTTTTCAGATTATTCATAGCCATTTCTTTTATACTCCGTAAAGTGCTTTTGACCTTTTTAATATGGCGGTTTTTAATAAAAACGACTTGTTAAGGACACAGGCTTTTTTACTAATGTTAAGATGATACATTCTTCGGTCGCATGACATGGGTGATTTAGGAGGTAGACTCTGAAAAGTAGTTTAGTAAGTGTTTCGGCACAGAAATATACTAAGAGCCAATCTCATTACGCAAATTGTGGCACACAATTTTCTTTTTTATTATGTGTTCTATTTTAATCTTTCTTTCTTTCATTTATGATTAACCGTTTCATACACCATTTGTCCTATGATCTTTGACTTGCTGAAATAAACAGTTGTAAGTTTTGAAATCAAATCAGTAAATCAGTTTCGTTACACCAACAAGGAACTTGGGCTAGAATCCTGACCAGAAAATATGCACCATGTAGACCAGTTATCTACCGTAAAAATCATAGATATGCAAAATCGAGATGCCCGAGCCTGAGCTGACTGTGGAATGTTTGTAGGTTGATATTATGGCGAGGTCGCTGGTTCCTATCCGGCTCGAAGGACCAACATTTGGTGAGCACGTTGACTGTATATAAATATACATAAATAAAATAAAACGTAAATTTACATATCCGATACATATCCAAGACATACTACATATCTACTAAAAATAAAATTTATAAATAACGTCTGATCATACCATGCCGGTTGGTGCCAGCGTGAGTTCGCCGTGGAGGCTTTAATTTTTGTAGCTATTTCGGTTTAACTCGCTAACAAAATCAATACCGTTTCGCACTTATTAAATTACAGTTGATCATCACGGTGAATTCTTTACATTATCTCATTTGCCATGCAAAAGATATTTCAACGAAATTTTGCATTGCACGCACGTCTAAGGCCTAGCTGCCGAAGATAAATAAGTTAAGGAGGCCGATATTTCACTCCAAACCAATATCGTAAAAGGCGCAAAGAAGAAAGCGTTTAAAACTTCACCCTCCCTTGTTAGCGTTTCCGGGATGGAAATCTAACGATTACCACGTAATGTTTCCCTTAAAAATATTTTTCCTCTCAAAAGATTTATTGTTAACAAAAGGACATCATAAATTTTTTGCTTACATAAATTTCTTGTAAGTCAGCTCTCGTGAGCAAGAATAGGTAAGCTTGACTTTTTATCATCACTAAGAGCTTTAAATAAAAAATGTTTGAGACAATTTTTCAACAACACAGACCCATGAATTTCAAATACGTTTTTAGAGATAAGGGGCATTGTTGATATAAAATACGATTACGCAGTGTAGCCACGCGAACGTAGGCATCCCCCACCGTAAAAATTACAATACAAGCTAAAAGTACAAATCATGAAAATACGAAGTTTGTATTAATAATGGTAGCTGTTTGTATTTCTTTTACAATAACAATTATATTTAATTACTTACCCCCAAGTTGTAGGCTCTGTTAAACTTAGAATATTAAATATATTATTATAAGTTGTTAAATGATCTAGCAGGTCAGGCTAGAGATGGCATTGCACAAATCCGAGGCCGTAGTTAAGAGAGAGCAGCAGCGCATTCGTAGCACCTTTGGTGTTGCAAATGTCCATAGGCGATGGTAACCGCTGTCCATCAAGTGGGCCGTCTGCCTGTCTGCTGATCTCCTGCAATAAAAAAAAAAAAAAAACCTTGCGGTCTGAGCATCACAAAAGGTGCGTGGCAATCGGCGTCGGAACGACGATGAAGTATCTGGGACTCATTCTCGACAGTCGATGTTAGTTTTCTGCACATTTCGATTTGGCTCCCAGACTTATGGCGGCATCTTATGCCCTATCCCGGCTCCCGCTCAACCAACCGCACCATACTGAAAACTTTTCAAGACAGATAAATTTCCCTCCTTGCCGGATCCCCTCCGTGGAACCTAGAATCGAAAGTTCTTGTGCGGCTGTATGAATGGCGCAAGGACTCCGTGCACCGAGACTTTCGACCCACCCTTCGCATAATAGAAGCAAAGAGGTCGGAGTACCGCCAGGATCTTACGGTGGCTACAATAGTGGTGGTTAGGCCCGTCATGCAATTCTGGACCAACCAAAGACGCGGCACCCTGACGTCCCACTTGACACAGGTCCTCATTGGACACTGCTGTTTCAAGAGGTACTTTTTCCACATAGGGCTTGAGCCATTGTCAGAGTATCTTCAGTCCTTCAGAGAGACAGCGTCGAGAACAGGACGCTGCACACTTTCCAAGTATGCTCAGTTTGGAACGAGGAGCGCTATAGGCTCGTCGTAGCCATCGGAATAGACTTGTCGCTTACTGCTGTGGTTTAGGTCAAGGTCGGGAGCCAACCCGACTGGGACGTCGTTGACTCCTTTTACGAAACTTTCATGTCCAGCAAAGGAGACGGCGGCGTGTAAAGTGTAAAAGCCGCGCTCCTCTCCCGCTTTATTTAAATTTAATTTTATTTATAAGAGGCCGGCCGGCGTAAGAGTGCGGCAGTGGGTGCCGGCTTGCGGAGATATTAGGCGGTCACCCGCATCCATGCAGCTTAGTAGGGGGCGCGTTGGAGTCCACGCGTGTCTCCCTTAAGCACGGATTAAGACAAGAGAGGCCTACCCTTAGGGCCCACACCATACATGGTTACGAAGAAAAGCTCGCGCACGACTCGGAACCCGCACGTATCGTGATATCTGCCCACGAGTCCCAGCCCACACGGTCCGGCCGTAGTCTCCGTGCTGCGGGATGTACTAAAAACGGATATCCCCTTGAAAATATGCAAAACGATTTATATTTTATTTTAAAACGACGTGAATAATTAGTAATAGTGCTTGAATAATTATAATCAATAATAAATATTAGATTTAAATAAGTCAATTTTCAAATATAAAATTACCGAAGACAGAATTTAAGGACGTGAAAATATTTACTTGAATTCCATATTATGTATTAAGTATTTAATAAAGGAGAATTTAAATATCAGGAGCCTTAAGAACAGACGAGCTTGCATGACAAGAGCTATGAATGTCAAAGTAGCAAGTGAGGTGTGTAAGAATAAGCCTCTATGGCGCTCTGTTGTTCATGCCTACCCCGCAACGGACCTGGCGTGAAGTTATGTATGTATGTATGTATTTAATAAAACGAATGCATTTGTATCTTTGAAAGCGATATGTTCAAAGACTACCTACCATATGAGTTTGAAACGTTATTTCTTGGGTAATCCAAGAATCAACAATCCAATCCATCTCGACTTATTTAGAAATTCATCTGGCGAATTAATTTAGATAACAATTCAAAGAAATAGAGCAGTTACTGATATTATTCTGGCTAGTTAAGAAATTTAAAGTAGGTGATGCTGTACTAATAACAGCTACTAGTTTGAATATTTAATGTTGTCTAATCAGAAAAATTACAACCATTTATAAAATACATGTTCAAGGAGAACGTAGTAAAATTATAAGATTAAATTAAAAACTTAAAACTTCTAAACTTTTGGAAACAATCCGAGAAAGGATGAAGAAGAAAACTTTCACTAAAATTAAGACTAAGCACCTGACAAATACACTGTACACGTCATGACAGACTTAATAGCTGAAGAATTAAGACGAATCCCGGCAATTTCAACCGTTAAGCCGAGTTGGAAACATTTGGCACCGAGAGAGTAACACGAAATTGTAAATTCCTTTATTATTTTAAGCTACCTCCAAGTATTATCGCGTCTTTTGTCCCCGAACGCTTTGCTTTAAGATAGTTTAAGAGTCGAAATCATTAATTCGAGGTCTAATATCGTTTAGGATTAAATACTTTATAGCCTTTGAACTAACAAGGTGAACTTCAGATAAAACACCTTCGCAAACGTTAATTTCGATTTGTAAATGCTTTCAAATTAAACCATGCGTTCTTTGGTAATTCATTCGAATAAATGTTATGAACTAAGTTTAAAGGGTTTTAAAGTCCAACTATATAATAATCAAGATTTTAGATAATTGTTTACTTATTATTTATATACATATTACATACTAATAAATAAAATAATAGTTTCGAGAAACTTTCATATGAACTTTCACATTAGAAAGTTACCGAATGTCGTATAGTATGCTCAGGCTAAAAAGTCCCTAAGTCGAAGGGCGCGTGTTCGATGCTGGCCGGAACACATGCACCACCTAGTAAGTGTTATGATCTAATGTGCATATTGTTACAATTACCACGTGCTAACAACGGTGAAGGAAAACATCGTGATGCAACCTGCATATCGAGATAACCGATGTGCCAAACCTGCCAAGCCGCCTTGAACAAGCGTGGTGGGTATACTGTCCGTTCCCCCTGTAATGGGAGGCCCGATCCCAGCAGTGGAACATTTATGGGCTGATATTATAAATGCTAAGGCAGATAGATATAATTTAGAAATTTAACTTAGTGTAATAAATACCTGATATAAATAAATATATTTTTTTTCCAGTCACTGGTTTCAATGTTTTTATATATTCATACTAGGATGTAAGTTATTTATTGTAGTAAGGAAGCTCTCTGTACATTCTACTGCCTGGAAGTAAACGGTAAGGTGATGCCTACCAGACACCCATTAAATCAAGGCTGATATTTCTCCAATCATCTGAGGCATAGCCGCAGCGTATGTTGAGGTGATACCGAGACCCAGATATGTGTGAACCTACCCATATTAGTTTACAGAGAGCAAGCCTCTGCATTTGCCAGGAGATTCACCCTCCCCTCTGCGGTTTCGATGCGGCTTGATCAGCATCGAAAATGTTGTATACACGTATATAACCAACGGCCGTTACCAGCGGCTGCATATCTACAGCTTAAGGTAGTCCTATTCATTCTTCTTCTAAGATTCTTTTTTAACTAATATATTTAGAGATTTTTTTTGTTGCTGCTTATAGCTGGTAATTTCCTCATTTCTCAGTTGCAAAAAATACGTTTATAATTGAATATTTTCAAAATTGGCTCAATACATTTTCACTATCATTCCAGTCTACAAGCTTTTTCATATTAAGAAAACAGCGAGAAAAAAAGAAAAATATTTTATTTGGGACAAAAACTAAGTTAAATTTAATAGAAATAGAAACAAAATAAATCCTAAATTGGACCCTGTCTCTGCATAATTCTAGCCTTGATGGCTGGCGCAGTTTTTCCATGGGTGGGTGGTCCTTCTTGGGACCATATTTTTTATTGCAGTAATAATTTCTTTTAACTTTTACTATTAAAACTATTTATTAATAAAAATATTTTCTAAATATTCTAGCAAATCTTTTTTTTATGCAAGTGATAGATAAGCGAGCAAATACTTGCTCCCTTATATATGTGAAGTTCAAGTTGCCGCGTAATACACTGGTTTTATATAATATATTAATACACTAATTCAAATATATAATATTATAACAAGTGCTTAACTGTAAATAGCAATGAATGTTCTCAGGCACATCAATAAATATCTTAATCCTTTAGATTTCAATCATTATAATCTTTCAAATCATCTTTGTAATAAATAATAAAAATAATCTTTCAATGTTAGTAGTGATAAAATCTCGTCACCTTATAGTGAGGTGTTAGATAAGGAATCTGTTTAAATGTGATCAGTACTTTATTTGTAACATAGTAGTGACTTGGTAGTTACGAAGTTCAGAGCTGCAGACATAAATCTGTCTTAACGGCCCAGTGGGGCAGTGTTTGCACATTATTGAGTTAAAACATCCGGACCTCGGACACCAAGGCGTGCCATGTAACAAGTGGAAAATAGCATTACGGTCGCCATCGGTGAAACATGATTACTAGAACCAACGTTTGGCTTTTACAGGCTCGATACCTTCGAATAAATGACGCTGAGACACGTGTTGATTTATTGATGTTTAAATCATTTACACTTCTATAAAACCTTGATAATATCGTACTGGACTTAAATAGAAAAAACTTCAAAATATAACTTGAACTACTACTACAAAAAGTAATTTACTAGTATTAATTACTTTTTGTACACATAAACATTGATATATTAATACTACTATAGTAGAATTATTTTGTCCGTGCAGTTTGGGTCATAAATCGAACTCGGCCTCAGCCCGATACGCCATTATCGATAAAAACTCATTCTTATCAAAGAAAGATTATCAATCTTATAAAAATCACTACTATCTTTCTGGCTGTTAATTTTAAACTTAGATATAAGTATTTATATTTGTTTTAACTTGTTAATATAACTTGTTACATTCTAAACTTATGTACTTATAGTTTTTTTTAACATAGATACCTAATTAATAATTTATTATAAGTCATTATTATTATTCTTATTTTAATAAATACGTTGTTGTATCTATTATACACATCACTATGCCCATAAGGCCCGTGAGTGGAAGAGAGAGAGAAATACTCGCTTTATTTTATGACCCAAACTGCACGGACAAAATAATTCTACTATAGTGTCTTTCGATAGCAGCGGTTGACATAGAATGTTCATAGTTTCTGCTCAATCGGATCATCCAAAGTTTACACGAGCAAAGCCGCTTGAGAAGCCCTAACTGTAAAATAAATTAAAAAAATATAATGCTGATTTCTGTTTTGAAGGGTTTATTTGTAAAGTATAATGCTTTATTTCAGCAATAACTTATTTCAGCTTTTACTGTTTAAAACTTATTTATTCGTAAATATATTTTATAAATACCCTAGCAAATTATTTTATCAAGCAGGCGAGTGCGAGAAATATACTGATTTTATTTATATTTAAACACTAATTATAATACTATAACAAGTGCTTTACTGTAAGTAGTAATTAACGTTTTTAGGCACTTGATTAAATATCTTAATCTTATTTCCTTTAGATTTGCTCGATAGGCTTGGTTTTTGTGCCACATAAATAACACTATTACAAATAAATTACATTGTTCATGAGAATTCTTATAAATGGTTTTAATAAGTTCATTAATCAATTCGTAGCTGACGCCTAACAAATGATTAGGAATGGAGTCAAGGGCGACTAAATTGAGCTTTTCTTAAAACCTTATAACACACCAGGAAGGCGAAGCGCCAGCGAATTGCTGCGAAACAAATTGATTTCATCTTTTTTAAGTGTCTTATAGAGTTATTTTATCAGATATTCCTCAGCAACGGCTACATCACCATGTAAATGTCGAGGCCATCCAGCTTCTTAATAATACAAATTTATTAAAAATACTCAATAGGACAAAACCTTTTGAGTTAGTGTTATGATACTTTCATGATAATAAAGTGTAGTGCTATGTGCTAAACATTAACAAAGAATGAACAAAGTGTCTTCTCCTTTATAAATACAATAAGAAATGTGTTAATGGACACATTCTTAGTTTAAGTTATATCTAGTTATTTTAAGTCAGTTTTAAATTACTCATTAATCTTATTTTCTATATTAGATTGTAATTTTAATGTTGTATCACTAAGATGCATTATTTATGAAAAAAACATGTTTCTGGCTAAAATATGCTCTAAGAGTTTATGTAACGCGCACACAAATGGCATCAACATTATCTAGCCAAATGAAATTTCTTGCAATTTTCATGTCAGACTGATTTCTAATGATCTAGTATTAACGGTGTTATAGATAATATGACATAAACCAAACATCCAAACGAAGTAGTTACGTATGTATGTACTTGATTCTATGTAATCTATAAATATCATAAAATTTTAAACATGCCGTGTCTGTATATTGAAACTATTTAAAAGAACAACACTAGAATACACTATATAAAAAATGGAGAACACGATGCAATCTTTTTTAGATTTCTTGTCTGTTTGTCTATTTGTTCGGGATTTACGTAAAAACTACTGGGCCGATTTCGATGCGGTTTTCATTAAAACTCTGCACTACTTTTTATTCTGGGGATCCCACGAGAATGTTTCTGAGAATGATTTAAACTGCATAGATTAAGAAAACAATCGAAATAATGTGTGAAACTTTTTATCCCAGGAATCCCACGGGAATTTCCTCGGGAGTGGTTTGTAGTTGTTCGGGTACGTAAAAATTTGCTTATCCCACACAGTGTTCACTAAAACGATAACTTACATTCTTTTTGAAATATTGCGGTATTTTGTATCCCGGGAATCCAGTGGGAATTTCAATTCAAGTGTCGACGAAGTTAAGGTCATGTATAATATATTACGCAGATTTGAAGCCTATCTTATATCCTCTAACTTGACTAACATGAAAATTAAAATAATAATACCTTTACAAGAAGCAAGTGAAGTGTGTAAGAATAAGCATAAATGGCGCTCTGTTGTTCGTGCCTACCCCGCAAGGGACCTGGCGTGAAGTTATGTATGTATGTATGTATGTACAATAAGGAAACTTATGTTAATAATAAGCACATAATGTCGCAGATCTTATTTTAATTTAAAAAGGAAGATTACTCAGTACATGATCACAATTTGGCTCGGGCCTCCCTAATTCAGCAATTTATAATGATGTCAAATTTCTGAATAATTTAATTATCCCCAAGGTTAAAATTCACATATAGTGGTTTTCAGCTTACGCACTTCAACGATGGATTGGTCATTGAATATGTCTTCTCTAAAGCTTCGCTCTGTATCGCTTCCGTGCGCATTGACCTTAGTAACATGATTGCGTGACTTACACTAATGTGATAGATTAATTCTAAGTACTATTACAACATTTAGTTACTTTGAATTAGTAGTAGTTTATTTCTATTTGTATTTTTCTTTACAAATACCTTTTCTTTAAATTATGATGATATCTCAATGAAAAGGGCGCTTTGATAAGGCTTTGCGGAAACTGGCCTTTGACAAATGTTCTACTTTTAAAGTTTAAAATGTTATTTGCGTGTAAAAGGTCAGTCAGATTTGAAGATATATAGCAACTTATAATAATAGGTATGGCTACAAGTTTACCCCTATGAACTTACTCAAATATCTATCTAATATATAAAATTCTTGTGTCGCGGTGTTTGTAGTTAAACTCCTCCGAAACGGCTTCACCGATTCTCATGAAATTTTCGGTGCATATTGGGTAGGTCTGAGAATCGGACATCTATTAAGTTAAGGGTAGTCCACCCCTATTTTTTTAATTTTTAGATAATTATTTATTTTTATGATACAACATTAAAAAATACATACAACCCTAAATTTTTAACTCTCTACGATCAACCCATATTTATAATTGGTATGGCCACAAGTTTACCCCTATGAACTTAATCAACTATACCTACCAAACATACCATATATACTAATCTATACTAGAATTATAAATACGAAAATTCGAATGAATGTTTGTTCCACAGTCAAGCCGAAAGGCTGAAAGGATCTGGATTTTTGGCATAGAGATTATTGTCTGGAAAAGCTCATGGGCTATTTTTTTTATATCGGTAAAAAGTACGTTTCCCGTGGGTAGACGTTAGCGCGAGCATAGCCGCGGGCAAAAGCTAGTGATACATGTGTTATAAGGCAAGTAAACAGGTTGGTTGTGATAAATAGTTGGCACCAAGCTGCGGCTACAATCAACTGCTTGATATTGTAGATGAGGTATAAGTTGAGTTGTGTTCCAGATTAGTGGCAAGATTGCTGTCTTCCTTTAGACAGCGGCAGTATTTTGGTAACACTTACTGTTACAAATGTTCATGGCCGATGGTAACCGCTTTCCATCAGATGGACTGTCTGCCTATCTGATGAACTTCTGCAATAAAAAAGGTAGTGATGTGATAGGATTTAGATAAAAGTGTTATTAAATGATATAACGTAAATACTAGAGTGTTGAAAAGCTATCCAGAATGCAGTCAGTAATGAAGATGAAGGTTGAAAGTATGGGATGGAAAATAATATATTAGATAAAATAATTTCCTAGAATCTAGGTGAAATTAAACTTCAACTTTATTATATTAGGTAAAAGAGCTTTCAACGACTTGGTAGATATGCAAATATTCAATACACAACATTCTCAGTGAAATAAAACGAGCATACATTAAACAACAAGAAACATTAATTCGAGATAGCTAACATTCAAGAGTGTACTTAGGCAATAACCAAGTGCAATTATGCACACACAAGTCTCCTTCTGGAAATGCAGTTATACTAGGTGAGTTAGTCGCCTAAATAAATAAATCTATCGTGTTCCCGTTATTTATACAAGTATAAACTATTTCAGTTTTTTATATATAGCTTTAATGTAAAAATGTGACTTGGCATGTTTAGAATTTTATATCTAATATATAAAATTCTCGTGTCACAGTTTTCGTTGCCATACTCCTCCATAACGGCTTGACCGATTTTGATGAAATTTTTTGTGCTTATCCGGTATCTATGAGAATCGGCCAACATCTATTTTTCATCCCCCTAAATGTTAGGGGTAGTCCACCCCTAAATTTTTTTATTTATTTTTTAGACAAAATTTTTAATTTCTATTTTTTTATGATACAACATACAAAAATACATACAACCCTAGATTGTCAATCCTCTACGATCAACCCCTATTTTTTACCGGGCAGGACGACGTCTGCCGGGACAGCTAGTAATATTATAAAACAATAACTTTCGTTACAATATCATGTTCAGACAAATATCAGAACTAAATACATAAGCAACTCATCCTGTTCACCTGTACAGCTCGATATAGTTGAGTAGCTTTTGCCCGCACTTTCGTTTGCGTTAATTTTAGTAAGTAGTCTATGTTCCATTTCAAACTATAACAAAGGATATCTACGAAATCTCTGTATGAAATTTCGTAGATATCCTTTCAGACTTTCTGGCGTGATTAGCTGACAACGTACCATCCAAACGTTTGCATTTATAATATTAGTATGGATACTATAGATTATTTCCGTTTAAAATTATGCTTAACAGATAGCATTATAATTTTCATATTATCAGTAAAATGTAATTCACATCTTGATAACCTCTACGTGTTTATTCTGGTTTATTTATATTAATTCATTAATAAAAAAACATTTGTGTCTGAAATACGTAGAATATCATATAGTAATAAAAAATCTAATTCACAATAAACATTATTAATTTTACAAGTATGTCGAGGTATTTTTATGTAATCATAATTATTATTTAAGCACAAAAATAATCGTCAACTGAATAATATGGTTGTTTAAGATGGAATGCTTGAACATTACGCTTAAAAGTTTGCATTTTGTATATATTTAACTATAGCTAAGCAGGTCTGTTGAAAATTTCAACAGCCTGATATGTGAAACTGTGCTTTTAGACTAGTAAACAAGTGCCTTTTGGACCAACTTTTTTCCTTGTTACAAAATTAAAAGTTACAACGAAAATTATTAATAAAAAACGAAAAATAAACATTTTCTAATTTTCCAACGGGGTTCTATTCTAAAGCTTTTTAAGAATTTCTCCAGGAAAGGAAAAAATCTTAAATTTATAGTTTAACAATTATCACACTTGCAATGTTCATGTTCAAGCAAAAAAATGTTATTAATGTTAATTAATATATATTGAATAACTAAATGAAAAATTGTCATAAAAAATTTTTCAAGCAGATTATTGTTCATTCATCTATTCAGTTAGTGCCTGAATTTTTTCAATTTTTTATTTTCATATTTAGTATGTTTAAATAATATTTATTCATTAAAGGGCCGATGTGGGTTTGGCTTGCATTAGCCAGAGTACCCGTTTTCGGCCGTATTTTCATCCCTCTGGGAAAATTATAAATATTGATCTTATAGTTTCGGCAGTCAAGACTTTTTCTAGGAAATTTCCTCCTCTTTTCGAATCTTTTTTCAAATTTGAATAGACTTTATTACTTCTTGATAAATTTGCAAAAAACTAAACCGCCCTTTTTTTAATTAATTGTTAATAACTTTTACAATTTTTGCAAGCGGAACTTCATTTTTTTTCAAAAATCATCTAGACGCCATTCCGAATCGAATGACACCTCATTTATAATTTTCGGAGACTGCTGAAAAAAGTTGGTCCAAAAGGCACTTGTTTACCAGTCTATTACATGTAGAGATGGCATTATTTTATTTTTTAAATGTTTCCTTCTTGTAAGCTACAACTTTATGTTTTATTTCTTCCTGCGTCTCAATCTCTGTAATAGTTTTAACGAGATACGTGAGAACAACCAGTATACAAAGACCCGGGGTCGTAATTTTATTTCAAACTCACTTAAACTATGGTGAATCTATACCATTGACGTCTAGCAAACCAAATGCAACTATCATGGCCAAAGATGAAATCACTGAAATTATTTTATTTATCTATCTCTTCCTCTTGAATGAACCGTATCTTATAAAATTAATTTGCTTGGTGTATTCCGGAACTAAGGAAAAATGTTCCTTTATACCGTCGAAGATAAATCGTTGCGTTTCACTTCAGATTCCAAAGGCATATCAATCACAAAGTGTCATTTCCCAAATAGCTGGTTTGTAATATATCAAATAAGTAATATATTATATCATAATAGTATTTGTTTTCTCCTTGGTTCGGGATAATTGTTTCACTAACCCATATCGGTTAAAAATTTACTAATAAAATAAATGAGTAAAAATGTAGGTATTTTTTTTAATTTTGCGACGTTTCGCAGTCATCCACGGTACTTAGGGTTCGTGCAATTTGTGAATGATGAACTTCCTGTCACGTGCTAACCTATACTACAATATATCGTCAACAAAACTGAGTAAATTGTTAACTGATGACTTTGGAGGACTTCAAAAAAAATCCTTATTTCAATTTAGACAAATGTTATTTTTTTTTTTAAAATGAAACTATACAGAAAAACATCACTATTCACTTCTTTAGGTTTCCGCTATAAAGTCAAACGCCTCATGACTCGGACTATGCGTGTGCACCTGTAATAAGTGATTGGGTATCAGCGGCACACTAAACATCCATAACTGGTATAGCAACCCTTCTCCTTGGCCGTGATATGGAACCGCGCGGCAGCAGCGCTTCGAGCGACTGCGCCCCCCGGTTCGACGACAGCCGCAACGTGGTAGGGCATTTGCCCGACTGGATGGTTACTACCTCTGGTCTAAAGTATGGCGCCATAACAATCTTGAGTTGTCTTTCGGCTTAGTGACCAGGTTCCAGTCTCCCTTAAGAGAGCAGCAGCGCATTTGTTGAGCAGCACCTTTGGTGTTGCAAATGTCCATAGGCGATGGTAACATCTTTCCGTGGGCCGTCTGCCTGTCTGCTGAACTCCTGCAATAAAAAATAAATAAAAAAGTAATGCGTATAGAAATCAAAATCACGTTTATTTTTTTATCTTTAACTAGGAACTACGGAAAGCCGGTCGGACTGTGACTAGCCACAAAATGCGTACGAGTCATAATACGTAATTTATATTACTCACTATTCATCCACTTGTCTTACCATCGGTCGAATTGCGACATGGCTTGTATGGAAATTATGTCAAATTTAAATTGATAGTAAGACAAAAGCGCTAAATTCAAATTAACATAAAAATCACATTTTTTTAAATTGAACCTTATGTATATTCTGGAATACTTTTAAAATGTACCCACATTTCAGTTTGCCAAACATCGCCCTAATGGGCATATAAATATATACATTTTATTTCTCCGTGTATACAATTATGTCTTGTACGTCGTTCCTTTCTACATATATGAATATCGTCTTACTCTGAGAGTAATGGAGCGTGAATGATACCATATATTGTGTATCAAGGGAGTCTATTGTATGAACTAAAATTATTTTTGACGCTTCTTTGTATTATATTTATACAGTACATTATATTCTTTCTTTAGATGAAACCAAATCTATTATTGGTGAGATAGAAAAATGAACAATAAATTTCCCTCATTTATTTGTTACTATTTATAAAGACTTTTTTGGAGGCCTATCCTGATCTGTGCCCCGTTTAATGTGATACATAATTAGATTTCCGTGGTCATTGGTAAAAATAGAGTCCTTTGCAAACGTTACAACCCGTTATGTTATGTGTCAGATTAATTTGTCTCTGAAACTGTATGATTTAAATATAGCAGCATTGCAGTCCATTTTATGTATCGATATAAAATGAAAAAAATGAAATCGTGAAAAAAAATAAAAGTAAAGATGACCGCCAAACATGTAGTTAAAGAATCAATAAATATTTTTATTCTAGACCGTCGGGCGCTATTCTTCTTTCTTTTCTTTCCTCTCTTTGTTTTCTTTTTTCCCTAATAAAATTATTTACAATATTTTCCTGATTTGATATAAAACAAAAATGTTAAAAAGGAAACATCAAAAACTGTGAGAGATCAACCTGTTGTGCTATTTAGTCATGTAAGATTAAGGATATTTAAAATATCCTTCATATTTTAATACAAAGGGAAAATCTTGGTGAGAATTTGAGAAAATCTTTTACGTTTGTATTACGTTTATTAGTCAGGTCCCTTTAAAATCATTTTCTACTTTTTATGTTGTGATAAAAAACAAAAGTTTAGATAGCTTGCACACTGGTGAGCCTACATAAATAACAAACAACAACAAACAGGGACCATAAATGCTGCCATTATAAACTTTAACGCAGTTAACAAAAGTCTCTCTCACATTAGCTGTGCCAGTTATTCAAGAGGTAATATATGTATTATTTTATTTTATTAATATAAAGAATATGCTCGCGATTTAGTCCATGCTTGACTTGAAATTTCCGCGGGATTCCCTCAAAAAAAATATTACAATTTTATTATATAAAATTTACTATGGAACAGTGAAAAATCATGTTGTAATTAAATTTCTTTTAATCTTTCTTTAACCCTTCTCAGAAATTTGCCCACATGATTCCCAGAATAAAAAGTAGAGCAGACTTAATTCTAAGAATTTGCTGTCTAACAGCGAAAGTGGCCCAGTAGTTTTTAAGTGAATCCCAAACAAACAGATAGTGTTCTTCATTATTTATATAGTCTATTCCAGTTTTTTAATAACTTCAATGTACCGACACGGCATGTTTAGAATTTTATAATATTATAGATTTCAAGTAAGATATTTAAAATCAGTCAAACAGCCTGGCTGTGACAACTAGATAACAGCTACTCCTATGTATGTATGAAGCTAAAAAAATTAGATTGTGGTAATAGTGGCTGCTAAAATTGCTGTTCAATATTTTGGGTGTCACAACCAGCCTGAAGCAAGGCCTGCGTAAATCTCAAGGTATGATGCAGTAAATAATTTTCTTTAAGCGATAATAAAGCATTTTTTTGCCCAACAATAGTTGTTTGGTAGTAATCAAAAATCTATTTATAACCTCAGTTTATGTAAGACTTAAGTAGAAAATCTACACTTTGCTTGTATTATATAAACAACTAACTAACGAGCGGTTCCTATATCTTACCCTCGTTCATTTGCTATACTCTCTGTTAAAATTTGACTTTAGGTTCATGTAAGTGTGGGAATGATGTATCTTGAACGCATGATGTGATAAATTTATATAAGCTGATATTTCTGAACGAACCCATAGTGTGAAAGAGATGACAAGTGAAAGAGAGAATAGAAGATTCGAATGAACGACGTACGCACGAATCAAGACGCTCTAAGCTATATTTTAAAAAATAGTACGTTGATATAAAAATTAATACAAAATAAACGCACGCGCTCATCGCCAGTAAAGGAAACTCGTAAAGTGTTGTTTTACTCGCCAGCCTTCCACATAAGTAAGTCCAAAATTCAACGAATTAATATTAAAATATAGGAAACGCTCATTAGGCAAGGGTATTCCCGACGGTAACTGATTGTAGTGATCGGAGGAGGTGGGGGGCTATTTCGCGTGAGTGACGTCAATCAATATAGACATGTGGACATACCCCTGGTGGGACTTAGAAAATATCGTGAATATATTAACAAAAAATATATCTTTTAGGTATATTAGTTAGTTTTTTTTACGTAGTTTTATTTCATACGTGAACTAACTTTTGCCCGCGGTTTCTGTCGCGTTAATATTATTCAACAGGATCCTTACATTTTTCCGGGATAGAAAATAGCTTATGTGATATTATGGACTATAATCTATTTCTGTGCCAAATTTCATTCAGATCCGCTAAGCCGTTCTTCCTTGATTGAGCAGAAAACCCCGATCAAAACTTTCTCATTTTAATATTTTGTATCATGAAAATTTAGATATATAAAATATTTAAGCTGCCATAATAGTCATCATCCGTGTGCTAAATCTAAGTTGCATTCGGAGCGGATGCTGTGGATACTTCGGCGTCTGGAGTCCACTTTCGTACGTTTTCTTCTCCCCTTTACGCGTTCCTCAATACCACTTTTTATTCTACCCCTGGTACGTACGTAAGTATGTCATCTTTCAAGACATCAAGCCAGTTTATGTGATACTATAGAAAATTAAATCCCTCTTCAGACTATCCGTATGTATGTACACGATTAAAAATTAACCGATTTCCATATATTAAAAAATATTTCTCAATATTACAAATGATTTGGTAAGTGCTAAAATATTATTTTTAAGGATATGTTTATTGCCAACAACTGTTATATTGGAAAGGTTATAATAATAGTGCTAAATGTACAGTTCCTTAAAGGCAAATATAACTGGGTTAATATACTGAATAAATTAAACTAAAAGCTTTTCTGAAAGCCGTTAAATTGAATCACATATTCAATATGAAATATACATTTTCAACTTAAATACTAAATGATAAACCCTAAGCATTTTCTTGAAATACGACTATAATAGCTTCCAAAGCGAATTCCATTATCAAGATTTATATGGGGGATCTATGTTGATATTTTAATAGAAATTATGGGTGGCCCGCACTGCGGTATATTCCGTTCGCAGAATAATCTCTGCCGTGTCACCGCATCCGTTCTTATTATGAGATTATTGCGAACGATGCTCAGATCCCGCACAATCTCTGGTCATATGGAGGCTGTACGGTCGAAAGCAACTATGATATTTGGGCAGCGTGCGTATTCATGTGTGATCCAATTTTATTCAGAACTAGGATATGCCCGCGGGTTTCCCGGGACACAAAGTACCGCAGTATATCTCTATAAATATTATAAACGCGAAAGTTTGTTAGAATGTGTGGATGTATTGATGTATGTTTGTTATTTTGTCACGTAAAAACTACTGAATGGATTTTGATTAAACATTACAATATAGCTTACACATCAGAATAATACATAGGCTATTTATAAAGAAATAGTGTGAATTATTCAAAATATAACGCTTTTCTATCATTACGCGGGTGAAACCGCGGATGCAGGTAGCAAAAAATAATTTAAGCAATTGTTTGAATGAAAACGATGTCGGAATAAACTAATTTTTATGAACTGAAAACCTTAAAACCGTTCCCTGATAAAATTCATGGGATAAAAAATCACACACTATTAAATAAAATTTGCTATGAATCGCATTGGAATTCGTTTTTTTTTCAATCTAGCCATTTCCAGAAAAAAACCCAGGATAAAAGTAGCGCATATTTTAAAATTAAGAATTTGCTGTCGATCAGCCAAAACTGCATCGAAATCGGCCCAGTAATTTTTACTTCAATTCCAAACAAACAGACAAGAAATTAAAAAAAAAAATTACATCCCATTCTTCGTCGTTTACATAGTTTATTCGTTGCTGTTTTTTAAATAGCTTCAATGTATAGACACGATATGTTTAGAATTTTAAAACATTATAGCTTCTGTCACTGCGAACATATATTTAATTTAATTGATCTATAACTATATAAGAATTTATTTATATATACAAGATTTTTTTGAGTCAGTTGCCTGCAAGTGATCGATTTTAGCGAGGTCGTCCTTTCTTTTATCATTTTATTGACCAAGGGTTAATAAACTTCTTGTGCATTTTTGTAACTTCTGTTTAGGTGTATAATAAAACGTTGTCTATGTCTATGTATATATATTTAAACCAATGTAATCAAAGAATTAGAATAATACTATAACTTATCTTTTAAAAGGAAATTCATAATTTAATTAAATCGGCAGTAAGCACACACGTTGTATATCCCCAAATCAACTAAGCAGGTTTTAATCTTACAATCTTATCTTAGAACGTTTCAAATGGCATTTTGCCTAGTTTAGAGCAAATTCACATAGCTCAAGTAACAGTGTAACGTTACTAAATTACTATATGCGAAATTGAATCGAAACCGGCACCCCTACGTTTCAATAAACTAAACCCAAAATTTTAACCACTAAATCACATAAATTATTTAGATAATATGTCAGATGTTGTTCAATAATATTGAGATTTTAAATCAAAAAAGTCTAAACTATAACTAAAACTCACTTAACGATTTAAAATCTCAATATTATTGAACGACATCGGACATTGCGATCTGAATTACACTGCGTTGAGAGAATAGATTTTGTTGAGTCAGTGAGAACGCTTTGAGTAGAATTATCAGCGCCGTGCCTCTTGTTCCAGATCATTTGATTCCGTTTGCACCTTTACCTTAAGGATTTCGATGCGAATCGCAGTCATTTTATTAGGACGGATCATTCCGGAAATGAGTTTTACTTCTTCATTGGAACTCTATTGTTAGTTAATAGAAAGAAATGTTTTATTTTTACCTACATCTTTTGAACCACTTTGTTACTTAACGCGTTACGGCGCCAGTCTGTCTGACTTCCCTTTCTCTCACATTACATTAGTTAAAGTTATCACTACCGTCGGGCCTCCTGCGACGCATACCGTCTTTTTTAATATAGCTTCACGCGTTTTGAGGATTTAATAACAATCAAATATTTTGAGTAATAGTCCTAATAAAAGTATGTTTTAACGGTTTTAAGTGCGATCGTTTATTTGATTTTCATTATTCCGACGTTTTGGCCACTTTTCAGAAGCAGTGATCACGGAAGAGTGATCACTATAAAGTGCTACAATAATCTTCCAGTGAATAGGCATCATATACCTACAAATGTATTCTTATAAATTGTAAATCTTAAGGCCAAAAATATTAGTTTTCAAGACAATCAGAAAAGTCACAATAATAATGTCGTGTGACGGATTGTTGCAGGCATTAAACAACAAAGATAAGTTTATTTTTACATGCAGATTTATTGACTCCTAACAAGTACTTATAGGTGTACATTTATAGCAATTCAGGTCCATAAAGGTTACAAAACAAATAAAAACAAAACTCTTGTTGAAAAATGTTATTTCTCTATGGCCTGTTTATCAATTATCACACAAATTATTAGTGGAATAAGTTACAACCTGACTGAATTCAAAAGTGAAACAATTCAACTGTTACATTCACGCATCAATCATTTATAATTTTACTATGTGGTATTTTATGCTATGTATTCATAAAGTTATTACTTTAATTTGGTGATTGAAAAATCGCCCTTAAATGTAAATGTCAAAAATTGAGCTATTTTATTAATTCAACTGTCATTTCCAATTATTATGTTGTATTTTATTCTATGAATAATATTCATCTAGTGAACTGTCACTGCTGTCACCGCAATATATATAAAAATACGTATCAAGAAATTGTTAGAACACAATAAAGAAAATAAACTGTTATAATTTCATTTAATGATCATAACCATAGCCCCAGTTAGGGTGTGAACACCTGGGGGAGGAGTGCAGTACGGCGGCGGATTGGTGGTGAGGTAAGTCCTTCCTTGCTTCTTCCACGTCCCTTTGCCTTCTCCCAGCCATTGCATCACGCCCGCATTTATTCGTGAAAGAAATTTTCTGGAAATTATAAACCATAATTACATAAGTGTTACACTTAAAAATAAAATAAGCGTTCAGAAAGTCTCAACCTAAAGCTAGTAGTTGTTGCCCCAGGCGTAACCGACGAGGTCAGCTGTAAATACGAATGTACATCAATAACTCAATATTGCCTCAGGGAAACTTTTGCTGTCCAAAACTTATAATGGCTATATTATGTCTAGCTTCATAATTTCCAATATTCACTACCATGCCACTACGATATAATTCAATGAAGAAAAAAAATTGGTGCTAAGTTACCATGAGATTTTATTAGGAAATTAGATATTTCATAACAATAATCGGGTCTTCCGTTTCCATGAGGGGAATACTACGGCTACGCTTGTTCACGGTAGATTAGCGGATTTCACATATCGGTAAACTGAAGCTGAAAATTTTCTCAGATTATTTTCATAACTTTGCATAATACAAAAACTATTTCTAATACGTAATCCATTCTTTAATCAGTTAACTATTAGTCTATTCTTTATATCTCAACTTTTGTAAAATTTCCCAGTTTGCTTATTTCAAGCAATAAAATAATACATAGTACTAGGATATTCCCGTGCCTTTATCCACGCTTGCCTTGAAATTCCCGAAGGATTCCCGGGACACAGCATTTAAAAAAGAATGTACGCTATCATTTTAGTGAAAACTGTCTCCGAATAAGCTAATTGTTACGCACCCGATCAACTACAGACCGCTCCCGGGATTGTTTTTTACACAAAATTTGCAATCGATCACATAAAAAAAATCTTTTTTTTAAATCTGACTATTTCAAATTACTCCCAGAAATATTCCCTGGATTTGTCCAAGGGAATTACGCTACTTTTTAATTGTCATTGTGATATGTCCAAATGACTCATCGTTGAATAATTTCAACCTGGCAATTGTAAACCTATTATATTACTGTATAAAAGAATTTCATTTCTTTTAGTCACGGCATCTATAAACTATTAATCGTATTGCTAAAAAAATCATGGCCGAAGCAAAAAAATGGCAGTATATCCAGACAATATTGTGTGGAGCACTTCAGTCGAATAATAACTACGTTACCCATAGGTACGGCTCATTAAACGACCGTATCCCCTGATTTGTTCCGTATATAACCAAACTTATTTTAACCAATATTTTATTTCTAATAACATGTGTGATATGCTTTGCCTTATATTTGTATCGCAAGTTAAATTGTTTACCTATAAAATTAACTTGTATATATTCGTCACGCCGCTCAGAATTTAAACCTCTGTATATATAAACAAATTCCCTTAATAGATTCGAAAATCCGATCCCAGCAATGCGACGTTATGGTCTGTTATTATTTACAAATGATGTAGATGAGCCACATAAAGTGGTTCGTTTGTCTCTACGATTGACACAACATTTTAATCCATCCGAGTAAGTGATGATGCGGTGTCATAAAACCCACATTAATGTTCTAATTAATACTTTAAAAGATTCTATTAACCTGTATTAAGTTATAATATTATAAATTGCAGTTCAATAATATAAATTGGTGTTCTGAATAGGCAATTAATTTTGACTCAAAAAGTAATTGGTATAATAGAAAGTATAATTATATTCTAATTATGTTCTTACTAGGCTGACAAACTTTATTTAGATAGACGTAGCTTAACTCGACATAGAGATGGAATTTTTATTTCCACATTTAGGAAGGTTTCCAAGGTAGGCATAATTTTTTTATCTGTTTGATGTAAAATTCAAGTCAAGCATTAAAATGTCTAATAACAACGAGGGTCTTGATGTCATTTTACTTCTGATATAATCTATTTTTCAAATTGGGGAAATTCTAAAACTTAGTGGATCAATTTGCTGGATCTTTACCTTGATTCATGTAGACTAGTGGTCTTCAAGTCAAGAGTGAATAGAAAACCAGGTAAGCATGTTTCAACCTAGATCACATCGTCGTTTAACATCAGGTGAGATAGCTATCAAACGCGAACCTATACCATGATAAAAATAAAGATACTCAATCTGAAGACCTTGTACAAAGATTCCAAATGATCTTTATACTTATTAACAAATTAAACAACAACGAGGAACATAATAGTGTTTTCGTTCTACCTTCGCACCACTCGCCCTTCGTACGTCATCGGCAGGCGTTCATCCGCATTTCCCTGAACCACATCGTTTGTGAACGCAACATTTCTCTTGCGCACCGTGGGGATTTCGAATGAACTTCCAGCTAATTTTCCCCACAACCCTAAAATGTGGAGTTAAAACAAGTGTCATACAATGTTTTTAAAGCCAAAAGACCGTTGGTGACATCTTTGGTGTCGTAAACGTCCACAGGCAACTGTAACCGCTTTCCTTCAGGTAAGCCGCCAGCTTGAATTACAACAGGCTCAGCTAAACAAAATCATGACTCAAGAAAAAGAAATCTAAAAAGTCATTGGTCATAAACAGCACAAACCCTCACAAGGGTTACGTCTCGACAATCGGTAAAGGCAACTATTCACTGCGAATGTACCAGAAGCATGAATGGGCCTGAATTATTCATTCCATTTTGGATTTATGAATACTAAAACGTAAAGGTCTTTCATTTTGTTTTTATTACTTGAGGTAAGCTTTGAGAAAAGATACCGGGGAAAATTGACGGGCTAATTAATGTTGAGTGTTCCTAAACAACACAAAGGCGGCTTTGTTCAAACTTAATGGAAACTAACTTTGGTTGACAAATAAGTAATGAGAAGGGTCCCAAAGTATATTACCGTCCAATAAACAGCCAGACTAGATTAGTGAACTAATTTAGACTGTCTTCGTAATACTTCTCCATATTAAGTCCAAGTCAAAGTTTATTAATTTTTGAAACAAAAATATTTAAATATTCAAGTATGCATGATATGAAAGTAAAGGTGTATCATGTTGGGCTAGTTAGGAATAGAAAAATTACAATAATAAATATAATTAACAGTCTTTGGGATTCATAATGAGAGCTAACTACATATTTTCGATCATTAAAACCATTAAAAGTTCTTTTCTGCTCATTTGTTCGAAGTCATCTTGAATGAGCATCTCAAGTTTGGAATCCGAAATATAGTATATATATAAATAATGTAGAACAAATTCAAAATATTTTTTTAAGATACCTAGATTACTGCGCAGAACGGTCATCTAACAACTACTACGATTGTTGTAAAAAATATCATTTCTTACCTCTAAGCGTAATATAAGTGATATTTATTTCCTGATGAAATTGGCTACAGATGACATTGATTATCGAGATCTGATCTCAAAAGTATCATTACGGACTAATCAACTAGGCTTTAGGCAGAGACGATTACTCTATAAACCTATCGTCAATAGCAACTACAGACAAAAACGTTTATCATACGAAGCTCAAATTCTTTTAAAGAAATAGTAGTAGACTCAAATCTAGATTTATATTGCAGAACTATAAATTTTGCTGAGCGCAATTTGAGTCAATATTTCTGATAAAATAAACAGCCGAAAAATGTTGTTATATTAATACCCCTCGATATCGTCTATGCGTACTCGTATTTTTTAATTGTTTTTGTGTTTTTCTTTACCAATAGTTGGAGGCTTATTATCAGCGTCTTTTTTAATATTATTGGTTCTATATTTTGTATGTATTAGACTGTAAACCTTCCTAAAATAAAATAAAGAAATAATTAGAGTCCTACAAATAATCTCATTTCACAACTCCCAAAAAGAATGCCATAAAAATATACTATACTAACTATTGACTACAATGAATGTTTTAACAATATATGAATACAACATATATTGGACATATGTAGACATAATATAAATTGTATGTCTATATATATTCGATAGTTACTGAAAAATTATATATACGTAATTGATATTTGTAATTCAATTACTTCTAAAAAAAGGTAATTTGTAATTGATACTATAAATACCCGACGCTGATGTATTTTGGAGTTAGTATATCAAATACTAATGGCGTCAAAATACATTGGAACTCTTCAGCACTTGTAGAAAGATTATTTTCTTTAGCAGGTTTTATTCATTCCCCAATAAGATGCTGCTTACCTGATGGTACATTTAAATCTAGTCCATGAAAGGATATTTTTCTTTTCTTAATGAATAGGCTGGGCTGGTTTTATTTAATTTTATTTATCTACATAACCTAACACCCGACTGTATTCTGTGTTGTATTTTAATTTAAAAGGTATGTATTTTAGCCCAGTTATGTATACAGACAAACTTACAGACAGACATGTGAAAATATGTAGTGAACCATAATAATAATAAATAAATATAAAGAGTATCGTAAAAACACATTTAAGAGACAGGTCTCGAGGTCTACAAGTACAATAAACTAACGTAAAAAGTTTTATCTACCCCTCTAATTCTCCCAGACGTACACCGGCACACATTTACAGAATGAACCCCTTAGTAGCTCACACAGTGCAAATGCTCAGTGTACAATTAAAAAGAAAACACAGCACACAATGCAGCATAGGGATGTCAAGTGTCACTTGTCGAGGAGATCGTGGTCTATCTTGTTTAAGTCTGAGACCGACCGGCGCCGGTGGGTCCGAGTGTATTGTACTACAGATCGAAAAAAATGGATGAACCAACATAACAATTAACGTATTATACTAGAACTTCGTACGTATGATAGATACGTAGTGTTTTCGAACTGAAAGATTGCGCGGGTACAAATGTAAAGATACACCAAAAAAGAGTTGGACGGATTATGTGAAGGATGACATGGTGATTTCTGGGGTGACAGAGGACGTATGTTAGAATAGAGGTATATGGCTTTGCAGGAATGGAGAAAGAATACAATTTCCTGCGGCCGGACGGCGTGAGAGGCCACAAAACAACCCATAGTCAGGTCGTAGGGCATTTGCCCGACTGGATGGCTACCACCCCCGGTCTTAAGTATGTCGCCATAACAACCTTGAGTTGGATTCCGACAATAGTGACCAGGTTCCAGTCTCCCTCAAGAGAACAGCAGCGCATTTGTAGAACCTTTGGTGTTGCAAATGTCCATAGACGATGGTAAACGCTTTCCATCAAGTGGACCGTCTGCCTGTCTGCTGAAGACCTGCAATAAAAAAATAAAAAAAACATGGAATGAAAATGCATATTATGCCAACAATAATTTCAGGAAACATTAATAACAACTATCATATTTAGATATGTGGCGAAACAAACCTTTTCGCCCACTGCCTGGCAGGCGATATTTTTAGAATGAAGGATTGGCAATTGTGATGTGACAGAAGACACAGAGAAAAGTCGTCTATAAAATGTACATATTTTTCATCCTTTTGAATCATATATAAGTTATTATTGCTCTAAGCTAATGTAAATATTATATCGAATTATACATATATTTGGTAAATGAACGGGTATTTATTATTCCTACAACGACCCGTCAGATAATTAAAATAGAACTGTGTCCAATCTAGTATTTTTAATTCTGTACCTGCGTTCAACTTGCCACTCCACCTATTGGGTATTCAATGCAAATGCATCAATTAGTGCATCACAAACGAAAGTACCAACTTCTGTCTGGTTGAGGAATATTTGATGCAGTGAATCAATAAAAGCTTTTAAACTCAATCATATTATACACATAAATATACCTATAGATAGGGCATCGCCACGATTGTTTCTACACTGCAGGAGCATGTGGAAATATTCCAATTGAATTATATAATACAGCTCGATTCTCTACTGTCGCTTATAACTGCGGCCGCCATTTGGCTCGGGCGAGACTTGGAGCAAAAACAAACATAAGTACTAAAATTTTAATACACAATTCCTAATTTTACAAAATAATGTAATTAATATTCTTTCAGCCGTTCTAGAACCTATTCAAAATAAAGTTTTTAGATACACAGATTAATTGTCGAAAATTTTAAAAACGTTAACTTAGGATTGATGTAACTTTTGAAACAATAAACCGACACTTTTAATTTTATTTTCGTAATAATTACGTCCTTAAAGTAATCCTCAAGGAATATCAGTGCTGAGTTTTATAATATACCTCAATACGAGTATTATATTCTTCTGAAAATATATGCAATACCTTGACTATAAAAATCAAATGTGTACATTAGAATACTTATTGGATAGCTATGTAGATATAGATTTCGTGCAGATCGTACATTTATTATTTGTTAGAAACACTGCATATTTCTTCAAGGTCTCTATCTATCCAGTTATGTCTGTATAAGACAGACTTTTGACTTTGAATTGGACGCTTATTCCCGACTTTAGAGGGATCTTTGCATCCCTGGGAAAAGTTTGGACGCTGGCACTATGATTACCCGCGCCGAGAACGGCAGACGCACATCACTCACGGGATTGCCCCCTTGCACGCGCGGCCACCGGACCATCAACGCACCTGACTACCGACTCCCCGCGATCTCATACGATCGCTTGAGCAGGGTGAAGTTACGAGATCGCGAAGACCATAAAGCCACTGATACGCTACCAGACGTCACAAATGGCCACCCACAGCCCGAAAAAACCATTGGATGCCACAGACTGACTAGGGAGAGCCGTTTAAAGACCACCGTTATGCGGGTAAGCTCTAACGGCTCCAACCTCCTCGCCGCCTCTAATGGCCAAAGAGAAAGAATACCACACACACACACGCGATTGATTCATCAAACTACTACATTCCCCGTGAATTCAGCGCCCCGTATTTACGTTGCACCGACACACGATACGATGCGACCTTCTTACGATAACTTCACGGCACAGTAAGAATACTTACAGTATTAAAAATATGTGTAATATTAAGACGACCTTAACTTGCACTCGCACTCGTTTTATATAATAATAATGTTGGATATATTTAGAAAACTTAAGTAGATCTAACATTGTCGGTTACAACTAAATTCAGCCCAAATGTCACAAACGAAAATAATACGTTCTAAACTAAGCATTGCAAAATTCTATTTAAAACTTGACTTGTCATAGTCAAGCTAAAGCCCAATAAGCTAAAGCCACTATTGTTTTATTTTTAACAGCATAATTGCTCAGATTGTTCAGTTAGAATTTTGAGATTGATAAAAGTCAGTTTGCTACATCGTTGCTTTTGTTGTTTATGGTTCTTGAAGACGCTATTTAATTGAATAGAAGCACATTGAAGTTTTTAACTTCATAAGTGTCCATAGCTAACAATCATCTTGTACATTTAATTTGATACAAAAAACAAATAAATACAGAAGGGCAAATCCAACTCATGTTGAATATAGTTTGGTATTTCGACAGCAGGACTAGGGTGGATCTATTTCATATACGCTCTAAACATATTGATGGTCAAAAGCCTCAATAGTTTAGAAGAATAACTATCTTTTTCACAATAACATCAATGGTGTTATCTGTATTCTAATACCCTAATAGGTCTTGAAGACTATAGGTATAAGGTATACTTAAAATACTCTGCTCCTATTTTTGCAATAGCATTAATAATGTTTTGTATGAACACGTTTTTTACAGAAGAAGTTTTTAGAGGACTAAAAAGGATGCTGTCAGATTGCATCGTCACAATGCCTCACTATCTGAGCTAAGTCAGTTGAGCAATTAAAAAAATAGTTTAAGATATATTAATTTCCAATACTTTGATGACTAATACTAAGAAATAAAGGGCTACAAACTACACAGATTCATAAAAAAGCTGTATATCAATTTAAAAAAAAACCCTCATTCCTCTAAGACTCGTCGAGAAAACATGCGCGATTTGTGTACATACCACAGTGGATACACTGGTTGAACACTGTGTTCTAACTAATTTCTCTTATTTATTTTGTGGCTTAAGGAAAATAAAAATGTGAAACTAGTTATGTCCTTAATCCGGAAAAACCGCATTGGAAAAGTAAAGTGTACTAAGACTGGATCGCAAACTAGATTGGAAAAATAGTCCACAAAGGCATAGTTGTTTTTATTCTTAGTAAATTAAAACTTTCTCCTCTTTGTTGTCAAGTTTAGTTTATAAACCTTATGTGTCTTTCTCTAAAGACACATAAGATTACACAGTATTTTTCTTACTATATTTATTATTTTCGATAATGAATCCGATTGCAAATTTGAAATGAATTGTTATATTATATGTATTAGATACATACATAACTTCACGCCAGGTCCCTTGCGGGGTAGACACGAACGACAGAGCGCCATTCAGGCTTATTCTTACACACCTCACTTGCTTCTTTGACATTCATAGCTCTTGTCATGCACGCTCGTCTGTTCTTATGGCTCCTGACATCACCTTCTGCTAGTATACGATCAATTTGATCATGGAAGGTGTGTTGTGGCCTTTCGCGACTTCTGCATTCATCCACTTTTGCATTGTATATATGTTTAGTCATTCTTTCATCATATATTCTTTCCATATGCCCGAACCACCGGAACATTACTTTCCCTAACTTCACCCCGACACTCTCTTTCAGACCAACTCTCTTTCTTACTTCGGTATTACAAACGCGGTCCGCGTTTGTATGTATTAGATAATATAAAAAGTATTTTATATTAGCTTTTACCCGCGACTCGTGTTAAAAAACGACATGTATGTCAAGAAGTTGGCTTGTTATAAATTCTTGGAAATGTCGAATGTTGTTTACTTCAATATATCTAATGTTAAATACCCGTAACGCCATCTTGCAAAGCAAATGTGGAACTAATCTTGAGAGTAACACGTTTAAATTGTCGCTGTCATGTCATTATCGTTGCTATGGCGACGTATTTGATAGTGAAATGTAACAGTGGCGTCAATAAAACGCTGTTGGAGCCCAAAGATTGAATAATATAAAGATTGGAGCCCCACCTTTCATCTATATTTCGTGTATCCATCGGGAACAGTACTTTATACTAGATGAAAGGCACCAAATATCCTTTTCTATAACCTTGAGAACAAGTATGCAAAATTGCAAAATTTCAAGACGATTTGTGGCAGGCGTGAAAACGCCAGAAACCAACTATATATACTATTCGCATGCATATTTCCTAACTATTGTAAACTATTGTAATCTTCTCTGTCGATACCCTTACATGAATTCGTTTAATTCGCATGATATCAAAAAGTAAATCAATCAAAAAAAATTATTATGAAGTATCAAAGCAATCAGGGCTCTAATTGCGTATATTGAAATCCGTAGCTGAAGGGGTAGAATTAATATCCGATAAATCATTTTTCATTTCAGTTGCTCAATTTGATTGCCACTACAATATTTCGCGGAAATAATATTTTAATGATTCATACCTTTGTACTGGCATTTAAATTTACCTTAATAACAAATTAGTAATAATGAACATTATTGACATGGTGAAATTTATATCCTTCATTTATATTGTGAATGGAATGAACGGGAAACAACATCAACAGCGAGAGTGTCTCTCATCTCCCTTTCACTGACGATATTGTAGTATTTGCAGAAAGATTGGCGGAACTGCCGACATACTAAACAGCCTATATAATTTCTCCTGAGGAGTTCGCCTCGGCATGAATTTGGACACGACAAGTCATAATGAACAAACATGTCATACCACAACCGATAAACATCGATTGTTTCCCTGTTGCGGTTTCCAAGGAATATGTCCATCTTGAACAAAAAATTAAGGTGTGCAGACCTTTCAAAATATGGAGCGAGCCATGTTAGGTGTTTTTGTTATGGATAGAATCAGAAATGAGGATATCCGTAAGAGAACTAAGGTAACCAACATAGATCGCAAGATTAGTAAGCTTCAAATTACAGTGCGCCGATCATATCTGTTGCAGGACCGATAACCGACAGAACAAACGAGTCCTGGTGTGGAAACAAGGGACGAGAGACGTTGCAAGCACGAGAGTGGTGAGTGAAGTAGACATCGCGAGCGACTCAACATGTATTATAATACCTCCTCTTTCGTCATTAGCTAAGACAAAGCATTTTCTTATATTTTTACCCTTACTTTACGTTTTAGTGATATCATCGAGTGCGGTATAGATATGCGGCACTTTTATTCATTATTTGAGATATACGAGTAAAGTGAATTTTGGGTGATTACAAATAAAATTACCACGAAGGCCAAGGCAGGAATTCCGCTTTGCTTCGTTCCCCCTTAGCCTTCTAACTTATATTTAAAACGTTTTAATATGATCATGATAGGTCATAATAAATAAAAGTGCCCTAGAACTATATCCCCACTCAAATCATCAATTTTGGCCTTGTGGATTAGTGGCCGTGCCAAGACCTTTTACTATACTGAAAACCTTGTATGAAGTGCTAAAGTGGAGTTTAGTACCGTGTACTGTTCCTGTGTGCAACCTGAATCAAACCAGAAGAAGACGAACCTCAAGTTGGTTGGAAAAGCTTCTACTTTTCTGGATATAGGTCATATCTCTCCTATACAGTCCAAAACATTGAACCAGCAAATAACCGTGGGCTACAGCGTCCCACAATTATAAATACATTGCTATGTATAGTTGGTTATCGAAACCGTAATCTCCCAGTATGTAAGTAGTTTTAACCAAATTCTTTCGCGGTTTTGCATGTGTCTGGTAAAAGAGGCTATGAAGCGCAACAGCACGAGGTGATGAATATGATAATGTGTGTGTGTGTGTGTAGGTAATATGTATGATATCTTTATATATATATATATATATATATATATATATATATATATATATATATATATATATATATATATATATATATATATATATATATATTTCTTCTGTGCGTGTGTATGTCACTGAACTCCTCCTAGACGGCTGGACCGATTTTGATGTTTTTTTTTGTGTGAGTTCAAGGGGATTCGAGGATACTTTAGACCCACAATTGGACCCGGTAGGTGGCGCTGCAATCGGGGTCTAATTTTTTTTCAAGACACGACAACGTCTGCCGGGACAGCTAGTATTATATAAAGTTCTGACTTGATATAAAAAATAAAAGAACACCTAATATTAAAATACTTGTATAAAAAAGACCCTGACTATATTAGGGGTGAAGAGGGGTCTGAAGGGCCCTTACAATTAAAAAAGAAAAAACAAATTCTTTCTTAAAAAAAGTTATATTCTATTAAATATGTCATATCACAACTCAAATATTCAGTTCAAGTGCTACTATCAATCATCTTCACTTTGAATAAATTCATAGACAGCACAAACTTCAATACCGGAGCAGAGATAAATGAACTAAACTCGTATTTACAGGCAAATTAGTACAAAGATACATAAAGACAAACAAGAGCACAGCTGAGCTCTCACTTATTGCAAATGAGAACGTAAATCGTAAAACAACATCGTCATCATGAAAGATTAGACAGAAAGACAAATGGCACTACCTACGGGCATTATACACATTGTACTCCCTGTATTGTTCACAAAGAGACGAGAATATTCGTTTTTTTTTTCTTTCCCCCTTTTTATTGCTCTATTTGCGTAAAGCCTGGCTTGTCTGTGCATTCCTTTGTGCCTTATGGACTCTAATTACGGCAGACCACACAAGTAATTAAATAAAAGCACTGGTGTAATTAAACGAAAGCAATACGGTCTAGCCAGCCCAACTAACGGCCGATTTTTCAATCACCAAACAAAATAAAGTTGTTCATAGTAATAAAGTATAACACGGAAAAATTACAAATGTTAGTTGCATGTATAAAACAGTTGAATGGTTTCACTTTTGAATTCACTCAGGTTATAATTTATTCAACTGATAATTTTTATATCATAATTGAAAAATCGGCCCTAAATGTATCATTAACACACACACATGAAATACAATTAGTTGATAAGCTAATAACATTACTATACGCTGTCCCACCATTTATTTTACTTTAGACGTTTATACGTATATCAAGTTAAGCATTTTTCACAGTTAATTTCACGCACTATAGATGTCACAATAACCATACTTCATTGTTCCAAGCGAAGTAATAGTGATGTTTTGTATGATATCAACGATCATTATCATATTAACTTAATGCATATTATCTAAAATAACACGACATTTATTTAGTTTTTTTAAAGTATATATCGTCGGCTCAGTGCTGGACCTTGTTTATTACTAAATTTCATTTTTTTTAATATTTTGTCAAAATAATTAGTACATTAAAGTTGATAACAAATTGATAAAAAATAAAATATCGCTAAAAACTTATTTACAAGTTCCTGCACTGAAACCGACGAAATGGGTTATAACATATTTTATTTATTACGCAATACAGTGTTTTAGCTAATTATATAGGTGCACAAGGTGATTAAAATTTATTCATAAAGAAACTTCATTTTGATATGAAATCGAATTGGTAAAGTTTTAGAGCTATACTAATTATCCAATAACACTTGTCAACAGTAAAATAAACTGTTGAACGGAGTATACGACAAGCAAATAACATTAAAGTGTAAATATTTGAAAACAGCATAATAGAATCACCGGCAACCGTAGTATTAATTGATGGAGAATAAAGCACAATTTGTGGCTAATAAAGGTAAGACCGCATTCCATGGAAACAACAATAATGCTTGTGTACTGTAATAAAAGATCTTGATGTTATAATAAAACACAAAGGAAGGTTTAACATCCAAAAAGTGGCTCATAATTAATTAAAATACTTTCGACACGAGTCGTGAACAAAACGTTAACGCGCATATAACTGGTTGGTCAAAATATGCCGCTCTGGAATCATATATTTAATGGTTTTCATAATGACCTCGTAAAGTAGTAACTGCCAAAAGCCATTTCATAAATACTCAAGCTCTCTCCCGTAGGCTGGGGTCGTTTTTCACGTTCCCACTTTGCCTTTGAGAGGCGCACGCTGATTGGGTCGCTCGTGCCCAATATTGAATCTCGACTGGACATTAGTACTCATTATCGAAATATTTTACGAGTTTCACGTTCAGGAAGTTGATAAAACTGGAATTTGGCAACGTTTCCAATTACGAACATACGTATAATTGTATATGCATTATGCTTTTATATTCATATCTGTTTTGCTTGTTTTAATAGACTGTCACTATTTTTTTAATGCATGCATGACTTCAGGAGATAGGCAACCGACCAATGTGCTGTCGCTCTCTAAATGGAGACTGGAACCTGATCATCAATCAACCTGACCATATCTTCGAATTTGGTAATAAGCTTAAATGGTTGCCAATTCGCCTTCGCCGGAATGTTCACTTACTCTCACTTCTGCACAATGTCCTTTTCAATCCCTGTACTCCGCCATATTTAAAGGAACTTTTTAGTTTCCTCTATCAATCTCATTCCTGTAATTTGCGCTCAAATGAAAATCTTCTGCTAACGATACCTAAACACACTTCGTCCTTTGTTTGAAACTCCTTTGCCGTAGAGGCTGTTCGCCTGTGGAACTCCCTCCCCTTGAAAATCAGACAAGCTACATCAATTGTTACATTCAAACACTTGATCACTGACCATTATTTGTTTATTAAATAAAATTTGTTGCAATAAATGGAATTCGATTATTATTCGCATGTAAGTATATGTAATTTATATTATTTTAATCTTTTTAATTATGTATGTCTTTATTAGTTTATTATTGTAATAATCTTGTTTTTTCTTCAATTACGATTAAATTTAGTTAAACCACCAAAAAAAAAAAAAATTCTTGTAATATCTCCTTGGACACCGGGTTGTCTGGAAGAGATCGCTATAAGCGATAAGGCTGCCCATTGTTCTAATTGTACTATGTTTATATTAAATATCTAGGTTTAAGTCATGGTGAAAAATAAAGAGTTTTCATTCATTCATTCATTCATCAATGTCGGAAAACAATTTAGTTTGTTATGACGGCATCCTATACACTAGAGTAGGTAGGTAGCTATCCAGACGGGCAAATGTTACCATACCACCTACCTAACCGTTTGTTGTTTTGTCGCTTCGTGCGACAGGCCGTCCGGCCGTAGGTAATTGTAATCTTTTTCCGTTCAGGCATGCATATACACGTTTGCTTTTCGAAGAGTGTAGACGCTCGGCGCTCTTCAACAAGGATTGCTCTCCATTTCCTTATAATCCACTCATCAGATACTGGCTCGGCAAAATTCGAATAAAAAAAATACTTGCGCCACATTTGATGGAGCAATCACGAAACAAACATCTATATAGCAAAAACTTTGTACCTCTTTTTAAGAAAATTGCGCCGACGGAGGAGTATGGAATTTCGCACACTTATAGTTTATATAGAGAAGAAGCGATAAATGCTAATATATTTTTTAAATTATGTATAGAAAATACATTAAATAATTAAATAAAAAAATATTACACTCACTAACATGTATTTGACACATACGCATACATAGCGAGCTTCAAGCCAGAGGGGCGTATAAGCAAAATCAACTTTTCAGGAGATACAAAAAACTTAATAAGTTTTTTTCAATGTATTCAATGTCTGTCTATGAAAGTACTTCTACTACTATTAACCTACTATTAAGACAAAAAACAGAGGTGGAGTATCGATAAAAATATAAATGATAGACAAAATAAAAAGAAACGCATTTTTTTATACGCCGCTCTGGCTTGAAGCCCGCGATATAATCCTTTGTTTATTGTTCAAGTAAAATCAACAGTGCAGCCTAGACGAAATCTGTGATTATAGAAGTACAGTCTTTGATATTAATTATTATGGTCTAATTTCAACTGCGGGTGGCCTCAGTTATTTTTCAAGTTGTTTAAAAACATACGCAAAGGAACCAAAATTATGATTTTAAAGTGTTATATACATGATAGTAAACTTAAAATTGGATAAAGAAGAAACCTTATACTAAACTGGTTATTGACACGAGTGTTTTGTTGTCATACGCTGACACTCGACAGCGTTTATGCATTACCGCAACCCGGCGACTACGGAACGCTGATTAATATAATCCTGAAAAGGCCGCCACGATGCGACCCCTTAATCCATTTATCTTGTAAAATTGCCTCCTGTGATATCCATCCAGTTTTAAATCTATTTTTGACCAATAACCTTTTTTGGCCCTCGACCAGATTAATGGAAAACGTAAAAATATTTACGTGATTGGTTGGGATTGGGAGCTTGCTTTATGAATTATGTATTAGCTGTTTATTATTCTTTTTGTGTATTTTTGCTTCACTTTTGTTTATATCTAGCTTTATCAATGCAATAGGCTTTGGAATTAAACAGATTTATAATAATTGTAAAATATAAGTAAATTTTAGTAATCGTCGTCAGCCATTTACAGTCCACTGCTGGACGTAGGCCTCCCCAAGACGGCGCCACTCATACCTATCTGCTGCCTTTCTCATCCAGCGCCTACCGGCGACCTTGCGTAGGTCGTCGGTCCATCGGGCTGGAGGGCGTCCGACACTACGTTTACCGAGACGCGGTCTCCACTCCAGGACTCGTCTGCTCCAACGGCCATCGGTCCTGCGACAGACGTGACCGGCCCACTGCCACTTCAACTTGCTAATTTTGCGAGCTATGTCGGTTACTTTGGTTCTCTTACGGATATCCTCATTTCTAATTTTATCCATAAGAGAAACACCCAACATAGCTCGCTCCATAGCCCGTTGAGTGACTTGGAACTTGTGGACCAATCCTGCCGTCAGTGTCCACGTCTCGGCCCCGTAGGTCAGGACGGGGAGGACGCACTGCTCAAAGACTTTTGTCTTCAAGCATTGCGGAATGGTCGACGAGAACACTTGACGAAGCTTGCCGAATGCCGCCCAGCCCAACTGAATCCTCCTATTGGCTTCCCCCTCGAAGTTGTGTCTGCCTACCTGTATTTTTTGTCCAAGGTAGACATATTCCTGCACAAATTCCAGAGGGACGCCATCGACATTTACCGGTCTCGGCATGACGTGTTCATTGAACATGACTTTCGTCTTGTCCAAATTCATACCGAGACCGACCCGTCGGGAAGATTCATTTAAGCTGTCCAGCATTTCGGCAAGTTCCTCCAAAGTCTCTGCAAAGACAACGATATCGTCGGCGAAACGGAGGTGAGAGATGCGCTCGCCGTTGATGTTAATGCCCCGTCCAGCCCAGTCCAGAGTTTTGAAGACATCCTCCATCGCGTTGGTGAACAGTTTCGGGGAAATCACATCCCCCTGTCTCACCCCGCGACGTAGGGGTATAGGCTTTGTCCTCCGGTCCTGGATCTGGACGGTCATCGTTGCGGCGTCATACAGACATCTCAGCACCTCAATGTATCGCCAATCAATACGGCATCTTTGCAAAGACTCCAGAGCAGCCCAAGTTTCGATTTTAGTAATTTTAGTAATATGAGTTTTTATTTATTCAATCAGATAAATATTAAATTATAACTGAAATATATTGATAATGATGAAATATATTTACAATGACTTCTTTTATCAAACTTGTATCTATAATTTGTTGATTGTCTTTTGTTCAAAAACAGAGATCGACAAATAACAATATTATAAAAGCATAGAGTAAAAAAAATATTTCCAACACAGCGGCGAATTAGTCGTTACTCTCTTTAATTAATCTTTTATTTAAGCACGATTTTAGGTAACTCAATAACAATCTTTTATTATCTCCCAAAAATACAAGTTAACAAAATGAAATGTTATAAAAGTCTTTCTTATACGATACACATATTTCGTAAAATGGAGCAGAGGGAGACAGAAGTCCAAGTAAGAAAACACCGTCCAACGGAGCTCCTACCCTCCGCCTCTCACGCAATACATGGTTTCCTTAAAAGATCAAACCATTGAAAAATTTAAAAAATTTTAAAAATTTAAAAATATAAAAATATAATATAAGGTGTGCATTTTATGCTTAGATAAATAAGCGAATGCGTGTAATAGCAAAATAAAATATTTTAAATAGTTGCTAATTTATTGATATATAATCTATAAATCATTATTAGTTCAAACATGGTAACAATTTTATTTGTACATAATTCATATAATAAGTGAAGGTATAGGTATATAATAAGAACAATAATTTACTTAACTTCTTAGCAGGTATGGTGAACAACTTTGGCGTTCTGTTCGACGGCTGGATCGATAATAAACTATGCCGGCCGAACTTTCCGCTTTTATAGTAGTGAAAACACAACTGACCGTCATTTTATTTTTAAATTTTAGTGGTTATACATTCATACTTTTGGATTAATAACAAAGGTGAAAATAATGTAATTAAACTTGAGTATCAGATGTTTGTATAAACACTTACTTTATTATTGTTCCATGTTTTGTACAATACATTAAAATGTAAAGAAGGTTATAAACAATATAATGTACCAAACATTAAGGGCCTTACTTGTAATCGTTTCTTAAATTTAAAGAAACTGCTCAGCAATTGATTAATGAAAATCTCACCCATAAACTCCTCTTTAGTCGAATATTTTGGGTACAACCTACGTTAATCATTCAAATTTCGTTTATCTGTGCTCCTCTTAGGTACACAAAAGGTAATACACGTTTATAAGTGAAAAAAGCGATTCATTGATAAGGGACTGATTCTCATTTTCTTACTTAAGAGATGCCTAATCGTGTCTTAACGAGATTATTATAAGTCAGGCCGTTTATTAACCTAACACGTGCGTAAGAACGCGCGCGCGTTTTAGTGGAGGATGTGTGTTTAAATGTCTGTGAGTTTGAGTGTGTTTATGTGTTTAGTTTTACTGTGACTATGTATATGTAATAAATAGGGTTACGTAAATGCTGATTGTTTGCTGTTATAATAATGTGCTGTTTAGTCAAATTTTCAGCCTGTTCATAACTTAGTGTCAATAACCAAGACAATGACCAAGTTATTTGCGCATGGAATATATTTTTAAAGGTTTGTTAATTTTATTGTACAAAGTGTTACTCAAAAATTCAAAATATTTTTGTTCAAACGATGTTTTCACCGACGGCTGCTTACAAACCATGTAGCTTCGCCTTATGTTCTCTTTATTATGGTGCTTAAATAGTGACATAAAGGAATGTTTCCTAATAATAATCTGTAAGAGAAATAGTTATATAATAGTTAAAACCTTAGTTCTGTTAACAGTTAAAAATAAATGAGGTTTAATATAGCTAACTTTTAAAATAAGTTTTTGGGCTCTTTCAAGTTGTATCAGATTGTATTGTCTTTGCAATACCACCCCAAGAGGATATACAATAAGTCCAAATTGATTGACAAAGTGTTCGGGCTATGGCTAGCCCAGCGGACTGTAAGTATAGGCAAGTTCCTGCTTGTCGGAATCCGTTGTTTGAATTTCCTGGCAACATATAATACACTTATGGTCTATCACTTACTGTAGAAGTGGAAGTTTGGGCCGGTCTCTGAATTATCACTCCCGAAGAACACGCACGCGTCGCGGTTCACCACTGTCCTTGAGAACACTCACCGGTACCGATTATCACCAACTGTTCTTGGAATCACACCAGTTATTATCCGATCTAATATATTTAACCGAAATAGATGCACGTGTTATCACCGTCTTATTAGCTCCGCCGGAAATGACAGGTCTTTACTCGATCAAGGTCACGGATGCAGTGTGCGGCGCCTCGCGCGCCGGCACTTATATCGACGCTACATAGACCGTATATTATGTTGCATGAACATAAAGCATAATTCATTAATGTAACTAAGAAAAAGAGATGGACCTAACACACCACCTTACGGCACCCCAAACGTAAGCGAACATTCTCGGCTAATAGAGTAATTAATTTTGACCATTTGTGTGCGTTTTAAAATATAGGTATAAAAATATTCAATTGAATTCCTCTGATACGATCTAGCTTATTACATAAGGCTACATAGACAGTGGCTGTTTGGAAGCCTCATTATTTTAGAATTGAACTTTGTGTTGCTTAATGTTGTCAATTGCTATTGAACTGTTGATTGTAGACAAAAGCCAAAGTGAGGCAAATAAACGGTCGGTAAGATATAGGAACCGGCCCTTAATCCAACATACTAAAATACAGAGATAGTAATAGCATGTAATAGCATTTGTCAGATGTTACACACGAGTATAGTCGAGTCTCTCCGATCTATTTAATAAATCGTAGTCAGAAACTGTCAATGTCAAATAAAATGGTAAAAAGTTCCTTACCAAGGAAATGTATGTTCTATTTCACAACTGTAGAAAAATAACCTTAGCGTTATTTTTCAATTGGTTCGATGGTACTTCACGTAATGTAATTAATACAGAATATAGTCCAAGTTAAATCCATTTTTATTATATGGTAAGACACGTATACACCAGCCCAAGCAATTATAGTCTGCTACAAATATAAATTTCAAACAACACTTAATTTACGGTATGTAATCAATTTATAAATTAGTGTAAGTATGTATATTTAAATTGTACAGTCCAATTTTTTCTGCTACACCTACATCGCCAGATTAGTTAAGAATTTCTTTTAAGCTGGGTTGCCTGCAAGAGATCGCTTTTAGCGATTTGTTTTTTTGGTGAGCAATAAAGTTTTATCTGTCTATCTATACTTTAACTTTAGGTATTGTACTGAAAATAATGTAATAGTAAGTATATACTGTAATCCAAATAGTGTAACAATTAAAAATAAAGTAAAAGTTTCAGTAAAAAAAAACATTTATTCAAGCAAGAAACTGAGAAGATTTCTGCAAGGGCCAGTCCTAAATCAATCCAGTTAGGATAAGAAACAACTAATACAATAACATCTCCTTTTACAGTTGAATGAATGGACGATCATTCCTTGATTTCCCCAGGAAAGTTTCAGTGTAAACGCTCTCGATTCATTGGTTTAGAAATCTGTTTTCCGTTACTGGACCGGAGTGTATTTACGATTTATGCTCTGTTTATGTTGATTTTACGATGTTTTGATTTCAGTAATATGCTCGACAAGCTATAACGTCGCTAGGAAGGAGTTTCCTTATTTATTTACAATCCATAATAATCTTGTGGGTTGTAAAGTAAAATGTTTAATAATTTAAACACTATGCTCATAAAGATAGAGTTGGAAATATTTTGAAGTTTTGAATTTCATAAATCAAATTGAAATAAGAGCATTTGTTATCATAATCCTCTCGTGTCATTTGTTCAAAGTGAAAACATGGAATCTGAATAACATGCGTTCATAATATACTAGCGGCCCCCGCAGACATTATCCTGCTATAAAAAATAAAAACCTAGGTAGGACCGATCCCAGCGTCACTTACCGGTTCCAATTGTGGATTTAAACCATGCAGGGACCCACTCAAACACACAAAATCACTAAAATCGGTCCGAGTGATTAGGAAGATTCTAGTACCCGACCTCAGCGCCACCTATCGTTTACAACGGGATAAAAAATATCCTTTGTCCGTTTCCTTGTATCGCCCCTCTTGACCACCCACCACATCATACATGCGCGCGCAATACTTAATTGTTATCGACCGCAATGCAACATTTTTCCTATTTTTATATTTTATAATGGTATTTTTTACAATTTATTAAAATGTTGGTAGTACTGTTTCTTGTTCTCGTGCAAGCAAATGTCGACTTTAAGGTGACGAAACTTGTCATACCGCGACTGTACATATATAAGAGTGATCTATCTAATAGTACAAATGTTGAACTTAGATAGCTACTTATTGAACATCATTATAGAAAAACTTAAAGACATATCGAGGGCTTCATAACAAATGGGCGTATAAAGTGCAGTTTTACACAAGGGACAAAATTGTGAATAAAACGAAACTAGTTATTTGTATAAGGATGAAATTTAGATTACCTTTCTATTTAGGTACACTTGCATACTGGTAAGACTTTCTAAATTGTAACATGCATAGATTTTAGTAAACAATAAAAAAAGGCCATTTTTGAGTACAGACCCGTTTGTTATGAAGCTCTCGATATGTATGTACAATTGGCCGCCTTGTCACTAATAAGTGATTACTTCTAGACACCAAGTTCATTTCGTTATGTAGATTTATTATTGAAACTATTTTTATTAATTGGTGTACAGATGACATATTAAATATATAATCGAAAATAAAGATGTATTTTGTAACATTTGGTTGGTATAAGTCTTTTAGAATATTTAATTTAAATTAAAACAGAAATAAAAACTTACTTGAATTTGTAACATTTTGATTAATTATGCAAGATTAACATTAATCACAATAGACCAAGTGGGCCCGGGAAATATTTACCCGGCTATTGTAATAAATCCCATCTGTTCCAAGGGTTTGCTTTTCGGACAAATTTAATACACTTTACACGCCTTCAATAAGTATAGTAAAGTAAAAATGTTTACATTAAATTCCATTAAAAAATAAGTAAACCAAGTGCTTTTTATCCAAGAAGATTGAAAGGTTCCGAAGAAACTACTTTTTTTCGCTGTTACGGAATCGGAAAATATGCATTTTATCGTAAACATATTGTACGGTGCAACGTGAACGGTGAAGAAAAGTTTGACAGAAGGCAGTGACGAGTTTAGTGGTGAATTTAGTGAAAAGTTTAGTGGAGAGTTTAGTGAAGGAGGAGTTTCGCATAGTTTAAAAGGAGGTCCGGAAGCGAGCTACCTCGGTAATTCGGAGATGAGCACTACAGTAGCAGGAGTTGATCTACGCAATATCGGCGACGGGTATTGTGAGTGAAACATCGTCGTTGGAACAGTGCGTCGTTAGTCGTGCGTGGCGACCCTGCGGAGAGGAATCACATTAGGCTGTGTCAATAAAAGCGTTTAGTTAAAAACTGGTGTTGTCTTCCAATCCTAAGTCCATACCCCGCTTGCACGTAACATTATAATATTAGTATAAATAATTCTTATAAATACTTTGTATTTGAATCGCTATCAAGTCGCTAACGATTGCTATTAGTCGTAACATACGACTTCAACTACCACTAAGTTGAACCCAAGGATCCAAGATCTAATAGCACAAGAATAAATCCCTGAAAGCAACAAGGTGTATTTTCGTCACTGAACTATAAGAAAGCACCAGCACTCCACTAACTACTGCCAGTATCCACCACTACAAACAAGAGCAAGTGTACAAACTGTGCATATATCATTTCTCAAACATTAGTCAACGGATCTATATAGATCAAATTATTATTTATTGAAATTATGTTTTCAGTTATTGTACGGGCCGTTCATTCCATTCGCTCACTCCTTCCCGTTCCGTATTAAAAATCTCCCCCCTCTACCCCGCTACCGCACCAAAAGAAGACGTTGCAAAACTCGCTCGCTACGCACGTACACCTACTAAAAAGTATCAACTTAAAATATTCAAATAAGTACTCAAAATCAATCCATCCGCGCCGCGACGTGTGTTAACATTAATATTTTTAAACTAGAAGATGTGAGAGAGTGTTATACTGGCGCCTGCTCATTAAGCTATCGAAGGACACGAACAATTTGGGCAAGGTGCGTACCCTTTTATCTCATACCTTCTCTGGTCCCTCGATCCGCATCCTTCTCCAACTCTATCGCCCTCGAGCCTTACAAATCTCCTCTATTTATATATCTATTTTTCACACGCAGATTTACTATATATTTAGTATATTTTTACATTTTATTACATACGGCGCGGCCGCCATTTTATTCACTCGCATACCTTCATAACGCTAACCGCTACACTCAATTCTTATACTCATATTTCAATTTATCTCAATTCATTATACGCATACTCTTATTTACACTTTATTTATTATTATATATTTCACACGCAAACACTCTTCCTCTAAACACTCACTCTATTGTCGATAACAATGGCAGAGAAAGACTTACGACGCAAGGTTACCCTTTTGGAATCAAAGAAAGAAGCTTTGTTCCAAAGAATACAAGAGTTGTATGATCTATCTCAACAAGTTACAACTGACACAGCGCTTGAAACATTATTTTTAGCACGTTTCCAGTCTTTAGAAAGGTCTAGGCTAGACTTTTTAGATACCATCGATACTCTAAACTTACATTATTTAAAGTTAGATGAGGACGCTAAACCTTCATACGCTGAAATTAACGCATTTGATGATTTATATTGTGTGATCATTGCTACCGAAAAGGCAATATCTAAAAGCCGTGAGAACTCTGCGCGTGATACACACAATCTCACTAAAAAATTACCGCCACTTGAATTAGCCTCCTTTGACGGCACACCCACTAAATGGCCTGTGTTTTACGAAAACTTCAAATCGCTAATCCATGATAACCCTACGCTCACTACGGCTGAAAAAGCACAATATTTAGTAGGAAAACTATCTCGAAATGCTCTGACGGTTTGTTCAGGTGTTCCACCAACTGGTGAGAACTACCACATTATTTGGAATGCACTAATTGATAAATATCATGACGTTCGAGTACAAGCCTCACAGTATTTTGAACAAATGCTTAACTTTAAATCGCAATCTTTAGAAACCTTCCTAGAACAATTTTGTTCAGCTGAGGCAGCTTTACGACGCCTGGAGATTGAAGATCTCTCAGACTTCATTATCACGCATATTGCGCTTAATAAACTTGATAAAAACACTATTACTTTATTTGAGCAGTCTCAGAGGAATATAAAAATACCTTCTTTCAGTTCTCTAAACAGTTCATAAAAGAGCAAAGTCGAATGCACTCCTTACGCACAACATTTACGCAAATCAAACCTAGTTACATTCAAAATAAACCTAACATTACTCGTCCAAACCTAATCACACACATTCATACTTCATTAATACCGCTAACAAAAACCTTTCGCAAAACGCTAATTCTCCACCTCACTTCAATCGAAACAGTCAAACACAATTTAACTCAAACATTCCCAAATTTTGTCCAATATGTAAAATTCTCCCGCTCATGCACTATACAAATGCACTATTTCTTATCTCAAAACATACAAACTCGCAATACACTCGTCACTAAATAAATTTTGTCAAAACTGTTTAGGTTTTCATAACATTAAACAATGCAAATCACAAATCGCTGCTCAATTTGTCAACGCAAACATCACACATTTATACACATTGATTATTCGCACACTGATAACAATAATTCTAATACTTATAATTGTGGCATACAAAATACAACATCCGCGGACATGTCTGCCCATCCCGTAACATCGCAACAAATAAGTTCAAGATGTCGCCCGATCTCGCCGATACGGCGGCGCACGCACATTCGTCGCCGCCCGAATCTTCCGCGCCGCTTACACCCTCAGCACACACGCATCATATTTCTCACTCGACGCCGCCGGTTCCGTTCACTCAGTGCAACACGCATTCATCTACTCATTCACAGGTCGCTAGCGCAGATAACTTACAAACGAAATATGAAAGAAACAACTTATCGCTCTCTGCTACAACCTACCCGCAATACATAATTCTACCGTGTTACTGCCTACCGCGTCTGTATATGCGTACGATACTTATAGAAATCGTCATAAGTTGCGTGTATTTTTAGACACGGGATCTATGACTAACTTTATAACGCAAGATTGTTGTAATCGACTTAATTTAAAAATAAATTATTCTCCTTTATTAATTAAAGGAATAGGACGTTCGGAAAGTGTTTCGCAAGGTTTTGTCAATGTAACTTTTCAATCTCGTTTCGATACGCGATTTAAATACACAGTGCTAGCCCGCGTTATTGACACTATCACAGACTATTTACCGAACGCACCGATTTGTTTATCTCAGGCAACGCATTTACAAGATTTGCCCATGTCAGATGAAGATTTTTACACGCCTGCATGCGTTGACTGTTTGCTAGGCAATGAAGTATTCCCATTTATATTAGGTAAAAATAAAATATTTTCTCCGCAATCCTCCATCGTAGGTGTTGAAACTACACTAGGCTACGTCGCGATGGGTCGAGCTCAGTGTGATGTCCCGCGTTCGCAACCAAGCAATAAAACATTTTATTGTAATACTCAGACGCCCTCTTTAGAGACTATCACTCAACGTTTTTGGGAGTTAGAAAGTGTACCCCATAAACCACATTTAAGCCCAGAAGATGAACAGTGTGAAAGCATATTTCAATCTACATACTCTCGCGATGATACTGGGACTTATACTGTCAGTCTGCCGTTTAAGTCCGACTTTTCAGAACTAGGTAACTCTTACTCAACCGCTAAGCGCCGCTTATTTAACTTAGAAAATAAATTTAACTCTAACTCTGACTTACGGACTGACTATAATTTAACTATTCAAGATTATATTGATCGAGGATATTTGTCAAAAGTTAAAAACCCTAATTTAACCGCTAACTCTTATTATATACCGCATAGGGCTATATCGCCCCGATAAAACCACCTCTAAAACTCGAGTTGTTCTTGACGCAAGTTGTAAAACCACTTCTGGAAAATCGCTAAACGATTTACTTTTTACGGGTCCAAATTTACAAACGAATATTTTTGATCTTTTAATTAATTTACGAATTTTCTCAATTGCTCTTTCCGCGGACATAGAAAAAATGTATTTTTGTGTAAAATTAAATCCTTCTCATCAGTCTTTTCAACGCATTTTATTTAGATTTGATTCAGAGTCCGCGATCGATACCTATCAATTTAATAGGGTTTCTTTCGGTGTTTCAAGCTCGCCTTATCTCGCTATGCGCGTCGTACGGCAACTTGCTGCTGACGAAGTGGACCCAGTTCAAAAACGAACTTACGTATTTATCGCTAGTAAAAATACCGCGCCATATAGGTATAACCGCAGGTTGTCACGTGTCGTTAGTGGGCTTTGCTGACGCTAGCGAAAAATGTTATGGCGCAGTTGTATATATACGCGTTAGCCCAGACTCACGTTCGCCTGGAATTGTTAAACTACTCACCTCAAAATCGCGAATCGCTCCGCTTAAGAAAATCTCGCTCGCTCGTCTTGAATTGTGTGCTGCGCTTCTTTTAGCCAACCTTACCACTTCAGTCCGCGACATTATATCTCAACGTTACCCTATTAGTTCTATTCACGCTTTTTCTGATTCCACTGTCAGTTTGTCGTGGATTCATTCACCCGCCTTTAAATTCCACACTTTTGTAGCCAATAGGATAACAGAATTGAACTCTAAACTCCCCTCTGATCACTGGTATCATGTCGGCGGTGATGAAAACCCCGCAGACGTGCTATCACGACCTGTGACACCCAAACTCTTAATAAATTTACTGCTTTGGTATCACGGACCCAGTTGGGTTTCCCACCCGCTTTCGCAGTGGCCTATTAAGCGATTCCAAGTCACTTCTAGTGACGAAAATTTATTAGAAATGAAAACTACAGCATTAGTTTCCAACGTAGATATATCGGAAACTCACATTCTCGATCAATTAATAGAACGCATTTCATCTTATAGAATACTATTACGCGCAACGGTTTATGTTTTACGCTTCGCAAAAATATTACGCTCAACAGGTATACTTACGCCATCAGATTTAGATTACGCTGAACTCTTTCTTATACGCCATATACAACATACATTTTTTGCTCAAGATATACACGCTATTAAAAATAACAAACGCATCTCTAAAGCGCTTCTGAAACTCAACCCATTTATCGACTCCGATAATATCATTCGCGTCGGAGGTCGACTCAAAAACTCAAACCTCAATTTTGGACAAAAACACCCCATTGTGCTCCCTTCAAAACATCGTTTAACACAGTTAATTGTTGACTACTTTCACATCTCTAATTTACATACTGGTCCTTCACTTTTATTAGCGCTTTTAAGACAAAAGTTCTGGATACTGTCAGCTAGAAATCTAGTAAGGCAACGTGTCCATCAATGCAACATTTGTTTTAAATCTAATCCTAGATCATCCTCTCCATTGATGGGTGATCTACCATCGTTTCGTGTGTCCGAAACCAAGGCTTTTGTCTATACGTCAGTAGATTATGGCGGCCCATTTTATATTACGCATATTCGTCGACGTGGCGTGAAAAGTCAGAAAGCTTACATTTGTCTTTTTTGCTGTCTAACTACAAAAGCTCTCCATTTGGAGTTAGTTACAGATTTAAGTTCTGACTTATTCCTCGCAGCATTTAACCGCTTTATTAGTAGAAGAGGTCCCGTGGCTATGATATATAGCGACGGCGGAACCAATTTTCTAGGCGCTAAACGCAAACTCGATGAAATATATACATTACTAGAGTCAAATTCGCATAAAAACTACATGAGTCAACAATTAGCTGATCAACGCATCAAGTTTCTCAACAGTCCTCCATACGGACCGCATTTCAACGGCATTAGCGAAATTAATGTTCGTTGTGTCAAAACGCATATTTATAAAATTATAGGACTTCAGATTCTAACCTACGAAGAATTCTATACGGTACTAGTGCAGATAGAAGGTCTGTTAAATAGCCGACCTCTATGTGTGCTTAGTTCAGATCCCTCTAATATCTCTGCTCTAACTCCAAATCACTTTTTGAATGTTACGCCGCTTAAGTTTCTTCCCGCTGAGGATGTAGTAAATACACCCAGCAATCGCCTTACGCGTTTTCAACTAACAAACAAGTTAGTACAGAGCTTTTGGCGTCGTTGGAGTCAGGAATACTTATCCTCACTTCAACAACGTGAAAAGTGGAACACGCTGACCAAACCCGTGGAGTTAGGTTCGGTAGTTATTATTAAAGATAATAACACGCATCCTCTATTTTGGCCATTAGGAGTAATCGAAGAAGTCTACCACGGCAAAGATAATGTTATACGCACTGTCAAAGTTCGCACCAATAGTGGTAGTTACATTCGTCCTGTGGTCAAAGTCTGTCCTCTACCATCGCAATAAAAGACTCACATATATCGCTTATTTATATATTTATTACTCTATACTTTTATCTCACGCTATGTAATGTATAAATACGTATAATATGTATTTATATAACGCTATTATTATTTAATATATTCACTCTATTTCTAGAGGATAACCTCTAGGCCGGGGGAGATGTACGGGCCGTTCATTCCATTCATTCACTCCTTCCCGTTCCGTATTCAAAATCTCCCCCCTCTACCCCGCTACCGCACCAAAAAGAAGACGTTGCAAATCTCGCTCGCTACGCACGCACTCCTACTAAAAAGTTTCAACTCAAAATATTTAAAATAAGTGCTCAAAGTCAATCCATCCGCGCCGCGACGTGTGTAAAATATTAATATTTTTAAACTAGAAGATGTGAGAGAGTGTTATACTGGTGCCTGCTCATCAAGCTATCGAAGGACACGAACAAATTGTGCAAGGTGCGTACCCTTTTATCTCACAGGCTCTGTGATTAGATATGAATTCGAATAATAAAAAAACATAACAGTGTAATAATTTAAATTCGTAAGTTTTTATTCTAAATAACTTCAAGTTCGTACATTAAATAAACATCTAAATCTATTTGGTATTCTTATACACCGCTTCGCAGCGTGACAAGCGGAAACAAACTCCCCAGCAACACGTCTAGCTTAAAAATATTTTTCTTCATAGTTATCCGTCACAGGCACATTTAAAAAAAACCTAATACACAAGTGTTATATAACAATAATACCACATGTATATAAACACTTTTTTATTTACATAAATTTTTAACTAACCTTTATATTACGACCACACTCGTATTACAGAAAATCGGCAGCTAATAACTTATTCCAACAATCAATTACGTTTGACTTTATTATATTGTGTAACAAATGTACTGGGAATATTGACATCGCGTCTACTTATTGTCCGTATTGGCTACCCTCCCACACAAAGTGTTATTGGGAATAATTTAGTTATGCCGATAACATTGTTCGTTTACGGGCAGCGTATTGCTTAGTAAAAGACACGATTAAATTGTTCAATATTATTGCTACCAAGCATTGGAAATAATATTGTGTGTATAAGGGTATCCTTAGATAATGGTACTGTCTACAAGTATATATTGCTTTTGGTGGTGGTTAACTCTGAAAAACGTTAAAGGAAGAAAAGACTTCAGGGTATTTATATTAGGTTTTGTAACCTGACCTTTATGAATTTTGTAAGAGACTCAAGTGGCAGTCTATTTGTTTTCGTGAAATTACTCACATTCTTACTACTCCTTTATAATATACTATCTGTTACCAGTAACTTACTCCGCATTATTTTTTTACTTGGATAAAGATATACCTAGTACAACGCTGTAACAGTATTTCATACCAAATGCCTTATTTATATTTTATACATCAGAAATTATGGATTAACGTTAAAAAATCTCAAACTTTATGCCACAGTTTCAACAACTTTTTGACACAAGACCTTATTCTTCCGCATGTTAAAATTTGTTCATTTCTGGAAGAAAAATATCGTAAGATATCTTCCACCAGATTACGGATATAGTATGAAGTTTGCTAATTCACGTTGAATGACGCAGCAGTATATCCAATCTTTTTTCCTAAAATAGGTTGATACTTTCACAGCTCTACCAGCTGTGTCCACGATTTCATTCACGCCGATTTAGATAGAGATAGAAAATGTTTGACATTTTTTATCCCGAGAATTTTCTCAAGAGTGGTTTTTAGGTGTTCAGGCGCATAAAACTTAGCTTTTTTCGGCACAGTTTTCACTATAACGATGCCTTACACTGTTTTTTAAATGCGTGATACTTTGCGTTGCGAGCATATCCTCGTATACAAATATACTTCTGTTCGTGTGTACATACATCATTCAACTCCTCCTAGACAGTAAGTCCGATTTTGTTGATTTTTTATGTGTTCGCGTGTATTTGAGAATGAAATTGGTTTAGATTACCAATTAGATTCAGTAGGTGGTGCTGGAATCGGCTTCTAGGTTTTTATTTTTTCAGGGCAGAGCGACTGCCGGGCTCACTAGCATGTACAATACATATATATAAGTTATATTACTCTTAATTATTATCCGATTCTGTTCAGTAGTTTTTGCATGAAAAGTTAGAAAAACCCATGTTCCCAAAGTTTTATAATTTTATTACGAGTTGTAGGACTCGAATTAAAATGCTTTGGAATTATTATACAGTTTAATTGGACTATTTTGTATAGTAGGTACAAATATAATCGAAAAAAACAAGTCCAAACGTAATGCAGAAGGTCGCAATTCAATAAAACGTGCAAAGTCCGTCACTATTATATTCCCGATTGTAGTACACACGTCTCGCTTTGATCGTGGTTCTGGCTCGACTGCCGCCCTCCCTCATTCAGGCCATCGTTTTATACTGCACATATGCAATGTGCCCGCCCGGCAACGTGTACCGTAGTTCCTAGAATCAGCATGTACTTTAAACTCCGTAACCTGGCTAGTGACCACAGCCGTAAGCGGCTGTAAACGATTACAATATAACAATATCCCGCTCTCTAGAAACGTATGCCAATAAATAAGTAAATAAAAGAAGACGATAATAAAAGAATTACAATAGTTTCAATGTGATTAGTAATTAGTTCAAATACCGACGAGTAATAAATGTGCTTCTACAAATCTGCACGTCGAATCTGTTTTTGTCGGCGCCTAGGTTGTAACAATATTAACAGGATATCAGCTGTTGATATTGATTTTGTGGAAACATGTAGGACCGAAGTGAATATTGACTCGATTATTATCAGATGCGTATGGAATGTATGAAAGATATGTTTGAGAATCTATGCCATAATAGAAAAGTGTGGAAGTTATATGCATATTGTTCAGGTCCTAAATAATAAGAAATCCCCAAAGTGTTTAACGGTCCATGCAATGAAGGGTTCTGTAGAAGTGACAAACCTCTTCTGTGCATTATTTGACTATGAAAGCCTTTTCTTTCATCTTATCCCAATTATTTGCACATGCTGCCACGAAATGCTGGAACGTTATTGTTGTGTATTCAAAAAAATATATATCTTCTTTATTTTAACCTTTTCGTTAGCACTCCCGTCACAAAACTTGGCAGAGAGAAGCAGAGAGCATAGACCACATTTTTGTCTTTGATAAACCGCGAATTAAATGTTTGGATACATTGACATTAAATTTATCGTTTGGATACGACAGTTATTCCTTGACCCATTAGAGAATTTTCTTTCAAAATATTTTTACGCTCTAATATTATGATTTTTCTCCGGATTTTCAACCTCAGTTATGTTTTTGTATCTATCTAGCCATCTGCAGTAATCCGTACATTTGAGTAAATAAGCTTAGCTTCTCCATTTTTCCCAATGGATCAAGAAAAATGTTGCCAGTCAACTGTTGCTTTATTTACTTGAACAAACCTACAACCTAACATTCAACAGGCACGTACGTAAGTAGAATGTTACATCGATTACGTCATTAGTCCGGGGTGTGAACCATTAGTCGTGTAACACGATTTATTATTCCGAAATCACTTTTGTCTTCTTTATTGCTGCTGTACATGTTACTATCATAAACACTAACAGAAAAATAATGGATTTGTTTTAGTCATTTTTTTTTACATAATTTAATTGAAGTTGTGCCCTTCATTTAATTTGTACAGGATTAGGAATTTTTATTTACTTTTCTTCATTATCTTCTGAACCCTACAAGATATCGAATGAAATATATGCGAAAATTTTAAGTTTAAGGTACGTCATATCATCTTGCTTCTAAAATATCGTAATAGAATTAATTTTAATTACTGTTTTAACAATAATGATTGCGCCAATTGACTCCTTTTATAATAATTGTAGAAACGTATGACGTCATAAGTTTCTACACGTATAAATGATAGAAGTCACCATCATCCTAGCGTTAAATCCCAGTTGCATTCGAGGCGTCGGCCTCAAAGCTCGGAGTCCGCTTTCCTGCTTTTTCTTCTCCACTTCGCGCAGTCTTTGGCAGCCCTATCTGTGAGACCATTGGTATGCATGTCATACTTTACGACCTCAAGCCAGCATTTCTTGGGCCTATCCCTTCGACCGGGACTTGGCGATTTGTGAAACGATAAAAAGAATTTCAGCGGATTTTACTGTTTGTTCACCTATTTTGATTATATGTTCGTTAACATGCTTGGATTCTACTTTTATAATGACCTGGTGGAAGCGGCATGACGAGACATTTATTCCTCTATGTCCCTATCAATAGGTTAAACACCCAATTCCGAATAAGCTGTCTGTTTACTCCCAGCTCGAATAGGTATGTCATTCCAAATGACAACTTATTGACAATGATAACTCTTTGCAAATGTTATTGGTATTCACCAATAACATTTGCAAAGAACGAAGAGCTCCCCGCAATAGGCATACCCAATGTCAAAAGTTATTTCGTCTCATCACCAATATTGCACCTGAAATGGGATTTTTGCCTTTTGCTACTGTTATAGTATATTATTTTTAATGTTATTACTTATATCAGTTGAGTTTATTAGATGGAAAATGGTAGGTACGCAAGAACCTTATAACCTTATTACCTTGCTTGTACACCTACAGTCCCACTTTGAAACAGAATACAGTGACAAGAATTGAGAAAGGGATGTTAGGGTGGTTTGGTTATTATAGGGAGAATAAATAAAAACAGCATTATCAGCGACAGATAGAGTCTGTACCGGTAGACCACGATGTGGGTATATATAAGTATAATTACCATGTTCAAATAAAAGATATTTTGAACAAGGTCAGGTAAAAAGTACCTTAAATGAACTTCTATGTCTTTACATAGAATTTTCGCTTCATCTAGTTTAATGAAAGTAGATGAAGCGAAAAATATTTGTCAGGATCGTAGCAGGTGGAGATTAATCTTCTACCTACCACAGTGGGAAACAAGCATGAAAACATGTTTGTATGTATGTCCTATATCGTTAATTGTTTTCAGTTAAGGTCGAAGCAGGTGCCCGAATAATATTGAGAGTACACACTGTAAAACTATAGGATTTTTTTAGCGTCCCGTAGCCCAATAATAATCACTTGACGTTTCTCGAATCGACAGAACTACGAGTACATTGTAAGCTTTAAGGCTTCGATGTAACAATTAGTGATCAAACTAATGCAGTAAGACATCTGGGTTGGTATTGCATACTGAAAGCAGCAAAGGCACTTTGGCTTGGCTCTCTCAGGTGATATTTATCTGATGCAATGGTGATAGGGTCCTCATTTTTAACTGGGATATAACTTGTAAGACAGTAGTTTTATTTGTAACTTTTTACATAAATTTTTAGAATTAGGTAATATAAACATTTACAAGGAATCAATATACAAATACACTTCTAAGTTCTCTTTGCGGTATACCTACATAATATTTGATATGATACACATCAGCTTCTTCATGAAATGAAAAAAAAATGCTATCGAAAGATTATCTTTTCCTATAATAATGCTATATCTGCTAGTTATGAATAGAAACCCATTGAGTATGAAATTTCTCAGTGTTTACATCATATTGTGCCTCTATTTCCAAGCAATAATGGTTGAAAAGCGATCCACCATCCTTGGTGTAATGTTTCTTTTATATATCCTTGAGTAGATTAGTGTTCTATGGCGTTTTTTGTATCAATGCCTTTCACTGCATCAAGATGACCCCTTGTATCCTAGTCCATGGTATTTCAAACACGTTCCCAACAATAGTTTTTCTAGCTTACAAAGTTGTAATTTTGTTTGTTTGTTGTAAGTTTGTTGAAATGAAAAAAATGAGTGTGTGTGTGTGTGTGTGTAGTTCTCACGCAGTAGAGATGAAACAAAGTATGACAAGGGGTGGGAGGGATTCTAAATTTCGTGATGTCCACATGTCGTTAACACTAATTTTTAAGTACTGAGTAAATACTTCAAACATTTCTAACGCTATCTGTACGCGGATAGTGTTTAAATTATTAATATTAAATATAATGTCTTCTATCTCATTCTCTCGCAAACTTAGCCCTATAGATTTATGTGTTTATCTCTTTTTTGTGTCACTTTTTCGTTTCATCGAGTTTCATATCTCAAGGATTCTAAAGAAGTTTCACTTGAGAAATATATATTTTAGTAAGAAAATGAGTCATTTTTGATAATAAATGAATCTCTATTGCTTACTTGATGTCCAAAAAATCTTGATAACGTTAATTGAATTCTTGTTAAGATAATATTTGTTCAAGTTTCACAACGTTTCTTCTTTTTATTTGTAAATGCTTTAGTGAGATTGCCTGCCTAGGAACAGAGATTAGAAATTTTATTAAATTGAACTAGGATTTACCCGCGACGTCGTCTACGCTTGTCTAAAAACGTCCACGGGATTCCCAGGACACAGCGTGTGGCAGCATTTAAATAAATAATGCAAACTCTCGATTCAGTGAACACTGTCGGAATAAGCTAATTTTTATCCAGCTACAAACCGCTCCCGAGAAAATTCCTACTAGATTCCCGGGATAAAAACATCTTAATAACATCAGATTATTACATAAAATTTGCAATCATCAGTGAAAAAATCCCATTGGAATTTGATTTTTTTTCCAATCTGGGCATTTTAAATCATTTCCAGAACAATTCCCGTGGGAGTTATGGGATGAAAACTAGCGCAGATTTTAAGTTTGTTAATTTGCTGTCAATCAGCAACAATCGCATCGTAAGCGGTCTACAAGTTTTTACGTGATTCCCGACCAGACAAATAAATATACAAGAAATAAAAAAATGCATCGTGTTCTACGTTGTTTATGTAGTCTATTCCAGTTGTATTTTTTTAAATCGCTTTAATGTACAGACACGTCATGTCTAGAATTTTATAATATTACTAGCTGTACCCGGCAGACGTTGCCCTGCCTTTAAAAAATAAAAATCTAGACCCCGATTGCAGCGTCATCTACCTGGTTTAAATTATTATTAAAATCTAAATCATCCCAGTAGAAAATTATAAAAATACTAATATTGCTATTAAAAAATAGGGGTTGATCGTAGAGGGTTGAAAATTTAGGGTTGTATGTATTTTTTAATGCTGTATCATAAAAAAAATATATAAACTTTTTAAAAAAATTTAGGGGTGGACCCTTAACCTTTAGGGGGATGATAAATAGATGTTGGCCGATTCTCAGACCTACCCAATATGCATACAAAATTTCATGAGAATCGGTCAAGCCGTTTCGGAGGAGTTTGGTAACTAACACTGTGACACGAGAATTTTATATATAAGATAAATAAGTAAGTTCTGAACGCAACTGGGATTTAACGCTAGGGCAATGATCATTCTAAAAAAAGTTTTTATACTTTAATATTTATTGAATCCAAAATATTAGTGTAGGTTCTTTAACTTTGTTTTGATTATACAGTAACAGCTTTTGATTAAATAAATAACTACCATTGATTATATTATACTGATTAACGTGATGACATTCGTTCATAAAACGGATGCGTGTTAATTAGCGATTGTTCTCAATAGCAAATCACCATCAGTTATTAAAAATTGTTTTGGATAAATAATAATAATAATAGAACGGCTTCTAAATTCATCGCATGATTTATGAGCAATGATTAGTTAAAGTAAATGTTTAATCATGGAATTAATGTAAAATCTGTTTGTTATGATTTTAATTATTTCAATATTTTTTATCATTTCAATTTGAAACATTGTGGGATATGTTTTACAAGTCCAACCAAGCTTTTTCAGCCCGTATTTATTATTTAAAATAAACCATTGTAAAGACGTGTTATTTTTGTGACGACATTGCTTGAAACGAAATGGCGGTCGCAAGACAGCGAGCGTCTCTTGAGACGTCGAATATAAAGATCCTGAAATCTTATGGGATTGATTTACTTATTTAATGTGTCTAGCTATAATTATTTAACCATTATTCTGTGTTGTGAATTTAACAGAGAGCCCTGAATTGTTTTCAGTATCTTTCTATTAGGTGGTCTGTCTGCTCGTCTGCTGAACTTATGCAATAAAAAAGATATTAATTTGTGACAACTTTGATTGTGTTTAAGAAATTCTTTTTAGGAATTTTATTATTTTTAAAAACATTGATGGTGTAGCTCTAATATTTTAAAAATCTAGGTCCTTCCCCAACTGCGATATATATTCTTTTATTTGTATTGTTTAAAGTTAAGCTGTATATAATAATGTATATTGAATATCTTTTTTTATGTAGATATAAATATTAAGTATAAATGAAAAGTTATTTTGTGTAGAATTTTGTAAAATTAAAAGGTATGGCGATTCATTTTCAAAATGTTATGAAAATTCTCAACACGCCGACTGGATAATTGGTTGGGTGCGCAATGACCCGTGTGATGGAAATGTATAATATATGCACATTCATAATGTTACGCGTCTCATGCGTGCTATTTTATTAACTTTGTATAACAAGAAAATTCTTTATAGAGGTTTTTGAATATATTGCACTTTATTTAAAGACACTTTTATAAGAAAATACAAATATTAAGATGTAGAAGTAGTTTCTCTGAATTGAATCGTATCTTTGAATTAATACTTCCTTTATTCACGGGATTTCGAATAATCCAATTGCTATAAAACACTACATACACTTTCGGAATCTAGGGTGAGTTACTTTTATTCAGGAACATTTAATAATTTTCGTCGGAAAAAATAACTTGAAACTCGTTCTTAAAAGAACTGACTAAATAAAAGAATACTTTGTATCATAAATTGTTTAAATAAATTAAAAATACACTGTTATAATGTGTATAATAAAGTTTCTTATAGGTCTCCATAGTAAATACATATTTTTAACCTATTAGTTTAGCTAACAAACTGGAGATATATAGTTAACTAGGATATGCCTACGACTTCGTCCACGTTTGGCTTGAGATTCCCGGGACACAGTGGCTAAGTATTGAATATAAAAATGAAATGTAAACGAACATTTTCATGAAAACTGTTTCGAAATAATTTATTTTTGATGCACCCGAACGGCGATAAAAAATGGCGTAGTTTTTAAGTCTAAGAATTTTCTGTCGACCAGAGAAAATTGCATCGAAACTGACCCAGTAGTTTTTACGTGATTCCCGAACAAACAGACAAACATATTATTATAAAAATCCAAAAAAAATGTATCGTGTTCTCCATTGTTTGTATAGTCTATTCCAGTTGTTCCATTATCCGTGCAGGAACGGAGAAAGAATATCAATTCATGCGGCCGGGCGGCCTGTCGTAAGACGCTATAGAATAATCCACAGTCAGGTGTTAGGGTATTTGCACGTCTGAACGTCGTACCACCCCTGGTTTAGGGTATGCCCCCAACAACCTGAGCAGCAGAGCATTTGTAGCACCTTTGGTGTTCCAAGTGTACATAGGCGATGGTAACCGCTTACCGTCAGGTGGGCCGTCTGCTGAATTCGTGCAATAAAAAAAAGTTGTTTTTTGTAAATATCTTTAATGTACAGACACGGTATTCTTAGAATGTTATAATAGGATAGATTTAATTATCGTAATGAAAAATGTACTTACAAAAGTCTTTAGAACATAATGAATTAAATTATGTATGGCAGTAACTTAAACTAACATAGCATTACAATCACTTAGAGACTCCAATATTTTTTAAATCAAAATAATCTTAGACATTGTATTGATTCATCAATGTCGAAATTACCCCAAAGGGCCTTAGTTTGTTATTTTATATTTATTGAAGAAGTCTGTACCTTGAAATTAAAAGCATAAATTGACCGTCATCACGAGGATAAAAAGCATAATTCATACACATAACGTAGAGGCTACACAGGGGTCCTTCTCAAATATTCATAATGGCACGATCTCCTGTGACGTATGAGATTACCGCCCTTTTGAATAATTCCTTTTGGCCCTTCTCTCGCCGAATGTTTGGCACAAGCCTCGCATTACTACAAGTGCGTAGTCTATCGTCGTGTTTAAAGTAGATAGACTTTTTAATTTCTGTGAAATAAATTGAATCCATTTTCATATTTCGCTTTGAAATTATTTACTACACGTTTTAATTTCCAATTTCATTTTCACAGGGGGTGGGGTGGGTAGGGGTATATACATAATATTATAATATGTACACAGAGTTCAAAGTAGTATCTCGTAGGCATGTACAACACATGTATGTGTATAATAACTATATGAAAATTATTAATAACAGAATTCGCAAAGTACCGCAGACGACTACTGGAGCCAAAATACCAACTATAATATCTCGTTTACTTTTTTTTGTTAACCCAAAGGAAATACAATTCGTACAATCTGGGCCCATCTCGATGGAGAGGGCCAACCGCGGCGATAAGAGGCGTGCAGACTCGTGCTAGGAGTCTGGTACAGGCTTTCCCAACAACCCCACTAAACGTTTAGGTTTAGTGGGGTTGTTGCTGGACCTCTTACCAGCGCTTGTGTTGGAACAACATGGGATCAATTACAAAGTATACCATGTCCCGCAAGTTTGGCCACTCCGGTGGCAGAGTGGCCACTTCTCCTATAGAGTTTTAGCCCGTTGTATCCCCTAATACAGCGGACTGCTGTGATGGTATCACGGGATAAGATTTTGCGCATATCTGCGTTTCTGCGTATCCGGGGGCTAGTCTGACAACGTCGTCCGGAGGTCCCATGCGCAGTCTTCTTCCTTTCTCTCTCGGCGGGCTCCTTTTGCGTCATAATTGACTCACAAACGGATGAAACCGCCTGCCAGCTATTGTCGCTATGGAGCAAGGCCTCGACGATGTTCCTTAGCGAGTCAATCGGCCCAACAGTGGCTTCAAGCTCCAACCTGTGAAGTCCCCATGCAGCGCACTGGATTAGCGTATGTAACGCCGAGTCAACTAGCGCGCCGTTATCGCGACATTGTGGTGACGCAAACATCCCACAATCTGATGCAGATACCCGGGCACGGGTGCTTCGGCAAGTATCTGCGCTCAACCTATAGGATAGGGTCTCGCGTCCCCCTATCAAGCCAGGTGGGGACGGACGAATCTGTAATTTACATTATGCAAACTTCCAAGGCAGTATGCAGCAATGTGACGAGGCATGTTGGCAGGGCGAGTATCATATGTCGAACATATGTTGCCACTTTTCTGTTTGCTGCAACAAATGTATGTAAAATAGGGATTACAAACAAAGACAGATTGACACTCCTACTATTATTATATTCATGACCATATCAGTATATCATTACTAGAATATAGGTATATATAGAATTCTATCCGATTTTGACACATGTGGTTTTTAAATCTTTGATTCAAATAACAACGCACGAGGGTTGGTTCTTTATTTATAAAAAAATAATATTATTTTCCTCCTACATGATCATAAGGAAATGTAACATTTCAGTATACGGGAGCTGTAATTGACTTAGTTTACTGGAATGTGTACAAGTCTATAATGAAATAAGAATATTGATAATTCATGTGTTAGAGACTGTATACACAGCCTAATTTATCTTTGAAATAGGTAGTTCTTTATTTACGATGTCAAGATGAAATAATACTTTAGTATATTACACAATAGGTATATAATTAGATCTATAAATAAAAAATTGACACCATATCGCTGTCGACGGGGAGCATGCCCAAAATGCTGGCCGCATTTCCACGTTGGATGGCAACGCTTATTCGTTGCCCTAGGTACAAGCCAGCCTTTTGGTCATGCGAGACCTCAATAAGACGCCTTGAGAGGTCTCGATAGAGGTGATGAGCTCCAGGCCCCCACGGCCCCAGGGTCTCGACCCCGAAAGCCACAAATTAGGTAGTTAAGAAGTTAATTATTCTTTAATATTTCTAAAAAGACCATATGTATAATTTATCTACAAATGATTTTTCGTTATATTTAAATTTTAATATGGGACAGAAACTTTATCTATCATAACAAGTTTTAAAACTATAACCTATATAATACCGATGGTAAATGCTGTTGCATACTGTTAAACAAAGTACTTATTATATATTTATTTTTTACCATAACTTCTGGAAAACAATATTATTACACAAATTGTTTTGTCGTATGACTTGTAAACACCAGTTGCGAGCGCGATATTAAAAAAAGTTTTAACGGTTCGTCGGGTTGCAGCCCATCTAGGGTTGACCCACTTTTCAAGTATTATGTTTTGCTCAGATCTTAACAGCTTTTCATAAAACAAGAAAATGCTCTCTTGTTCTTAATAAATTGAAGTTTTTTTCAACATTTAGTTGTCCACAAAACAAATTATAATTATGAATACAATCTTGAATTTAAATTAAGATCAAGTGGATTTCAATGTATGTTGCGTGTTACCGTCGATGATGTTACCCCGATGGATGAGGATGACGCACCACTTGCAAGAGCCATGGCTCCATCGCCGCGGGAGCTAGGCTCAATCGTTGGAGGGGAGTACAAAATAAGACGACGTGTATTGTACTCTCTATGCAAAAAATGAGCGTACAGACAAAAGTACAGTTTTACACTAAGGACAAAAATGGGAATAACGCAAAACTAATTGATTGTATAAGGCTGTAATTTGAATTACCTTTCTATTTAGGTACACTTGCATACTGGTAAAGCTTTCTAAATTGTAACATGCATAGATTTTAGTAAACAACATAAAAATTGGCGTTTTTGCGTACACGTCCATTAGTTATGAAGCCCTCGGATATATACATATATATAGAAGTAACTCAACAAAACTAGTTGTCACCGCTTTCACTGTAATTAACTTTTAATAAATTAAGGCTTGAAACAAAAAGTTTTTTAGAAAAACAAGGCCTTTCATCAAAAACATTCTCACCTTTCCGATGAAATGAAAAAAAGTTTGGGTAAACAAAGGGAAAATTTCCACGAACCTCTGTTGTAAACATTTTATTCGCGGCGCGAAAAATAAACTAATTTTAGACGGTGTCAATTTAGTGCTTGAAGCTCTTTGTGCTATTTGATATTTCCTCGGCTTTTTTACATAATTTGTAACGGGCACATAAAGGGGGCAAAAGCAGATTTCTGAATTTTTTTTTTATCTTTCATGCAAAACATGGATTTCATGGATCAAGTGGACTTAATTTTTCATTTTTTCTTGGATTGGTAATTTTTGACGTGAATGAAGATAGAGAACGTTATTTTTTTGCATGTTTTTTGTTAGAAGTAGAAAATGGCAGAATCTAAAAATACCTATATAAGAATGAATCGACAGATTTAAGCCTGCAAGATAATAAGATAGAATACATTACATTTGATAATTTAAACATTATGTTCATACATATAGAGTTGGAAATATTTTGAAGTTTTTCGTTAATACTTCTGGGTAAGATGCCTACAAGTTTGACTAAGTTACCTGGCTGCAATTGCAATGATCCACTGTCCAAAATTAGCATAGCCTTCTGATTAGTTAAGAGAAGATTAGTAAATAGATTAGATTATGAAAATAAAACATTATAATTTTTATTACTTATTGATTTCAACCAATTATTTGGGGTTCGCGTTATTTACCCTCAGCCTCTTTATTGTGTCTCACCTCTTTGTATGGCCTCTGTCTCAATAAGAATAAAAACATGAAACAACGACCCAAATTGACAACGCTGAAGCAATCAATTCTTGGTAATAAGAGACAATAAACTAGTCTGCTTTAAGACCGATATTGGATTTTATATTTTTATGATAATAATAATATCCATAGATCACTGGTTCATATCCGTCTCAAAGGACCAAAAAGTATATGTTACGGACTTTTTTAGATATCAAATAATTAAGTGGACTGTATATAATTAAATAATAAAAACTGCATGTGTGTAATATATGACGATTTTAATGTAGGGAAAATATACAGATAAAAAATAGTGTGTGTGCAGTGCAGTTCACATGCAGTGGAAATGAAATTTCAGAGAATATACTCACACATAATTAATTTTCAATTTTTATTATTATAATTAGAATTCCTTTAGCCTACATCCGTCAACGTGATGTAATTCAAAAAATTCAATCCAAATTGAACGTAGTTACGCCAAAAGGATCCAACCCACAAAATGTTATTATTGAATTATTAAAGATTAAAATTTTGCTGTATTTCCGCATTGATGCAGTTAAACTTATTTGTAAAAAAAATATGACACATTTACGCTTATATTTCCCTAAGAACCCATAGACACAAACAAGTACATCAATGCGGAAATACTGCTAAAATTTTAATCATTCAAAAGTAACATTTTGTGGGTTGGATCCTTTTTGCGTAACTACGTCCAATTACACTTTAAATTACTATTATAACGTTCATAATTTAATGTCCTGTTACGCACATTTTCCTTTGATCTACGTATAAAAAAAAATCTGCCTTAGTATATACCAAGTAGAGCTAAAATTCATCGGAATTTTTTAAATTTTAATTAAAATTAACCCGTTATTAGCGGATAAAGAGTAATGTGTTTTATTTCGAATTATACAAGATTGATTTTTATGTATTTATTGAAGCGAAACTTCTTTATCGTTAGAAAAAAAGAATCCGTTACATTTTTCGGTTACGCGTCACATTTTCCGTTACGCGCCATCTTTTTGAAGTGAAACTTCTTCATCGGCGTTGGAAATAATTTCGTGAATGGAGTTTCACTTCTTACGTGTGTACACTAGTACACGCACACATTTTTTTTCTCTTTTTAGTATCACTGTTTCGTTTCATCGATTTTAAAGTCACATGCATGCAGTTCAAATATAACAAAAGAACATCAATGTTCTTTATTTAAAAATAGTATATTGTGGCCAGTAACAAATCTTATCAGCTACAATAAAAACTTTTTGATGGAGATTCCAACAATGTTCAAGCTTATATTTCTGTCAATAGAAAAGTAACAACAATCGGCCAATATTTATTTGAACGCTTTATGTAATTTATGAAAAAGTTTAGGTATAAGCATGACGGGTACTTTTAAACAGCTATTTGAAAAATTATAATTAACATTGGCTGTGTGATAGAAACCTTAATAGTAGAATTCAATATAACTAATGACTGGTTGCTATATCTTACTGACCATTCATTTGCCTAACTATCGGTTAATTTGTGACATGAAATCCATACAATCAAATGCCATAAATAGGTTTATTTAACGATACGATCTCTCATTTTGATTAAAATTAAACACAATTCCGTCAGTAAAAACTAATTTTTATATCCAAAATATGATCCATAAATATTAGACAATGTATCAAGAAAAACAAATTCTTGACAGGGCTGAGTGGATTACTTCAACACTATCAATCAATCGCATGATTGAGCGTGTCGCCTAGGTACGACAGTAGGCGAGCCTTACACGTGGATATATTACCGACATTACTTTAAATACAGGATGCTAAAGTAAATAAGTGTTCAAATAAGGCCTTTACGAAATTCTTTAAGATAAATATGCGATCTAGAACACCTTATATTATTTTGTATTCATCGTGAAAGGTAAATGTTGATAAATGTTGGTCGTGTATTTAATTTTTCGATCTGTGGTAGCAATCGATAAATGGTTGGATATGAATCGACAGATTATACTGCTTATTATGATCTTATTGTAAATTCCGTTTCGTTTTTAATACTTTTATTAGCTTCATACGTTTGTATTTTAGTATGTAACAAAATCTTTCAAGTTAAATTTGTTCAAGCCCGGTTTCCGATTGAGCTTTAATTGTCCACGTATGTTTTATATGCGTTAAAAATATAAACTAACTAGAGTTTACCCCGCGGCTACGCCGCGGGTTAACCTTTAGTGCGTGTCTCTTGTTTATAGAGCAAGTGCTACAGGTTACATTATGTTACATTTTTATGTATTTGCCCACGGAAGATTCACTTCATTTTATATCGCTAATTATACCATCCCCCGTCTATATGTCAACAAAATAAATTACAAAACTTGACCAAAAAGGCCAAAATGGTCTAAATGACCATAGTGACCGACATGGCCAAAATGACGGAATAGACAAAAACGACCAAAAAGGCCAAAATAATAAAAATGGCCAAAATGGCCAGAGGCCAAACTGACCGACATTGCCAAAATGACCGAAAAGGCCACAGTGACCAAATAGGCCAAAATGACCAAATAGGCCAAAATAACCATAAAGAATAAAATGACCGAATAGGCCAAAATGACCGAATAGGCAAAAACTACCAAAAAGGCCAAAATAACCAACATGACCAAATAGGCCAAAATGACCGAATACGCCAAAATGACCGAATACGCCAAAATGAAAATTATCCCTTGTCCACCCTCAGTATTTAATTTACATACGTGCCGAATTTCAGCCAAATCGGCTTATTAGTTCTTCCTTAAAAGCATAACAGACAAATATATTTTTATCCCGGAAGCTATCCCACTTTTCGGGATAAAAAGTATCCTATGTTCATTCTCGGTATCGAAAACATATATATACTGAGTTTCAGCTAAATCGGTCCAGTAGTTTTTACGTGAAAACGGAACAGACAGACAGACAGACAGACAGACAGACCGATAGACAGACAGACAGACGGACGGACAGACAGACAGACAGACAGACAGAGTTACTTTCGCATTTATAATATTAATAGGGATTATCTTTATTATTTATGTTATATGTTATTATTATTTACTTACAACTTTTCGAAGAAAAATACATAGAACTACGATAAATATAAAAAATAAGCCAAAACTATAACTATATAAAAAATAAAATTAAATAAAAAAGGAAACCACCTAAAACTAAGTTATTGGTCCCAAGCCACTCTGTCTTACCGGGGACGTTCCCAAAAGGCTGGCGGCGTTGTTACGTTGTATAGCTGATTGATGATCACCACCAGCGGGGCCTGGGGTCCAAACTACCGGTGGTTGGGGCTCCAGAGATAGAAACCTCCTCGCAATTCGTGCCGTGTCCAAGAGTGCTGCCTTCTGCATCTGGCGCTTCACCCAGCTTCCCAGCGAAAGCCTCTCTAGATAACGGTCGAGGCTTTTCGCTATAAGATCATTGACGGTGACAACTATCAGCATAATGCTCGTTGACTCCAGACGCCACACAGCGGTAACCTCGTGAGCAAGATCTAAGTATTTACTTAGTTTTTCTTTTTCTTTCTTCACGAGGTTATCGCCATGCGGGATACTGATGTCAACGAGTATTGCTCGTATCGCAGTGATCTATTATCACGATATCAGGCTTATTGGCTACAATAGTCCTGGCTGTGATAACTGATCGATCCTAGTAAAGCGTGGCACGACTGTTTTCAAAGACACCTCCGTTTCCACAAGAGCGTATCGAAGGGCAAGTTGCTGGTGGATAATCCTGGCTAAGAGAGTTATGTCTGTGCAAGTACTCCCCGTTAGAAAGATGTGAACAGCCGGAAACAATATGCCTGAGGGATTCTCCCGGGCGATGACATGCCCGACAGATGTCTGAGGTGCCATCCTCCAGGATATATTTCCGGTAGTTATTCATCTCAATCTTTGGTCAAAATAGAGGCCAGCCTTCTGGTAGCGTATGATGTCTACTAAACATATTTTATTATCTGTATTATTTATTTTCAATAATTGAATTTATTTATAGTTTTTTCTATACACACCTTAATTACTTCAAAACTGTCATCCTGTGGATTAGTTCCGGTCTGTATAACTACGCCCAACTGAACATTATCTAGTATACTTAGATCGAGAATGTGTTTCGACGACACTCGTCGCTTTGATCTTGATGGGCGTGACGCGTGGGCCGATACTGTACACGTTTAAAGCTGTCCACATCAAAGCATGGTGTATATAAACTGCAGTTATATACATCAATAAAATCGATTCGCAAAGCACTTGTTACGTACTAACTGGCGTACGAAATGTATAAATATGGAGGGTAGAGGTAAGGCTTTTGCAACTGATCCCCCATAGTAGATGGGGGATCAGTTGAAAAAGTGTCCACCTGTAAACAGCAAATTATGGTTCGAAAACTCGTAAAAATAGCGCTAGTGTAGGAAAAGGAAATGATATAAATTTAGCAGTTATAAACGAAGTGTGTTGTGTTGAAAAATTATAATTTGGAAAAGTATTGAGACTTTCTCGTATTGAGATGTATAGGGGAAAGCAGGTAGGATTCGTACGTTTTTTGTTCTAATCCTTATAAAAAAGAAACTATTAGCTATTATAAAATTATTTTAATAGCGGTATATTACCCATTTATCTGGCTTTAATATTATGGAAGTGCAGTTTTCATATAAAGCAACACGGAGAAGTTACGACCGTTTTCCTAAAAAATGGAAAACGCACGAAAGCACCCCATGCATGGGGTAGCTTCGTGCATAGCGTGGGGCACATTCGTACACAGTGGGGAACCTCCGTACAATCAAAGAAAATGCCATTTATTCAATGTAGTAAAATCCTTTAATGAGGTCAAAATTAAAACAGCATCAGCCGTCATATAGTAAACTAGTAATTATTGTATTCAGAGTACCTATGTAACGAACACAAATGTATTTTTTCTTCTCTAATAATTATGAAACTAATGATCTTCATCTAGTAATGATCAAAAATATTGTTTCAAGTACATTAATACTTAAAAAAAAGTCCTGAAAATATTCATGTAACATAATACTTTTTCCATTAATAAAAGAACTAAAAATCAACATTATAAATTTTATCACATGTCTTAACATACATAAATACATAACTTCACGCCAGGTTCCTTGCGGGGTAGGCACGAACAACAGAGCGCCATACAGGCTTATTCCTACACACCTCATTTGCTTCTTTGACATTCATAGCTCTTGTCATGCATGGTACCAGCACTGCGTTGTGTATGGCAAGCTGGGCTTTCTGGCTGAGTTTCTTAGCGCCTAGAAGTTTACCTAAGGCTCCATTCATACTATTCCTCAAATTTACGCTTCTTTCTATGTCAGCGCTATACCTTCCATCCCTGCTAAAAGCACATCCAAGATATACAAACTCATTCACTTGTTCCAGCATAACATCATCGACCATTATCCTTGCATTCATTCTGGTTTCATCTCTTTCAAACACCATAACCGTTGTTTTCTTCGCATTCAAATATAAGCCTCTCGCATGACAGTCATTTTTCATCATTGTGACTAGTGTTTGCAGTTCTGATGGCGATTAGGCTAAAAGCACGGCATCATCCGCATAAATCAAAATGCTAACAACTAAATAATTTTTTTGCAGAGACTTAAAACATAAAGTTGAGTTGTATTTATCGTGAAATTATAACAAAATTGCCCATAGGTACAATATCTACTAGTACCTATTATACTAGAGGAGGATTCGTACAGTACGAATCTACCCCACATATAACTGCACGAAGGTACCCCATCCAGATAATTCAACAAATTAATTTGAAATAAACATAACCGTTATAGTTGAGCTAAAATATCTATTTAAATATTAAAGTAATATTTTAAGGCATAAACTATAATAAATCACTTTTATAATTTGAGCATTACTTATACCAGCCAAGCGAATTAAAAGATCACAACGAAAAATACTTACGCAGAGCGAATTCACGTATCGACTTACATCATCGAAGCCAATGGCCGTATTGTGGCCCCATCCCGCAGGTACCCGTATCCTACAAACGGCAATCACGCACACAAATACGAATATTTCAATGTTGCAAAATGGCGGAGATATCTCCACTGTACGAATGCTCCTTGTGTACGAATCCTACCTGCTTTCCCCTATATATAAATTTTTGACTAATTGAATTTTCGAAAATTATTTCATTAATTAAGATAACTAACTAAATTAATTGAAAATTCCACCATGAGGAGACATGCAATAGTTACATTTTCGTAAAATGCGCGGTGACAAAGAGGAAGTCTTTCTTTCCTTCTTTAATCTAGTATCTAATACTCTAAATATTTATGGCGCTATTTTAAAATACTTTCCACTTGCTATTATGGCGCTATCTTCATTTGCTGCCCTTCAGTGGACACTTTTTAATATACTGAGATGGTTCTCCTTACCTCTACCCTTCATACGTATAAAGAGCAAATACTTCACAGACTAACAGATTAAAGCATAGATTGATCTTACGCCAAATTCTCGTTTCTACAGCCATAGAGGTTGCTATCAGGACGACGTTCCTCTCATTTCCTTGAGTTGATATCCTTTAGAATATTTATACTGTGTATGTACTACAACAATCTGAGGGGATCACTGCGCTTATATGACATGGGCTTTTTAAGGACCTCATAAAATTTAATTGAGGCCGGAATCACGGCGCCACTCTATGAGATGGGAAAGGCCCTTGGATGACAGTGACCACTTTCCATCAGGTGGGCTATCTGCCTGTTATCCTATTTCAGACAAAGGAACAAAATCAACCCTGTAAGTCTAGTGCAGAAGGTTTGCCGATGATCACCCCTGTCGATCCCAAGGACTGGAACCGAAGCTTGTCTAAGTAGTGCTAAAATCTAAGCTTCCGCAGGTCGCGGTTGTAGGAAGCTGGAGGGATGATCATCGGCAAACCTTCTGCGCACAACTTATAGGGTTGATTTATTTCATTACATACATAGTCGTGTATAATAATGTCCCACACGTTTTAGTCTTGGAACTTATTTTTTTACGTTATCTTTTACCATTCTGTATGGTCATTTAGAAAGCAACTGCAAGATTCAAAAGTTGAAGCGAATATCTGAAAATTTTAAACCATTTCAGAAATAAGATTTTCCAACTGTAATGTTCTGTTAATGTAGGATTAAACAGCTTGTAGGACTTTCAGTATTAGTCATCTTCAAAACAACTTTATTGCGTCCATAATCGATTGAAAGGCAGTTACTTACTGTTATCAACGTGACGATTTTATCGCCGTTCGACTAATCGATTTCATTATCTGACACGTCAACGTTTACGACTTGCCATTTTGATAAAAAGGACTTCATCTTTTATTACTGGGAAACTACAAATCAAATTTATATTTTGAATCTGACACGGAAATTTGTATAGGTACTTGTTACGTCATGTATATGGAATAATATATTGTAAAATAATTAGCAAGTTTATCAATGAGCAGTCTACGTGCCAAAATCTGTCAATACAGAAATCACAAAACCTTCGGAGTTGCATGGGGTTTTGCATATTTTCACGTAGCAGTCAAGATCTGTATATATAGTCTAAGTTTAATGTTAAATGAATTAAGCAATAATTGCATAGATATTACCACATAAGTCTTCTTACTTTGTGGCGTGTGTCTGAGTATGCCCCAGGAATCAGAGCATATCCACTTCGACGACAGGGGTGAAGAATCCTCTGCTCTCTTGATAGCTAGAGGGCCCCCCCCTGAAGCGGGGGCTCTCGCAAATGGTGCATCATCCTCATACAACAGGGTAACATCATCGACGCACTACAAACATACAAATAAACCCCCAGAGTACTGTGCATAAATAAAAAATCGGTACACAAACACACAACACACATTGTATATCCCCAAGCTAAGCCAGATCCCGGATACCTAGACCACAGTAAATACAGGAGAGTTTGTTTACGAAATTCACAGGAATCGTACCCGGAGGCTCTGCCTTCCAGTGAGCTCGGCCGGCTAAAGTTTAGCCCGTTTAGCCCTAGAGAATTTCAGTTTATATATATCCCTTCCCTAATATTATAAATGTGAATGTAAGTTTGTTTGTTACGCTTTCACGCGAAAACTACTCAACCGATCATCATGAAACTTTGTACACATATTCTTGGAGGTATTAGTAACATAGGATACTTTTGATCCGAAAAAATTAAAGAGTTTTTTTTTCACTTTCCACGCGGACGAAGTCGCGGGCAGAAGCTAGTATATATATATATATATATATATATATACACACATAACGATGAGTGTCCAGGTTCGTTTTCCAGCCAATAGATCCCTCTTATCACACAAAAGTTTTGTTATATTAGTATAAGATATATAAATAAAATATGAAATAATAGAAGTTGTTCTTTGTAACATGCATTCCTTATGTACTTATATAAACAATAAATGCAAAGGAAATGCCGGGTAACAGAATTATAATAAACGATGAATAATGTAGAAGGTATAAAGTATTTTGTATGCGAATATTATTATCTGTCTTTTCCATTTGAATGAAATTTATTACTGAAATTCAATGTCAGGGCGAAAATTGAATTGGCTTTCCTCGAAAACCGATGTCATTTCATGTCAACTCAGTTATGAGTCACATTGATTGTTCGTGTTCTGAGAATATAATTATATTTATTTGCTTTATACGGAAACTTTTAAATCCAGTAGGCATTGGGAATGACGATTCTTTAAAAAAACTTCGTTTTGAAAAACTAAATCTTACATTAGTAGATGGCCAACCGATAAAATCCCCGATAACTTTTTTTTTGATTATAAAAAGAAAAGAACAAAATAAAATAAAATCATTTATGTCTAATTAATGCGCTAGTGGAAACTGAAAAACCAATTTCAAAGAAAGCTCTTATTCCCTTATATGCTCGATCTAATATTTACGTGATGCAAACAATTTCATCTTTTTCAAAACAGTTGACAGTACTATTCAAATGGCAGATTCAAATGTCAGATCCAATTTGTAAACAACGAATTCGCCCTCTGCGGTAACATAAAGGGACAAAAGGGTTGTCTTCTCGTGACAGTCACGTGACCGTGTCAAGTAATTGTTTCATTATCAAAGCAGCTATAATGAAAACGGTATTAGTTTATAACAACTGTTGTGTTTATTGTTACAAACTATAGTTAACTATTTAAGTTACGGTAGTTTAGTGGTTGGTTCTCATATTTTACTATTCTTTCACTTGCCCTACCATCGGTTGAATTTTAACATTACTCGTACTTGTATGGATCAAATTTTAACTGAAAATAAGGGGAAATGAGTGTGTATATATATATATATATATATATATACATATATTCTGTGCCCGCGATGTTGTCCGCGTAGAATTTGTTTTCCAACCCTCGATTTCGAAATATTCTCATCGCTGCTCCGCTCCTGTTGGTCTTAGCGTGATGATATGATGATATATAGCCTGTAGCTTTCCTCGAGAAATGGGCTATCTGACACTGAACGAATTTTCCAAATACCGAACCAGTGGTCCGGAGATAAGCGCGTTCAATCAAACAAACAAACTCTTCAGCTTTATATATTAATATAAGGTATGTATAGTATAGGCCAATAGGCAGTCATTTTTTTAATTTTTATGTAATATTGGTTCGCGTTTGACCACGAACTCACCCTATGTGGAGCGAAAATAGGCTCTAGGATGGAACACGCTTACCTAGAAGGTACCTATTCACACGGGACTTGAAGACACCTAGTTTATAAGTATCGAGAAAGACAGACTTCGGCAATGAGTTCCACTCGTTTGCGGTGGCAACGGCATTTTAATTTGAGTCCTGCGTAACTCGTAACAATATTATAGATTTGTAATCCCTTGAAATTGAGGTTGTGGGCACAGCTAATAATAAATAACTATATTAAGATAACTCGATTAATTGCCATGACTGGACTAACGAGCGATGGCGTGGAGGGTGAATATTGAAGGTTAAAACCTTGGCATGGAATCGATTTCCAAGGACATGGATACTCCATTAAGAAGTAATACAATGTGCAAATATTTTCATGTTTATACCAAACGGCTATTAATTTCAAGAAGAACGATGAAACTGACGGTGGTTCGTGCTACAGTTTCTGAAACTACTAGATATGGCAGAAACGTGATTGATTCTATATCAGTGGCGGATTTACCAATAGGCTGAGTAATGAGTCTAGGGCGGCAAATTTTGGAGAAAATCTTTTTATGCCTTACACTTTTTTTTATATCTAGAGTACAGCCTACGGGCTGACGGCCCACCTGGTGGAAAGCGGTTACCGTCACCTATGGATGTTTGCAACACCAGAGATGTCACTAACGCACTGCCGGCCTCGAAGAAATTTTATGACACCCTTTTTGATTTTTCATAAAATTTCGTAGCGTAGCGCTGTGGGAAAACCTCGGCTGGGTTTTCATTCCGAATCCCCACGGTACGCAAGAGAAACGTTCTGCAACACACATTCTTCAAGTACCGAATAGAGAAGGTTTAATAAAACTATACCTACTGCACAAATCATGAAGTTAAAATTTCATTGACCAAAAAATTGAATCCAAATACTCTGATTATGCAGTAGGGTAAAGATTTTTAGAGGTCGGTAGGGTCAGCAAAACTTGAATTGCATATATGCGGCAAATTTCTAAATCCGCCCCTGTAACATTATTAGCATTTTCTTTCAATGATTCATTTATTCAAAACTTTCTGAAATTTTCATTTTTTATTTTGAAGCCGCACAATAACAAAAATTAAATTTAAAGTATAGCTATAAAATATCAAGAAAAAAATGTTTATTTAAAACTGCATACAATGTAAAAATTGTCAATTGCGAAACGAACTTTATTTGGAATTTGTGAAACAGACCCTAAATATATAAAAAAACGAGGAAACTAAGTTCTAGATTGGCTTCAGCACAGCAGAGTGCTGGTTAAGTCAACCATCGCTGATATTCACCACCATATTAAATTATATCCATCACTTGGGGATGTGTTAATAATTGTGTAGTGTCCCTAATATAAATAGCGTTTTAACAATCTGTTAAGCCTTTCTTAATATAGCTCTATACAATAACTGATAAACTGTTATCGCGAATAAACATAACTTCGATATGCGTTTACGTAAAGGCATTTGAGATAATGTACACAACTATGGTGGGGTGCGCAAATATTATTAGTATTGGGTGACAATGATATCACTTTGCTAAAAGTTGTTATAATAATATTTGGATACGATTCTCGAAGTATATTGAGATCATAAATAAATATTCACTTTTCGTTTGTTCGGTGGAATATTTTACGGAGTTATCTAAATGGAGTTCCGCATTGTTACATACCGACAAAGAAACGCACACCTATCTGTCGTAAAGAGCAGTTTATTACCTTCCCAGATTTAGGAATCTTTTGTTTACTTTGTGTTTAGAATGTAATTCAGAAAAACATTCTATTGCTATTGTACTTGTTTTATGGCCGTCATTAGTGTCGAATTATTCCTTGTTGTTATTGTATTGCGTCGAAGCTTGCCAGGATGCCATGGCATCGGTGCATTGTAAAGCAATGGCCCAATGCGGAGAGAAGCAGTGAAGCGAAGATTACGATACGTGTAAGACGTAAATTCGATGAGCGATATAGTGACGGGCTTTTCGCGTGTTATTGAATCGTGCAGTGTGTACTGGTTGCATCCAGTTATATTTGAACCTGTTTTATACGTGTTTGTACAATTCTAATAAACTTTATAGTAATTCCAACGGCATTTTAATTTGAGTCCTATGATATGATTACATTATCATTCAAATTGAGCAAATACGTTTCTTGGATGGAATCGCAGTCACAAAACTCATAAGTTTTTCTAAAATAGATAAATAGAATGAGAATAATATAGACCACAACTAGTCGTAAGTAGCATCAGTAGTAATGTAGCAACAACAAGTATATCAAAAGCTAAAAGTAAAACTACAAATTTCAATTATACGAGCAGTCTCCATGAGGGTGAGAGGCACGAGAAGATATATTAAAGCCTTCGACTGCGAAGACGGAGCAGAAATTATATAATAAGCCGACAGTCCAACTATCCTGCTGATCATCGTCCCACCATAAAAAAATTGTATATTAATTTTTATCGTTTTATAGCACGTTTTGTTGTATGTATATAATTTAAAAAAAGTATATTAATACAAACTATAAAAGTATATACAGTATTAACTTACTCTTACAAATTTGAAGGGCACGGCATCATCTCGTAGTCGAGTCACATCCAAAGTTTTGTTGAAACATTTATCATCAAACTGTAGCGAGCAAATATAAATACATTTTACATTTGGCTTTATATATTCCATTCCAATGGCTTCCAGCCACTTTTTCTTTTGACTCTCATTTCTTGGGATCCTATAAAATATGTTTTAATTATTATTTTTGTATGTTTTAAGCGAGGTAGCATGATAAAATAAGAAATTTTATATAAGCAATCATATTAAATCGATATCAAAGTCGATAAATAATGTGCAACCCTAGCTAATAAATTAAAATTATTTAATCGTAAAAATATAGTTAAATAAGTCAAATCCACACATGACCTATAACTGCACATAAGAACCTTGCTAATTATAATGTAAATCTTCCTTTATTTGCCCGGAAACATTAACAATAACCAATATTTTTAATGTTATTTATAGCGTACCTGTGTATGGTTAAAGATGACTGATTTGGTGTTTTTCTTATGCCGCACCCTATAACACTACACACTGGCATATTTGCGACGTAATTATTTATATTTGGCTTCAATTATTTTAAATTACAAGCAAAATATTAAAAGATAATTAGTTATTTTTATTTATACCACGACTTTTTGACAAGACATGTACCGGCTGAACTGACTGACAATGACATTTGGTGAACTAAACATGGCGGATTTTCGGCCGCATTAGGTATTTACGTATATTTATACGTATATATATGTTTCACTTTATGTACGCACTCAAATACTGTTATATTGTTTTCCTGCGAGTTACAGTGCTGAGTAAGAACGAGATAGATATATGTTTATGTGTGTGCCTTCAAAATGGAGGCTATTTATATAATCAATAGTACGTATAGAACAATATGCCGCGTCCCTATTATATAGGTCTATGGGTATTAGGCGTTTTTGAATGAATGGCGAATGAATAGAGTGATGATATAACTAGACTAAATGAAAAAGTCAATTAACGTCTTCAAAATCCGTCAAACCTAAATGACATTACGAATTTGTTGCTTAAAAAGTAATACAAAGTTTAGAAGTTACTGCGTTAGTATGGTATTTTATGACAGAGGCGTCTTATTTAATTTGAGTAATGTTCAATATTTTATGTCAATTTACATATGTCATTCGCTTCGTAGTACTTACGTAACCTGGTAGATGTCAGTTAACGTATCAAATTTTAAACAAATTAAACAATATAGTAGTACAAACTTTGATTATAAAGATTACAAATACGGAAGAAAAGAAAAAGGGTACAGCAAATTTCTATAACAGTGAAAAGCAGATTTTGATTGATGTTTCCGAAATATAAATGAGTCATTCAAAACAAACGGACAGGTGCATACATGCATGCATGCAAATCTAGTTACGAACAATACTTTTACATATTCTTCAAAGAAAACCGACGTTCTTGAATAATTCGAGGCCTCCTTGTAACTATGTCTATATTATGTAGATATTCTAGCGAATTTATAATGTAATCTTCCATTATGAAATTTAAAGCAGGAAGCATTTTACTCAATGCTAAAATTATTAAACAAAAAATATTTTTGTTTAAAATAACAGTGGAATATAAGTAAAAACCGGTACCAGTAGTAAGACTATGAAGAAAATTACATAAAAAAGTTCCTTCAAAAGTCCGATTAAAGTTTACCGCTGTTTAAACGGCTCAGATTTGCCCGTTTAAGTTAACCAACTCATTTTCGTCGATAACCATGGAATATTTTGTGGTGAACACTAAAAGTTGCCTAAACAGTGGTTATTTTATTTTAACAGTCAGTCAAATGTCTATGCACACCACCCTAAACGTTGTACGTAATACACGTATTTATACATTTTTTTTTCATTTCAGAGCATCTCCATCACATTCACCATGTTATTGAAAATATTTCATTGAGTTCAAATCACGACGATTCCAAAAAAGTTTCACTTCAAACATATTTTCAACGAAAATGATGTCATTAAGATTTGTCGAGTAGATTTTGGGATATTTTAGATTCAATGTACTTTTGTGATTCTTTAGCCAGATGATAAAAACGCCACGCCAATAGCCATAAAATTCTTTATTTTGGATAGACCAACCCGTTTTGCCATTTTTATTTCTACTCAAATAAAGAAAATAAAACTGACGCAGGGTACGTATACATTCACACAGTACCTTACGAAACCACACACAGTTGTTTGAGGTATTTCTTTAGTTTTGTAAAGTACCCAACTACAAATACTTTAGTTTGTTGGAAACTAGATGAAAAGGGACTAAGGTATTGCGGTTGAAACTTAGTGAGTGCCTACAGTAGTAGGAGTAGTACACAAATAAAACTTTAATTAATGTTTATAGTTAATTTGACTTCAGGAGTCTGAAACGAGAGAAGTTTTGCTGACCTAATTTTCTTACTCAGTTTGTCTTTATATGTAGTTTAATGAAGAACTTGTTGATTACAAATCAATCATCTAAGAGCTTAAAGCTATGTTCTGTTTAATTGGATACTGTTATTATTAGTAGTGTCAAAATTCCTAGAAGTCCGAGACGACCCTCCAACAGGCCAAATGGCTGAAATGGAAATAGGCGGGACATATGGCAAGCCTCTCAGATAACAGATGGACCAAAATAACCATCAAATGGTCAGGCCTTTTTCTCCTGTCTCCGGACGAACTGGACTGTCTTATTCCTTTTTTATTTTTATTTTCTTAAATTTACATTTATTTTGACGTTTCACGTGTTTTGCCCGTAAGGCATTCAAAAATTAATTAAAAAATTACAGAACTACAATTCTGCACGATTGATTTAACTTTGAAGATTGTAGCTTACACTTTTACATTACTTTTTCTATATCCATAAAAGGCAAATCCATTATTACTATAAGCTTTATATGTACCTACGTGTATATCAGAATGTGGCAATAACTGTTTACGAGTGTTTCTGCCGTACCAGGGGGTGTTATATCGAAAATGCATTAACTTTATGTGCGTTCTATTGAGACATGTCTAGTTTTCTCCCTGCGGTGTTATGGCAGTTTCTCTTTTATTTGACGATAGCCTTCAGGATTGCGTATCCAGTTTGCCAAACACGGAATCCTCGTAAAATCAGCACATCCGCTCGTTCCCTGTCATTGTATGTAACAGTAATTTTTCTAGGAAATTAATGAGTCTGTGTTGATGAAATTTAATGGATATGTAATCTAGCTCTTATTGCCAGAGCATTTCGGACCGCGATTAATTAAAACCAACCCCTTTTTAAGACCGTATAGAGGGGGGAACCAAAAAACTCTAACAAACAAGTAGTATAAATAATGTTTTTCGAAAAAATATTTAGCTGGACATGTTGCTGTTGAGTTCTCCTTAACAGCAATAACACGTTGCGAAGCGGTGTACATACAATAGGAATTTACTTTAAATATAAACTTATATGTATGACCTTCAAAAAGTGTTCCCCATTGGAACTTATTTTGAATAAAAACTTATGAATTTTGAATTTGAATTTGGATTCATCAAAATTGAACTAACAGCAAAAAAAATATTTGTTTGTTCTCTTGTCAGGGTACTATAATGTTTTGTTTTTGTAATGATACCAATATTTCTCAAACAAAGTAACTCTTATAGTTGTTGAGTACTGTATAAATATGTTTCGAGAAAGAGGTTTTTAATATTTTTCTAACAACGTTTTAAGTTTCAACAACATTAAATTATTTTCTTCTGTCCTTCAATTTGTATCATAAAATCAATTTATTCACAAGAACGTCGTCATAATTCTATCATTAAATACTGCTTGCATCTTATGTACGCTTTCTACCTGCCCTCCATTTCTACATATTGACGTACCTAATATCATGTCTGTTTCCCATTGGGGTAGTAAGAGATATGGATCTCCACCTACTACGATCCCAATTTTTATTTACCTCTTTATATGAACATTCAGTTAATTTGAGGTCCTTTTTGTTTCATGGTGAGTATGTCACAACCTACCGGCACTGGCTCTACTCGTCACATTGCTGTCTAATACTTGTTTTATGATATTTGATTTCATTTTCTTTACACGCCCAAACTTACTTAATTTTTTTAGCGAGGTGTAATCCTTCACGTGTATAGTACCACCTGGGAATAGCTATAGGGTAGTGGACTTTCGATGGCGTGCTGGGACCTAACAACTAAACCGTCGCGGTGTTTCATCGCGTTCCGTTGTCGTGTCAGGGTCTTGGGAATCTATGACATTTTCGACCGCCGTGACGGCGTCGATTCATCGATCCCCTTTTAGAATCGTTTTATCAGATTCACATTCGCACTCATCACAGCATTTATATTATTAAAATCTATTTAATATTGTAATCTATACTAGTTTATTTTCCTTTAATTATATTGAATTACGATTGAATTAGTTTTATTTAGTTAAACCACCAATATTATTTATTTTTTCTTGTAGTTTTTCCTAGGACACCGGGTTGCCTGGAAGAAATCGCTATAAGCGATAAGGCCGCGCATTGTTCTAACGGAAATGTATTCATATTAAATGTTCTAGATTTAAGTTATGGTAAACAATATATAATTCATGATTCCGTTCACGGTTCAATATAGCTTCTGTCTTGGTCCAATCAAATCACGCTAATTCTACAATACTAGTCTAGAGTCGAAATTAAAGCGTAGTCACACTATCCAACTCCATGCATGTAATGTCAAAATACGAGTACGTACAACCGATTGAAGGGCAAGTGAAATCCCATCGCCATCAACTTGGTTTAAAAGGTAATAAGCTTATTATTAAAAATATAGTATATTTATGTTTTACAGCGCACCGACCTCAACACGTCTTTAGTTACTCTTCGAGTCGGTATTATTTGTATTTTTTTTACATTTTGTGTAAAGCAGGCATAAAGGCAGGCGGCTTATATGATGCAAGTGGTGACTATCGCTTACTGACATTTGCAAAGCCAGCATCATTAACGTGTAACCACTTTCAGATATATTCTATTAAGTTGTTAAACTATCTCTATCTATCCACAGTCACAGTGCAGAGGATAAAACCTCTACCCGAAGTTACCTTCGAGTCGTTATGGTATACGGAACAAACGTTCTAGATAAACGATACTAGACGTGGTATCTAAAGGAAATGAGACTGAACATCCTACCGATAACGTGGGTTGCGGTCGTGGTTATCTATAACATTATAACATTCTAAACATGCCGTGTCTGTACATTGAAGCTATAAAAAAATAACTGGAACAGGCTATATACGACGGAGAATACGATGCATATTTTTATATTTCTTGTCTGTTTCAGGATTCACGTAAAAACTACTAGGCTGATTTGGATGCGGTTTTCGCTGATCGACAGATAATTTAACTGGGAAATATGTACGTTCTCATTCTGTCAAAGCGTGATATCACACCGATCGAGTCGTACGGCATAACTGAGAGTTGTCTCTCTTTTCTTTCACCATATCTCAATTAATTGGGGTCACACACACTTACAATCTGTCTTTTCCTTCCACACACCTCTATTCTGACATACATCTTGTGTCACACTACAAATCATTATCCTTCACACTTCACACACAGTACCTGAGAGTTATATCAAGATAATAATCGTTCCACAACTCTACCACGTTGTGAGATGTTGTGTGATTTCACTGTAGGCTTGAGTAACAGCAGAATAGGTTATATGAATACCTGGTAAATTTCATTCACACAGACTTAATTTTCCGATAAAAAGACTGATAGAGGAACAGATGGACTGCCATGGCGCAAAGGTGTAAGTTTATGTCCAAACAGCTATCGGAACCTAAAATCTTATTATTTATTGAACTAGTAGTAGGTACTTTACTTATATTCAAACAAAAAGTAAGATATATGTATTTTGGTAATTATTTGAACAAAAACTTAGGGCTTATGTTCAATTCTACTGTTAACAGAACTTAGGACTTGTGCCTATTCACAAAGTTTAAATAACACAAAATTAAAACTTACCAATTATTAGGCATTCAAAGGTTAAGAAAACCGTAATTTTCCATTTAAAACTTTTCCTCTTGTTCATAGAACGCTATTCTTGTAATGTATCCGAAGAATTTGAAAGGAAACTTGCGACTTTTATTTATATTGACGGTGTTTCTTCGATTTTACATTAATTTATTAATACACTTCACGTCCGTTTTCCGTGTGGGTAGGTATAACAATATATTTCATAGGATCTTGGCACATGTTTTTTATATTACCTGAAGTAGGCAAACAGGCTGGCTGCCCACCAAATGAAAAGCGGTTACCGTCATCTATGGACGTTTGCAATAACAGGGGTGTCGCTAACACATTGCCGACCTCTAAGAAATGTTATAACGCCCTTCTTAAAAAACCCCAAGTCATAGCGCATAGGGAAAACCGCGTTGGAAAGTTCTCTTAGATCATTGTTGTACGTGGTATAAATGTTTTAGAGAACCGCTCCGTAGTTGAGCGTGGGGGTCAAAGAAATGGGGGTGAACATTCCGTCGATGGCAAGCGGTGCGGTTGTAAAAGTGAGGCGTTGGCACCACATCAAGCAATCCCTCAGAACACTCCCCGTTGTACAGGCGGTAAAATACGTAGAACGACGCAGTCTCTCCAACTCGAAGCCGCCTGATAGTATGGGATCGTTGATGATACGAACGGTGTGAAGCTGGATGGAGTCGAGGGTGTTAATGTGTTAAGTGGGTACACTGGCCCATAGATGTGAGCAGGATTCCATATGCGGTCTGATTTGCGCTTTGTAGGGCGCAAGTCATTGCCACGAGGTGAGGCACTGCTTGGACCGGCTTAGCAAACCAAGCTTTTTGTAAGCAAGTTTAGCCTTCCTTGCTTGCTTTTAGCCTTACAGCCTTCCTTTGAGTTGACCCTGAAACTGCAAGTCGTTCGTTATGGCGATGCCCGATACTTCTGGAGTTCTGGCAGCGACAAATGGGTAGCTTTGTTTACTTTAATTAATCTCTTCACATATGCAAGTCTGCTTTTAGTCCTTTTTGTACTAGATATTTATTAAACATGTCAGTGATTTCTACTATCTGCGCATCTTCTTTCATTAATTTCTTCGATATACCCAAAGCCAATTCAAGATTCTTAAACATTGTTGTCACATTTTTTATATGTTTGTAAAGGTGTTTGACGAATGTCTAACTTGATGTTAACTAATGACGTGGTCTAGGGTATATTTATGTGTGATTTGAAGATTCCAGGTTGTATATTGTCAAGAAAAATTCCGGCAAATTCTTCCATTCTCAACCAGGTTACGTAGTTCCAAGGCGCATATTTTTTCCCTTTTAAATCCTTATCTCACCATTTCTTATGTATCAAGTCGAGTAACTTAACTTATTATATACTTTCAAAGCTCTCATTTCGATTACGTTTATTCCACTTTCGTCATACGCCAAACATGTTTGAATCATAAATCCCACATATAGCCAAATGTACTCAGATTTTATCAACATTTTTTCTTTCTTAAGTGATTTTATTAACACTAGCGTAGTATTACTCTTTGAACATGGAAGATATTTTCTTACAAAGTTATGTATTCATATTCTCATATCTGGCAAGTATCTTTAAGTGTATATAAAAATGCGAATAATGATCTTAGAAGTGTATACATCAAAATGTTGGCTATTGTCACTTTGAATTTGTTTGGATTTCTTTATTCTAAGGCCTCTTACACACTACACGGTGAGCCGCAACCTCAACACGCAACTGAGAAACCGGCCGCAAGCTGAACCACACTGTGCGTTAGTAACCTTGTGGTTGACCAGAAATAGGATCCCACAGTTACGAGTGACTGGAACTGCTTACGAGCCTCCTAAATCTAATACGTATAAAATCAGATTTACATACATTTTCTCAATTGCGGTCAACCGGATGGCTGATTTCAGTGTATATGAGCGTTAAGAATTTTAATATGAAAACGTGTTTTAATACACTGTCTCAAAACAATCAAATCTTAGAAGTCGCATATCTGAGTTTGGGTCTCCTTATTTTAGACGCATCTGATCAGAGTAAACTCGGACCATACTTAGCTTTTACAAAGTCGCTTTATAAAAATAAAACTGCGTCTGACATTTGTGTAACTACTAGAAGTGGCCGAGATTGAATATGAGTTAGTTCGAGAAGTGTAAACTGTTATCCGTGCTCCTATAAAGGTATTATATGGCTCCCACTTCTTAAAGGTGCCCTTCCAACCTCGGCTGCAGGCTGCGGATGTAGGCTGCGGATGCAGGTAGCATACGCATGACACGCAGTCGCTGCCTGCATTCGCAGCCAGTAGTGATTCCGGGGCTGGCTGCAAGTGCCGGGGCAGGCAGCAGGTGGCGACCAGTCGCTTCCAATATTTCAGAATGTCGGACGTGAGGAATAGTCGTGAGAATATTTTAATGTTATATATTTTATTAAAAGAGGAAGAGGATGATGATGACATGTTGTCATTGTTAACTAGCCAGAGAAGAGTAGCCACACGTCCTTACATAATATGTAGACCCACTGATGGAAGTTATTCAATACTAATTAAGAAACACTTGAAGTATGATGACGATCAGTTTAGGCATTATTGTAAATTTAATAAGGTTGGAGTGACGTCACTACGTGCGAATCGGCTTGCAGCCGCAGCACTACCGGTCTACGATCGGCTCGGCAGCACTTGCAGCCGCAGCCGCGTTCGGAGTGTTTTTCACAGAAATCTATACTACTACATAGAAAACCAGTCGTGCAGCCACAGCCGGCTTCGTGCAGCCGCCGCACGTGCTGCCTGCATCCGCACCCCGCAGCCGAGGTTCGAATGGCACCTTTAAGTATATCAGCAAGTTGTGGAATGAGTTCCTGGGCATCATGGTCGCTTAAGCGACAAAGCCCTTTAATTTCGAATTAAAAAAAAATGAGTTCCTCTCTTGGCTTTACCAAAGCGCCATTATAATTATTATAATGTGGAGCTCTTCAAAATTGGCGTGATAATTCATAAAGTCCCAATGAGGTAGCCAATACATCGGTTCCTTTCGTGTTGCAGATGTCCACGAGTGCCATAACCACTAACTTTAGGTGAACCATATGCCACTTTTCAAATTCAAAAGTTTTTGTTCATAATAAGTTCCACTGGAGAACACTTTTTGAAAGTCATAAGTGTAAGTTAAAATTTATTTTTATTTGCTGTTAAGGAGAAGAAGCGGCAAGAAACTCTCCAGCAACACATCTAGCCAAATAGGGGTTTTCTTTATGTTTCTTATTCTATTTATATCTCGAGTTCTCTTTTTTATAAAATAAATGTTATACAGATGTCTGCGATGAACAGAACCTCCTCATTCATTAAAACCTCATTTTATGGCTACATAATATTGTTAGAAATGACTCATGTCACTCGCCTTACATACGTCTAAACATTAACACAATAATTGCTATATAAAATCTAAAAATACATATAAAACCTTGTAAAACGATAAATATAGATATAAAAACCTAGCAGATCTTTAAATTAAATATAACAAAAAAACACAGAAGTATGTTACCAAAATTACTTTTTGAAGAATTAATGGAGCTGTAGCTAACAGTGTATACTCAATAAGACCAAGACGCAATAAAAGGAAAGAAAAATATTATTATAGTTATAATAATGACATGACGTACTAATATGTTATGCTGCAATATATCTCCAAAGTACATTCTGCTTACTTGCAAACATAAAACATTTGCGTAAGAATATACTCGGTCTGGTCGTATTGATAGTGTCGACGTAGCTTAAGCTTCTTGCAAATATATACGAGTACATAACTTGTTTGTTAAGTGTAACACGAACTGAAATATTTCATGTAATTGACACGTGCCGGTATACCGTAGAGGATTGGGCACGTTCGAGTGTTTGTAAAGCTCGCTTTAAAAGCATCCAAGCCTATTTAATGAGCACGTTTCGTGTAAACTACTAACTGTGTTTAATACTTTTATGAAAAAGAAACATTTGAGCAGGTAATATGAAAATAATGTACTATTCAAACATAGATTTATTAATTAAATATTTTTTAATAACCTGCACTAAAATGACAGGTGCAATCTATCTTTTTTGTGTTGCAAGCTTGAATCAGCGAGTTGCTTCAATGGCGAGTCACTCTTAAATCCTATAGAAATTCTGTAGTATATGTAGCTCACAGTTAGTAAGTTGTTGAACTAACGGCGACGAACTCTGTGGTTCAGCGGGCTAAGCCTTTGCAGGCCTACCTCACTGCAACGCAGAGGCTCCGAGTTCGATTCCTGGTTTAGTAAATTTCGGAAACGTATTTTCTCCGTTATTTACTATGGTCTGGGTGTTGGCCCCAGAATAGAGTAGAATGCATTGTATATTACCCATAACACAAGCGTAACTTGCTTGATTTGGGGATATAGAATATGTGTGTTTGTCTGCCGATTATTATTATGATTTATTAACTTGTGAATCAAAAAAGGTCGATTGGAGCTGTCATTTTAGTCCAGGTAATTAAAAATCAGACAAATAATAAGTTTTTCGTAGATATAACCAATTTCAAACGTATTTCCTATTTTTTATTGTCAAAAATAGGCAAACAGCTGATTTAATGTAAAGTGGCTGCGATCGTCTATGGACGTATAACATCAGGGGCGTTACTGGTTTATAAACTGTAGGTGTGCATTTACTTTTGTCGGCGTCTAACAATATAGTTCCAGTAGTTTTGGAAAAATAGCATACACAGACAGATAGGATGATATAAAGATTTTATATTAGTAGATATTGCATTACACTTACGAAAACGGTTACTGGACCTTGTAACTGGCAAATAGTTTGTGTAACGTAACTGACGTAAAGAAATTGTTTTTGGCCGGTTCCTGTATCTACTATTCATTCAGTTTCCTTAGTATCGGTTGAATTTTGACATTGTTTGTCTATTCAAGTTTATGTCAAATTTTAATCGATAGTAATGCAATTGAAAGGTCGGTGAGATATAGAAATGGGCCATTAATTACCACCGTTTTCAAAGTTTTTCGGTAAATAAATATAAAGTTATTTCCGGTGGTATATATTAATTTTATAGGTTGTAGGGCATTTGCCCAACTGGATAGCTTCTACCCCTGGTCTAGAGCATGCCGCCATAACAACCTTGAGTTGTGTTCTGGCATTAGTGGTCAGGTTCCAGTCTGTCTTCAGAGAACGGCAGCATCTTTGGTGTTGCAAATGTCCATAGGCGACGGTAACCGCTTTCCATCAAGTGAGCAGTCTGCCTGTCTGCTGAACTCACGCAATAAAAAAAATGTTTAATCATCAATTCAAGGGTGAAGCCTTAAAATTATTGATATTTCGGTCTGCGTTGTTAGTGGAAACGTGGATTGAGGTCAATAGGTCGGGTGATGGCCCCGGTAGAGCTTCACATTAGTGTACGATATACTAATAAGAAATGGACAGAAAATATATTTAATGTGACTGTATATTTTGGTTTGCAATAAAGTGTTATCTCTCTCTCTCTCTCAATATAAAAATAGTACGGTATAGAAGATATTTTTACCCGACTATAGGTTATGGCACACTCAAAAGGGAGATTTATAGTGAAAGATTGCATGGAGATAGTTTTAAATTAAGAAATAAGGCCGCTTATTGTTCTCCCTTAAAGTGTTTTAAATATTTTTTGAAATTATAATTACACGCCTACAAAAAAGGAATCACACCTATAATCTTTTATGGTAGTCATTACCAGGTGTGCTTCTTGGAAATTCAGTCCACGCAGTCGAGTATTGTGTCTAGACGTATTGTATTTGAGAGTGAAAGCAATGCCGCAACGGAGGGGGGGGCAGTCGAGCGAGAACCACGATCAAGACAAGATGTGTGTTCACTTGATAAGCTATATAGTGCCGCACTTTGCATGTATTATTGATTCATACATTACATTTGTACTGGTTGTGTCCAGTTATATTTGTACCTGTTATATACGTTTTTGTATAGTTCTAATAAATTCTATAGTAATTCCAACGGCATTTTAATTCGAGACCTGTAACTCGTAACATTATGTAATAATTGGCAGACAACACACATTGTATGTCTCCAAGCAAAGCAAGTTACGCTTGTGTTATAGGTGATCTACAAAGGACCAGTCTGGGGCCGATCCCAGACACCCAACCATAGAAAACAAAGTTCGTTTCCAAAATTAGTCATACCAGGAATCGAACCCGGAGTCTCTATGTGCCAGCGAGTTTGATCGGCTAAGACTTAGCCCGCTCAACCACGGAGGCCGTGTCTTTTATCATATTGATGTACATACAATAAAGAATATTGCATTATATGGTATAAAGTCTTAGCAGTTTGCATTTCTATATTTTCGTAGTCTACAGTGGCGCCTAAACTACTCATCCAATTTTGACGAATGTGGTGTCAATCGATTCGTTATTATCATTGGGCTGGGCTGACTTGTATAAGCTACGTTTCTATTATTTATTTACCCGAGTAATGTATAACCAAAAGAAGGGCTAAGTTTTTAGTTTTTTTGCTCATTAGGTTACTTTATTACTAACTAGAATTTATCAAATGCTAGTAAACTGCTCTATTTTGCTTACGTAACAACTTTTTTTAAAGTTTATATTTCAAATTGTGCTATTTTTTTTCTTTCCTATTCCGTAATTTTACAGTTTTGTAATCTTTTTAAATGTTTATTATTTTTCCAACATAAGTTTTCGCTAACTGTTAATTATATTTAAATAAAGATTTTAGTTTTTGGTGCATATATCCATTCCTCTATCATGACATTGTGAGAGATAAAGAAAGAAAGAGTCTAAGTAATTTGAGTAAAATTAGGATACTAATTTTGAAGGCCCATATAAAATTCAGATAGTCCAGATTATATTCGAATTTGTTTGGTATTGTACGGTGTCGGAATAAGCTAAATTGTATGCAGTCGAACAACTTCAAACCGCTCCCGGGAAAATTCCCGCGGGATTCCCGAAATAAAAAATATCACACGATTTATTCCATAAAATTTCATATCGAACAATGGAAAAATTACATTGGACAGAAGAGACAACAAATCTAACATAAAATCATCGTGTTTTCTGTCGTTTATATAGTCTATTTCAGTATGTTTTTTAAAAATAGCTGCAATGTACAGACACGACATGTTTAGAATTTTATAATATTATAGATAAATGTATTCATTTTCATTTCTGCAAGACGGTCTTATACCTGAACTTACTTAACCATCACATAGTATTTGATGTTCATTCCGTACAGGATCAGAGATCTGTTTAAGACTTAAGTGCGAGGGTCATTAAACTTAATGACCCTTAACATAAAAGTCTGTTGTTAATCCCAGTGAAGTTCGTCGCCCGATAATGTGCACGAAGGGTCAGAGATGTGTTGTACATCGTCTGACATGACGTTAATAGAGGCACTTACATAAGTGGCTAAGCTGTTGAATGGTTTTCAGGGACCACATTTTTTTTTATTAGCCTTTATTGCTAAAACTAAACAATGATACATACAGTTTGTTACATACAGTAGCAAATTGCTTTAACTTAAATCTAATACATTGGGTTTCCCGGTTCAGTGTTCAGCGTGTCCAGTGACACATAGGCCTCTTCCAGCTGCTTCCATTCTTCCCTATTGGTAGCTTTTCTAGACCAGGTTGTCCGTCCGATTAACTTGATGTCATCTGTCCATCTTTTAGCTTGTCTGCCTCTTTTTCTTTTGCCTTCACGTGGCTGCCATTCTGTTATAATTTTAGTCCATTTCATTCTGCTTTCCCTCGTCATATGTCCTGTCCATCGCCATTTTAACCCTCTTATTTTCTTTAGTACGTCTTACACCTTTGTTGTAGATCTAATGTCTGCTGCTCTTTTGCGGTCTTTTAGCGTCACGCCCAACATACTCCTTTCAATTTCCCTTTGACACGATCTTAATTTTTAAAAGATGTTTCTGAGTCAATGGCCATGTTTGGCACCCTAAGGCATGGCAAGATCTTGGCTGCCATAGGAAAGTGTTTGCTTTTAAATATCTCTTTAAGGGATCAGTATCATTTCCAAGCCCAGGCCACTCTGCTTTCTATTTCTATGTCTGTCCGGTCTCTAAAAGATATTAATTGCCCTAAGTATGTATAGTTTTTAACAGGGACCACATACCTAAGGGTAAATAGAAACTGTTATGTTCTCTCTCTGATGATGTGTGTGTTACAACTGTTTATTGCAGTAACTTTTAGGGCTAGTGATATGAATACTGACACACATGCTCTATTCTAAGTACCTGATAGAGATTTTCGTTCAGGTAATACTATCGGTGCTTTTTCATGACATTATATAGAGGTAGTTGATACTGGCTGATAAGTATCTATAATTAAAGATTTATTAAAATGTCTCCAAATGATGTTACAGTGCTTTAATCATTTTTTTTTAAAACTTCGTTTAAAAAAACCGAATTCAAAAACTAAAAAGTATAATATACATTTAAAAAAACCTATCAAGTAGAGAACCCCTTCGTTTTTGAAGTCGGTTAACAAATTGACAAAGAGGCGATTCATTGGTTTCGAGCACAGGCGCTGATCACGGTTGGTGCGGCACTGCAACCCAAATGTAATTTTAAAGCGAGCAGATTTGTTATTATGATATTGAAGAGGGGGTATGGTTTTAATATACGTATGTGTACGTTTTTCAGTAGGCAAAGGAGTATATATTTAATATCTTTCTATTAAATGTAGTTAGTTATGAAATTTAGTCATCAAAATTTATAATGTTAATAACTTAGCGGTTAGCACTGTATGGGTAAGTATACCGAACAGCAATGTCATGAACTCGGCCGGCCCATATTGTATTTGGATAATCATTATTAGTTGACATGGTTATCAATTAACTAAAGACCTGAACTATATCCTGAACTATAAATGTTTTTTAAAAACGTATTTTACAGATTTATAAGTAAAAAAAAATGATCCCCAAATTCCGCAACAAACTCCGAAAGCCACAAATATGTATCTGTTACGAATTTTAATTGATACATTCTTATCGCTAGCCAATCGCAGTTCACTACTGAACTTAAGCCTTCCAACTCGGCACCACACATTCTGGTCCTTTTTTTTTTTTTTTTTTTTTTGGCCAGGGGAAATCCGTTTGAGGACTAGGACCGCGACAGGCGCAGAAGCCTGGGGGATGCTCGCGACCTTGGTGAGACAGTGTGGGATTCGCCAGATCGGGGGTGGCACTAGCGTGCCCGGTCAGAACCGGTGCCACGCTATTGCCACTCCCCAGTTAGGGATACCCACTAAAACCCCTGGGTGTTCCGTCCTGCGCCTTTTGCCAGGGCTACGTGTATGCGGTTTTCCCAACTCCGCTGCCCTGGCAGGCGTGGGCCCCGCTCACTGGGCCTCTTCCAATGCCGGGGGAGCTACTCCCCCGGCGACGACTGGGTCTTTTCGGCGTGGGGCGGTTTGTGACGCGCCCCACGGGAAGAGAGATGAGCGCGCGCGGAACACTCGCGCTCTCATCTCGACGGCATGTGCGGTGAGTGAGAACCTCTATACCCCTAGAGGCCCCACCCGCGCCGCCCGCTTACGGTGGCCGAAGGTCTAAATCAGACCTCCGGCGCCGACGCGTCCTCCTTTGCCGGGAGCGGAGCAGGGAATTACGCTCACGCTCCCGTTCCGCCTCCTCCTTCGCAAACATGACTTGCTCACAGAAGGAGGAGACGGCGTCCCATCCGGTGGAGCTCCCGACCATGGTGCGTACCACGGCCGGGAGTGAGGTGTCAAGTCCGGTATGGGCGACGAGCTCTCGGCGCTGCTCTATCCAGGCTGGACACTCCTGGAGTGTGTGCAGCGCCGTGTCTTCGTCGCCCGTGTCACAGTGATGGCACCCTGACGTTGCCTCGCGGCCGAGGCGACACAGGTACCTTCCAAAGCAACCATGCCCCGTCAGGACCTGTGTCAGCCTGAAGGTCAGGGTGCCGTGACTACGTTCAATCCAGTCTTGCAGGACGGGCCGCACCGCCTCAATAGTGGCGGGGCCCGCGCTGGGGCGTCGTAGGCGATCTTCCCAGACCCCCACGGCTACCTGGCGGAGCTCCGACCGGCACGCCTCAATCTCGCGAGGCGCGGGTCTGGTGCCCCTGGCCAGGGCTTCTTTGCGCCATGTGTACAATGACGCCAGGACCCTGGCTTCCAGGTCCCATGGGGGGGATCCGGCGAGTAGCGAGGCCACTTCGAAGGACACCGTACGGTATCCTCTTATTGCCCTGACGGCCAATATCCGTTGCGCTTGACGCAATAGCGCCGCGTTTTTGGCCGTCAGGCGGTCCGACCATATCGGGGCCCCGTATAGGGCCATCGAACGTACGATGCCTTCGAAGAGTTTTCGGCACGTGGCATTAGGCCCCCCGACATTTGGGAGCAAGCGCGACAGCGCACCGGCTGCCCCCTTGAGTCTGGGGAGCAGCTGCCGAAAGTGTGCCGAAAAATCCCACCGGCCATCGAGGACCAATCCCAGATACTTCATGGTCGCCCCGATGCCGATGCGGATGCCTCCTACAACGATGCTACTGTCTGGAGGTGGGCGGTTACGAGGACCGTGAAACATCACGGCCTCGGTCTTCTGCAACGCCACCTCCAAACCAAGACGCCGGATCCTGCCTGCTATCGTTGACACCCCAGCCGTGCCTAAAAGACACGCCTGCCTATGGGTCCTCCCGCGCGCGGTGATCAGCGTGTCGTCTGCGTAACATACGACGCTGACGCCCGGGAGGACACATTCTGGTCCTCCGCCATCCTCATCCAACACCCACCGGCGACATTACGCTGGTCGTCAGTCCATCAAACTGGGGACCGTCCGACGGTACGTTTACTGAGCCATTGTTTTCACTCCAGCACTCATCTGCTCCATCGTCCTGCAATAAATATGACAAAAAAAGTCTTAACTTAATTTATCAATATCTTAAATCCAAGGTTTTATCACTAAATTTGTGTTTGTTGCTATAAATTATTTCGGCCATAAATAGTCCTGCAACAGACCCATTTACTCACTTTGGATGTTTAGTATTCTAAACCATGCCCGTCCCCAAACGTTAGCCTACGTCAATTAAGGTTCCCGAAGAAAATAGCCTCTTTTCCATACTTTGGCTGTAAATAATTTATTTTATTACACGTACTTACAATTTGTAGGGTACTTATTTTTAATAATGGCTAACCTATTCTTATCTAGCATCGTGCTAGGTACTTAAGCGAATGGGCATTAGTGTATAGAGCATATGGAGTACTGCTCACACCTTTGGGCTGGAACACCGGCTTTCCAACTTAATCCCTGGACTGTATTAAATGTCGAGCCATTCGCATTGTTGATGATCGCAAACTCACAGACGGTCTAGATACGCTAAGTCTTAGGAGAGACTTCGCTTCTCTCTGCGTGTTCTACCGACTGTATAATGGGGAGTGTTCCGAAGAATTGTTTCGAATTGTGCCTTCGTCCTCTTTCTACTATCGCACCACTCGCCATCGGTTGGGAGGTCATCCCAATTTCCTTGAGCCACTTTGATCATGTACGCAACGGTTCTACAGAACGTTTCTTTTACGTACCGTGGGGATTTGCAATGAGCTCCCAGCCGAGGTTTTCTCACAGCGCTACGAGATGAAGTTTTTCAAAATAAAAATAAATAAAAATTTCGAGGCCGACAGCGCGTTGGTCTCTGCTGTTGCAAACGTCCATAGGCGACGGTCACCGCTTCCCATCAGGTGGGCCGTCAGCCGGTCGTCTGTACTCCAGCTGTACCTACAAAAAAGTGATTGGCGTGAAAAGGCGTCTATTTCACAGCTGTCTATGCTAACTAAGATTAGTGATAAAGCTAGATACGAATAACATCATTGTACTGCTTGTGCTTGCCATTTTGAATGTTCGCGACGCAGGTTTTATAAAAATATCATCCGCAATACATCATGCAATACAATCTAAATACATCCGATTTAAAATAAAATTGTAATTTAAATGCCTAACATATTCTTTAAAATATGTTAATATCTCGAAGACCTTTCAGAGCGTAAGAGAAGAAAAAAATATAAAAGGTTTGTTTATAATTAAGTAGCTATTGTGTCTACTCGTATTATGGAATACTAGAGAGCTAATTTAGAAATTATTCTTTAATAGAATACTCATTATCTGCGATTTTTGGTACATTTATAATCTTGCCATTATTTTTACGCCCATACCTGCGATATGGGCTTGAAAGTCTTTGCATTAGGATCTAATTATTATGTTACAGTAAGAGACACATACCTAAATACTGTGGCTCATGATGTATTGCCATAAGAGGCTTAATATATATATAGATATTTTTCATTTAAATGTTGATATTTATTCTAACATAACAGACTATCCAATTATATTATTCGTAGTAAAGATGAGACAAGTTTGTTGTTCTTTATAGGGTCCCTATATGTAACTGATACTCTGATGACTGTCCGTCTGTCTGAGTTGATTGTCATAGTACAGCTTACAGCTGATTGCCTAGGGATAATTTGGTACACATATAAAACTTATTCTCATAAGTAGAGCGAAAATACTAGTCACTCCAAAAATATCGATGTAGAAAATGAAATATGATTAGCTATTTCCAGAACAAATAATTGCTATATCTAGTACTAACTTGCAATAATCACGTCTGCCTTACCAATTAGCTATTTATAGTCATACATTATACGAAATACTCTTTGATATATAACTCTCAAAATAGCCTTCATGATGTGGTTTCATTTATAAGTTAGGCATGAGTTATTACGGCGTGTGATCAAAGCGGTTTTATATTAAAACGTGGTTTCGATGTTTTTGATGTAAAAATATTATAAGGTGTATATATAAGTATTTATTTATACTTGTATATCGTTTGTTTTTCTAAAAAGGGATACCCGAGTGTGGCAGCGAATTTATAAAAGAAAAACGGAAAATTTCAGTTCTCAAAAATAATTTCAATAGAATAGATCGGAATATCATTTATTGCATAAGCTGTCACATACATACGTAATAAAATAAAGATGTTATCTCATTTTAGGTACGAAAGTTTGTCATTTGAGACGTAGGGTACAGCCAGTTTGTTATGTTGCCTGGCATGTACGGACATGCCAGGCATAATGACAGCATTATCATCCGATTAACTTATACAATGTTATTTATTCCAAAGTAATTCAAAAATTTCACTTATAAGAAACAGATGAACACATCTAACTTTCATTGTGGTAGTTCAATGAAAGTGGCACATCTAAATAATAAATAAATAAATGCGTATTACAGCATTAATAGTTTCCAATTATTTAGAAAGAGGTTGAAGCTGCGGGCTATACTTAATCTCATGCTTAAATATAAGGCTGAAAGTTTCTTTGTTTGAACGCGCTAATCTCACGAACTACTGGTCTGATTTGAAAAATTCATTCAATGTTATATAGCCCATTTATCGAGGAAAGCTATAGGCTATATATCATCACGGCGCATACCTCTTGTTCTATGTCGCACGGGGCGGAGTGCCAATGAAGAATGTTTCAAAATTGGGAGGTTTTGAAAACAAATTCCACGCGGACGACATCGCGTGCATAGCTAGTCGTTATATAAATCTTAATGTAGTTTAATAAATATTTGACTTACAATATTAATTCGAAATTTCTACATATTTGTATATCTAGAAGAATAGGAAATGATACATTGAATATTGAACTTTGATGACTACTTCATATGGTAGTTTTTTGAATAGTTCTATTTTTCCGCAACGTCTGTCGCAGGGTTAAGCCAAGCATTTACGTATTTACTTATTGAATACCCTTAGCACGTTTCGTTTAACTTTGTTATTTTAGTATTTGTGAAGAAAAGCGAAAGTGTTTAGAATAGTTCACGCTTGAGAAGATAAGCAGTATTGGATATCATTCATGTAAAGGCTTCACTGACGCTATGATGTTTGACTGAAAATGGTGAGAACGAAGATTAAAATGGAAACGATGGAAATATCAATGCATGGAGTGGACATTGATCAAAAAGAAATAACCGGAGCAGATGAGGACCGAGTAGGCATAGACATGAAAATTTCTGATGTGTTATCTAGAGAAGTATTGTAGAAAATACCTACATATTGTGCCAGGCCCACATAATGTATAATAAAAAAAATCGTATACATATTTTATATTTCTAAGTCAAGCATGTTACGGTTGAGTTTTGATTTATTAGTAATTAGCTGTGCCCGTAACTTCGTCCGCGTGGATTTTTTTCAAGGAATCCTAAAAGGAAAAAAATTTAGCCTAAGTTACTCCTTATAATATCAACTATCTGCCATTGAAGTTCTGTCGAAATTGGTCTAGTCGTTTCAGAGATTAGCGGGAACATCCAGTAAAAATGTATTGAGTACAAAAGTGTTATAAAATTAAGATGCATTAGACATAAGAGTCGTTTTTTAAGATAAAGAAAAAAAATCTAAGAAAACATAAAAAAGACAGAAATACTCTTTCGTGCACAATGGAAGAGGAGAGGTGGTTTAATAAAAAGAAACATCCAGACATACAGGTAAACTTTTATATATATTTTTTTGTATAATCTCTATACGAAATTATTTTCGGGATGGGATGACCCCTACGCAACGCAATGCTTCATTGCAATGCTTTCAAATGCATATGAAAATTATATACTATGTTGGTATTTTGACATTACAAGCAGACACTTCAAGTTTATTTTTCTGTATAGATTTAGAACAGGCAAAGATGGAGCCGATTTCAAATTCCCATTCCAGAGTAAATAATGCTTCGCTAAGCTGCGGATTAGCGAGCGAACGCTTACTCACCAACACCGCTTCTTCTCCTTTAACAGTAACTAAATTTTTTTGAAAGCGGTGGTAGACTCCAATAAGTAGAAATAAATAAGAAGTTTATTTTGGATTATAATATGGTAATGGATGTAGGCTACAGGAATTTTTTTAATTTACTAGCTGTCCCGGCAGACGTCGTCTTGCCCGGAAAAGCTTCAATGGATATGCCGACAGCAGCGCCACCTACCGGGTCCAATTGTGAACCAACTCGGAAACCACACAACTTCGCTAAAGATCATCACATGATAAATTTTTGTTTACGATATACGATATTTTACAGGGCATAAAGACAAACAAACAAGAATGACAGCTGATTTAAAAATCTGTGGAGTTGTTGATATAGATTAAACTTTACTCAAAGCTCATAACTGTGAGTAAAATTTACTCCAGTGTATTGCAATCACGTCTCACTTTGGTAACACCGCGCTGGAAGTGTCCGCAAATGTACGAGATAGTGCGAATTTTCCTTTTTTGATGATGATATTACGGAAAAGCTACGCGTAGAATAGCAATGTATTAGCTTTTTTTTACCATACTTTCATGTCTAGAAATGGGGTTTTTATTATCATTGTTGTCATAAAGAAGCAGTAGGTACCTAAACGTGTACAATTCGTAACTTTGTTTATATTATTACTTGTAATCAATACTAATATGTAAGGGAAACTGTTCTACCTAGGGTAGTTTATTACATTTTCGTCAAAAGAAATTACGATGAGCGTTAAGACCTTTTGATTATGCTGTATGCAAAGATCAGTTTTTCAACTATATAATGTACTAGCTGATACCCGTCCGCTTCGTGTGCCGTAAAATCCGTTTTGGACTGACCTCTACTTGGCGAAAGGAATGTCCATGCCAAATTTCAAGTCAAGTAAAGTCACTGACACTCCACGGCACTGGGTGTGGAACGCCGAGAGAGCCCCTCGAACCCTAGCCCCACTATGTTATCTCAACAAGATGGGCAAAGCGATGCCTGCGATTCCTCATTCGCCGTCTGCGACAGGGATGGCTGTTTATTCTCCTCCTTTATTCTTTTGGAAGCTTCTCTTTGCCATATAACGTCCTTGCAGGAGGAAGCCACCGCTAGCCAATTCGACTCGCTGAGCAGCAGATCTGATGGACTACGCTGCGCAGCGAAGATTCTGACCGCTAACGGACATCAATTCGTGTCCCCATGCGGCACTAAAACCACATTAAGGCTGCGTGTCCATTGGCGTATTTTTTATGCAATCTTATTCTATTTCTCTGCTCCGCAGCCTCGCTCCACTTCAATAGACAATCAACCTAACAGGAGCAAAGCCACGTACAGAAGCTAGTTTTTAATAATAAAAATGTGTTCATGAACTTCTCTCAACTCAGACAGCCTCATAAATTAAATTCCAATACACCTTTCCACCTTATAAAAGACAGTAAAACATTTTATGTCTCAACATTTTCCAACAAAAGCCGTAAGATTTCCACTTCACATGTAATTACTTGTGGGGGCGTTTCCTGTTTGTTCGCAGGAAGCAGCAACGATCGTTTCAGTTTCTTGATTAACCGTCGTGTGAGTGTTGCCAGGCGTATTTTACGAACAAAAGACGACTTATTTGAAATTCAATCTTCCCAAAGACAATATATATTTATTGTTTTCATTGACGGCCTCGGTGATAAATGGTTGAGCATCTCGTCTATTTGACTAAAACGCAGATGTTCTGGTTCGTTCCTGACAAAGTAAATATTGGAATCGGGTTTTCGGATTAATTTCTGATTTTCTGGTTTAGACGTCACTTTGATTAGCGCCACAGCTGTCCTTTGAATGTTTAATTATTTAATAGAACAAAATTACTTGTTTACATTGTGTGTATTCGCCTGCAGATTATTGTTATTGGTCCGTTATATTTAACTTATTCAAGTTAAATAGAAATATGATTGTTGTAAGTTTGAGTTTAATTCAAGTTGTACTCTTTAAATCAAATGTACTTACGCATACGTAATTTTCATTTAGTTTATTGATAATGCAGCAAAATTCAGTAAGTTATTTCCTATAAAAAGTTGTATGATTTGTTTGTCAGCAAAATTTGTATAAGGATTATATTTTCAAGCATTAGTTAAAATAATCAACAATTTGTTTAAATATCCGTATGTATATTGATAACTTGCACATATACCAAATAATTAGGCAATCACACAATTCCTTACTGACTTGCCTTCTAGTTCGACTGTTGTTACTTTCTCGAACCTCTTCATATCGCCCTAAGAAAACACTTTTTAATAGATTAAAGGAACATAAACAATCTTGAATAATTATAAAAAATATATCGATTTGAGTGTACACAAAATATTACTTTAACATTACACTATTGACACCACATTATTTGGTCTATGACCGTCAGATTAAAACGAAGGATTAAATAACAATCGCTTTTAAAGCTCAGTTGACAGCTGGCAACCCTTCTTCGTGATAACTTCCTGTCGGGTTTTATTTATAACTCACCATCATGCAACCTTTATATCTATATACATAGGTATATATAGTCTAATTCAGGTTAATTTGGATAGAGTTCACCTGATCGCACCTCTTACACGTCTGTAGGTATCTGTCGTAATACTGTTATATCCTGGCTGCGTCAAGAGCGTCCGTTCCGGAGCCCGTTAGGGACTTAATTTTTGTACTTTTCTTATTCACCTTGGTCTCTAGTCTTCAACTAGCTACGCCCGCGGTTTCACACGCGTGGTGATGGAAAATCGTTATATTTTAGATAATTAACACGACGTGTAAGCTATATTACTGTAAAGTTTCATCAAAATCCATTCAGTGGTTTTTTCGTGAAAGAGTAACAAAACATACATCCATGCATACATTCTTACAAACTTTCGCGTTTATAATATTTGTATAGGATATATAATTATGGATAATGAAAGATATTATTTATCTAAATAATACTCGTATAATCTATAATGTGGTGATATGTTCTTATGAGATCATTAAGCTACTTAAATAGAAAAAAATAAAAATATAATAACAATAAGTAAATACATACTTAATGTGTTGTTGATGTTGTTAGATCTTCCTTTCATGGATACAGTCAGAAACGAGGATATCTGTAAGAGAACCAAGGTTATCGATATAGCTCGCGAAATAGTACATTGAAGTGGTAGTGGGCTGGTGATGTCAATTATAGGATGGATGGCCGATGGAACAAACGGGTCCTAGAGTGGAGACCAAATCTCCATTCTTGTGAGTCTATGATCTGCCTAAGAATTGCGAGTGAGGAAACTTTTATGCTGGACTACAGCAGACAAGTTGATGGCCAACTTGATGGAAAGTGATTACCGTTACCTATGAACAATTTGCTGCTCATCTCGAACGGTGATTGTAACTTTGCTACTAGAGCAGAAGTGGTTGAGTTGTTTGGTCACCTCTTAAGACAGGACGCCTAGTATTAGAATTCTTTCTCCGTTCCTGCGCGGATGAAATTAAGGAGGCCTACAAAGAGTTTCAAATCACAACGATTCTTAAGAAGTTTCACTTCAAAATACTTCAGATTTATTGAAAATAGGTATATCACTACATAATTCAGTGGAATACCTATATTTCTCTTCAACACAAATAGAGACGCAGAAAGCATAGGCAACGTGACCGTGTCATAACGTTTTGTAAATTGGTTTTGATATCTAATTTTCCACGCAAATGTATTTAGCCCCAGGCTTTTATTTAGCGAGGAACACCCTGGGAAACGTGAATATTCAGAATATAAGCTCTAGATTATTAACTTCATTACATTTACAGCCCACAGGCCATAGTTATTTCTGTCACAGAAGGTATGAAATTTGGCTGTTTTTTTGAAGTGATAACTTCTTATGGGAGGGTAAACCGCTTCGTTACGTAACGTGTTACGGCGCCAGTTTGGCTTCCCTTTCTCGCACGCATACGGCAGCCGTAGGCTCCTCCTCTCTCACTCTACCCACCACAGCGTTAGCCGTATTTCGATAATTAGATTAAATAATTATACTAATAATTTACAAACACCAAATTCTAATGTACATATACAAGAACTGTAACTAAGGCTGGTGTGCACCGACACTTAACTGGTGGTTAAAATAAAATAATCGATGAAATTGTATGCATAAACAGCGATTATTTTATTTTAACCGTTGATTAAATGTCGGTGCACATCAGCATAAGAATAAAATATATTTTATAATCAATACAGAAAAATATTAATAAATAACCTTTCCATACACTATCATATTAATATACATAAAATTTAGGTAAAAACCTAAGCTTTTCTCCAGTTAAACAATTTAGATTTATTAAGTTATGTTATCACTTCTGCCTCCGAGACGCACATGTGTTTGAATAATAATTAATAAAGGAAAACAAAGAATACTAAAAAGTGTAAAACCTACCTATGTACAACATGATTACGTCCTGCTGTACGTTCAACTGTTAAGCTGGTAATAAAGGGTACATTTCTGGTTTTAAATTTAAATCAAGCAACCAAAGTGATTGATGTATACATAATACTGAATCATTTAATGGCCATACTACCCGTGCGAAGAAGGTTTGCCGATAGCTTCATTATGTCATGGGTCGATGGTCAGTAGGGTTGACAACAAAAGGTTACATAATAATATATATTTTTTTTTATTGAAGGAGTTCAGCAGACAGGCAGACATCCCACTAAATGGAAAGTGGTTACCATCGCTTATGGACATTTGCAACACCAAAGGTGCTACAAATGCGCTGCTGCTCTCTTAAGGGAAACTAGAACCTGGTCACTAATGCCGGAACACAACTCAAGGTTGTTATGGCGACAGACTATAGACCAGGGATGGTAGTCATCCAGTCGGGCAAATGGTAGCCCTACCACCTGGCTCTGGATTGTTTTGTTGCCTCTTACTACGGGCCGCCCGGCCGCAGGAAATTGTATACTTTCTCCGTTCCAGCATGGATAGTAATAAATTTATTATTATATATACTTTACAAGAGTATATATATATTAAGTAATACAATTATTTAATAGCAAGTAGACGTCGGCAAGCTTGCCCGTGGCTTCTAATTTCAGTTCTGCGCCTTGAATCAAATTGATGAATTTTCTTGAACTATATAATATAATCACATTAAGCTTGATATTTCTTTATCCGAATCAACAACATAATTCTGGACACTAATAATAAGTAATATAAAAAGTAAGAAAACAAGCACGATATTTTTTATGAACAAATATTACCAAATTTAGAAGTCGTGTAATATTTGCTAAGAAGTTAAATATTTTCTACCACAAATAGATGGGAAAATTGAATACAAACGAAAATTTATTTTCTACAATAATCCCCTTTCTGACAGAACGTTAAAATAAACTGCCTGAATAAATTGGAATTGAAATCTTTCAAATTCCATTATTTACCAATTTTCTTAAAGTTAATTTAGGGTTGCTGAGAAATTTTTGGGTAAACTTACTGTGAAATGTCAAAAGGACTGACTGGGCTTATTTATTTTGCAGTATTTAAGGTAGGTATGTTTGCATTTAGACTTGAATCTGACCCTTTTGAATCAGTTAAAGCAATATTCCTAGATTATTATAAAAAATCGAACTTGTTATACTTGTAGGAGAACGGACAGTACACCCGTCACGCATATCCAAGGCGGCTTGGCAGATTTGACACATCGATTATCTAGATGTGTAGGTTTCTTCATGACGTTTCCCTTCACGGTTGTTAGCACGTGGTAATTGTAACAATATGCACATTAAGCCAGGAAAATCTAAGTGTCGCCCGTGTTCAGGCCAAGATTCGAAATCCTTTAAGTTGTATCCGTGCAGGAACGAAGAAAGAATACAATTTCCTGCGGCCGGGCAACATACGTAAGAGGCGACAAAAAACCCACATCCAGGTGGTAGGGCATTTACTCGACTGGATGGCGACCACTCCTGGTCTAGAGTATGCCGCCATAACAACCTGGTGTTGTGTTCCGGCATTAGTGACCAAGTACCAGTCTTCCTTAAGAGAGCAGCAGCGCATTTGTAGCACCTATGGTGTTGCAAATCTCCATAGGCGATGGTAACCGCTTTCCATCAAGTGAGCTGTCTGCCTGTCTGCTAAACTCCTGCAATAAAAAAAGTTTGAAACGCATGCGCTAGCTTTATTATATTCACTACAATGTTTTAGTAGTTTTATAATCCAGTTTTTGAAATTAAACAGGAATGGATAAGGTCAGTAATGAATATATAATTGAATCTTTGAAAGCTGCACCCGTGACTGAAAAAGTGAGAGGAAGAAGACTGAAGTGGTATAGGCATGTAATGAGTAGGGATGAAAGTCACATGACGAAATGAGTGTTAAACTGCAAGATTGACGGGTAAAGGTAGACCAAAAAAGAGATAAATGGACTGTGTGAGGGATGATATGATAATTGTGGGGTGACAAAATGGAAGAGTATAGAAGTAAAAGTGTACGCTGTATTAAATAATTAGGAGAGGGTGAAAGATACGAATGATAGTTTAACTTTGTTACCACTTAATGTATGCATATTTACCTGAATTTGTACAAAGAAAGATCCATTCATTCAAATATACACCGTTGTGTATGTTACCATAACTTTAAACAAGATGCTGTTGCTATGTGATTCATTATGATTATCAAATTCGAGAAGACATATATTTTCATGCTCTTCAAAAATAAACAAATTTTACATAAATTCAGTGAAGTAAAATTGAAATTGAATTGAAGTAAATTTGTTGCTAACAAATCCCTAATCGAAATTTTTTAGGGAATCTTACGGTATGGTATCAATAAAACAATACATATTTATAAAGTATCGAGCCTATTTCTGTTATGCCCCTTTTCATAAGACTGAAGCATCATCATCATTAATCTCTTCGTAATGCATATCTGTTTGAAGTGCTGTTTATCTATTTTAATATTTGTTTGAATATATTTGTAATTGTTAATATATGTGGTTGTCTGTTTCGAGCACATCTCCGCAGATACAAACGTTAATGTCTTAAATAAGTCCAAGGTTGTGACTACTCTATTTTGGTACCTACACTCGTAGTTCTCTACAGCGAGCTTTTGCTCGCTTCAGACACTAGTGGCCTCATAAAATGAAACGATATGTTGGTATCTTTAGTAGGTTACAAACCAACTTAAGTTATAAATAAGACGTGAAACCTTATGGGTGGGAAGGAATTTATCGGGAATAGACTTTCTATGTCATCTAACTCTGACGTATTTTCTATAGTTAATATTTGTTAATTGACCAATTGATTCATTATTAAAATTATTTTTAGCATAATGATCTTATTAGTTTTTACTAAATCAATTTAAAAAAAGACAAATTAATAGTAAAAATAAATAAATAAATAAGTTAATATAATCTATGTAACAAATCTCTGCCAGTGCGAAGCGTGCCGAAAAGGCTGGTAGAATTACCAAGCTGTATGACAAAGATGACCCGTTGCGCGAAATACAAACCAGCCATCTTATCACGGGAGGCACCAAGATTTTGTTTTTTTTTTGAAGTAACCTTTTCCTTATTACCTAAAGTTTCAACGCCTTCAACCTTCAATCCCTTCCTAAAGTTCCGTATTTGCGCCGTTTGAGCTTCAGCTTGTTGGAACAGCATTGTCAGCCCCGGACTCATGACATTTGCCAGAAAGTAAAAAATAATGCCGACGAAGTCGTGGGTAACAGCTAGTCAATTACATATTCAAACTAAAAAAGTATTTATTAGTTTTGATATTTTTAATTACCGCTAATTATTATAATAATTAACTGTGACATATGTCTTAATAAAGCCCAACTTTCAACATGTTTCTACTTTAATGATTCTAAAGAGAGCTTACTGAATAATGAAAATAGGTCTCGTGGTTCCAGATAAAAACTCTAGAACTTTGCATAATTTGTAACCTGATATAAAAAGTTGGGCAAGTGCTTGATAGTCTAAACACAAAATATATTAAGTCTGTTTATGTATCGAATATATAAATCAACTAATTTAACAACTATGTATATTATATATGACTATCGTAAAGATACGATATCGGAGTTAATAAATGTCTGCCTGTCGGATCTTATGTGTTTATGTAAGATTTTTTACATATTTTAAGTCTTGTTTTGAAAATATTGATTCACTGATAGCACTTGATGGTTTAAACCATTTTTCTTATCCATAAAAAACATGGTTTTAATTGAATTTTCTTCATCATTGTTTAAAAGTTGCATGGAGTTGGACACAATTTTCACGACATTGGAAGCTATAATACTTCGCTTCCTATTAATTTAATTAAAAAGTAATCACTTTTTCAATCGAAAAACATAGTAAAGTTCCTTACTATGTTTTTAAGTTTTCACTTATGACTTTATCTTTTGCGATTTCACTACTTGCTTTGTAGCACCTGATACGGTTATTAGAGGGATCAATCAAATTGAATCAAATCGGTTGAGAAGTACTAAACTGAAAGGACTATTTAGTGACATTGATTGATTCAAGCCTATGTTTATATGGATCACTTCAGATGATTCGTCCAAATTGAAAAACAAAAGTGACCCATCTAATACGAAATTTTCAGACTAGATCTTTCCGTCTTTCGTTCATGTAGACGCAGTAGTTTACGAGAAAAATCACTGTGACATACGAAGGCAAGGACCAACATGACGATTTCATAAGTTTTGTTTTTTTTTCAAAATGGCTGCCGGACCCTAATAAAGGTGATGTTACATAATTTAATTAACTTTTTAGTCTCAGTTTGCAGAAAAAAATACAGGATTATGTAACGTTGGTATTTCAACGCCCTTTTTGCCGCCTTCATAAAAATTCAGTAACAACTGTGTCGCAACATTCGTTGATATACATATTAAATCATATTACGTTTGTATTGCGTAGGTTTTTGAGGAGGTACATGAATGTTGGTCTTGTTTATAGTAACAGTTTCAAACGTGGGTTTTATTAATTCTGGCCCTTTAGGCCAGGCATCACCCCTAATATAGTCAAGAACAGTGAGCAGGTCTTCTAAAAGTTGTTATCGTCATAATAAGCATGAATGCACCACGTATATACATCTCTAGAGTTGTATATATTTTACAACTTTTTGAATCGTTATCTCAGAAACGATGGCTTGTAGGAAAAAAAGTATTGATGTTCATACATAAACTGCGGCAAAAAAGCTGGGCATACTCTCGAAGGTATTTCACATCCGAACAGCTGCTAGTGTTGTACAAAACACAAGTATGAGCATGTATGGAGTAATGCTCTCACCTTTGGGATGGCTCAGCCAACTATCAACTCGAGGCACTAGAGTCGATTGAGCGGGGAGCCAGGAGGCTGGTTGGCAACGACCAGCTTTTCGGTGATAAAACGCAAAGTCTCAAACATCGACGCAGGGTTGCTAGCTTATTGGTTTTCTATCGGATTCACTTTGGAGAGTGTGCAGCTGAGCTCTTCGATCTGATCCCGCCATCTCCCTTCCATCATCGGACAACCAGACACACCGGCATACGGCATCGATATATGGTGGATATTCCACCTATAAGAACGAAGCGCTTTGCATCCAGCTTCATCATACGCACCGCAAAGGAATGGAACTCATTGCCGGAGTCTGTCTTCCCCGATACTTATAACCTGGGTGTTTTCAAGTCCCGTGTGAATAGGTACCTTCTAGGTAAGCGTGCAACATCCTAGACCACATCTTTGCGCGACATAAGACAAGATTGTGGTTAAACGCGAACCTATACTGCAATAAAAAAATATTACAGATAATTTTATGATCTATAATTGTTGTCTGGAGTACTTTTATGACTTAAGTTATCGTTTTACTGAAAATCACGAAAAACATTTTTTTTTTGACCTTTGACCTCGAGTAAATTTTTTTCCATACACGGGAATGATGGGGCACTTAATTTTTATTTTATTTATAATTATGTTTTGAACAATTTTACTGATTTTCAGCTTGTTGTGATTCTATGCATCTTCGAATTGATTGATGATAGATTGACCGTACTAAGAGTATATTATTGTATAATTTTTATTCATTTTTTATTCATGTAATAGTTTAAGAATTAGGACATATATTTTAGAGGTGGGCAATGAAAACCAGTGCTGTGTCGGAACATGTTTCGGCACAGCAAAAGACGTAAGTGCCACCCTCATTTCTTAAATTGCGGCTTTAATATTTTGTATGAATATTTTCTTATCAGTTTGTATTGTGTGAGTTTCAATTAGAAATAAATATTTTCTTTCTTTCCTTCTTCTTTCTTTCTTTCTATAAAAATATTTATGACCTTCAAAATTTGATATGTTATGGAACTTTGGTTTACAAGTACAAAAAAGTTATATAGGAATTAGCGTAAACGCGCAGACAAAAGTGTTTCATTTATAATTTCTGAAGTACAGCAGACTGGTTAATGTCTACCTGATGAAAAGTGAACTCCCGGGCACCAGAAATTTAATGACTGATGACTGAATGATAAACTAGTAAAGTTACTGTTGGACAGGTCATCAAAAATCCCCTTTATCTTTTGAACTATGAGGAGATCCAAGAAAAGCAGGCAAGACTGAATGATTAGAAAAATATATTTAAAATGTACTTTGAACACCAACCATTGCATATTTTATGAAATATGGGATATTTTCTATAAATCTAAAAAACAGTAGATATTAATTCACCAACTCTACTGGCTAATGCATAGGTTCCTTTTAGTTATTTTTCTTCACTGGAATATAAACCACACAAAAAGAAACAATATACCTAAAAGGAATACTAATTTCAAGGTTCCTGACGGAAGCGAAACGCTGCGGAGTATTTGAATAACCATCATAAAGATAACACCGGAAAAATGGGTAGGCATTTACGTTTTCAGGGGCAGCAAAACTTATTTAAATTTTAACATTAAATAAACGTTTTGGGATTCAGTTAAAAAAACATGGTTCTATTCTATTATGGAAGAATAACAATGGCTTAGTAAAGAAACAACACTCAAAAACTCCTAATGTCTAAACTAGATGGCGCCACGGGTCTTTCGGGATTCTTGCGCAGATTTTTCTCTTGAAGCCACAACATGGTGCGAAGCGGTGGTAAATTAAATTCCCATAGAGTAAATAATAACAATGAACAAAATTAAAATGGACAAGTTGGCGGTAGGCTAACTAGAACTTTAAAACTTTAATACTTTGACATCTTTGTTTTCCGTGATCACGGCTACTGATAAGGGGCCGCAACGTCGGTATATTAAAAATCAAATAAATTACCGCGCTAAAAACCGTTAGAGCGTACTTTTATTGGGTATACTAGTCGCGAAAACTTAAGCAAATATTCTGAAAAGAGATTTTTCGGCATGTGATATTGACTTCACTTGTTTTTCATTTTCAATCAATAAGTATGGGAAATCATACCATTGCTGGCATCACCACAGTGATTGTGGCACGTTGTCAATTTATTTCAGATAATACAAAGTGTCAATATAAGCAAACGGCCGCGGGCGAAACCCAGGGGAGGATCCTCCCGCATCTAAGGCTGTCGGATAAGAGAGAGGAGTTTGATCACGACGCTGGAGGTCATCTAGGCCAACCCAGCGCCAGAGTCCTCGTTGGCGCATTCCAACCGTCCTATCCTATCATTAAGGCTGGTTGACCGGCGTTGAAAAGCCGAATTTATAAAATAAAAAAAGATTTTATAATGTTTTGAATACATTAATAAGATGCAACTATTTATGGGGAGTGCCAAGAATTATACCTAAAGCTTACCCTAGCTCAGAAATTCGCTTCTGATTCTCTAACTTTTAAACTCCAACTCCATTAATTCTTCAAAAGTCATTCTGTAACATAATTCTGTATAAAACTTATAAAAAGAACTTGAGATGTACATAGAATAAGAGAAATATAAAATAAATCAATTTTTAGTTAGATGGGTTGCTAGGGAGTTTCTTGCAGCTTCTTCTCCTTAACAGCAATAAACACGTTGCGAAGCGGTGTATATAGACTAGGACGTAAAATTAAATTTTAACCTATATGTATGACCTTCAAAAAGTGTTCTCCAGTGGAACTTATTTTGAATAAAAACTTTGATTTTGAATTTGAAATTGAACTACATGTTCAATACATTTTTATGCCTTTATCACAAAATGTATCAAAATGTTAAAATATCTCGATGAAATATACATTTTTGATTCACATAACGAAAATACGAAATGAGACATAGCAATGAGATGTTAACAACATTTTCAAGAATCTCGGCTCATATTTTCATTAAACTTGATTAAAGTTACGAAATTCAACAAGAAACTTATATAAACGAAAATATTTTCTTTGTTGGTCTGTTTATAATACGCGTAGTATCTCAAGGGTATTCTTTTATAGTACCTGATAATTTGAAAATGAGATTGAAATGGTTAAATATATATTGTAGAAATCCGTTCAAATAGTTTTTCTCGCTTAGTTTAAAACGAACAGAATATGATATGAAGAAATAAAATGCACAAACACACACAGTTCAAAGAGTTCAACTGACATAATGTGTACATTGTAACAATTGTCACATGCTGACAGTGGAGGTGGATATGCTGCGGTGGATAAGTGGAGTCACACGGAACAGTCTTCACGTCCGTGACGTAGAAGACAATTCGCAGGAGCTTCACTTACGCTGTTACGGCCATGTTCTATGGAAACTGGCTAGTTACGTGGGGAACAATATCTAGTCAGGCCGCCTCCGCCAGGTCCCGGTCAAAGGGGTAAGCCCAAAACATGCTGGTTTGACGTAGTGATGGATGACATGCGTACCAATAGTCTCTAAATAAGGGATGCCGACAACCACACGGAGCAGGAGAAAAAGTAGTAAAGCGAATTCTGGGTGACGAAGCGAATGCTCCAAAAGCAATCGACATTCAACGCTTGGATTATGATGTTACCCATTAATTTACATCGTTCAAAATTTGAAAATTACGGAGCACAAAGTTGTATTCATTTGAATGGTACCTATATTTCGCCATAATATATTGACTTAAATATAAAAGTCAATAAGAGACTTCATGAAAATAAAAACAGTTAATAGTAATCTATAATATACTAGCTGACCCGGCGACCTTCGTACCGCCATATTTTTTGAATTCCTAAAAGACTTTGTTTCATGACACAAACACAAAATGACCATAATCGGTCCAGGTGTATAGGAGGATTCTAGAACCTGATGTCAACGCCACCTACCGGTTCTAATTGCGAATCTAAACCATCCGCGAACACACTCAAACACACAAAAACAAAATCGCTCCCGGTGATTAGGAGGATTCTAGAACCCGATCTCAGCGCCACCTAACGGTTCCAACCGTATAAAAAGTATCCTATCTTTTAATTTGGATCAAACTGCACACGGTGTGCAAAATTTGATTGAAATCGGTTCAGTAGTTTTGGAGTTTATTGGCAACATTATCGTGACACAAGATTTTTATATATATAAGAAGATAAGTACTATTACGTGAAGCAAAAACTTTGTCCCCCTTTTTACAAAAATTGTGCGGATGGAGGAGTATGAAATTTCGCACACTTAAGGCCTTACTTATAATAATCTAGTTAAGAAAGGATTAGCCATCTCTTAAATAAAATACTCTTAAGCCCCTAATCAATGGCTGTTTCAAATAAAACTTACAATCTTACCTCTTAGCAGTCACTTAAACTACCTCTCGTTGTTGGTTATTTTGACAGTTATTTATGAGTTATTTTACCACCACCTCTTATCCTTAAGAGGAGTTTACATACATACATACATAACTTCACGCCAGGTCAATAACAAAGCGCCACTTCCCATAAGAGGAGTTTATGGGTAATATTTTCGTTAATCAGTTGCTGAGCAGTTTCTTAAAATTTAACAAACGATTATAAGTAAGGCTTAGCTTAGCTTATATAGAGAAGAAGCGACGAATTCTAATATTTTTTTTACAATTATGCATAAATAGTACATTAAATCAATAAAAAAAACATTACACTCATAACCATATATTTGACACACACACGCATAAATATTCTTTTGTTTATTGTTCAAGTCAAATCAGACGAAATCTGTGATTACAGAGGAATAGTCTTTGACATTAATTATTATGGTCGAATTTTGACCGTGGGCGACCACTAATATTAATAAATGTCGCTTGAAACCTTACATGCCCTTGTGAGATAGAAACAGAAGTACCGACAGATATAGCGATTGAACCTTAGAAATTCATTAATACAAATATTAAAATTCCATCAGTAATCCACCCACCTGTTGGTTTGACTTATTCAGGTAATTTCCATTGAAATTACAGTTAGGGTCTTAGAGATGAATAGCCCTCGGGGAAATCCCGAGACCATTCTGATAATATCGCTAATTGATGGAACTGCAAACTTGTCTGCTATTGTTATAATCCACTGGGATATCATTTGAAATAGTCTGCGGTTAGTTCGAATTGTGCTTGTAATATAGTTTCTCGAAACTTACTTGGTGTTAATTCATTTTCATTCAGTCACGAGAACCATTTAATACGCTTACTTACTTACTTATAGGTACACTGGACGCTCTCCATTAGTCAAAGCACGATTCCATTGCGATAGTGTTAAAAGATTGTATTCTACTAAATCTACAATATCTTCAAGATATCGTCGCGGTAGGATAATAATAGAAAAAATATAGTATCACTATTATTAGTAGAGATAGGTTTAACTGAATTGAATATTGAAAAGCCACTAAATATTTAAACATATATTTCGTGAGTTTTCGATTATAATCTTATATATAAAATTCTCGTGTCGCGGTATTTGTAAAACTCTTCCGAAACGGCTTGACCAATTCTCATGAAACTTTGTGTGCATATTGGGTAGGTCTGAGAATCGGACAAAATCTATTTTTCGTCCCCCTAAATGTTAAGGGTAGTCCACGCATATATTTTTAGATATATTTTTTTACGATACAGCATTAAAAAATACATATAACCCTAAATTTTCAACCCTCTGCGATCAACTCCTATTTTTTATTTGTTAATTATAAACTTTAATGCTGTCGGCATATCGATTGAAGCTTTTTCGGGCAGGACGACATCTGCCGGGACAGCTATTTTTTTATGAAAATAGAATCACGGGCGTTCCATTGGAATCAATAGAGTACCGAAATCGGGCAAACCTACGATTGAGACGATACAGTCCAGCGATTTTGACGAGGTAGTAGCAGCAGAGAGTCGTGTAAGGTCGCCGGTACGTGTTGGATGAGAAAGGCGGAGGATCAGGATGAGTGACATTAGCTTGGGCAATGGAGTGCGATTGGCTGACGATGTCGAACTTAATAGATAAAAGTAGCGGTTTTGTACGAGTTGCACATTTTCTTTCTCCGTTCTTGTACGGATAAACAGTTCATTTATTTTTAATATCAGTTAAAATTAAGCTCCATACAAGTACCTAATGTCTAATTTTGCCGATGGTAAATCAAATGACAATTAAGATATTATAGGCCCTGGCTATTAAAAATTTAATTAAACTGGTACGTTCAGAGGAATACATTTTAACGAAATCAATTTCGCGTTTTCGTCTCTACAATGCAGCCAAAACATAAAGTTGCTTTAAAACGGCAACGTTCTTGGGATTTATTCAGTGTAAATGTATAATTTGTATTACTTTGAACCCTTATCAGTGCCGTTTATTGCATTTTGGGACTTCCCTCGTGCTAATTCGTGTATAAATAGTTTAAACTTTAATTTAGTTTCAGTTGTTGGCATGTAATCTTGGGCCAAATAAGTTTTAGGGAATTTTGCATTAAATGCTATAATGGCGATGTTAGAAAGGCTGAGCGCTTGCTTTATTCAAAAATAGTTTTAAAAGCTATGTATTAGTGCAAGATATTACTGCTTATCATATCTTATCTTATAGCTTTATCTTCTTTATTTATTATCTTTAAATTATGTAACTAGGTACTTAGTATAAAACAAAGTTATCAGTCTGTATATCCGCAATTCCTTCTTAACTATTTTTTCCCTGCAGGTTAATATACATAAGAAAGCCTAACTAAGTTGATTTGTAAGTGATATAGGGCTACTTTACGGGGAAAACTCTATTGTATGATTTTTTATGAAAACTAGTGGTTGCCCGTGGTCGAAATTCGACCATAATAATTAATGTCAAAGACTATACTTCTAAAATCACACATTTCGTCAAGGCTAAACTGTTAATTTGACTCGAACAAACAAATGTGTATATACACATGTGTGCCAAATACATGGTAGTGTGTGTTATGTTCTTTATTGAAGTGATAACTTCTTACGGGAGGGTAAACCGCTTCGTTACGTAACGCGTTACGGCGCCAGTCTGTCTGGCTTCCTTTCCTCTCACGCAAGTTATCACTTCTGTCGGGCGTCCCGAGACGCACGTGTTGGTATCGTATTTGTTATTGTAAAGTAACCATATGACATAGTAATCGAAAGGCGTATAACCGGATGTTAACGTCGAAGCATTTATTATCAAGCCAACGGATATCGAAAATGGAGTAACCGGAAGTTGGAAGTTATACCGATGGAGAAAGCTGGTGTTATGACGGAAGTGAAGTGGCGCCAAAGTATTACAGGATGGTGTCACTGCAGACGCACTTCGAGGATCTTATAAATACTCGGTGTTCGGGCTATCACACGCGTTTTGATTTTATGTAATTTTTATGCATAATTTTAAACAAATATTAGCATTCGTCATTTCTTCTCTATAGTCTAGAAGTGTGCTAAATTTCATACTTCTCCGTCCGCACAATTTTTGTAAAAAGGGGTACAAAGTTTTTCTTCACGTATTAATATACAGATTCGAATACTTCGACGACACTTTTCCATCATGTAATTAGAGCGTTTAATTTCCATTGCACCATCTCGATATCAATCTGAAAAGTAAACGCTGATTCAAACAGCAATGTACTGATCAAACAAATTAATCTCGAGCGTATCAGAAATTCAGGTCGAGTATATACAGAGCACTAATAATTGGGGCACGTTGTTATCCAGTAATATATTGATACAGTCACCAGGAAGATTAAACCAGTCAATTTATTACGAGAACTTGGTAAATAGGCGACACTGGCTCAATACTTTCGTTGTAAGCAATTTCTCATCTTTGAAACGTAAATCGATTAACGTTATGATATTAATTATTAGGTAATCCCTCGGAAAGTGTGTTCATGGAAGAAGAATACGGTACTAATAACCCTATAGCTTAATATAATACTTGTTAATTAAATAAGAACTTCTTTATGTACCTAAAACAAAGCATAATTATACAAACAGAAGAGTTACTTCTTCTTCGAATATTTTTTAAAAATCTTTATTGCAGCAGTTCAGCACTTGATGGAAAGCGGTTACCATCGCCTATAGACATTCGCAACACCAAAGGTGCTACAAATGAGCTGCTGTCCGATTAGGGAGACTGGAACTTGGTCACTAATGCCAGAACACAACTCAAGGTTATGGCGACATAAGACCAGAGGTGGTAGCCATCCAGTCGGACTAATGCCCTATCACATGGCTGTGGGTTGTTTTGTCGCCTCTTATGAGAGACCGACCGGCCGCAGGAAATTGTTTTCTTTCTCCGTTCCTGCACGGATAAAATAAAAATATTAGTGATTTTTGCCTATTTTACCATACCATTCTACTTTTTTATTGCGTGACTTCAGTAGACAAGCAGAGTGCCCACCTGATGGAAAGCGGCTACCGTCGCTTATGGACATTTGTAACACCAAAGGTGCTTGAAGAAGCCGCTTTTGATTTCACTAAGCTCTTCTCGCTTAGTGAAATCAACACCTGTTTAGATTTATATAATAGATTTAGTAGTGTAAGTCAAGACATATGATTCCACTTTGTTTTGATATTTATGACTTTCGTAATCCTTCCTAATAATATTATAAACGCGAAAATTTGTCAAAATGTATGGAGGTACGTATGTTTGTTACCATTTAAGGCAAAAACTACTGAATCGATTTTGATGAAACTAAACAATTTATAGAGATATATTGTGAATTATCCAAAAATATGACGATTTTGCATCACCACGTGGGTGAAACCGCGGAGCGCAGCTAGTATAATGTAATACATTTGTAATAATACTTGTCATATTGTTAATATTCGTAATAATTTGAATCTGCGAAAACGCCTACTTTGGGAGTTTGAAAAAAAAATGTTTTAAAGTAATAATCATCAAAAAGTGACACAGAATGTTACATCGATTAATACAGAATTTAGAAGTTTTTTAAAGTACCTTTTTAACAGGATGGTTCTTATTCCCAGTTTTTATGGTGTATATTATTGTATGAAATAATAATTAATAGATGTATAAACTGATGTCATAAATGAATTTATTTTCAAAATTTCTTGATTATGTATCACAAAGTGTGGACTTTGTATTATGTCCTCTTCCACATGTTAAGCCTGTGTCTCGCGCTCCACCGCACATCTGTGTGTAAGCTTTGATCACGATATTAGTTTGGATTATTAAGTGGTTCGCGCTACTATAAGCGTGTGATGGCAAGTACAGGGTTGTGAGGTGTGTGAGAAGACCGATTTGTATTCAAATGTTCAAAGGTCGAGGCTATATGTTGAAGAGATAATGGGATGGTTAACAAAAGTTTTGAAGCAGGGTAAGTTTGAAATTTATTTTGAGCTTCCTTTCGTGCTTGTAGGTGATTTGTAAAGGAACTTACATGCAAATACGCTGATGTTCTGTTAAGGAAGACTGGAACCTGAATAATGCTGGAATACAACTCCAGCTTGTTATGGTGGCATACTCTATACCAGAGGTAGAGGATAGCCAATCCAACGGGCAAATACCCTACACCTAGATATGGGTTATTTAGTCGCCTCTTACTACAGGCCGCCCAGCCGCAGGAAATTACGTTCTTTCTCCATTCCAACGCGATTACAGGACGGACATACATAATTATATGTGTACATAAAAATTTAAACCTTCCTTGAAAAATTAACTAAGTGATCATGAAAACTCCTTAAAAATCCGTTGCGTGATTTAGAAGAAGTTTACAGATACACGCGAAAAGCGACTGCTTTATACTATGTTACCAGAAAATAAACAAAGGTACAAAATATTACCTACTTTATCTATCCCTTTTTTAACGAGAGTACCTCGATCGAGGATAAACTGCGGGTGAAACGCAGCGGAGATGGATTCGCCACGTTGGGGTGGCACTAGTACCGCTATGGAGTACAATTGCCACTTGAATCGGAGATACCAACTAAAACTCTTCGATATTTTGTCCTTCTCCCTTATGCCAGGGCCACGAGTATATGGCCATACCTCTCTGTGAAGCGCTGGTAGGCGGGGGCGCAACGGCGTCATCCATTGCTGCTAAACTTATTATTTGTAGAGAGAACGTAGCAATGAAACAACCATTTACGCCATAACTGATTTATTCCAATCTACCCACGTTTCACATTGTAATGCGATACATCTACTCGTACAATCCCCTAATCAAAAGAAATAAGAAAGAGGAGATGAAAACCAAAAAATTATGTTGTGCAGTTCACACGCAGCAGAGGTGAGACTTCAGAGAATATACTGACAGGTAATTCTTATATATTTTTTATTAATATAATTCCTTTAGTCAACATATTATAATTGAAAATAATCTTAAGTATCAATTTAAATTTTTCACTGTTTTAGTCTAAAGAATATTATTATCAGTTTTATTTGGGTTCAAATTGGACCTATGTTTATTCATCGGTTTTGTTGACTCTCTAATCTGTGTTGCGCAATGTGAAACTCGTATCTCATTATCTCGCAGGCTTAGTCCCATTTGAAGTGTCGGTTTTCCATTTCATCGAGTTAGAAAATCCCAATAATTCTAAAAAAGTTTCAGTTCAAAATACAACTAATTTATTAATTAAATTGTTGACTTACGCATGATTTTAATATACATATTTCAAAGTACATGGAAGTCTCTAGCCCACCATCTTTCTTTACTATGTAATGTCTATGATGCAGTTAATTATTTTTATAACTCTTAGTTACTACTATAAAACATAATAACTTTAAATTAAAATAATCAAGATATATTTATGAATCGTCAATATACTTAATTTCTGCAAAGGCGCCGGACTCGAAGGTCCCTTGGGTAGGTCCACCGATCAGGACGTATCACTTCCCTGCCAAAACGGGTACGGTTAAATTATTATCGAATATTTTTTTTTATTTCTTTATTGCAGGAGTTTAGCAGACAGGCAGACGGCCCACTTGATGGAAAGCGGTTACCATCGCCTAGAGACATTTGCAACACTAAAGTTACAAGTTACAGTACGCAATGTAGACGTCTGCCGTGATCAATATAAGCTTTAAGACTATAATAAATACAATATATCAATGGCAGATCTGCTCATTCACTTTCAAAAATATTTTTTTAGTATTTTCAAAATTGTCTGCCACAAAGTAAAATCCTCGATAATGGTCTGCCATTCTTATTTTCCGATAATAATAATCATATATTTTCAAATTTTAAAACGGCACACGTGGTCAAATTGACTTTCAATTCGTCAAAAATCGCTACCTGTTTTACCCGAGCGCTCGTCGCGTCCACCACTTTGTGCTTAGTGAGTAGGGTTGCCAACTGTGTGGATCAGAAATACGGGAGATGAAATAAAAAAAATCAATTAAAATCAAATATTTTATTTCAAGTTGTATTTTTTTAAATCATAAAATTCTTTACAGGTGTATTTGAAGTTTGTGCACACCTGTATTTCACATTTCACATGAGTTTCACTCAGCCGATTACGACTTTTCGACCACAGTTCGTTTTCTAAACTGAAAACATGTTTAGCTACGGCGTTTGCGATAGGGAACGACAGAGTGAATGTAACAAGCTTTTTTATTTCTGTACCCGTTTCACCCTTACATTTTTCAAAAATCAAATACCCAGCGCAAGTCTATCCTCTTTGTTTTACTTGCCACAGCTTCACGAATTGCTCGCAGTAAATACTAGTCGTCATACAATTTATCCTCATTTCTTGATATAAAAACTTATTGCCTTTTTACGGGAGAATCCCGGAATTCCGGGAGAGTTGGCAACCCTATTAGTGAATAGTACCTCATGCATGGTAGGTATACGTCCTTCAATGTACAAAACCTCAGGTCTGGTCAAATACATGCAGGTAGCCGTTCACTGGCTCTTAGATTATAATTTATCTGTAATTAATTTTAGAGAGAAACAAAAAAAAACTTTATTTGAAGAAATAGCGACGTAGTTACAGTCTTTATACATTATTATACACAGAGCATAATTTGAGAATTTGTACACCGGAATTTCAGCAAACAAGGTTTGGACTCAGCATATTGTTGTGCCGGAATTATATCCGACACGACGCTGATTTTCAGTGCAAACTTCCTTTTGACGTAAGTCTATAACAAACCAATTTTGTTTAATAAAAAATAAAGAGTAAATAATAATTAATAAAACTAATTCTAATTATCTAATATGTTACATACAGATAAAAATTATCAGTGTTGTTTAACGTAATCTATCTTTAATCTCTTCGAGTGTATATTTAATACTTTACTTAATGGTTTTTGTATGCATAAAACTTAATCGTTGAATAGACGTCGGCTTCACAAATGGTTAATAACGTAGGAGGCTACATTATGAAGGCACCCACGCGTAGCAGATAATGCTCGCAAAAACCTTATGCCGTCACAAAAGAGCTTACCGCCATACGTAATGCAAGGGATATTACTAGGTAATCATATTACAGTTACCACGGTATATTGTTTTTTAAACTATTTAAGGTCGTTTTTGTACGTAGGATTCAGGGTATGTAGTTCCGTTATAACCTTGAGTGTTGTAACCCCGTGGGCTCAACTTTACAATAATGGGACACTGAATTTTACGAAAATCAAGTTTAGGGGTATACATACGCCTTATATATAGACACTAGACCTCTTATTTGGGCTAGGAAACAAGTTTTTAGGGTCCGCCAACAAGTTTTGAATGAATAATGGGAAAAACAAAAATACGTTTGGTAAAGAAGGTTATGTCACTTTTGTTGAAAAAAACTTTGATTTGTCTTCAGGAATACAGGATACACATGATATATAAACACTAAAACCGTTTTTTTAGTTTAGTAAACAAGTTTTGAATTAGTTATTATAATTTTAAAGTACATATTTCTATCCGTGCAGGGACGGAGAAAGAATACAATTTCCTGCGGCCCGGCGGCCTGTCGTAAGAGGCGACAAAACAACCCACAGCCAGGTGGTAGGGCATTTGCCCGACTAGATGGCTACCACCCCTGGTCTAGAGTATGTCGCCATAACAACCTTGTGTTGTGTTCCGGCATTAGTGACCAGGTTCCAGGCTCCCTAAAGAGAGCAGCAGCACATTCGTAGCACCTTTGGTGTTGCAAATGTCCATAGGCGATGGTAACCGCTGTCCATCAAGTGGGCCGTCTGCCTGTCTGCTGATCTCCTGCAATAAAAAAAAAAAAAAAAAAAAAAACATAATAATAAATCACAGTACTGTCACTTTTTTTCACTTTACGACGATAAATAAATGTTATCAAATCAGTATGTCAATAATATCGATTTTTTAATTCGAATATCATTCGATATTCCAATAATATCCATTTTGAAATACGAAAATTATTGTTATTGCTTATAATTACGAGTTTGAATGAGTAGTATTTGTAATCGATTTATTTTTATTACAAACATCGATGCAATAGGCGGCACTATGAATATTTTGCAGCCTTTTTATTTTTTAATAATGATCGACTACGAACTGGTGCAAGGACAATGTTTCTCGCGACCAGTGACTTAAACGGTGAGTTGGTTGGGTTGGGTTAGTGTTTAGACCAAAGCCAGAACCGACTGGTCACCATTTATTTGTTGATAATTATTTAAATGGTGGTTACAAATCGGTTGTGACATTTGTTGACCGCTGTCATGGCACACTTGCTTTGCTCGCTAGGCTTGTGGGCTTTAGTCCACGTTTTTAGACTGTATTAAATGTTTTTTACATTGACCACTACCTTTTTTCTGCATTTCTCGTCTTTAGACATAAGAAATAACTAAACCATTTTGAAAAAAAATAGTAAAGTTATGTTTACAAAAAAAAAACATATCTCAAAAACTACATGTCTCCTAGAGATGGGGGTTGCAGGAGGGAGAAGTACTCTTCCCCCCTTCCTCCTCCCCCCTCCACTACTTAAAATTCAGTGTCCATTATTGTAAAGTTGAACCGTTTTACAGTGATTAGCCCTAAAGGTCGCCAGTTTTCAAATTGAGGTAAATTTGACTGACCCAAATATAGCAAGAATTTAAACAGAAACTATTATACATGTAATTAAAATGACTAGTTATGTACTATGTATAGTGTCTCGCACGGATCTTGAGCGATCGGCGGAATAGTAGAAATCGTTTTACATTAGCCAAGAACATTGAACATTGAAAATTATGTTTTTGCAAAGATCCGAGGTTTCACTTGCACGCAAGCTCAGGACAGTATTAACATGTAGTGTAGGATCTATGTTGAACCAGAGTTCGCGACTTAAATAAATTACGGTGATACAAGACAAAAAGTATGCGATGACAGGCAATCAAGATCATACGACAGCCACAGGAGCGGCTAATGAAATACTCACTACCCACCTTATGGTACATTTTTCATATCACCGTAATTTCACCACACCTTCACCACCTTCTTCGCCACAACACCAGATAGATACAAAGGGAAGCTGGCCTGCTTATAACCTATTCCCAGTACTCCCACTTAATGCAACACTTATTAGTCTGTCTGTATTTGATTTAGGGCCGATTTTGTAATGATCAAATAGAAGTTATTCTATAAACCTTAAATATTATTACTTCTTGGCGTGCGCCTGCTCAACGAGTACAGCAGCGACCAACGACTAATATTAGTCCTGTGTTGTGACAGATAATACACCTATATGCTAAACTCTCATATTGATTAATATTTAAAAAATATGGCTAGAGTATAAAAGGCACATGGACTGTTGATGAACTTCAATGAGTTTTTACACTATTTTTCTGAGGAAGCTTAAAGACTAAAATCTTTTCTCCAATCAAAAGTACAATAGAAAGCAATCGGTCATAAGTTCCATAATATTTGATAAGGTATGTTGAGTGAGGATTATATTTCATATTTTTTATTTCACTTCCTATCTTGACAAACAAGTTTTCCGAAGTTTTCCTTTTCCTCTCAGGGTTATTTCGATAGTATAATATATTTTTTGTCATATTTTTTTTTGTCCTTTTTATCTTTAACTTTTTCTTTATTTACAAATTCTTAATCTAGTACATTTTATTATTTCTACTTCTAAAATATCTACCTGTTTTATCTTACGGTTTTTCTTATTTATATAATGACGCTACTTCTACCCGCGATTTCTTCCGCGTGGAATAGTTGAATAAAAAAGTAAGTTAAAAAAATCCCCCGAATTCGAAACATTCTTTGCTGGTGCTCCGTTCCTATTGGTTTTAGCGTGATAATATATAGCCTATAGCCTTCCTCGATAAATGGACTATCTATCACTGAAAGAATTTTGAAATCGGACCAGTAGTTTTCGAGATTAGCGCGTTCAACCAAACTTCAAACAAACCAACTCTTCATCTTTATATATTAGTATAAGATAAGATTAAAACACTACAGACATCTAATACTTTTTACACTTTGAATTATATTTCGTTCGGAGTAGGCATCTCTGGACAAAACAATAAATTACCATTCCACCAACCATATTGTCAAATAATGTTAAACTAGAAATGTAGATTGTCATTTGAGTCGTATAATTCCAATACCCGTCAACTCGCTTAAAAAAACAAAATTAAGTGCTGTATGTATGTTCTGGATAGTCTATGGAATTTCTCGTATGTCAATTTGATCGTTTTATACCTAAAACCGCCAAATTCCAACTAAATTTGACATGAAACTTTTGAATTTGTTCCAAAATTCGAGATATTTGAACACTTATATGTTGCGTGTGGAGTTAGCCGATATTGGAATTATAGGACTCATTTTTGAGGCACACCTAAAAGCAATCGCCGGAAAATCTTCTGCCAATACTCAGATTGAATAATAGGAAAATGGAATCACCACATTCCGACACGGGTGAGGTATGTGTAGAATATTAAATTTTGACATAAATTGTCTACGTTCATGTTATTGAGTGTAGGTATTCACTTAGTGTTGTAGTTTCTTTAACATTGCCCAGTAAATGATAATTAAAATCAGTATTTTTTTATTAGATTGAATAAAAACTAAACGGTTTTAATGAGAATTAACACTTATGTAATATTATGAAAAATTACTCAATATAAAAATTTAAAGAAAAGACTGACTTTAGAAATAAATTTAATACAGCTTGTACTTAAAAAGCATCTGAAAAGCAAAAATATATATTTTCTACAACATTTTTAAATCGCTAGTAATTGTTCAATTTCGTCTTTCGAAATTACTTACGTCTATTACTAAATTATTTTATGCCAAAAATTATTTTATCCCCAACAGCGTATTAATTTGCAAAGTGTTTTTGAATTTTTCATCTGTAATAAGACTATACAAAATGACTAGACTATATTTATATAAAACTCTTCTATTAAGCATTGTAGTAATCAATATAATCTTTTGTCTTGTTGTACTTTTATTAGAACTTACTTTAAATTAGTGGAAGTTTTACTCACAGGAGGACTCATTTACACATAAAGCTTTTGTAACTGCCAAAAATCTAAATTAGATCTCTTTAATCGTCACCAAGATAGGACGCCCCTAGTATGGGACGCAAATTGTATCGATACTTTGGCGTCGTCCCGTCTTCCAGGCACAGACGTGACAGCTAGGGCTGCTGCCACACACCAGGAGGCCCTGAAATGTCCCAAATATGTGTCCATTGGTAGTAGGTTTGTATATAGGCTTTCGGGGTCAAGACCCTGAGGCCACGGGGTCCTGGAGCTCATCACTTCTACCGAGACCTCTCAACGGGCTAAGAGAGCTTACGAGTCTAATTGTGTTCTCGCGTGACCAAAAGGCTGGCTTGCGCGCAACGAATTAGCATTGCCATTCAACACTGAACTGCGGCCAGTATTTTGGGCACGCTCCACGCCGACAGCGATTTGGAGTTAATTTTTTACTTATAGATTTAAAGTATAGTTTTACCTATTTAATATTTATATATATACTATACTTTGTTATGTTAATCATCTAAATTAAATTATAGGTTTTTAAAAATGCTAATAGAAACAAGTAGCATAAATTAGATAAACTGTGTACAAAAAGCTTATTGATCGTCTCGTAAATTGTGTTCATTTAATATTCCCATCTCGAATACAACCTCGAAACCCAATAAAAACTTTGGTTCGTTCACCCGATCCAAATTGGGATGGATTACAATATCCTTAATCCGCCTTCCAAAGAGCCTTTCAACTCCTTGTCTTTATCGGCATTAGTCAGGAAACAAATGTTTATAAATAATGCTCTTTTAAAGAGTATCTATTAAAGTATGCATGTTCCTCAAATAATAAGAAGGCAGGTGATGATTTCGGAGATATTAATATGGTAATTCAAGGAAGGCATGATGCAAAACTTTTGAAAGTTCTAGGCACGTTACGTATAGAAGAAAAAGTTACAAAATAAAATAGAGATGATATGTATGCCAGAGGCAGTAATGAGCTAACTAATATCATACGAAGCAAATAGGACAAAGTGAGAAAACGCTTTCCAACTTCTGAAGGGGACACTCTGAACAAACCTAGGATTTAAGAATCAGTTGATGATGAAAATAATAATGCTATTCCCATATATCTGACCATGTAGAAAAAGATGTCCTAGATCTACCCTGTTTGTAGTCCTAAGAGACTGCAAATAGAATACACAAGTTATTAATTATTAATGGATTATAATATATTTTAAAATTTTCAAATATAATTATAAGATTCTTGAGAGATTTTATACGTAATTTATGTGCATTATATATTTCAATTATAATTTATAATTAGCTTTTAAATTTAACGATATTCTGTTACGAATAATCTCATTCATTTGGATATTTATAAATGATTTATTTCTTTTGTTTCAGGGCGAAGCGATGGACTAGATATGAAAGCGGTAAGTGCTTTTAGGTCGATTGATGTCTTTCTATGTTAATTAGCACATTGATGACCTAAAAATATGTCTTGACTATGTTTTTTTAAAATCAATAATCAGCAGACAAAAACACACACGGCATTTCCCCAAATTAAGTAAGGTGTGTTATGGGTAATATACCTACAACGAACCACTCTAGGGCCGATCCCAGATATTTACTATGATCTGGGTATCATAGTAAATAACGGAAAGTTCGTTTATGAAATTTATCATGCCAGGAAACGAACCTGGAGCCTTTTCGGTGTAATGAGCTCGGCACGCAAAGGCTTAGCCCACTCAACCACAGAGGCCGCCAAATAAATGACATACTATAGAATAAAAAGCAATTTGCTGGAAATAAATCATTTTCAAACTCAGTAGGAACCAAGAGTCATCAGCATTTAATTTGAAAATAAAATTTTACTCTTACTTTACTTACTCGTCGGTGTGGCTTTTATTTACACAAAACTTATTACAATATAGTCTAAAATTATTTTAGAAATGAAACAACTTTATAAAAAAGGAACCTCAATACAAAACTAAATAAAAATAAGCTTTTTAAAAAGGTTTTTAAATACAAGCTTTTGAGATCCTGAATATCACGTAGCAGCAGAGTGCTAGCCAAGATAAGTAAAACGAGCCCAAACACGACTTGTGTCTTGTTTAGTACAGCAGTTTCTATGGCCACCTTTCGAGGCCATCATCAGATCAGCTCCATGGTATCATATAATGCATTGTCACGCATTGCATATGCGTGCAAAATTTCAGCTCCATCGGAAACCGGAATGTTGTCAAATTTAACTTGTAAGTTTCCACCCGAACATACATACATACAGCCATTGCAAATTAAGTAAAAGCCTATAAAAAGAGGGCTTAATTATAGGTAATAAATAGGTAGGTAAGGTCCTCAACCACTGTCATTTTCCTGGAACGTTCCCAAAAGGTTGGCGGCGTTACCATGCCGAATAGCAATGCCCTTTGAGCAAAATAGACCAAATGTTCGGCGCCATCACGACAATTTTAGAGCGTTAGAACCCCACGGACCCAGACACCTCGGTTAAAAATATTTATACATTTTTTGCATATTAAATTACCAATTACTTTTTAATTTCGTAAATGAAATAAAAAAGTGTTTGTTTCCCGAAGTTACGACGTAGCTTCTAAAATATTTCTTTTTAATTATTGGAAACAAAAGCTTTTGTTAATCGGAGAAATATTCTGCGTAGAAAGTGAGAAATATTCGACTCACGATTGAAACATTTCAGTGAAACGACCCGATGAAATTATTGCTTGGGTATCTAACTACAGGATTTGTTCAATGATTTCTATTATCAAACTGATGTAACCTTGAGCTATATAAAATTAACTGTCCGGTGACTGTAATAAATGGCTACCCTAGGCCTTTTTCTTCCCAGTGACCAGACCATAGATAACAATTGGGTATTTGACAGCCAAATCAAATGAGACGAACGAGCGTCCTTGATTTTGAATTAGAATAATAGCTTATGACGTCAAAATATAATTAGTCAAATACCTTATTAATTATTCTTTAAACTATAGTACAAAATAATCAAATATTTAAAGATGATAACAAGATATTTTCACGCCTGCTCTTTTATATGAAAATTATTTTAAAATTTATTGTAATACCAGTGTATACCCCGCGGCTACGTCGCGGGGCAACCTCTAGTGCGCGCTTCTTGTTTAAAGAGCAGGCGTCAATATAGGTTACTTTGTTCTTAATTTTTATGTTAGTGCTATGTGCATTAATTTCATTTCATATCGCAAACTATCCCACCTCCAGGCATGAAAAGTATTTATGTCCATTTCCGGTATTAAAACTACAATTAGACAAAATAACAGCAAAACCGATCCAGTATTCCCAGCAGTTTTCCGTGAAAGCTTAACAGAAAGACATATCGAGTTACTACCGCATTTTTATAGACGATGAATTTTTATATCTATATAGTACTTGTGAAATGATTGGTCTCATCCAAACTTTCATCCTCTATTTGAAAGCATCCTAGTTTTATTTATCTTCTATGAAAACTACAGAAATGACAAAAAAGACAAATTACGAAAATGGCAATTCACAAAAAAACCTAACCTACTTTTTGGGATAACTTTTAGATAAATCTATCCCAAAATCCCATTATCCGGGATAAAAGTATCCCTTGTCCACCCTCGGTATTACAATTGCATATAAACTGAGTTTCAGCCAAATCGGCCCAAGTTTTTCCGTGAAAATGTAACAGTCAGACAGACACAGAGTTACATTCGCATTTATTATATTAATAAGGATGTGTCAAATATCTAATTGAATAATTGGTCCGGATTTAAAACAAAAATAATATATCAATTTGTTTATTCTACTACATTTCTTCGCTAATAGATTCGAAATTATGGTAGTCCACGAGCGTTAAAAACCAATCAAAAACTTTTCAAATTATAAAAGTGTCACCATCACAAAGTTGAACGAAATTGCTTATCAAAGTTTAAGGGCACAATATGGTTTCTTGAAATAAATTAATGAATTTAAAAAACATAGGCAGATATTTTTAACGCTGTACTGAGGACCTAAGTGTTCAACATAATATTCAAATCATGGACTCCAGCAGCTTTTGGACTGGGGCAATATTAGCAACTGACAGCACGTACCGTGTTTCCTAATAAAACTGAGTTGCGCTTTCGTTATAAATATTTCAAAAATACGTACAATATTTATTATGTTATTATCATCATGAGTCAACTGTGAATATATTCGCACTTGCTAACAACTAACGTGATACGATAAGTGATTACGAACTGGCACCTGCAATATTTAATAAACTACCAAAACCTTTGAAAATAATACCATGAAATATATTTAAAACAAGAATAAAGAAATAATTAATAAACCAATCATATTCCACGAACGAATTCTTTAATGACAAATTTGAAACATAATATCAATACATAATTAATAATGTTACGTGCGAGCGGGGGTACGCACTTATGGATTGGAAGAAAACACCAGTTTTAATTTAAAAGCTTTTATTGACTCACTCAGCCGCACGTAGTGCCTCTCTGCAGGGTTGCCCCTATACGCACGACCAACGATGCACAGTCCCGGTGATAAGTTTTCACACCCTCAATACCGTCGCCGATATTGCGCGGACCACCTCCAATATTATCGCGTGTAGCTCGCGTCTGGTTCCTCTCCCGAACTACGCTACACACCTCCTTAACATATCTGTCCACCAAACTTGTCACTAAATTCACTACTTAATTCGTCTCTGTCCTCTATTAACCTTCTCTAATAACTCTTTAGTATCGCACTTGTCGTTTCACCGTCTTGTACTGAACTCAACTTTAAACTTCAACTCTAAACTCTAAACTGCCCGGTAGGCGCGCCTTACGCTGTTTTTATACCAGGAAGAATTTTCTAGATCCCATCTATCTATCTCTGTCTTTTCTTTCGTCGTCTATCTCTTTCTAACATCTATCTTTCTCTTTCTTTCGTTTATCGTCTATCCTTTTCTAAATATATCCGTCCTTGTCTTTTCCTTCCAGAAATTTCTAGTTCTTTCTAAAAGTTCCAAAACTGATTTACGCTGCTGGGCAGTTCCACCCTCGGTCGCAACACTAATAATATTTTAATTAAAGACATTAAATAATTGGCATACACAGATTGAAATAATAATATAAGAAAACAGATATCTGTATAATTAATAAATAAAGATGATAACTATTATCCCAGTTACATACAAGGTACTTAATTAAATAAATAGGAACCAATTATTTAAATAATGACGATTAAGATCCTGCTTACTTGCACGCCATTGAAATGTACATGCACAATGTACGGTAAAATGTACACATGTATACACCACATTTATGCAAGAATAAATATTTCATATTTCACTCGAAACCGTAAATTCAATTTTACATCATATTTGTACTGCGAGCATAGAAATATTTTTCGTTATACAAATAATTTTGTGTATGTAGTTTGGAGCGAAGGGAACTCATACACTTACAAGATAGGGTTTGATTTATAGGACGTTTAACATAGTACTGAAGTTACATTGCATTAAAATTAATTAGACATCTGGTTTTGTTATTCCGACGTTTCGGCCACTTTTCAGTAGCCGTGATCACGGAAGACAATTAGATTAGGCTCCCATAGAGTAAATAATCATAATAAACAAAATTGAAACAAATAATTAAATGTACAAATTGGCGTTAGGCCGAATAAAATTGTAACAATACTCGTTGGACAAATGTCATCTTTGTCCTCCGTGACCACGGCCACTGAAAAGTCGGAATAATCAAAAATCTAATAAATTACCGCGCTTAAAACCGTTAAAACGTAGTTTTATTATGTATACAACTCGCGAAACATAAGAAAATATTAATTAGATATCGACATAAAATACATACATACAAACATAACTTCACGCCAGGTTCCTTGCGGGGTATGCACGTACAACAGAGCGCCATTCAGGCTTATTCTTACATAAAATAAAAGTACGATAAGATAAAAGTTATCTGTACATAAACAAAATCTATGTTATCTATTCGCCCGAAGTCTTATCAGCGGATATTCGTTGCCAATATGTTGTTGTTGTTATGTGTCGACCCGCGACACATAACAACAACAACAACAATACTCTGTATTGTACACAAACTTACAGTAACTCATTTACATATCTACAATGGGTGGCCTTATTGCTAAAAGCAATCTCTAACAAAACATACATACATACACGCCAGGTCCCTTGCGGGGTAGGCACGAACAACAGAGCGCACTACAGGCTTATTCTTACACACCTCACTTGCTTCTCCGACATTCATAGCTCTTGTCATGCACGCTCGTCTATTCTTAAGGCTCCTAACATCACCTTCTGCTTAATACATCAATTTGATCATGGAAGGTGTGTCGTGGCCTGCCGCGACTTCTGCATCCATCCACTTTTGCATTGTATATCTGTTTAGTCATTCTTTCATCATACATTCTTTCCACATGCCCGAACCACCGGAGCATTCCTTTCCTTACCTTCACCCCGACACTCTCTTTCAGACCAACTCTCTTTCTTACTTCGGTATTACGAACGCGGTCCACGAGCGTCACTCTAACATAACATAAATATAAAAATATTTTTGTGTACCTAGCTGAAAACATTTTACAGCAAAAAATGTCGTTGGCTACCATACATGTCATTGAGGGCTGAAAACAATGTTTTCTTATATTTGTCAACTGTTTCTCTTACATAGTCGTGTGGGGTGTCGTTAGTCAGGTCTTTTGGTGAAACAGATGTTGGATGGAATAGAAACTTTTGTTTGTACAGAGAGAATATATTAATTTTAGTTATTTACAATACAGTTTCACTGACAAAGTCAGTTGTAAACAGACAATTCTATATTTAACAGAAATCAGCCTGTGACGAACTAAAAAGTTCTCAACAAGGTCAACTTAGAAATGTAAATTCACAGGGGAGCCAATTAACTGTAATTTTGTAGCATCCTATAGGTTATGGGCTTTGGGGAATGAAACCTTGAACCTATGATATGGTTTCACTTTAATTACTAAATACATGTCAAATTTATTTCTTGCGTTATTCCTTTTTTACGATATCGAAATTTTAACTTGAACTTGTATCCCTATTCAAATGATAATATGTTTTCCTTTACTTGAATAAACTATATGTAGTTTTAAGCAATTGCATATCTTTTATAGCGGGCTTTGAGCGTGGCGACCGAATCAAGAAATTCCGTAACGAAAATAAAACCTAACACCCCCCCACTTCGTCATCCTGTAGCTCGGCCGAGCGTTCGCTTATCGTGTATGTATACGGTACGACTGTACGAAGCTCGCACGGGTCGAGACGTGCTGCTCCGAAATCGGACGAATACTATAATACTACTATATTCAAAGTACGATTCCATTGCGATAGTGTCAAAAATCGTATTTTAATAAATCCATAATATTAAATACACTATTCTCTAGATATAAATTACATTACTATTAGCAGATGCGAGCACTCCGCAAAATCTGCTGAGTGACACTCGCGGACCGCGTTCGTAATACCGAAGTAAGAAAGAGTTGGTCTGAAAGAGAGTGTCGGGGTGAAGGTAAGGAAAGGAATACTCCGGTGGTTCGGGCATGTGGAAAGAATGTATGATGAAAGAATGACTTAACAGATATACAATGCAAAAGTGGATGGATGCAGAAGTCGCGGAAGGCCACGACACACCTTCCGTGATCAAATTGATAATGTATTAGCAGAAGATGATGTCAGGAGCCTTAAGAACAGACGAGCGTGCATGACAAGAACAATGAATGTCAAAGAAGCAAGTGAGGTGTGTAAGAATAAACCTGTATGGCGCTTTGTTGTTCGTGCCTACCCCGCAAGGGACCTGGCGTGAAATTATGTATGTATGTACTATTAGCAGAAATAGCGTTATCTGAAATGAATATTGAAAAGCTACCAAAGCTTTAAATTTTTATTTTACGAGTTTTCACTGATAAATATTTAAAGGGACTAGTGGTCGTAATTCGAGCATTATTAATTTAAATTTTGAAGGTTTAAGGTTCTGATGTCACAGACTATACTTCTATAATCACAGATTTCGCCAAGGCTGCACTGTTTATATGACTTCTTTTACAATAAACAAAAGAGTATACGAGTAATACACAATTTGACACACACGTAGTGTGTCAAATACTTGGTAGTGTGTGTAATATTTTTTTAATTGAATTATTGTATAATTTACGCATAGTATTAAAAACTCGAAATGTTTGTGCTGAATATATATATATTAGAAGTGAAACTTCAACAGACAAGTTGAAAAAAGAATCGCAACGGACCAGTGGAAAAACGAATGGCAACGGATAAGTGGAAAAACGAATCGCAAGGTACAAGTGGAAAAACTTCAACTGACAAGTGCCAAAATGAATCGCAACAAAATTTTAACTTCAAGTTTTGTAAAAGGTACCAGGCTATTGGGACGAACTGTTAGTAAGCTTACAGATCGGGGACTATGGGGACTATAGCGTCTGCCCGCTATGTTCAAGGAACTTGGAAAAAATGGGCAGATGGTGACTCGTCACTTACTGCATGGGCCTGTATAAATGCCATAAAAGGCAGGGGCAACATGGGTGTGAGTAGCTTAGGGGTGTCGAGAGGTGGGCTGCAGGTTCACCAAAGCTACTCCAACGTTATGCCATTTATCACTTCCACCCCTGCAACTTAAGTCTTACTTTAGTGATTTCCACTCCGTGCCGGCTCGCTAAGGCAAGAACGAAGGCGGATGCCTTGCCTTGGCCCCCTGAGGCAGGTCCGAGGTGTCGCCACTCACCTAAAGCTCTCTGCAGGTTTATCAATGTTATTATTATTTTTAATTGAGAACCATACCATGTTTTATGCAATGAATGATGATTTGATTTTCCAAATATTGTTTCATCCACCGATAAATATGCATTTGAAATGTGTAAAGTTAGAATCACATAAAGCTGTAGAACGACTGCTTTTAATCAAATGCGTTGCTTTACGAACATGCTTTATACTTTATTCATGATGATGGGTTTGTTAACCATCTCTGGAGTGTAGTTTTCCTCACGACTCATCTAAATATTTTCACACTTTACTGTCGTTAACTTTTAATTGAATAATTTGTGCTCTTAAATGCAAATTTCACAACGTATTTCTGCAAATTGCCATTTTTAAATAATAAGTACTGAAATGAGATATATTTTTATTTTATTAAAAAACAAATTCTAATTCAAATGTAACTTTAAAAAAACACGTTTTCTACAACATCTTACAGTGGATGCAAAGAATTGAAATTTTGTTGTTACTTTATGTTTATTAATTTAATAAGTTACTTAGGTATGTAATCGGTTTTGTTTCTAGTAAAAAACATTATTTACAACTTTTTAGTCACGCAAATACTTGAACAATTTTAGAAAAAATATGAATCACGTTGCACCTGCCGTTTGATCCCTTTATTAACCCCGTCCTATCCTCTTTTCTTTATACCTTTTTAAAGGCTGGCAACGCAGGCTTCGCTTCTACAGGTGACGGTAAACACTTACCATGAGCTGACTCGTCTGTCTGTTCGGTAGTTTGACAATAAAAAAGGATTCCAGAAACGCGAAGAATATCTACTAAAGTTATACTGCAAATAGAAACTTAAAAACTGCTTAAAATATCTTATAAGACAAGTTTTCATCAAGCGATATTGTTAGTATTTGTCAAATAATAGCTTCAAAACTAGAAGTTAATTAGAGAAGACAGCGTTAAAAACTTAGTAGAGATCGCTATGAGCGATAAGATTTTGCTCTCAATATCCTTTACAGCCACTCATCAGATGGGATCAACGGGACCACCTCAGGAGTATAATCCAAACCTTTTCGAAAAAAAAACGAAATTTCGTCTACCATTGACAGATAAATCGCTTAACAAACATACAGTCGAATTGAGAATCTCCTCCATTCTAAAGTCGGTTAAAAAAATGGTAAGAATTACTCGTAGATCCAGATAAAGAAGTAATAAATGACTTGTGCTTTCCTCGTTTCAAGTTTGATTTGAAACTTGACCTAACTTTAATGGAAAAGTTTCATAGCGGGATATTAGTTTTGTGTTATCTTGTTACGTAAATTACGTGTTGCTTTTGTTCAAGAATAAACAACACTATGTAAGTTATTATTATACACCAAGTTGCGCAGTTAATATTTGTGTGGGCGTTAACTGTATGTTTTGATTAGTAAAGTTAGACATTTACGAGCTAAATATATGTATTAATATTAATGCTATTTTAGAAAAACTGCTGATAATATTTGATAAATAACTCTCTTTTTGTTTTCAATGGAAAGTTATATTTTTCGTCAATTTGAAATATTTAAGTAATGTTGTTTGTTAGTTGTTGTTAAAGAAACGTGTAAATAAACAATTAAAATAGAAAATTATCTTTTAATAACTTATTATTAAAACGCACACATTTACAAAATGCACACGAAATAATAATAATAATAATTAACCCGCAGGGGGGCTTTGTGGCGAAGCCTTAGGTGAGTGGCGACACCTCGTACCTGACTCCGGGGACCAAGACAAGGCCCCCACCTCCGTGCTTGACTTAGCCAGCCGGCACGGAGTGGAGATCGCTAGAGCTAAGACTCAAGCTCCAGGGATGGAAGTGATAGATGGCCTAACGTCGGAAGTAGCTTCGGTGAACCTGCAGCCCACCTCTCTACACCCCTTAGCCACTCACACCCATGTTGCCCCTGCCTTTTACGGCATTTTTAGGGGCCCATGCAGGGAGTGGCGAGTCACCGTCTGCCGATTTTTCCATGTTCCCTGAATATTGCGACGGGCAGACGCCATAGTCCCCATATTCCCAGACCGCTAGTACCACTAACAGTTCACCCCAATAGCCCGGTACTTTTTGTCCTCATTTCCCTCAATAGTCCTACACTGGCCGGGGCTTGTCCTTGGGTGCATTATTATATGGTGTAGACAGGGATAATCGCCGGTCAGTGTCACGCCACATATTTACATTAAATTTGTCAAGGGGCAACGTGTTGGCCTCCCCATGGCCCCACGCAAGCCCTCCAAAAGTCCGGGCCATTTTTATGGCCCGTGGTCTTGAAAGACATACATATAATAATAATATAATAATAAATAATATATGTAGATATTAATTAAAGTAGATGAAGAAAAAATTGTTTGTCAGGTAGGCAACTTGGCTCCGTTACTTTTATGAAAGTACAAAGATAAAGATAATAGGAATATCTAGTTTTGTTATCATCATCTAGCAGATGTCGTGCTTTTGTTTCATTTAGTTTAATGTTTTGAAGCATTATAACTATATCCAAATATTTTGTTCCAGGATGTGCCTGTCGAACAATTGGAGAAATTGAAAATGGGTAAGTAATTATAACTTTAATGCTTAGTCTCGAAAGATCCTTTAATATCAATCACTCTAGAATATTCTCCTTCAGTATTAAGTTATCTGAATTATTGTATTAATTAATTTATTCGAGACGCCACAGTGAATGCTTCAGAGATATTTTAGAGTCGTAAAGAGCCAAAATGATATTCAGGTAATCGAGCTAAATTCTCCTTCTTTCTAAATATAGCTAGACCCTTAGTATGTAACATATATCTAGCTAACAAGTATTCATGAATATTCAAATTTTTGAATAATCTTTAAGCAAATATGAACTCAGATAGTGCACTCTATACATAGAGGCAAAACGTTTCATTTGCACTAGTAGTGTTGCCATTGTTAAAATATTTCATAGACCAGAGCGCCTTATTGTTCGAAGATGGAATTATGTAGAGTGAATCAGCTAGGAAGATTAAACCCCGCATTCTCAGAAATGAACCTTATTAAAAACTGATAGATAGAAACCCGACGTTGATGATCTAAGGCTTTGAAGCTTTATAGCGACAAACTGGTTGCTACCATATATTTCTTTGTTTTTACCTCAATTGACTCTTGCTTCAATGCTTCAAGCTGTTGAACATCTGTGCTACAGTGAAGTATCTATCGCACGATTTTATAAGGGATGTATTTTTGTCAAAAACGGCTACAGAACCCTAAACAAGAATTTCACCTACGCAAAGCTTTCCAAAAATAAATTGAATTAATGTAACACATTATAATTTATATAACTTCCAACACGCCTACGCCAATGTTAATTATTGTGTAACTAACTGAAGCGTGAAATTTGGATATATACCTACACCTTAGGCTATTTCTGTATATGGATCTATAAGGAGATAGTGTTCCAAGTAATACGAATAGGGTAAGTGACAGTCAAATGAACTCAGACACGTTTGTACATTTATTTTCATGAAAATAACGACAAAGGCAATATTCTCATGATTGGAAAACTATCAAACTATTGGCAATATGAAAAACTCTATGAGAGAAAGTTCACATAACTATAGCAATCAAACTCATGATAAAAACCGCAGTCAGACCTGTCTTTTGAAAAGGATTGAGTAGATTATTCGAGTTATTTTCAAGTTTTAATTGTATTTGTTTGAACATCTTTCTTATACTAATATATAAAGCTGAAGAGTTTGTCTGATTTGAAAAAAAATCAGTGTTGGATAGCCCATTTACCAAGGAAGGTTATAAGTTATATATCATCACGCTGAGACCAATAGGAGCGGAGCTAATAGAAATGTATGCTGGGACACATAGCAGAAGTGAAAATTCAACGGACAAGTGGAAAAACGAATCGCAACAAAATTTTAACAGGAAGTTTTACGGGCAGGTTTTCAAAATGGACAAGTACATTAACAATCTTTAGTCACCGAGCTCGCCTTTTTGCATATATTCTCAAAAATTGCCCAATACAGTCCACCACTATTGACCCTGTGATTTGCGCGGAATTGCACAATGTTCAGCAATTTAAGCAAATCATATTTGTACCTACTTTATTATTTCGCATCCAAATAATAAGTCCTGGTAAGCTGAAAGCTGACAGGTCGTATAGATTGGTGGTCATAGTGATTATGTAGGCTGACCCTGTTACAATATTGAGTGATTTGGACAAAAGGTCAAAAGCAGGCCCTCGTAAACATTTATAGCTAAGTCTATACGCATCTCTAAGGAATATTGTTTTTAGTATCTTCTTTTATTAGGAATCCGTAAATTCATACACGTCGAGTTTTTATCTATCTTCATTGCCTAAAGCAGGCACACAAGCTGACGGACTTCTTGTGGCCGGTTCCTATACCTTACTATGCATTCACTTGGTTTACCATCGGTTGAATTTTGATATGACTTGTATGCAGCTTATGCCAAATTATAACCGATAGTTAAGCAAATGAACGGTCTTCACGATATAGGAACAGAACTTTGATGGAAAGTGGTTGCTATCGTCTATAAATTTTTGCAACAATAGATAGACATTTAATAATTTTAATTATTGGTTATAGAATCTATATCATATGTGGATGTCAGATTGTGCTGGTTTTAGATTTAAAAAATATAGCCGATCTTCAACACGTATTTATTACAAACCACTCAGTATTTTTACATAATGTACGAACATTAAATAACAATAAAAACTGTGGGTGATAGCGCGCAATGAGTACAAAGAACAATAAAAATGCGAAACAAAATGGCCATACGTCTCGTGCGCACCAAACCTCACCGTGTTCTATGAATTCGAATGCTTTCGCACGTATTTCTGATTTTACCACAATATTACTAGAAAAAATATAATTTCATCGCTCACACTATAGATCCAGGCAATCAAGTACTAAGAAACTAGAAGATTAAATCCCTGAAACTTCAAGTTTTATTTCAACAACTTACCAGCAGCCACTAACTGTTGATGAAATTGTACAAACTGTAGTGTCTAATTTCAAATGTAATTCTTCCAGCTGAACTAGGCAAGGACCCGACGGAATTGAAGAGCGAACACGTCGAGTACCACAGGCTAGGTAAGTGATTTTTAAACTAATCTTACTCAATATATTATTGCCATCCCGACCCGGCGAATCCCACACACGGGCCGCAATTTTTCCTTCTAGCATCTCTAGACATAACTAAAGTTTTTTTAAAATATTTATGGCTTGGTAACTAGACCTTTAAGCCAGAACTAAAGATGTTATTATCACTCCAAAGCTAGGGATACCCACTAAAATTCCTGGGCGTTCAGTCCTTCGCCTTATGCCATGGGTTTCGGGCACATGACTTAGCCCCTCTGCTAGCCCTGGCAGGCGGTGGTCAATCGACCTGATCCACCGCCAGGGGAGTACTTTTATCCTTCGGCATCTTCAAACTCTTAACGCGCGGGACGAGTTGTAACTCCCCCACGGGAGGAGAGGTGAGCGCGCACGGAACAAGTCGCACTCCCATCTTGATGCCATAACGGTGGGTGAGAACCCTACGTCGCGGTCTACCCGCACGATCTCTATCACCCGCACTGTTTCTATATTTTTGGTTTGTCTCTCTGTATGTCCAAATTACCTTAACAATCCTTGCACAACTCTTATCATCTTCTTTCAGACCACAACGTTTTCTTATTATGTTATTTATCATATCATTTAACTTAACCTCATATACTTTTCAAAGCTTTCATTGCTACTGCATTTATCATATTTTCATGCTTCTTGTCCAATATCCAACTTTCACTACCATAAAGGGGTGTTGGCACCAACACCCTTTACTGGACAAACAGGCGTGCATTTACAGACACTTTTTGGTTGTTCATAAAAGTGTTTGGCGCTCCGTTTAACCTATTACCTGCCATTATTATATTTTCAATATTACTTTCATGCTTTTCGTCTCTGGTAAACATGCACCCTAAATAAACAAACTCTGAAACATACTCTAACTGTTGGTTTTCTATCTATATGTTACAAATTGTCATCCTTTCTTCTTTTTCTTACACCATAACTTTCTTAGTAGTAGTCGTAGTCGAAAAAAAATCACTAAGGAGTTTCACATTATGAGAAATAATAAGCTGAATAATCGAATTTCCTTAGAAGCGGTTTTGATCAATAGATTTATCTCACTTTTATACTATAGAGAAAATGAGATGAAAGATATAGTTCTAGTTTTTACCACACGCACGTGGCGACATTTGTAAATGTGCACCATTTTCATATAAGAAATGTCAAAGATTGTTGCGACTTTCCGACTGATATTTATGTTTCTTCCATTACCTGTTGTACTGTTTTCTCGTAAATGTGTTGAAAAACATTGCATGACACACATGCAGTTGTTGATCATTGCAAACTCGTGACTATAATACTATATTCCAAGACTTCATGTCGGGCTTACTTATGTAGCCGCAGACGTCCGATCACCACGGCGGCCGCTCACAAATTGTTGCGGACAGAATCACCCCGCTGACCTCACCCCCGTAAAGCCCGTGCGCCCACGTCCCGCCTACCGCGGGGACATTGCTCGCTCCGTTAGCTGCTAAGCGTCTGCATTTTGTAGTACTTTAGTAAGCGCGGAGCGAGCCTACATCATGCATTCTTGAACTGCAATTCAAACACACAACATTGTTTCACTTCTACCTGAAGACCTCCAAACTTACATTCGTCAACTTGTTTGTAAAAACCAACATACCGCATTAATATCATAAATTAATATTCTACATAAGCACAGCACCACAGGTAAGAACAATTGACTACTATAAAGTATGAATTTGTCTTAGTCTTGGAAGTCTTGGCAAGGAACAATTGGCAAACATGTATACAATTGCCGCTCAAAAACGTGGTATCTACAGATATCAAACATATTTTTTCGCATATATTGTACGAGATATTTTTAAACTAATCATTTATGTAATTGAAACCTTCGGCCACATCCTTAAAGTTGGTTAAAGAAAACAGTCAAAAAACCAGTTTAAAGACCTCTCTGTCACTCTCGGTTTAGAGTTGCATAACTTAGACAAGAACACTGATAACATTAAATCCCAATTATGAATTCATCAATGTGGGTTGTAGCTATTTTTTCTGAGCAAAATATTTCAATAATAATTGTTTTTCCCCTGACTCGTTCTATTTTCGATACCTTGTTTGTGAACATCAACCGTTTACCCTATAAATAAGGAACGATAAATTATGTATGGCTGATTATTTAGAACCACCTACACATTATGCATTATTTATAGATGTTATTTCATTGAATAGGACGTGTATCAGCTTTGAGATGGCCGCCGCTGATAAAAATTAGCTTATATTGATAAGGGTATAGAATATTACGAGGGCAATAATGTATGCTAAGCTTTTATTGCGGTTTACAGGATTTACACGTTTCATAAAATATGTTACGTTGACTAAATATGTTTGGAAGGTTTTATTGAGGGCCTATTTTTAATCCCCTGATAAAAATTATCCGTAGAATAAACTAGAACATGGAAGTAATACAAATTCCCAGGATAAAAAGTACCGCAGATTTTAAGTCGAAATCGGTCCAGTAGTTTTTACGTGAATCCCGAACAAACAGACAAACCGAGCAACGGACAAGAAATCTAAGAAAATGCATCCTGTGTCCTACATCGTTTATATCGTCTATTCTTGTTAAAAATTTGGATCGGCAATATCTTTCGAAGCTTAATTATTGAGAATCAGATACAATTTTGAAGAGATGAAAAAAATACGTCTTTTATTTGATATCTATATTTGGAATCTCATTTTAAATATATTGACAAATAGTAAAAAAAAACAACTTATAAAACAATTCCAGTTTTTTTTCCAAAAAATCTTCAATGTTTAGAGTTTTATAATATTACTAGCTGTCCCGGCAGATGTTGTCCTGCCCTGAAGAAATAAAATTTAGAACCCGATTACAGCGCCACCTATAGGGTCCATTGAGATGTAAGCTATCCTATCTTTTAAGTTGGATCAAACTGCACACGGTGTGCAAATTTGATTGAAATCGGTTCAGTAGTTTTGGAGTTTATTGGCAACATACATCGTGACACAAGATTTTTATATATATAAGATAAGATGAGAGATAATACTGGCTGTTTGGTTTTCACAGGTAATCGAGTTGAGTGCTATTAACTTAATGTTCTCCATGATTTAGTGCCATTTTAATATATGCACAATTGTACATACATAATTATGTAATTTTGGCCTGATAGGTCCACATCAGATGGGTTTCACAGATCGGTTATCTCGACCTGCAAACTTGATTAAGATATTTTCTTTAAGGTTCAGGATGTAGTAAACGCAGATTAGGTCTAAAACTTGGTTAGGATCCGAATCCCTTGAAACGTGGCTTTCTGACGCAAGTTACCACGCCTTCTGTTGTGTTATATAGATGCAGTGAAATCAAACGGTGAACTGCTATCCCGGCTGGAACAACACGCATCGGCTGATTCGGTGGGGGATGAGGTGCCGCGCGTACACGCCCAGGCGCAGCTGGATGTGCCCGCGGAGGGCGTGCATCGCGTGCTCGTGCAAGATGGCGCGCACGTCAGCGTGCACGACGCTACGCCTACTGCACTCCCGGCCGAAGAGCAAACCACTAAGGTACAAACAGATAATATGGTAAGAAGTTCAGATAAATTAGCTTCAAGACGTTTTTGTCTTGTTTTGTATATTTACAGGAATTCTAAACTTGAAATTTCAGTTTTCTTGTACGGTTGGCAAACCTCTTTTTGCCATTCGTTACATTGTGATAAATAAAATATATTTACAATCAAAAGTCAATGGTGGAAGTCACAGAGTACTTTATATATAGGTGGAAGTCAAATAAATAATAATGATTTACTTTGCTAATTGTAAAAATTTAATAGCGTGACTGTAGAGGAATGAAAAAATGTTTCTCCCCGCGCTATTCAAGAGGAAAACAAGAGGCTTTGGATATAATATCAGAACGAATTAGAATTAACACAAATGATACGTCGGATGAAACCGAGGATAGAGTAAGGTTGAGTAGCAATTGTCTTAAATTTTAAATATCGGTTAATATTATGAATTCCATATTATGTACCTTCCTATAAAATAGATAAAAATATTTTATTTATTTACGTGCTGACCTACTACAAACGCAAAAACGTTTCGAAGCTAATTTACTTATTTTTTTATTGCGAAGCTGGCAAAGAGGCAGACGACCCATTTAATGGAAATGTCGCGTCGCCGATAGACGTCGCAACACCAGTGTGATTAGTTTTTTTAATTTCTAGATTACGTTCGCTATTTTGTATGGAAATGACATAGTGGCATTTCGTGAGCATGAGGGGAAACATAAATCGTGCCATACAAAATTGCATTACTTGAACGTGATCGAGTAGTAAAAACTCGCACTTAGCATTCTGGAGTCAACGTGGTGTCATACTTTAGGATGACATTTGGTATAAAGGGAATAGGAGAGAGGGTCAGAAAGAAATCAGGGAATAGGGAGAGTAAAGTAAGAATGATGGGATGCGAGAGGGAGAAGTAGGCAGTTTTATATCTATATAAGTCAAATAAAATTGCGGTTTTGTCCACATATATTGATAACGCTAAGACTACCCTGTCTCCCTTAATGCGTTATTTAAATTGTACTCACTTCTAGTGCAACAGGTATCTAAGTGACGAGGGAAATTGGTGGCGCGAGTATGTAAACATAATATAATTTTGTCGTCCATGTACGACATACGTGCTGTAGGATTCCTAATATTTGTGTATTTTCTCAACACTGGCTCGGCAATGCCTACATATCCTCGATAGTCTCACTATCCACTCGCGCTCATGGCTCTCGTGATAGTGACAGTTCGTATGTACCTTCATTCGAACATACGTGACAGTATATATACTATGGCGTATATAAGACACTCACGCTGCCCACTTCCCTCGCCAATTTCGTGCTTGTTCCTGTGGAAGTAGGCATAATATAGATGAGCTAAAACCAATCTCTAAACTTTCCTTTTCGCTTTCGATTTTGGAATTCGGTTTGGCGTCTTGCATATTTCGCCGTTAGGACATTGCTATTATAACAATATAAATCTGAATAACTTATATAATAATATTCCCACAAGTTTTTTAACAGATTTTAACTTCACTTTGTAATTATTGCAGGTATTCCACGGAGCAGCTCGTCTCGTTCAACCTGGTTCTGCGACCACTAATCCTCAAAACACTCACATAGCAGCACGAAGATCGTTCAATGCTGATATCACGAAAGAAACTAAAAACAATGTAAGTTTTGTACTTCGATAATTTTATGCTATTATACAGCGTGTTTTAGACCTTATGATAATAAATCAGACCACGTTTTCTTCATGACGTACTCTACCCAAATACAAAAACGAATCAAGGTAGTTTCTTTGGTTTAGCCACAGGACCTCATTTTTCATTTCAGAATTATTAAATAAAGATGTAATACTTGTCAAAAGTGTTTTTTTAAGCTGTAGGATCTAAATTCTTCCTGTATTTTTCGCTTCACAGTTCAAAGTTAGATAGGTCAAATTAAAGGGAATATTTCTTTACATATTTTCTTGAATAAAAAAAAGAATAACATTGTAAAATTGTATACTCAAAAGCCTCTACCTGTGTTATGTAATTATAGCAGCCACACCTGATTACTCTTTTTTCAGCAATTTATATAAAGAAGATAAAAATTTACAGAAAGGTGTAATTTACACAGCCAAATACTTTCGAGATAAATCACCGTGACATATTTATATAGACAGATAGAAATACGTACCGAAAAGACGCTTGTATAAGGGCGAAGCCACAAACGCAACATTTTTGGGTTGCGGTTTGACGTCGCGTCGTTTTCGCGATATGTCGCGGTATCACAGCATTGTGAACTCGTCCTAAGGGTTTCCTTTTGTTATAATAGTTAAAGACTCTTAACAAAAACAGGATAGAACCCTAACAAGAAGAGGATTTAAGTATATTGAATTTGCACCACCATCTTGGTATAAACTATAAATAATAATTTATAATTAAAGCATAAAAATCAATTCACTTTTCATTTGACAGATGGACCACTACTCCTCGTATACTGGCGTTCAGTACTCCCCTCTGGACATGGCTGAGTATGTTTTCTGGACGGGCGATGAGAGGGGAGTTACTACAGCCATTGAAGATTTCCTACAGGAAGGCATGGTACGTTCTCTCATCTTTTGTTGCAGTTCATCGTCGTCTTATAGACCCCGGCTAGACGAAGCTCTAGAAGGAAGTTTTAAACTCAAGACAATAGTTATTATTTAGAACAATCTTCTACACTAATATGTATTACATGTCTTACTTTAAACAGCTGACAACCCTATTACGTCTTATTTTACTAAGCTTATGAACAGAACGCATGTCTGAACAAAATTGTATGAGTTAATGTAATTCGCTACAATTAAAAGAATCCCTAGACATTTTTTTTGTTTGATTGCTACGTAATACACTTTACATACATACAGTATGTAAAAGGTATTTCTAAATATGAATAAAATTTGTTACTTTTCTTTTATTTTAGCATAGATTCTATAACTTTTTTTTGGGACAGATTAATTTGAAATGCATTTTATGTAAATTATCTAGATGTCGAAAGAAGAAGCGATCGCTTTCCTACAAGAGATCAAATTCAACATTGACTACCTCCGCGCGCACTACTCGCAGAACCTGAAGGCGGCCGAGGAAAATGCTCAACAGGAGAAGCTGAGAGCCATGCTCATTGAACAGGCTAACGCCAAGGTAAGTTTTATACTTTAATAGATAGATAATTTTTTATTGTTGAGCAGGAAAGCTTAATTCAGGCTATAAATAAAGACAAATGTCAGCAACTGACAAATATCGTTCAAACTAAATTCTGTTGAAGAACATTGTTCTAAACTCATGTATACTTGGGTACTTATAGATTAAAAAGACAAGTCTACTTCCTACCATAAATACCCCAAGCCCCGCAAGGAGAAAAAGTCTCAAGAAACTCCCGGGTAACGCTCGTATGATTTTTAAAATTTTATCTTTCATCTCTCTTTCTGTTCTTAGTATGTGTGTTTAATAAATCCTATTTCGAGAATTCATAGAGTAGCAGCAATTTCCATCTAACAGAATAAAAAATTAAAATTAACTCCATAATTTTATTGTATGACTAACGCTGCGCACAAATGGGCCACAGGCCACACGTGTGTGGCGAGTCCCTACAAAATGTATGAAAAAGCGTGAAAAATGCTTGTTGCTGGCCACTGGTGGCTGTGTTCGGTAGCCTGTTTGCATCGAGTCTTAACCTACTTCATCTTAATCTGAAAAGAATATCGAATATATATCTAAAAGAATATTGAAATAATTTGAGAATATTTTATACCCCATTCACGATAACTTGACGCGCAGGGTTACCAACAATCAAAAATATTAACACCTAAAGCTGAAGTCAAAACCTGAAGTCGCTGTAATTGTTAGAAAATTCTAAGAAAAACTAAGAATTATTTACGTTTTGTAATATTTTTTGTTTGTAATCTATTTTATAACATGATATTAAGTGATGTTAATAATTAGAATGTGGCAACCCTGTGCGTAAATTATCAGGAATGGGGAATATTAACAATTTAAAAAAACCGACCGATAATGTTATGTATACATTAAAAAACTTTTGTACGTGAGAAGGGTACGCTCGTGAAGTATTTAAAAACACCCTAAAGTTTATTTATTCCGCACCGGTATGATCCCAAAGTCCCCTTTTAAACAAAACTTTATCTAAACTGGTTTCCTTTGGGAGAAAAACCCAAAAAGTTTTTTCCGTTGACAAAAACTCGACTATACTTTTGACAAACCTTAATTAAATGCTGAATAGAATTTGCGGTTTTCATTACCTGAACATGACCCTTAAAAGATCTTCATGTGCGTTCCGGTCGTCTGTCTATTGGTATGAGAATAGTAAGCCAGGACGTCATAACTTAAACGAATCAATTGCATATTAATTACTGTTTAAACAGGTATTAAAATTTCCTTTGAAATTTATGTGTTTATTTTATCACAAAAACCCGGAAAACACTTATGCATTCACCTAGTATTTATGATTAAAGTGTAAGTAATCGTACAATAATTAGGTATACCACCATCGCCATTCCTAATCAGCAATATTCTTGCCACGGGTTTTCTAGAAGAATCGCTTTTTAGCGAGAAGACCACCATTTGTACATAATTAGAATGGTACTATATTAATAAGTTTTCTGTAATGGCATACAATAAAGTGTTATCTATCTACTATAAAATTATTTTTTATTGAAATATTTCAAAAGTAAGACTGTAATATTGTATTTTAGCGCCAGCCACCTCTTTTTTATAAGAACAATATTAAAATTTAAAAATTTAAGAAAACTTAACTTGGTTATACATAGACTCTCAATCAAGACTTTATGTAGAATACTGAGCCTAGGTCATAGTCTTCTATGTGTAAGGTGCCCAGAAGGCTAGATATATTTCCTCGCTGGATCGCCATATCGATCTGTTGGCCAAGCTAGACACCAGCCCTCTGATCACCAGAGAATATTTTTGAAAAAAAAACCCACTTCTGTTGAATTCTGTATTATATTTCACACGAAACATAACCAACGGCAAAAGTCGGGATATTACCATGGCACGACAGTCGATCAATAAACATTTAGGGGACTAAAACCTAATACCTACTTAATATAGTCTCAACTGTTAAGACGGCGACATTGAAGGAGCATTTATCTACCCAATAATGCGTATATTATTTCGAGTTAAATTTAGATGAATCTCAAGATAGAAACGTTACGCCGATATTAGACGGTTCATGTTTATCTTTCAATTTGGATGAATCAATCAAAATCGTCCTTATAAAAAGATTAGCTGTGTCCGTGACTTCGTTCTGATGAATTTTTTTCGCACAACCCTCAAACGGGTCCAAAAATATTTTTATTTCCAAAAGCTGGCGTTGAATTTACCGTGCCAAAACTGAGAGAATTATATCATCTCTTTTATTCTAATACAAATTCTATGTAGTTAGGGGGAGAAAGCATCAGTTCAACGTTCGTTTCAATTATCTGTATTTGACCACTTTGTGGTGCTTCCGACTTAAAAGGTTATAAAGAAAAAAGTAGCCTAAGTTACTCTATAACGTCAACTATCTGCCAGTGAAAGTATCGTCAAAATCGGTCCAACTGTTTCAAAGATTAGCCGGAACATCCATACAGACAGACAAACAAAAATTCTAAAAATTCGGAATATCTTCGTCTGAATTATCCCTGATTTTTTCACACTTTTATTTTGACATTACAAACCAAACGAAGTATATTATAATATCATCGTTACAAACAGACACTTCAATTTAATTTGTCTGTACAGATATATAGAAACCTAATCATTCAGTGTCATTGAATACCGTCACGTCCTTTCAGGTCTGTGAATTTCAACCAAATCGATTCACTATGGTTGATCTGTTTAATACCTGTGGGTATTACAGCCTATCAGATCACTAGACTATACACATCGTTTAAATTTGAAAGTAGGTCAACCAAATATCATGCTGTCGTAAATATGGGATTTGTGACCTGTGATTAATTCAAGTTTAATGAAACACGTGATCTAGTCCATTTGGGTTTATATGATGCTTACGTAAACGTGCCAATGTCTCCAACATAATATAAGCAATGTATGTTTTGAATGTTACTTTTGAGATTGGTCGTTAGTTTAGGTCTTGGGTAATTGATGGAAATATTGGTTTGTTATGTGTCTTAAGTTTATTCGTTATTAAATAAGTTTTAAACTAACTAACTAACTGCTACGGTTCACCTACCCAAAACGAGTCCTGGCCTCAGAAATGAGAATACTCCATGTTAACGCCGACCTATTTGGTCGCCGCCTCTTTTGTTTCTATTTTCTTCCACCGCATCTGTCACTATGCAATGTGACATAGTCTACGTTCGACCACTGAACGCATCGCTGCTCCCGCACAAACCTCGCCGCGTCTTGTGCGTTGTACCGCTTTTTACACCTGCTTACAACACCCGCACGTTGGAAGGTGCACGCTGCATCGTTCCAGCTGGTCCACTAAGTCGAAGGAACCGCAAGACAAGAAGAAAGGATCAAGAGGAAGAAGTGCCTGCCGCTGCGAAGACGCATCGTTCGTAGCGTGTCTGGTGCGGCGTACCTTATCCTGTAAGTCCTTTCATCCTGTTTATCCCCGCTCCCGCACCAACACTCCACTCTTTCCTGTTCAGAGCTGCCTCCTGGCAGTCATCGGTATGAAGCTCGCGTAGATCAGCCTCCACTACGTCCCTCCAGCGATATCTGGGCCTACCAACTGGTCGCTGTCCCGTTGGTTTGCCCAGATGGGCTTTTTTCACCGCGCGATCCTCTCCCATTCTGTGTAGACGGGCAAGCCAGCGAAAGCGGTGTGTGCTCTCGCCTATAATATTGGGCTCATCCACCAGTTCTTCAATTTCGGCATTTTTACGGATCCGTCAGTTAGATCCAAAACTAGAAATCCAAATAGAACATTTCATCATCGGTAATTTAAAAACAAAATACCGTTCGGCTCCAATAAATTCGGCACGTTAGTGTCGGCAAGCATTTCTCAGAAAAATGATGAAAGCAATCGACATTCGTCGCTTCCACAGAGCTCTTTGATATGCGCAGACCAACACGCAGTTGGCCAATTTATTTTGATTTTAAATCCTTATTCAGCACCATACATGAACATCGTAGAAAGATTACACACGAGTTTCACGGTAACTGAGTGATAATAATAGGACTTGATGCTCGTAATCTACATTAAAACATACCCTTTCTTCACTAAACCCATCTACTACATAGTAGTATAGTAATTAAATGAAGGAAACCACTTTATCTTAACTGTTATTACGGTATTCACATAAAGCCTTTATTTGGACTTAATACCGTTTTATGTGCTAATCTCATGGAGTAACATCATGTCTAACCCGTTTTGTAAGAGGGAGACCTGGTGAGTGTTTCAAATTAAATTTACTTATCTACTCATTATTATTATGAAGCGAGTTTGTTTCTTCATTCATTCGGATCTTTTTATGGATTGATTATCGGAAATTTTATGAAATTCGATATGTACTAAGTTTTGTTACATTAATAAATTATGGTTAATTTGTTTTGGAAAATGATGTTTAGGCATGTGACACGCAACCGAATAGAATTAAGACTGTAATACCGAGTTTAATTCTATTTGATTTGATACATACTTACGAATGCATACATACTTAATAATATTTAATAAATTTTATAAAGTAGTACGTAAGTACTTATTAATTTCACCTTTCTGAAAATTTATTTTGAATATATCATCATGTTTTACAAACTCAAAGGCTGCACTTGATATTGTTTCAAATAGGAAGCTGTGTGCTTTGTACGTACAAGGAAGTAAATTATCTCTTAAATATCTCCGAACATATGAAATAGTAAAGAAGCACATCAGCTGATCTAATGAAGCCCCATGGATCTTATCAGAAAATTATTCATCTGAGTCAGATAAATTACCAGGACGGCCGTGTCGACTGGTTTCAAATGTTGGAACTATATTTTTTTATATTTTATCTGTTATCTTGTCTGTATCTATGTTTAGAAATTGTCAATATCAGAAGTAAATGTCGCGGTGAGTTGAGTTTTTGTATTAAGAGGTTTGGCTTTGTTACGATGTGTGTGTGATTACGGTGCATTAAAATTAAGTAAACGGTTTGAAATATTGATCAAGTTGTTGGTTTCTTCCCACATGTATGTATGTATGTATATTATACATGTATCTCTTGGCTAGTTTCGAATCCACTCTTGAGACATGGAAAGACTATTTTTGTTCATTGATAATATGAATCAAAATATGGTAATTTTTTCATTCATATCTTAAAGGTTTTACAATGAAAGCTGTATAACGTCACTCCTGTATTGTAACGAATTAAAAAAAGTAATAATAATTGTTGATTTTTCTTTTTTAGGATTATCAATACCGGAATCCAGCTCTGCAGTCATTCCCCTTCGGAAATAGCCCTGACATCATCCGCACTATCGCCACCAAGAACTGGGAACTGAACAACAACTTGTCTCCGGTGCCTGCTTTGCCCTTAGCCGAGTTGAGGCCAGAGCCAATGAAGAGGGCTTACGACCCCATGTTGCAGACAAACATTATTAGTAAGTTTTTAGCCAACGGTTTTATTTTACAAGTTACGAAATCAAAACCCAATTTCCATTCAAACGAAAAATATAAGATGTTTTTTCCAAAACCTTCCTTTTCCTGTGTATTGATGAAGGTATCTGTTATCTGATAGATATATTTTTCTAAAAAAAATGAGCAACGGAGTAGTGAGTGGTGAGCAAAGCACGTAGGGAGTCGTGAGATCACCGTTAAATTGGTCTCATCTAAATTTTAGTAATAGCTCCACTGAGAATGTAGTGCTTGTTAGCTTATGACTCTGCTCCGCTAAGTATAAACATTTTTCCACATTTCTCCGCTTTTGTGGACCAGTGACCTTTATCATTACTACGACAACGACTGGACTGGTTACAGCATATAAATACCAAGCATACTTTTGTGTCAATGTCAATTTGAAGATCCACTTGCGACAATAACTGGAACTAATTGTTAGTCTACAATATTAAAAAAATGTAAATGTCTGTAAATTGAAATTATTTAAAAACAGCAACTGGAATAAACTATATAAATGTTTGTTTGGGATTCACGTATAAAAACTACAGAGCTGATTTTGATGCGGTTTTCGCTGGTCGACAGCAATTTCAGACTTAAAATTTGCGCTACTTTTATTCTGGAATTCCGGTGGGAAATTATCTGGGAATGTTTTAAAAATAAAACCGAAAAATCCGTTGTGAATAATTTTGTGTTATAAAATGTGTGATTTTTTATTCCGGGAATCCCGCGAGAATTTTTCTGCAAGCGGTTTGGAGTTGTTCGCCTGCATAAAAGTTGCTTATTTCGACACGGTTTTCACTAGAACAATGGCTTGCATTCTTTTTCAAATGATGCGGTATTTGGTATTCCGGGAATCCCGCGGGAATTTCAAGTCAAGCATGGACTAAGTCGCGGGTATATCCTAGTACTAATATAAAATTTTAGTTTGCTAGGGGCTCTTGCACTCAGGCCTTAATTATCATTGTAAAAATGATGCCAATCCAACAAGCACACAAGTAACAACAGTCTGTCCGGTGGTAATAATAGAGATCATTGGTGGAAAACGAACCAAACCCGTTATTAAATTTTTAATTTCTGTATATAAATTTGAATGAATCAACAAAAGTGATCAATATACCTACCTAAACATAAAGTTGAATCATTCAATGTCTTTTGACATGTAGTCATTCAGTTCTGTGCTTTTCAACAAAATTGATTCAATTTGCCCTAAAGGCTAATGATGAATAATATATTATTAAATAGATATTTAAAATTAAAAGTGGGCTATCACCATCGTTACAGGCACGTCCGACTATGACCGCGATGCACCAATGATCAGCGAAGAAGAGTACGAAGAGATGATGGATAAACTCAAGGCAGCAGACAACCTTTACACTGAATATACTCTCGAAGAAATTATTTATCAGCTGGCCAAGGTTTGTGAAAATACTTAAAATATAAAGATTATTAAAATATAAAAATGTACAAGTTTTGTAAAAGCAAATGAAAATGTGTGTGAATTATTTGTGATAGTCTTACCGATAAATAAAACAAAGATTTTAATCTTGAATAAAAATTTGAAGGGTGCCTTAATTATTAATGGTATCATCTCATTGGCAGATGAAGCTTACATAAAAGTATATGAATATTTTGCAGATGATGTTCTCGCAGTCGCTATCCCGGGATCCCGCTTCAGCGCGTGCAGCCACGCAACGGTTCATGGCCTTCTTGGAACTTGAAGCAGAACGGGGACAATTATCACGCACCATCGAGAAGAAAGTTCTCGGTAAGATTATTTTTCTTTTATGATAAATAGGATCGTATTTGACTAGAATATTAGACGATAATGCGGTCGAAATTTGAGCATGCTTACCTGTTCACGCGAGAGTTGAACACAATGTGATTGTACTTCTTAGGAAACAAGGACTCTAGTCATTCCACAGCGATGCCGTACGCAGAAGGAAGGTCAAGGCAATCGTAATCACTTATATAATATATTTAAAATAGATTCAATAATATAATGTCGATCTGGAAGATATCGCTTGCGGTGACAAGAAGAGGAAGCACCTTCTATTGTAGGTACATACATATTTCATATGCAACTAGATAATATCATAAATGGGAGTGTGAGTTTGTTACGAAGCACACCTTCACTGCTCAAACGCTCATCATGAAGTTTTGCATACAATATGTCGCTAGGAATGCAGAAAAGAAGGGCTACAGAGAAGGGCACCTTCCATCCAGAAAAAATAATATATTGTTCTCGAGTGATAAAAAAATAAGTTTAAGACATATTTCATCATCAATCTTAAGTTAATCTGAATTGATTTTTAAAATCTGCAATAATGCGCGCTATCTAGTGTTCAAATTTTTATTTTTTTTAAAGTTGGGGCTTCATCTGCATCTTATATAAATCGTTAAAATATAACTTCATATAGCATAGCCACGTTTGTGTATTTACTGTCATTGCCTAGCAATGTCGCATCTCAAATTGTGCATTGCATCCATAGTCACATCTACGCCAAACGACCACACCATAAACGATAATATGAGGGTTGAAAGTTTTTGTTGTTTGTCTAAGCCAAAAGTCGATATTATTATAATAAAGGCGCATCTTTTGGTCAGCAGAAGTACCACCGGGGGGGCCTGTTGTAAGAGGCGATAAAACGACCCACAGCCATGTGGTAAAGTATTTGCTCAACTGGATAACTACCGTCTCTGGTCTAAAGTATATCGCCATAACAACCTCGAGTTGTGTTCTGGCATTAGTGACCAGGTTTCAGTGTTTCTTTAGAGAGCGAACGTATTGGTAACACCTTTGATGTTACAAATGTCCATAGGCGACTGTAACCGCTTTCCACCAAGGGGGCCGTCTGCGTGTCTGCTGTACTCATGTAATAAAAAAAAATTGACGCTTTTATAGAGTTGGCGCTTATTCTAGGCGATTGTTATTCTTCCGTAATTTTAAACAACGCTATTTGTTTCAGATGTAATGATTGCAGCACTCACGGACACGATTGGCGATCATCCAGAACTACTGCAGATGCGTGAATCTGTTGGAGTTAATTCTGCTAATAGGTACACTTCATTTTTATTGCAAGAGTAGGTACATACAACAGACAGATTGACGTACACCTGAAAGAAAGTGGTTCATTTTAAGTCACTTCACATATTTGGAAAAGCAAAACCATACTAACTCGAAGACCAAGGCGAGCCGAGGCGCAACTGCTTCGGCGTCGGGAATCCTTCAGCGACAATTATCAGACTCAGAAGTTAAAACAGTTGTAATTTTGATGCAGTTTCTCCTCACAATATTTTCCTTCATTGTTAGCTAGTAGAAGCAAGTGAGGTGTGTAAGAATAAGCCTAAATGGCGCTCTGTTGTTCGTGCCTACCCCGTAAGGGACCTGGCGTGAAGTTATGTATGTATGTATGTTAGCTAGTAATTTTAACAATCATTTTTCTTAGCAAAGCAGATAGAAGGTTGACTGCTTGATAGATTGTGGTCACTTTAGACATTTTAGCACTAATTAAGAATACCGAGGGCATTGCTAATGTGTAGCTGACTTTAGAGATTACATAGACTAAACATTCAGTAAATAATTACGCAAACTGGGTTCCAAACACTTACCAAGTAATTCATGTTTCCTGGTGAAGATTTGACCCACGTCATTAGAATGTCAAGTGTTGATAAATTGTATGGTTTAGGCTTATGCGGCAATTCTTGGAAGCGAGCGCATCGGAGCCAAGCATGTCCCGGGCAATCTTGGCTGCCTACAAGGACGAGCTGCTCAAAGGACCTGTCATGCACAAGCTCACGTTCCCCGAGAGAAACTAAACTAATTACCGTATCTTATCTGTAACTAATAACTGCGCGGATGGGACTCTGCTATGAATGAAGTAGATCGAAACAATTCACATGGTCATTGACGGTTACTGAACTTTAAGCTGGTGCTTTATGCAGCACTATAGCATCGGACTTTTTATGATTTCGTAAGGAGTAAACTATTTTATTTTAGGTCAATTTTTGGAGGTTACCAAACATTACGATGGCATTTTATCTTCTAGGATAGTTTTGGATGATTGAATTTGAATTTAGAGTCTATTTTATGACTATTGTTTCATTTTCAAATAACTTTCGTCATCCTTCACAGTGTCGCCATTGGATGTTAAACTCTTGATTATATCATACCTCTAACGACGTCAAGCCTGTAGTAGACCTACCTACACCTTTGACTAGGGTTTCGCAAAGATTGCATAGCAAAACATTTGTGACCCATATCGTCAGTTGAGTCAGTCTTAGGTTTTCGTCACTCAATATTCTTTAAGGAAATCTCGTGATTTTTCGAGCTAGTACATTAAAATATGGCCGCGCAGTGTTTAGCGCTTTATAATCGGCGTAATAACATATGAGCCAAATTAGTTTTTAACTGTTTGCAAAAATGATTTAAAATTATATTAATGAATGAAAACTAGGTCGGGAGGGGAGGGCTCTTGGTATATACTACGGGTGGACACCGAGGAAGGAAGGGGGTTTATATTAAAAAAATGGGTATGTTCGTTTATCTTAGGTATCATTCGATTTTTGCTATGGAAGCAACGTTTTGAAAAAGGCGTGTTAGTTTTTTTAGTTTATGAAAGAAATTAGAAAAGTCCCATCTGCGCTGTTATCACTTTTATACTATAATGATGATACTTTATTATTTTAATATAAAAAAATATATATTTATTAAAATCGAAATGCTGAAGAGACAACTTCCATTTATTTTGATCTCATAGGTGTTAAAAATGTGTATTTTTGAGTATTTCAGTGCAGACATATATGTACCTATTTAGTAATTAATGTGTTAATTGAACTTAATTAGGCCAATTTAGTGATTATTATAGTATAATTAAAGATTATCTAAGAACTAAAGACACTTTGTTAGGGCGACACCAGGAAACAGTTTAGAGCTGCCAGTAGAATCGATTTATTTATGGCCGGTTCTATATCTTATTATTCATTTACTTTCTCTAACCTAGGTTGAATTTGGACATTACTTGTATCGTATAACCTTGTGTTAAATTTTACCCGCTAAGGCAAATGATCGGTTGGTAAGATTTAGCAACCAGCCGTTAATGAACAAAGGTCCCTGATATTAAACAAAATTATAAGCTACGCCATAACTAATTATTTATCAAAACTGTTTACTGGGCAGCCGGATGCCAATAAGGGCGATAAGTTTTCGCGTGATCTATATATACCACACTAAAATAATTGTAACTATATTATTTCTTTTTGGCAGTTATAATTTTATACGATCAGAGATTTAAAAATCACGATCAAATGTAACTTTTTTTTTCAATGTAACATTTTTTACTGATATAATGCAAAGTATTATCCTCGCAAAATTGCTATTGCGCCTGGCCGCCATTTTGGTGACGTAACCGTAGCCGAACACTCAGTACTGTTGGCATCACTGGCCGGCGAGTACGCATACATATCGAGTTGCGGATGACGTCACGTGAATGATAATTTGACAAGGTTCCAGCTCATTAGCAATTTGCGGGGATAATATAGTAGTAAGTTGCAGAAGGCCTTGAAGTTGTATTAAAAATCATCAATTGCACAGCTATGTAGCTAACAACGATAGTTTGGCGCGGGTCAAGTCCATTGAACAACATTGAAATTTTATTTTCGAAAAGTTCACACTTGACTATTTTTCTTATCAACAACAAAATATAATCTTGTACTATACAGTGTATATAATATAACAATATGATATGCATGTTGAATCCAATCATTCTCTGGTAGCACTGAAAATTCTGTCTATTGTAAGAATCCGATGAATGTGTTTTTAATACCTATATGAAAATGTAAATGTCTGCAGCAACTCTATTATGCCAATGCATTAGGATAAATATTGAAAAAATAAAGCTCTCAGCATCTCAGGGTTAAGGAATTTGAATTTTTTTAGATTTAGGTGCCTGAATGTATAAATAGGAAGTCCCACTGTAAATAGTTTCTATGTGTCCATGTATCCATACCTCTGACATTATTATTACGTGGTATACTTATTATAATATATATTCAACACATTTGCTCGAAAAATGCATTTACGAAGCCTATAGGTACATTGTTCCAACTTCGAAAGTTGCAAATTACGCACCAAATAATGGAACGTGCGGAAAATAGGTACTTAGGCGAAAAAAAGATATAACAATTCCACCAAGGAGTTACACATTACGAGAATAACTCGTGACTATGGTTAGCCCTTTTATTTTTTTGGAGTAGGAGGAATACATTTCGTGTAGGTAATAGCGGGCCCTGTGGGGATTAGCCTTACGCAACTAGATTAATCGCCGCACGGTTTGTGTGGAACTCTGATAAAGGCGTTCTCAAATATATCACTAAACTTGAACCTGCCGCCTATGCGCCCGCGTTTGTGGTTGGAAGAACATGAGTTTTTGAACGTAGTTACACCCATGTTCGTTCGTGTATCAAGACTTTGGTTACCCTGGGAAGCAGAGTAACACACTTCACCAACAGAGATTTAGTTTCACCGCACCCCCAGGTGCAGGTGGACTACTACTAGTCGTTTATAAAAACCAACTTATCGCATTAGTGTCATAAATAACTATTAAAGCAAATACGATGTCAAGGCACTTTAACGGGATCCTAACGACATTTTTTTGAAATAGATGGCGCTGTGTGTACGTTTTATACGATTTTTTGTAGGATTTGTATACCTACATTAAATTCATATACGTTCGTATCCCAGTGCATAGATTTTCTGTGCTCAGTGGTATATATGTTGACCTACTCCTTATTATAATTCGGATATAGACAAAGACGTACAATTACATATAATGTTTCTAAAGTAGCAGATGTGTTGAAAGTGTCGAAAACTTACCTGATTTTTATTAGAAATTACTCCAGAATGAGACATGGATCATTTTTTGGACATAACTACAAAGTTAATTCGTATATCTATGCGAAATATGTATTACAAAACAGAAATTTGCTTTTGGTGTCCTATAGATCATCGTAGGTATAAAACGATTTTATTGCTAGGTAAGATATACTGAAAAATATATTATGGATAGCTAGTCAAATATTCCTTCATATTTTTCTACATAATCTTGTAAATGATATGCGATTGTATTTTATTTGGGATAAAAATGTCTTCCTTGATTTATATATCTATCCCAATGAAAAATGAATTTACTGCCAATATACCAATTAATGGATCAAATAATGATTAGTATTTAAAATTGGTGGCCTTTTTCAGATAAAATTAATCATAAATGAATAATAGAAATTACCTACAATCGCCTAATAAACAAATGTAGTTCCAAAAAGACCTTAAATACTTTAACCATATTGAGTTGGAATAAGCTTGTAGGCTTCTTTAAGATTCTTATCTAAACTTAAAGATCGCCTAATTCAGTATGACTAAAACCGACATTTCCAGAAGGAGTCACAAGTGCCTATTTATTGCTCTTTAATTTTGATCAAAGCATTTTTTTATTTTTATCAAAACATAAGATAAGGACTTGTGGTGCCCTCTAGTATAGTATAAATTGCACTATTTAGTTATATATTTTTACTGGCCGATTGTTATTTTTGGTAATTTTCTATCATGGCTCATTGTTAATAATCAAAATTTTGGTAAAATAGTTGCATATCAGTGGTATCACAGACCAAAACATATCTGATACAGAGCTGTATATTATAAAATAAAACAAATGCTTATATAAAGTAATATACTATCGCATATCATATCTTTCGAACTTTCTATCCTTCAGATAAATGTAACCTACATAATTAATAAGAAAATAATTGTAAAAATAGATTAGAAATCACATCTCTTTTAGTCACAATTTTTAAATGTAAGACATAGAAAACATTATATTCTGCATTGTTGCGAATAATGCTATGTTAGTGAACAGCAAAATTTATTATATTTATATTATTATTCTTTGAAATATATTGTGGATTTAATAAAAAATGTTTGAATGTCTTTTTTAATTTTATTTCATTAAGTAAATATAGGATAATCCTAAATTAACTTACGTTTTTTGGAAGGACAAAACCCGATTACAGGAAACACAAATTTAACATATTTACTTTAGTTACGTAAGGTATTTTGGAGGTCTTAAGGTTGAAGTGAAACAATGTTGTGTGTTAGAATTGCAGTTCAGGAATGCATGATGTAGGCTCGCTCCGCGCTTACTAAAGTACTACAAAAATGCAGACGCTTAGCAGCTAACGGAGCGAGCTATGTTCCCGCGGTAGGCGGGGCGTGGTCGCACGGGCTTTACGGGAGTGAGGTCAGCGGAGTGATTCTGTCCGCAACAATTTGTGAGCGGCCGCCGTGGTGATCGGACGTCTGCGGCTACAGTATCATCATTTGGACATTAATTTTCGATGTAGATATCTGTGCAAATGATAATAAATAGACTTATTTGCAGGTGACTAAGTAAATAATAATAATAAATAAATCAGACTTTATATTATAATGTGTATAAAAAAGTGATTCCGAAAAGCTCCTAAATCCTAACGGTCATATTCATATTGAGTCAGAGTAACTTTGAAGGCTTCTTTGCGGTTCTTAAAGAATACTTCAAACTTAATCTAACTCGATATGAATAAGACCGTATGTATATGAACAGACAGCGTCACAGGTCCACTCTTTTTTGTGCTTTTTGACGTTTTACAAATAACGCCTACATTGCTATTTTTTATTCTTATTAAGAATTCTGTTGTTTTTTAAATGATGAGATCGGGCATATTTTTTAAATATTAAATGATTCAAAAGCTTGAGAACGTTTGACCATTATTTCGCGCGATTCCGAGCGGAGATATAGTCCAACATAGGGTATAGAGAGTATTATTATATTATTGTTACATACCGACAAAGAAATACACACCTGGTTTATTACTTTTCCCGCATTTGGACTTTTGTTTACTTTGTGCTATTATTATTGTTTTTTTTGGCCGTTCACAGGAACAATTAAGCAGGTGTGAAGATTGCATTTTTCTGGAAAAACTCAGTCCACGCAGTCGATTGTTGTATTGAACAACATGTTAATATATACTATATTGTTACTATAAAACAATGAGAGGTGGGGCAATCTAGTGAGAACCACGATCAAAGCAAGATTAGTACATTCGATAAGCGATATACTGACGGACTTTGCACGTGTTATTGAATCGTGCAGTTTGTACTAGTTGTATCCAGCCATAAAAAATTGTATGCGTAAGTAAAGTAAGAATAAATAAATACAAGGTAATAAAACAGAATTTTAAGACAAATTTTATTGACACAGGATATTCTTAATACCTAAGTCAGATTTATCAAGTCTTACTTAAACACTGTATAATTGACATTATTACATACTCACAAATAATTACTAATACAAACTAGACAAAGGTGGAAATGCATTTTGCTTACTAACAACAACTTTCTTATGTTGATATGAGATATAACCTTTTATTTTCCCATCAAAAATTAAATTCGCTACAATGCATTGTGTTTCATCTGAATCCACGTCATCTTGTCCCATCAACTGTAATGCTGCTTGGAAACTAGCAATATCAATCAGATGATTTTTCTCAGACAAGTAAACTTTCCTAAACAAATTTCTATATGCTGAAATTTTCAATTTCTCAACTATCAAGTAAATACCAGCTCTTATAAAAAATATTTCATGTTGCTCCATTACTCTGTCGATACCTCGTAGGTCGCCATTCTTAACCACCGAAACTAAATCCCAGAATTGCATTAGATCATATTTCTCTAACAAATGCTTAGCTGGCATAAAGCCTAGCAACATTTTTACTGGCACTAAATATGTAAGTATTAGCCTCTTATTTTTGTTGCTCTTTCTATGACAATTCTCAAAAGCGAATGATAGAAATTCATCAGCTAACCGATAATCTGAATCAAACATTGCTTTACGTCCTACAAAATATCTATAAGTTATTTGTTGAGCAAGTGGGAACAGATCTTTGAATGGAGAGGAGTCAATTGCTCTAATCAATGGCTTGCATAGATGCAACTTGTTGATTCTAAAGTAAACTTTGAGCAATTGGTTGACAAGACTCAACATGCCAAGTCTCTTTGTGTCCGAGTCAGATGACCTGTTATCAGCTGCGCAAACTCTGAAACAAGCTAGTAGACTCTCTGCTGCTTTTTCAAGAATTTTTCCATTACTTTGAGCTGAAAGTAAAATTGATTGATTGTAAGTATGACAGTGAGAATATACAATAACTTAGCCAAGAAACATAATTGGAGAAGTAAATTTTAATTTATTCAAGAAAGTTACGTGAATGGAAAGGTAAATGAATAGGTATACTCCATTGAAATGTTACATGAGCTTTGCATTTGTTAGAGGACGCAATTTTATTGTTGGGACATGTGTGGGGGGTCAATAGAAGCTTAACCTCAAGTTTGTGGGGTCGCCACCCTTGTCCCCCGGCCGCCATCTTAGAAAGAGTGGTGAAAACACTTTTTTCACGATATCTCGGAAATTATGCGTCTTATTGTTTTGCCTACGTTTATATAACTTTTTGCCCTAAATTAAAAATTAAATTGTTTTCCCCACCACCTATGAGTTAGAGTCTGTAGGCGCGTTTACGTTAACGCGCCTACGGACTCTACCTCATAGGTCGCGGGGAAAACGAGGGACCTTTTCTACCTGCTTAACATTCGATAAGTTAAATTTGGTAAGTTCTATGGTAAAGAAAAGAGTTAGGAATGAATAAAAAAATTCTCACTTTTTTGCTTATAACTTCTTTAATTTTTAATTTAGGGCAAAATGTTACGTAAACATATTTGTAGGCAAAACAATTTGCTACAAATTATGACTTCGCAAATTTTTTGTAAGACGCATAGTTTCCGAGATATCGCGAAAAAAGTGTTTTCACCACTTTTTCCAAGATGGCGGCCGGGGGACAAGGGGGCGACCCCACAAACTTGAGGTTAAGCTTCTATTGACCCCCCCACACATGTCCCAAAAATAAAATTGCGTCCTCTAACAAATGCAATATTCTCCCCTAAAATTGTAAGATTTCAATGGAGTAGTAAAGCTTTTAATGAGTTGACGAGTGTTTTAAAGGATAACAAAATTCTTATTAATAATAAGAACCCTATACTCCCTGCGGAAGGACATCATTTTATTTTAATGTCTATTTTCTATATATATGTATTTAAAAAAAATAGAAGAGAACAAATAATAATTATAAGTACATTATTAACATAATTGGATGTAATAGGATTGAACGTAAATTAATTTATACAACATTTTATGTAAAATTAATTATATAAAAACATGTCTACAATTTGGACTTTCTCAAAAACATTAATATTAATTGAATCTAAATGATGAGAAATTTCATGCCTACCGACATGAACGTGTGATAATTTAGTAAGACGCCATCTTTTTATACCATGTTTTAAGCAAATAAATGAATTAAATTGACATAAATGAGAAATGGTATTAAAAATAAAAATATGTCTCATATTATTCCTTTAGAAATTTTATTCTATAATATGCATAGATTTTAATCTCTTCACAATAGCTCTATGAGCTATCCTTAAAATAAAATGTTTTTCATAATCATTTTTTAATGTAAATTATTAAAAACGTTTTAATGGATCAATAAACCTCATAGGTAAGGTAGTATAGTTCAGGCCCCAATAATATAATGCAACATATAGAATAGTAAGGCAGCATTTTAACATGATTTTAAATTTTAAATGATTTTAAGAAACATTAGCAGCCGGGTGGTAAGGCATTTGCCCGACTGGATGGATATCACCCCAGGTCTAGAGTTTGCCATCATAATAGCTTTGAGTTGTGTTCAGACGGCATCAGTGGCCAGGTTTCAGTTTCTCCTTCAAAGCCAGCAGCACATTGGTGGCACCTCTGGTATTAATAATGTCCATAGGCAATGGTAATCACTTTCCATTTACAGTTGGGCCAACAACCTGCTGTGCTTTAGCAATAACAAATAAAAACAATATTTTTGAAATAATAATTTCTCAGAATAGTAAATAAAATCATTTTTTCTTAAATATTAGAACTCTTCAATTCATAACAAATTTCTACAAAAAGTTACAATTATAAAAAGATAGGGGCCACGGCATAAGGTTGCTTAAATTTATTTAAGAAACATAAAACATATTTAACACCCTTAAATACAATTAGTGCCTTGCACTATGCAAAATTTGCCACTAAATATGTTTAAGGAACTGTCCATGTTTTGTGTAAAACATACTTAGGCAGTTTAATATGAATAACTAATTTTATTTAAAGGCATTATGCAATTAAAAATTGTTCCATTTGCTGTTCTGAAAATGATGGTTTGTTCTCTATGGTAATTGAGATTACAAGAACCTATATGCTTGAACATGTATCTATGTAGGAACTCTTCAGCTTTATTATTATAATAAAACCAACTTACGGTTACAAGCCTCTGCTTTTTGAGCAACCAATCTCAAATCCAAGCAAACAGTGTACATAAGCGGCAGACTCCAGTTTTCTTCTCTTTGTATCTGCAGCAATTTTACAACAGATGCCACACATGCACTTTGATGATGGTAAGCCTCTGTGTAGTCCTTCACACACAACGCCTGAAATTTTAAATAAAATAAATAATAAAGATAATGTGGGTAGGGTTGACTTTAGAATTTCACACCCCGGATTGAGGGTTGCAGGAGGGAACAGGAGTCAGGGGCACCAACTCTGTGGGTGTTCGGGGGCTCAAGCACAATGACTTCTGTACACTCCCCCCCTCCCTCAGTTCAGGGTGTAAAATTTAAAAGTCTACCCTTCTTTTTAACAACAATTTTAAGCAAAGGCATCAATGAAAAGTGTGTCTGAAAAGTAAACCTAAGTAAAGCCTGCATTCAAGAACAACAATGATTAAAATAGTCTATGTTACTCTCAGATTTGCATTATAATAAAAATATCTGCAGTTAAACTTTAGCTTAGTGGTCATTTAATTTTAAGTCTTTTCATATAGTGAAACTAGTGACCAGACTATTATGGCACTCACCAGCTGCTCTCGCAGGATGGTCGCTTCGCCCGTTCAGCTCATGCACTTTCATTTAAAGTCTAAACTAACCTAAGTCACTGGTTGCAACTTTCGACAAGCCAAACGACCATACCATGGCAGCCAATTTGTAACCATTGTCACAATATATAAGCAAAAAAACTATTTTCACATTTAAAACTTGTTTACTAAACTCAAAAACTATTTTAGTGTTTATATAATCAGCATGTGTATTCCTTCCTAACGGCAAATTAAAATATGTTATCTACAAAAATGGGGAAACATTGTTATCTAACAAATTTTTGTTTTACTTTTCATAATTCATTTTCTACTCCAAATAATACAGGTCTAGTGGCAAAATAAAATACTTTTGAATACATCTAAACTCAAATTATCCTTAATCTCATGCTACTCTGGGTCAAAATGCAGCCACATCTGCAATAGTTTCATCTCAAGCATTGATTTGTGTATGAATATTCTAGGCTCACATTAGGAATATACAGTCACATTATACATATTTTAAACCTTGTACCTTAACACATAGCAGATGAGAGATGATAATCTCATCAAGTGGTGAGATGCAGTTTCCTTCGACCAATGATGCTATGTCGCTGGACCTTAAGTTTTTGTTGGCAATATGTTCATCTCGTAGGGATAGCAGCCGCGATAATATGTCTCCCTGAGCAGTTCTGTAGACATGTTCTACAAACTGTATGTATTGGTTTAATGTGCCGGTTATCATTGACATTTTATACAACCTAGTATATAATTAATATTTTGCTAAAATATTTTAGCACTGTTACCGGGATTACAATTTAATAGAGTAGTATTTAAGTAGAACTATAATTATCAATCACAATTTTATACAATTACATATACAGTTTTTAATGTGGTTCATAATCATAATTATATTATTATTTATTTATTAATCTGAAAAAGTAAAAGTATGAGTTTACAACTACGCAAACGTCACCAGCACATTGACATTTAATTTTGACAATCAGTTGGATGTTTTTGATTTTTTTATTATTCCACGCGGACGAAGTTGCAGGCAAAAGCTAGTACTTAATATTAATTTATTTTAAATAATTTCAAATAAATGTACACTTATGAAAATGATCATTTTTAATAGAAATGAAAGAAATAGGTATATTAATCAACTTATAGATTATAAATTATTATTGGTAATAAAAAAATATATATAATGGAAATCTGTGTAGATCACAGATAGAGCGCAAGATGTCGCGTTATGTCTATGTAAGATAAAACATCGTTCTTGAACAACGATGTATCGTCTGGTTTGGTTTCAAATCGATGATAAGATATCGATTTTTATGATATATCGATGTTTTGTTTGCATCCCTAATATAAGTTGTGCAAATGTGCACTGGTGAACGACGTTTAAAGGCCTAGTTGCTAAGCCAAAAATATTATAAAAAAAAGGTGGACGACGTGAACATTGCGCGTTGAAATTTATTGAATCAAATTGATATTGAATATTGTTTCTAAAATGGAAGAGAACGTTGCTTTAGATTCAAGTAAACAGAAAAAGTTTGTCAAATCTATCAAAGGTATCAAGAAACTTATACAGGTAATACATGAGATTGTAATTATTGTCTTGTTTCAGTGTAGAGGTTATGTTTTTATTGTTAGTATTTCTTTTTCTATAGAAAAATGAACAAAAGGCTGCTGTTGAAAAACCTTTAGTTAACCTTAAAGGCAAGGAAGATGTGGTACAAGAAGGAAAAAAGATTAAAAAGAGGAAATTCCCTAGAGGTCTTGTATATTTGTCTCATATTCCTCATGGTTTTTATGAGGTTAGTTTTGGTTTTTTTATACTCATATTATTTATGATTTACTATGTTTATCTTAACGTATTCAACTTCTGTAGTCTTTTGCTAATCTTTTTAGATTTTTGCTTTGCACATCTACTTATTATATTATTCTATTGTGACACCACAGACAAATATCATGTTTTTAACTCCCTTTTCCGTTTGTTTAGAAGCATGACTAGTTTGTATTCTAGTAAACTATTTAATATCACTGTTCTCATAACTTACTTTACAGCATCAAATGACACAATACTTCAAACAGTTTGGCGTTGTTACCAATGCAAGAGTTATAAGATCCAAACGCACTGGCAGGTCTAAAGGTTTTGCATTTGTAGAATTCAAAGAGCCATCTGTAGCCCAAATAGTAGCTGAAACTATGAACAATTATTTGATGGGGAAAAGGTTAATCAAAGGTAAACTGTGTTTAAATTTGAAGTAAGAATTTAATTCAGTCTTGAGAGTAATTTGAGCATTGATATTAAAAATATTCATGCCACGCAATAGTCTTAAATATTCAAAGATGCATGAATTTGATTTTGCCGTTTTCCTATTGATGATTAATATTAGAGATGGGTAGTGGCTAAAATAAATATAGGTCATAGACATTAAGCAATAGACAGGTATATTTGGTGGCCTCTGTGTTTGAGTGGGCTAAACCTTGTGCTATGATGGTATATTTTGGAAACAAATTTCGCTGTGTTATTTACTATGGTTTGGGTGTTTGAGATCGGACCCTGAGTAGTTCCTTGTATATTATCTATAACACAAGTATAACTTGCTTAATTTGGAGATGTATGTGTGTTTGTCTGCCGATTATTTATTTATATATAGCAGCATAAACTCATAGAAATGTTAGGGTAGGAAGAAATTTAATTGAAAATATATCAAAGTCATTTTAGGTTTGTTCTAGCATTTGAAAACCTCAGTATGCACTTTAGCTACCAGTGATTTCTTTAATATTTCAGCTGCTTACATACCTCCTGAGAAGCAAAGGCGGAAAGCTATGCGTAAACATTGGAACGATATTAACAATCCAGCCAACAACCTAAGAATGGAAATGAAAAAGGTTGTATAGTTGAACTATCATTAATTCAATTGAATAGTGAAATGAAATAATTAATATTAAATGATATTATGGTAGTCATTTCCTTGAGATGCTTACAATCACAAAATTTTCAATTCATTTTTAAACATAACATAGACTAGTAGAGTAGTAACTGGAGAATATTTTGTGAAGGTCATAATATAAGTTGAAAAAAGACAAGAAACTCCCCAGCAACAATCTAGCTAAAATTCTTATACTTAGTACTATTTCTGACATAATATGCATTGGTAAGGATGGCAAGGAAATTATCTGAAGAAAAGCTGCAAATAAGATTATTTAAAGTGTAAAGCCCTACAGCCTGCCTCGGGTATGTGTGACAGGTATATGAGTCGTATAATTCCAATATCAGCTAACTCCACACACAACAATATTGTCAGTAAAAGCAAAAAGTGTTCTAATATCTCGGATTTTGGAACAAATTCGAAAGTTTGATGTCAAATTATATGGAAGTTGGTGGTTTTTGGTATAAAATGAACAAATTGACATATGAGAAATTTCATAGACTATCCAGAAACATACATAACTTAATTTTGTTTTTTAAGGAGTTGGTGGGTATTGGAATTATACGACTCATATCATCCATTTCCCTTAAAAGTGGGAAGTGATATGTTTATGGCCTGATACATTTTATTACAAACAAGTCAGAATGCCTTCTGCGAGTATAGATTCTATCCATGATTACAAAGTATTTTTACAACTCAGATCCCGACAAAAACAAAATCCACCTGCCTATCTGAAACTAAGCACATTTATTACTTGTCAGCATTTGAACTAATAACATTGAAACTATTGTAATTCTTTTATGGTCATCTTTTCTTTGCTTATTGGCATATGGATTTTTATTGTATTATAGTCATTAGCCAGGTGTTACGGATTTTAAAGTACAAGCTGATTCTAGGAAATTCGGTCATTTTTGCCGGGCAGACATATTGCATTGGTGCAGTATAAAACAATGGCCCGATTGAGGGAGGGAGAGCAGTTGAGCGAGGACCACGATCGAAGCAAGACGTGTGTACTACAATCGGTAGCCTATCAGTGACGGACTTTGCGCGTTTTATTGAATTACGACCTTCTGCATTACGTTTGGATTTGTTGTGTTCGGTTATGTTTGTACCTGTGATGCAATTCGAAACAGTATTGTTCGAAACTAATATATAAGTGATTTTGATAACTTCAAATTTATCAATCTAGATGAATATTCCACACAGTTTTTTTGTAGTCCACCAAAGGGTTTTGATATGTGATTAATAAAATGTAACTATTATTATAACTTTATTTACAGAAATTTAACGCAAATAAAGATGAACAAGGTGAATTAAAAAGAGCACGGAAGCTGCTGTCAAAGTAAGTTTTTCTCATAAATTTTGTTTGTGCTTTCTTATCACAGTAAAATTGACAGATTTACAAAGCGCCACCAATAACCTAATTATAATCAGATGTTACATTATTACAGAGATTACATAGATTTTTTTTGTTTCTAGCCTTAACAAAACAAAGAAGAGACTAAAAGAGATTGGTGTCAATTATGATTTCTTTATGCCAGTCGACATACCTGAAGCAATATTAGAAACAATGATAAAGACTGAAAAAGTTGAAAATAATTCACCGGAAGATAAAGATCAAAAAGTAACAGCAAAGAAAAATAAGAAAATAAAGGCAGAGAATTCTAAAGAGGAGACTAAAAAACTAAACAGTGAACTGGCAAAAGAATCAAAGTTACGAAATATTGAGGTAAAGAAAAAGGACAGTAAAGTCAAAGACACTAATAATAAGAAGGTTGAAGAAAAACAAAAAGGTAAAAACAAAGAACAGAAGTCAAAAATGGCTTTGGATGATAATAAAAAACAACAGAAAATTAAAGAAAGTAAATTAAATGATTCTGGTATTAAGCCTATGGGAGATTTTGTTAAAGTTGGGCAGTCTGATGATGATGATGATGATAGTTCATTAGAGTTTGATTCTGATGAATATGAAAAGATGATGGGATCTGATGATGAGTTTGATTCAGATGATCATAGTGATGATTCTGAGGGTGATGAAGATGTAGACGAAAGTCAAAAAGAAGAGGCAAGGTAAATCTCTATTAATATTATAAATGCGAAAGTAACTCCGTCTGTCTATCTGTCTGTTCCGTTTTCACGTAAAAACTACTGGACCGATTTGGCTGAAATTCAGTATATATATATTTTCGATACCGAGGATGAACATAGGATACTTTTTATCCCGAAAAATGGGATAGTTTCCGGGATAAAATGATATTTGTCTGTTTGATTGTTATGCTTTTACGGAAAAACTACTGGACTGATTTGGCTGAAATTCGGCACGTATGTAAATTAAATACCGAGGATGGACAAGGGATAATTTTCATTTTGGCCTTTTTGGTAATTTTGGCCTATTTGGTCATTTTGGCCTTTTTGGTAATTTTGTCCTTATTGATCATTTTGACCTTTTTGGTAGTTTTGGCCTATTTGGTCATTTTGGCCTATTTGGTCATTTTGGCCTATTTGATCATTTTGGCCTTTTTGGTCATTTTGGCCTATTGGTCATTTTGGCCTTTTTGGTCATTTTGGCCTTTTTGGTCATTTTGGCCTCTTTGGTCATTTTGACCATTTTGATTATTTTGGCCTTTTTGGTCGTTTTGCCTATTCCGTAATTTTAGCCATGTCGGTCACTGTGGTCTTTTGGTCATTTAGACCATTTTGGCCTTTTTGGTCAAGTTTTGTAATTTATTTTGTTGACAGATAGATGGGGGATTGTATATATAATTAGCGATATAAAATGAAGTGAATCTTCCGTGGGCAAATACATAAAAATATTGTAATATAATATAACCTGTAGCACTTGCTCTTTAAACAAGAGACACGCACTAGAGGTTAACTCAAGGTAACAAGGGTAAACTCTAGTACTGTATAAAACTGTAATTCTTTTGGCATTTTAAATTATTCTTTTAACCAATGTAAATTAGTAGTAAATTATATGCCATTACTGTATTGTGATAGGTTATTTAAGTTGAATCTTTGTATTTGTATTAACAGTTATAAAAAAGGTAGGGATTGTACTATATCTAGATTTTAAACTTAACAGTTTTTTTTTGTGAAAACCAAACCATTAACATTTTTTATATTTTTAGTTTTGCTACATTGCCACCTGCAAAAATCAACCTGCAACAGAATAAGAAGCAAAATAAGAAAATGAAAAGGAAAGCAACTCAAAGTAAGTTTTTGTAATGATTTATTCCTGCGGCCGGGCGGCATGTCGTAAGAGGCGACAAAACAACCCACAGCCAGTTGGTCGGGCATTTGTCCGATTGGATGGGATGGCTACCACCCCTGGTCTAAAATACATAATTGTAGACCAGGGGATAAGGCAGATGGCTACCACCATCCCATCCATAACAACGTCCATAGGCGATGGTAACCGCTTTTCATCAAGTGGGCCGCCTGCCTGTCTGCTGAACTCGGGCAATAAAAAAAACATCATAAGCTTTATATAGTATAAAACAGTCACTTTTCATGTCTGTCTGTCTGTATATCCATTAACTCCTAAACCACGCAACAGATTTTTTAAGTGTTGTCACCATCAGTTAGATAATCTTTCAAGGAAGGTTTATTAGGCTTTTTTCCTTTTCTTCACTCACGATATATAAAAACCTAATTAATTTTTCATGAAAGTAAAATACAGCTATTTACTAGGGTTGGACCCGTGGCTAAGCCATAAGGAAAATTGATAATCTTCATAAATTATCTAAAGATACATGTGGTTTCCCCTATAGTGAGAGGCCCAAGCTTAACAGTGGGACATTTATGGGTTGATATTATTATTTTTTAACATGTGGTAAAAAGTTATAATGTGTAAAAAGTATATGTGTGTAAAATGTATAGAAAATAATTTTTCTAATGGGGATTGTTCACAAAAAAATACCCTCTGATTTTATATTTTTATTACGTAAAATAGGGCATTTTAAGATATTAATTTGAATATTTTTGTATTTTAAGCGTTAGTTTTTTAATAATTAGATTTTAAAATTATTTCTCCGATGACGTCATAAGGGACAAGTTTACATTGATTTTCTTTGCCTAAAAAACAAAAATAATAAAAGTGAGTAGTTATCTATATATAATCATAGTAATCTGTGCTACTATTTAAATGTCACTGTCTCACACTCTCATTACGTATCGTGATCATTTCAGTGTTTTTTGTCGCTAGGCTTATAGTTTTCGTGTTCAACCATTATTATTTTCTGCAGTTATCGTTAAATTTTAAAAGTGGTCTTTAGGGAAAATACATGTTACAGAACTTAAATCAAATAATGTACAGTTAGATTTTTTTTTACACCTGAAGCAGGCAAACAGGCAGACGGCCCACCTGATTGGATTTAGTAAGGTCAAATAAAGGTCAAACGCATTTCTTACAAAATACAAGAAGATCGTACGTTTTTTGGAATTTTAACTAGACAGAAATGATTAGGGACACTATTCCTCGAAATGGTTTTTCAAATAGCTAGATTGAAAAAAAGTGAACAATCCCAATTGTTTGTAGGACCTAAAAGAGAACCCCGAGACTCCATATTAGGTCAACCTGTGTCTTGGGCACTTCCTGCCTAATTCATACAAAGTTCATGAAAATATATTTTACACTAATTGTTTGCAAATGTGTGTGTGTGTGAGTAAGTGTTAAAGCTTTTCATGTTAAATGTGCTCCATTGGTCGCGGTTGCAATAATTTACACCTATTAATTGTTGGCAATGCTGGTGCTGTTCAATTCACTTATTTACAGAACCATCAGATATTGTTGTCTATTTATAAAATAATTATTACAGATCAAGTGGGTTCGCTGAAGAAACCCAAGTTCGAGAAACAAAAAAGCCAGAAGCAAATGAAAAAACCAATTAAAGTAAAGAAATAAATATATTTTTATTTTGTCTACGACTCTAGGGTTTTATTATCTACCTTTATCATATAAGTAAGTACGGCCATGGGAAGGGACAACGGAAATGCTTAACATGATACTCTGTCTGCTTGCTGCTACGAGTGGCCATAGTTTAAATGAGACATTTAACAGAATGATAAGTGACAGAATGCGTTTTAGATCGATTTCTCAACAGTTTTTTACAGTAGTTATACACACTTTATTGCGGTGAAAAAAATATATGTCAATCTTGATCATATTTCTGACGTAAACTTTGTACTCGGAACGCATTTGCGATAAATTTTCTCGATAGAAAATAATTGCAAAGTAACCTCTAAACGAGTTATTCAATCTTCGTTATTGTTATTACTGTTAATCGTACATCGCTAAAATAAATAACAGTAACATATCATATTATAACAAATAAAATTATAGAGTTTTATTCGGTTACTTAACTTAATTTGGAAGTAATTAATTATTTTATTAAAAATGACCGCAAAAATCCCGCCTGCCGGTCCCAATGTATGGAATTTATCATTCCGCAGGACGGCTTCGTGCTTAACGGTCACGTCGCTTTTTGTAGCTCCGCTGCTAAAAAGTAATTTTAAATAAATGAAGGAGCAATAATAACCAGAATTTTGACGCGGTCGCGCTGTACTTATTTGGCGTACATGGTAGAGGTCTGGTCTAAATCACAGGATGTGTGGGTTCAAACCCTATTAGTTTCACTTGATCTAGAAGATTTTTTAATTTTTATATGAAAGTTGATAAAATGCTCTGTTTCTCTTCCTAAATAATATTATAAAATGCAAGAAAATACTTTTCTAAATTTTTATATTTTATTTCATCTGGACTTTTATACTATTGACAATAAAACGTATTTAAATCAATCTTACTGGTAAAATAAAAATTCGAAAGCGCCATCTATGTTTCTCAATAGAATAACAATTGAATAAGATATTACGTTGACACGTGGATAGTTAGAAATAATATTATTATGAAGATTCAAATTCAAGTGCTCGCTCGATTTTCCTTTTCTAACTATTTTTTTTATTTAGCCCTATTATGTTTTTAACACGCTTTTATTAGCTTCACCTGTATGTATGTTTGTAACCGGGTCGAGCTTTGAGCTCGATTTTGTCCTACTTTGAATGATCAGATTTAATTCAAACTTTGCACAACTGTCAAAGGTCAATGACAATGCAATAATATGGTACCATGAAGCTGATCTGATGATGGAGTCGGAAGGTGGCCATAGGAGCTCCTGTACTAAACAAGATAGACCCGTCGTGTTTGGGCTCGTATGTTTATATCGCGTGACAATGCAATCATATGGTACCATGAAGCTGATCTGATGATGGAGTCGGAAGGTGGCCATAGGAGCTCCTGTACTAAACAAGGTAGACCCGTCGTGTTTGGGCTCGTATGTTTATATCGCGTGACAATGCAATAATATAGTACCATGGAGCTGATCTGATGATGGAGTCGGAAGCAGGCCATAGGAACTTCTGTACTAAACAAGATAGACCCGTAGTTTTTGGGCTCGTATGTTTATATCGTGTGACAATGCAATCATATGGTACCATGAAGCTGATCTGATGATGGAGTCGGAAGGTGGCCATAGCAACTCCTGTACTAAACAAGATAGACTCGTCGTGTGTGGGCTTGTATACTGCGTGACAGTGCAATAATATGATACCATGAAGCTGATCTGATGATGGAGTCGGAAGGTGGCCATAGGAACTCCTGTACTAAACAAGATAGCCCCGTCGTGTTTTGTCTCGTATGTTTATATCGCGTGACAATGCAATAATATGGTACCATGGAGCTGATCTGATGATGGAGTCGCAAGGTGGCTATAGGAACTCCTGTACTAAACAAGATAGACCCGTCGTGTTTGAGCTCGTTTTACTTATCTTGGCTAGCACTCTGCTGCTACATGATATGCAGGATCTCAAAAGATTGTTTTAAAAACATTAAAGAAAAAACAACTAAAAAATGAAAAATAAATAATAGTTTAAAAAAAAGCGCTTTGAATACACCCCTCGCTTTTTTTAAGACTCCATTCATCAGAAACCAAATGTATTAAATTTTATTATCTGTTTTTTAGTTGGATTTTTTATGAAAGCGTGTTTTTTTTAGTTTTTTTTAAACTATTATTTATATCTATTATTATTTACTTTATAGTTCTTATCTATACAGATAAATAAAAGTGAAGTGCCTGTTTGAAATCCCAAAATAAAATCTAAAAAATCGGACCAGGCGATTCCGAAAATCCTATTTATAGAATTTTTGCCTGTCTGTCTGTGTGTCTGGATGTTCCGGCTAATCTCTGACACAGCTGGATCGATTTTGACGTAATTTTCATTGGCAGATAGCTGATGTTATAAGAACTAACTTAGGCTACGTTTTTAGGGTTCCACGAAAAAAATCCACAAGTATATTTGTCTCACTGTTTGTTATCCTTTTATGGAAAGACTATTGAACCGATTTGGCTGAAACTGGGTACATATGTTATGTTAATACCGAGGGTGGCCAAGAACTACTTTTTATCCCGAAAAATGAGATAGTTTCCGAGATGAAAATATATTTGGCCGAACGGGTCTAAATGATCAAACGGCTGAATAGCCCAAATGGTCGAATTGATCGAAATGACTGAAATGGCTGAAATGTCCGAAATGGCTGGAATGGCCCAAATCACCGAAATGGCTGAAATGCCCCAAATTTCTGAAATGACTGTAATGGCTGATATGATATGATATAGCCCAAATGGCTGAAATGGCCCAAATGGCAGAAATGGCTGCAATGACTAAAATGGTTGAAATGGCCCACGGGGCCGAAATGTCTGAAATGACTGAAATGGCTGATATAGCCCAGATGGCCGAAATAACCGAAATGGCTGAAATGACTGAAATGGCCGAACGGGTCTAAATGACCAAATGGCCGAATGGCCCAAATGGTCGAATTGACCGAAATGGCTGAAATGACTGAAATGGCCGAAATGGTCGGAATAGCTGAAATGGTCGAAATGGCTGAAATGACCCAAATGGCCAAATGGCCCAAATGACCGAAATGGCTGAAATGATTAAAATGGCTGAAATGGCCCAAATGGCCGAAATGACCCAAATGCCCTAAATGAACAAAAAGGCTTAAATGGCTGAAACGACTGAAATGGCTGCAATGGCCCAAATGACCGAAATGACCGAAATTACCGAAATGGGTAAAATGACTGAAATTGCCCAAATGGCCGAAATAGCTGAATTGAGTGAATTGGCCCTAATGGCCAAAATGACTGAAATGGCTGAAATGGCCGAAATGGCTGAAATGAATGAAATGGCTGATATGGCCCAAATGGCCGAAATTACCGAAATGGGTAAAATATCTGAAATTGCCCAAATGGCCGAAAAGGCTGAAATGGCCCAAATGGCCGAAATAGCTGAATTGATTGAATTGGCCCAAATGACAAATGGCCCTAATGGCCAAAATGACTGAAATGGCTGAAATGGCCCAAATGGCCTTAATGGCCGAAATGACTGAAATGGCTGAAATGACTGAAATAGCCCAAATGACTGAAATGGCTGAAATGGCCCTAATGGCCTAAATGGCCCAAATGGCCGAAATGGCCCAAATGGCCGAAATGGCCCAAATGGCTGAAATGGCCAAAATGACTAAAATGGTTGAAATGACCAAAATGGCCGAAATGGCTGAAATGGCTTTAATGGTCCAAATGGCTGAAATGGCTAAAATGGCTGAAATGGCCCAAATTTCAGCAAATCGTTCCAGTAGTTGTTCCGTGAAAACGGAACAAACAGACAGATAGTTTCTTTCGTATTTATAATATTAATAGGGATAATAGGGAAGAGCTAATATGAATTCATTGTTATTCCATAAAACAATGAAATAATTTTAATAATATTTACCTATCTAAAAACTAATATCATTAAAATATTTTTTACTGTATCAAATTTAGTTAGAAAAAGTGAAAAAAAGATCAAATTTTATGGGGATCGAGTCCTATACCTCCTCACCACCAGAGTATTAGAATACCATTAGGCTAAACATGTTTAGTATTACAAGTCGAATTTTCAATACGTATTATAGAATAGAATAGAATAGAATAAACATTTATTGTATAAACTGTCACAATTATAAAATTACAAAGTTGTTCGAGTTTCTTGTTGGAACGACAGTTTGTCCTTTCGGACGTACAATACAGACGATTGTAATGCTGCCTGGCCATAATTACATTATTTAATCAAACAACAAATTATTAAATTAATATTTATTTATTATCCATGTGAACTCCTCTCACTTTAGGATGTGAAACACCGATTTGAACTAGGAATATACAGGCTCTAGGGAAGAAATAATATGAACACATTGGTGTTCCATAATACAATGAAATAATTTTAATAAAATTTACCTATCTAAAAAGTTCTTGGGGAAAAAAAACCTAAAGCCTGAGAGGAGGATTTGAACCCTGTACCTCCTAGTTTCTGCTGAGCATGGTAAGCCGCTGGGCTAAAGACGCTTAGGAAGTTATGTCAAAATTTCAATAGGAATTACGCATACAAACGGTCTATCTCACTTTAGGACAGTTTGTCTCGCTCTCGTGGGCTTTAGAATCAAATAAATTGAATCAAGTCGGCAAGGCGCGCGGTTCGCGTCGGTATGGTCAATTGCAATATTTCGCCACGGTCGAAGTTTTATTTGGCGCTGTTCCATCGAAGTAAATATCGGACGTGCGGGGTTGATTTTATGAAATGCCGATTTGAATTAGGCGTACATAGCCTCTTAATTAGAAAGGAACAATAGTTCAAAAAAAGGTTTTAAAAGGGTCGCCCAACCTTTCCAGGGAATCCTTTTACTGTATTAACTATTACAACTTGGTAATAGGGGGCGAGGATCATTGAGGCAAATGTACTACGTAGTACACAACTAATGGCGAGGATGGAAGAATTACCTAAACTAAACCCTTACAACCTTATTAAAAGTTGTGAAATGAAACAAAGTTTGATACAGGTACCATTTATTGACTATTTTATAGTAACACCACAAATATTCCTTTTCAATAAGATAAAAATAATTTTCCAATCACAACAAAGATCATTAAAACTTATTCCCTTACACTAAATAAAAAAAATGAGTCTACAATTTTTACTAATAGAGTACGAGAACTAAAAAAATCTACAGATGTTACTTAATGCAAAATTACGATGAATCGATAATGCCATTTAGGGAACAAAATGGAAGTAAGCCTCAAACCAACACAGTACTGGAATAATTAATTATTGTACTACTCTTCTTTCATGATATTACACAAGAAGTTTCACACAAAACTTAAATGCGTTCTTGAAGTTTGTACAAATGATTGTGTATAAGATTCACTAGTATAGTTGGTAGATTATATACATAGCTGAGAAGGGCGGGCATATATTTTTTATTCATAATTTTATTTCAGGAAAACATGTCCCATAGTATTAATACACATTAAATTACATTATTCAGATCAAAATTAATACACACATATTGAGTTCTCGTCTGGTGCGATCCCGATTCTTAGATTCGTATAGCATCTCGCACTAGACACTGTTAGGTGAAATAAAATTAAGTACAGTAAGTAATAGTTGACTGGTTCGACACGCATTTAAATTTTGCGTCTGTATGGATGTTTGTATTTAAATTAATAAACACAAATGCGATATAAATATATTGGATTATAATTTTCATATGAATATTTTTTAAATTACTAATTGCAATTGTACAAAAAATAACAAAATAATCGATAGACGCAGCGAGCTCACAACGCCTAAAATGCTTCGTTAGCCATTCCACAAGGCTACCGCGATCGTTGTCGTCGTTGCGAAAACGTCACTAATGACGTCATCATTTCCGATCACACAACGTGGGTCGAATAACTATTCCATTTGGTTTTACGATTGTAACGCCGACAAGCAAGTGGAACGGGAAAAATCGAGGTCGTTGTGAGTCTCTAATGGAACATAGCTACGGTAATACTATGCAAAAATGAATCTGCACAAACGTCGAAGTTATAATGGCTAAAAGCCCGGTTTACGTCTCCATTATTTAAGCAGTTGGTTAACTTGTGAAACAGTGAGTCCTTACTATCGGTTGGACAAAAACAAACAGTTTAGTAATGACTTGTCGATTAATAGCCGGTTCCTATATCTTACCGATTGTTCATTTGCATTACTATCGGTTAAAATTGACACAAGCTCCTTACAACTAATGTCAAAATTCAACCGAAGGGAGGGCAAGGGAATGAATAACGAGTTATAGAAGCCGGCCAGTAGTAGAAGTCTGTCCAACCTGGAGGAGTTTACTCGCTTATTGAGCAAAGTAACTAAATACTAATGGCCTTACTTATAATCGTTTGTTAAATTTTAAGAAACTGCTAAGCAAATGATTAACGAAAATCTTACCCATAAACTCCTCTTAAGGATAAGAGGTGGTGGTAAAGTAACTCATAAATGACTGACAAAAATAACCAACATCGAGAGGTAGTTTAAGTGACTGCTAAGAGGCAAGATGGCAAGTTTTATTTGAAACAGCCATCGATTAGGGGCTTCGGAGTCCCTTATTTAAGAGATAGCTAATCCTTTCTTAACGAGATTATTATAAGTAAGGCCCTTAGTTAATACAAATGTAAATCAGGCTTAAACAATGGATTTTTTTTAATTCCAGTATTTTGTCAGAGGTTTTGTGGAAGATCAGCGCTGGTATGAAACTAGCATTATGCTGAGTAAAAGAGCCTTTTTAGGACATCACAATTAATTGATAGATATATCTTCATGTAACACTTTTTGTAACTTGTCCCAAATAAATGTTATTTCTTTTTTTTTAGAAATCTAGACTGTCCATTAACCCTAGGGTTTCATTACACGTAACTTAATAAAAAGACATTCAAAACACATTTATGGTATAGCACACTACAACAATTAAACATGATGCAAGTAAACTAGATTTGTTTTACACCTACGTAGGGTATTATATCGAGGGCTTCATAACAAATGGGCGTATAGACAAAAGTGCAGTTTTACATAAAGGACAGGAAGGAAAATCGTGAATAAAACAAAAGTAGTTGATTGTATAAGGGTGAAATTTAGAATACCCTTCTATTTAAGAGCACTTGCATACCGGTAAGATTTTTAAATTGTAATATGTATAGATTTTTGGCAACCAACAAAAAATGATCATTTCTTATGAAGCCCTCGATATCATTATTGGCATCTACTCAATTATTGGCACCCTATTAATTTATTCAAAACATACAGATTTTTTATTATTATGTAGCGATACTATGATAATAATTAGAGATGTCACGAATATTGGGTTTCTTTTGGTATTCGGTATTCGCCCAAGCTGAATATTAATGGCATTTCTAGTTAAAACGTAGTTAATAATTATTAATAATTTGTGATTGAAATATATATATTTTTGAGTAATATTTATGTTTTTTCTTTCACGATTTGTAATACGCTATTAATCCGATTACTACGCAATACTGGGCTGTATACTGAATAAAAGCCAAATATTCGTGGCATCTCTAATAATAATGATATTATTAGATTAACACTATTGCTCACTAAATAAACATTTATAAAAAAATCACGATTACAAAAATAATTAGCCTTTGTAAAATAATTAGCAGCATTATCGCTTAATTTAATGTATTCCAAGCAACCTAATTTAAAGAATAATAGATACTATAGTAGAATTATTTTGTCGGTGCAGTTTGAGCCATAAAATAAAGCGAATATTTCGCTCTCTCTTCCACTCACGGGCCTTATGGGCGGGCATAGTGATGCGCATTATTGTTGTCGGTAAGCGTTATCGATAGTGTATTTAGTTTTGTCATTTTGTGGGTTAGTTATAAACATGAAAAAAATAACAACGTATTTATTAAAATAAGAATAATAATGACTTATAATAAATGATTAATTTATTATTTATTAAATATGTTAAAAAAACTATAAGTACAAAAGTTTAGAATGTTACAATTTATATTAAAAATAAATATCTAAGTTTAAAATTAACAGCCAAAAAGATAATGATTTTTATAAGATTGATAATCTGTCTTTGATAAGAATGAGTTTTTATCGATAATGGCGTTGCTCCCGCGCAACACGCTCACCGCCTTAGCCGGGCTGAGGCTGAGCTTGATTTATGACCCAAACTGCACGGACAAAATAATTCTACTATAGATAGAACATAAATATATATGTTTATTAGTTACAACAAAAAAATGAAGATTTCTTTATATCTTTCATTAATAGATTGACTAAGTGCCAATCATTGGGTGGGATGCCAACAATGGTTCACCCTAATTTATTAAAAACCACTTTCTGCATAAATAAATGACATTGTTTTACAATTAATATTAACCACTTAAATTGATCTAATGAATGTACACAGTACATAATTATATAGTCGGGTCATCTATCTTGGACTGGTGTGGATTTAAGGAATACACCAAAATACAGGATCTCCAAGTTAAATGAAATCTTTATTTAATTAATAGTATCCATTGTCTTGAAGGTATTTTGACAAACTTGATCAAATCATGACAAATTAACATCTACGGAGATGGTAGGTACTATTTCGTAACAATAAATTCTCATACAGTCTATAATCAAATATCGTAAAGGACTCTGCATTTTTTTAGAACGAGCACTATATATTACTAAATGATAACAAACTGCAAAAATACATAAATAAAATCAGTTTTATTTTGTACACAATTTAAATATTTTTTTAAATTACACTTTTCAAATATGAATACAACACTATAAAATAACTGAACATACCTGTCAAAATACCCCATCCAATGACGTGCGTGGACCGAGTTTACTCTGCTTCATCATTCAAATTAACTATGACCGGTCTCTCGTCATCTTCATCAGCATCCAGACCCGTAAAATCCCATTGCAATTTATCAGTGAGGTTCTCCTTGAACCTCTCAATCATGGTCAACAGGCGTCCGTCAACCTTACTGACATATGCCGTACGAAAGAATTCCCTCAACTTTTTGTATACAAGATTTTTGTTCATGACAATATCGGCCAGAAAGTCTTCGGGCATCTCCTCGATTTGGATCTCTATGGTTCTTATGAAATGGAAGAACACGCTCCGGTATTTGTGTATGGCGTCGTCGCAGGAGCATATGAGTATCACGAGATTCTTCCAATGTTCGAAAGCTTCTAAGGAATGACCGATTAAGAAGCAAAGGTATGCGAATTGTAGCTCGCCTATTATGTGGAGGGGCCTGTAATGCAATAAATAAATAAATAATCGGCAAATAACACATATACTGTATATTGTCGGCGATGATCGTCTTTTTGATGCTCGACTCCAGACTCTAGAGCACAGACGCCAGGTCGCGGGGCTGACTGTGTTCTATTGGATACATTTCGGGGAGTGTTCCTCAGAATTGCACGAGCTGATTCCTCCATCCCCTTTTTACCATCGGACAACCAGACGGACCGGTTTACGCCACCGTTACATGGTGGAAACACCACCAATCAGAATCAAGCGTTCCTCATCTTTTCTGGTGCGCACAGCCGAAGATTGGAATAATTTGCCAGAGTCTGTTTTTCCTGACAAATATAATCTTGAAGTCTTCAAATCACGAGTGAATAGGTATCTTCTAGGTAAGCGTGCTCCATCCTCGCCTGCGTCATCACTCAACATCAGATGAGACAGTGGTCAAAAATTGTGTTATGGGTAATATATTGTTACAACCTAGGCAAAGACAAACACGAATTAATTTTCATATATGTTAATGTGTCACTGTTTTAAGTTGGTGTACAATAAAGAGTATAGTTGTTGTTATTGTTGTTGAATTCCACCTGCATATCTGTAAAAAATACATTTTATTATGTGTCGGCATTTGAATTAATTATAATTCGTTTTTGATCGTCTTCTTTTGTTTACTTATTTATTGGCATACGTTTCTAGAGGACAGCCCATTGTTTTATTGTACCCGTTTATGGCCGCTTAGGGCGACTCAGTAGCCAGGTGTTTCGGATTAAGTCGACTACGATACGGGCACACTGCATTTGTGCAGTATAAAACAATGGCCTGATTGACGGAGGGTGGCAGTCGAGCGAGAACCACGATCAAAGCGAGTACACACGGTACTACAATCGGGAATCTAATAGTGACGACTTTGCGAGTTTTATTGAATTACGACCTTCTGCATCACATTTGGACTTGTTGTGTTTGGTTATATATGCACCTGTGTTATACGTGTTTGTATAGTTCTAATAAACTCTATAGTAATTCTAACAGCATTTTAATTTGAGTTCCACTAAACTCGTAATAATATATACAACAGAGCCTGTCCCAGAGAGACAGACTATAGCAAATCTGATTCAGATTCAGCACATTGAAATACATAAGAATATATAAATCCGGTCAAAGTACAGACCACTTTTGGTGGTCCAGTGTTTTTATTTGACCCAAGTCATAAACAGATAAACACACACATTGTACATGCTAAAGCTAAGCAAATTTTACTTATTGGTAATATATGATGACCACTCTCGGGCCGATCCCAGACACCTAGATTATAGTAAATAACGGAAAGTTTGTTTACGAAATATACCATGCCAGGAATCGAACCCGGGCCTCTGTGCTGCAGTGAGGTCAGGCCACTCAGGTTTGGCCCACTTAACCAAAGAAGCTGTAAGTAATAGTAAAAATGTTCCTTACTCATCATGCTGTGCAATCATGAGTTCCAAAGAATATGACTGATCTAAATAATGTTTGGTGATTTCCTCAGGTGTTGAACCCGGTGGGTATTTGTCACGTGGTATTTCTGTAAACCTCATTGACATGCCTGTAAATAGTATACATCCTAAGATTAGAGCAGTACAACATGGAATGTGACTAAACTGTCATGTAAACATTTCATATTCTGATTTTAGACCAAACTATTTCATCCTCAAAGGCACATTTGCAATGTAGGACTTCTTATAATCGCCTCATCAATCTTAAGGAATGGCTTAGCAAGTGAATAGTGAAAATCTTACTTATAAACTTCTTTTAAGGATAAAAGGTGGCTAAGTCACACTTAAATGGCTGTTAAAAATTTCAAAAAGTTAAAAGGCAGGATGGCAATTTTTATTTGAAATAGCAGATTGTCGCCGAATACGGAAATACGGACCGAATCTGTGTATACAAAATATACCAGTAAATATAAAAGGCAACTGGAACAAGTGAATGAGTTTGTATATCTTGGATGTGCTTTTAGCAGGGATGGAAGGTACACCGCTGACATAGAAAGAAGAGTAAATTTGGGGAATAGTGTGAATGGAGCGTTAGGTAAACTTCTAGGCGCTAAAAACGTCAGCCAGAAGGCCCAGCTTACCATACACAACGCGGTTCTGGTACCTACGCTCACGTATGGAAGCGAGAGTTGGGTATGGAACAGAGAGCATGAAAGTAGAGTAAACGCGGTCGAGATGCGAGCACTGCGCAAAATCTGCGGAGTGACGCTCGCGGACCGCGTTCGTAATACCGAAGTAAGAAATAGAGTTGGTCTGAAAGAGAGTGTCGAGGTGAAGGTAAGGAAAGGAATGCTCCGGTGGTTCGGGCATGTGGAAAGAATGTATGATGAAAGAATGACTAAACAGATATACAATGCAAAAGTGGATGGATGCAGAAGTCGCGGAAGGCCACGACACACCTTCCATGATCAAATTGATCATGTGTTAGCAGAAGGTAATATTAGGAGCCTTAAGAACAGACGAGCGTACATGACAAGAGCTATGAATGTCAAAGAGCAAGTGAGGTGTGTGAGAATGGGCCTGTGTGGCGCTCTGTTGTTCGTGCCTACCCCGCAAGGGATCTGGCGTGAAGTTATGTATGTATGTATAAAAGGCAATAAATTTGCGGCGCTACCGTATCTAAAGGGCTAATATTTAAAGAAAATGCTAAAAGTTTTATAAAAGTAAACAATATAAAATCACAGTATAATTAAAAAGTAATTACTTAACTTTGAACATATTAAATATTTTCACTCAAGAATTATTCCATAATTTAATAAAATTAATAAACATTTAAATTATTCATATAATAAGTAGGGGTCTTGGCAGACGTTGTTCTGCCCTGAAAAAATAAAAATCTAGAACTCGATATCCAGCACCAAGTATTTTGATTCGACTGATGGGTTACATTATTGAGTTATAGTATGGATCCCTAATTTTATATAGCCTATATTTTAAGCAAGGAATATTTTAAGCAAGGATAAATCTAGCATTGGAATTGTGAAAGAATTTTTGAAATTAGTCTAGTTGTTTTAAGTTTATTCATTACAAACATACAAAAATATCTTTCCCCTTTATAATATTAGTATGCATTAAAAGTGTTAAATTCCTGTTGAGTATACGAGTGACTGGTTTGGTGCTCTGTGACTGTGCATTATTTTCAGGAATCATCTCAGTTTATATTCAAACTTAATTATGATCAAGAAATGTTATGTTTATGCATATAAAATTAGACACATTAGTAAAGTTCTACAGAAACTACACAGCTTGTTATTGTAGTTTTAAGTAGCAAAACATTCCTAGGTTTAAAATTAAAGGCAGTCTCTAATCCCAATCCTTTTTTAATAGATGACTATCAGCTTTTCTATTTCAAAATGATTTTTTGTATATTATGGGCTTTGAGTTATCAGAAACTGGTTTATTTGTAAGATTAGAATTTATTTACAATGATTTATAAGCATTTATTGAATTGAAGAGAAGTTAAAATATTAGCATTTGGTATTAAGATACATAAAAATATCAACAAAATAATATAAGAGGTTGGTTTCAAATTGCTAATATTCTTGGGCCTTATATGGTATTGTGGCCATCATCATCATCATCTTTTATCAACAAATAAATCTTAAAATAAGTTTGGTAAAACTGACCAGGTGCTGGCTTTAAGTCTGGTAACATCGCATCCTCCTTTTCTTCTCGAGTAACTCTTTTAGCCCTTTTTGCATCTGATTGACCAGGAATATTTTCTTGACTACCCTCTTTAGCAGATCCTTCTGAATTTCCCTCTTGACTGTCTGTAGAAGATTCTGTTTTAACTCCTTTTGGTCTTTCTTCATCTGTCATTGAGAGGAGTTCGACTGATGCCCTTATCATCCCATTCTCTGGTGATAATTTGCTTGCAAGCTCAGCTGTAAAATTGATAAAAAACATGTCATTTTAAAAAATAGCTTTACAGCCTTTACATATAAATAATAAACCTTTATTTGTGTAAGAACAGAGAATGGATACAACTTCCTGTGGCCAGATGGTTCGGAAATGTGGAAAGAATGTATGATGAAAGAATGACTAAACAGATATACAATGCACTAGTGGATGGATGCAGAAGTCGCGGAAGGCCCCGACACCTTCCATGATCAAATTGATCATGTATTAGAAGAAGATGAGTGTGCATGACAAGAGTTATGAATGTCAAAGAAGCAAGTGACTTATGTAAGAATAAGCCTGAATCTCTCTGAATGCTCTGTTGTTTGTGCCTACCAAGCAAGGGACCTGGCGTGAAGTTATGTATGTATGTATGTATAATTAAGAACCACACACCTGTTATTTGTGAAGAAAGAAGCTTCCACTTCTGCCATATCTCATAAGGATATGGAGCTAAGTGCCTGTCCAAGTTGAATAAGTTATCTTTTAAGCGTTGAATGCTCTCTTCACTTATTTCATCTTTACTCATGTCCTCTGTCTTTTTATCCCACATTTTTACCAGGAATTGTTTTTTGTGGAAGTAGTGCATGAAACCCGATCTGAAAGTTATATGGATATGAATCTTAATACAATAGAATTACATTACATTTATAACATAAATTCTTCCGCATCATTATTATGTCAGTCTCCACAATCAAAAGTACATACACCTGGGGCCTTGAACCCCTTGAATACACAGAAAAATAATTGGACCAAATCCTACAACTTGATTTAGTGCCACTTACCTGGTTCAATTGTGAATATCAGCCATCCCGACACCCACTCAAACATACACAAAAAGTTTCCTCAAAATTATGAAACCTGCTAGCAGCACTACCTACCGGGACCAATTGTTAATATAATTCTCTGATCCACTTGAACACACATAAAAAACCATCACAATCGATATTACAGATTAGGAGTTCAGTGACACCACTGCCCACCACAGCTACAAGAATACACACAACAAATTTCATCAAAATTGGTTCAATCATTGTGTACAAAGATTTCAGAGATATAATATATGAACAGAAGAATTTTTTAATACAGATTTTTAGGCTAGACCCTCCCGGACATTTACAGCATACCATACTAGTTTTCGCAGAATCCGGTCAATGCTTTAGGAATACATTGAGGACAAACATACAAACATTGATTTTTATAGATATATAGATTATTTAAGCAAGAAACCCTTTCGGGTGTGATTTTACCACAGATTTATCACAGTCTAATTTGGAAACGCATATTGAACAAACATACAAACATTTTTGGACCAGAAACCCTTTTGCGCGTCTCTGATTTGATCGTCTTGAATCTGATCAATGGTTTAGGAGGGCATCGACGACAAACATACAAACATTGATTTCAATTTATAACATTGATGGATAATACTCGATCACCAAAATAAATAATTTGAAATATGCACATACGTAATACCTTCTTAGCCAGACGTCGTAAGACAAAAAAATATATGTAAAACACTGTTTTTTATGCTTACAGTGACCTTTAACTAAGTTATGAACTGTGTTACAAGTATACACATGTTTTTATCGATTTAACCTCGTGTTATAAAAATAACTCACCTCGAAGCTATGTCTCCTGTGCCTTTGCTAACGGCAGAATAATGGATATAATGTAAACCCGGCGGTATCATCTTTATACCTCGAAAATCTTCATCTGTATTCCAACATTGCATGTCGATGCCAAATTGCGTTTCCTGAGGCACACCGAGGAAAACAAACGTACCACCTTCAACAAGAAGCTTTTTTGCTGTCTCCTGGTCCATTTTTCACCGGTAACTGCGACACAAGTCAATAAAATGTGATAAAAATACAAATAATCAATATGTTTACATTCGGTAGGCACTAGGTATCTGAAAACGTCAATTTTATGTCAATTCTTTTGATAATGTTGTTGTTAAATTTGCCATAGTGGCAGGCAAATGAACTGAATTCTTACAGCCTTGTCAATAAATTTGCAAGGGAATGGGAAACGGGAGTATCGAATATTCAAATATTTGATATATTTTACATAAACATTAGTATTTTTTTCTGCTTTCTATCGTGAATTCGCTATATCGTAAAAAAGCGTAAACAACGCGTGCGCGAGTGTGTTCGTGTGGAAAAATGGACAAAGAAACTTCTTTGCTGCGGCCGCACTTGCGTTAGTGTAAAACAGATAAACTATGGCGGAATGCGTTTTATTCAAAGCGTTACAAAATAAACTATAGCTACAATAGTGTATATATATTTACTTACGTTATCTCTTGTAGCCGCAGACGTCCGATCGCCACGGCGGCCGCTCACAAACTGTTGCGGACAGAATCACTCCACTGACGTCACCCCCGTAAAGCCCGTGCGACCACGCCCCGCCTACCGCGGGGACATAGCTCGCTCCGTTAGCTGCTAAGCGTCTGCATTTTTGTAGTACTTTAGTAAGCGCGGAGCGAGCCTACATCATGCATTCCTGAACTGCAATTCAAACACACAACATTGTTTTACTTCTACTTGAAGACCTCAAAAGTGGTGACCCCGCAAGAAAACCACCTTCTGAAGAAAGGATCATCTCGAAACAAAATTCCTGCAGGATAGAAAACTCTGCTCGTCTGTTTAGCCGATCAAGCTCAGACAATATGGAAGATTGCAGTAAAGCAGCAGCAGCCAGCCATGAACTGAAGGAAGTATCCGGCCTCGCTTTGACACCAAGAATTCCACCACTCTGGCGCGACAGATTAAGGCTATGGTTTGTCCAGTTTGAAGCCATCGTCTCGGCACAGAAAAAAGGCGACAAGGCGATGTATGAACTCGTCGTTGGACAACTGGAACGACAGGATATCGACGAAATAAGTGACATTTTACTAAACCCACCCGCTGACAACAAATACGACACCATCAAGAAGAGACTCCTCAACGTATACGAAGAATCTGAACAGAGGCAACTACAGCGACTAATCTCTGAAGTGGAACTTGGAGAATTGAAGCCATCACAATTACTAAGGCGTATGCAACATCTAGCTGGCAACAAAGTGTCTGAAACAGCGCTCCGCCTAATGTGGATCAGTCACCTGCCACCAGCAGCCCGTGCAGTACTGGCCATCAGTGAAAATATTGCCAAGCAGTCTCAACTTAGTGAGCTTGCGTTGGTGGCCGACAAAGTCGTCGAAAACTCCACACCAACAAACCCGATCTTCGCAGTCACTACAAGAGCGACGTCACCGCCACAGCCACAATCACCTACAAATGCATTCAGCGAGCTTCACTCAAAAATCGACTGCCTCACCCAAGAAATAGCTGAGCTGAAGACTAATCAACACCGAACGAGACCTTTCTATCGTAACTCATCAAGATCACGTTCCCGAGAGCGATACAATCAGAACCATCCCAGCCAAACTATCTGCTATTATCATCGTAGATTTGGAAATGCAGCCAGAAAATGCACACATCCCTGCAATTACCAGAAACCGGCGGAAAACTAAGCACAGCGTTGGATGCGGCGGAATCCGACGCCCACATTACTTCTCACCGCCTATTCGTCTATGACCGCAAATCACGGCTATCTTTTCTCATCGATACCGGTGCAAACGTATCGGTACTACCGCGGTTCGGCAACATCAAAGCCAAGCCTACGAACTTTTCACTATATGCCGCCAACAACACAGTCATTCCAACATATGGCGAAAAGACATTGGAGCTGGATTTGAAACTGCGTCGGCCTTACAAGTGGAAATTTATCATCGCAGCAGTGAGCAAGCCCATTATCGGAGCCGATTTTTTGAAGCACCACAAGCTACTCGTTGATGTTGCAAGCCGATGCCTTATTGATAAGGTGACAAACCTCTCAGTACAGGCACCAATAGTCAACGCAACGGAACCCACAATACGCAGCATCGACGTGGAACAAAAATACCATCGCATACTAGCCGCTTTCCCCGACATTACTCGCCCATCGTGCTTCAAAGAAACACCAAAACACAATGTTGAACACTACATAGAAACGAATGGCCCACCACTCCACTGCCGCACTCGTCCACTCGCACCGCACCGCTACATGGCCGTCAAAAAAGAATTTGAAGATATGATGCAGCAAGGCCTATGTCGTCCCAGCAAGAGTCCATGGTCAAGCCCACTACACGTGGTACCTAAGAAAAATGGGGATTTACGTGTATGCGGCGACTACAGACGTCTCAACACAGTTACTATAGACGACCGATACCCCGTACCACGACTTAAAGATTTCACGTACTTATTACACGGGAAGAAAATCTTCAGCACACTCGACCTAAACAGAGCCTACAATCAGCTACCAGTCCAAGAAGCTGACATACAAAAGACTGCCATCACAACACCATTCGGACTTTTCGAATTTCCCAGAATGGTACCAGGGCTCAAAAACGCAGGCCAAACTTTCCAACGATTTATCCACCAAGTTCTCAATGGACTCGATTTTGCATTCCCGTTCATCGATGACGTCATCATTGGATCAGAAAATGAAGAACAACATGAACACCATTTGAAAACAGTCCTACAAAGACTTGACGCCTATGGTATAACTATCAATCCATCAAAATGCGTATTTGGAAAGAAAAATTTGACATTCCTGGGATATGACGTGTCAACCGAAGGTATAAAACCACCACAAGAAAAAGTTCAAGCCATTACTGACTACCCCCGGCCAGCAAACATCGAAGAGCTCCGTCGATTCCTCGGTATGATTAACTTTTACCGTGACTCCATACCGAAGGCCGCAGAACTCCAAATACCACTCAACACTTACCTACATAACTGCAAAAAGCGGGACAAAACAAAGATCGAGTGGACAAAAGATGCCGAAGAAGCATTTGAAGCGTGTAAGGCCAGCATACAGACCGCAGCCTTACTCGCTCACCCATCACCATCAATGTCAGAACCAATGACGCTCATGTGCGATGCATCCAATACATGTGCCGGCGCCGTCCTTCAACAGCGCACTAATGGCAAGTGGACACCGCTAGGGTATTTTTCGAAGAAACTATCCGACGCCCAACAACGATACAGCACTTTCGATCGCGAACTACTTTCAATCTACATGGCCGTTAAACACTTCAGGAAGCTATTCGAAGGACGAACACTCATCATCTACACAGATCACAAACCACTCACATACGCCATTCACAAACCGCCATCCGACAGCGAGACCCAACGACGCGCCCGCCAGCTACTTTTCATTAGCGAGTTCACAACTGACATAAGACACGTAAGCGGCAAAAACAACCCCGTAGCCGACGCACTATCACGCATTGAAACAATCGACGTACCTGCATTAATTAATTTTGAAGAACTCGCTAGCGCACAAGAAAAGGACACCTGCCTACCCCAGATCTGCAACAGCCAATCGTCCAACGTAAAAATCAAAAAGATCGTAATTCCCGGCTCGACAAAACCAATATACTGCGAAACATCAACAGCATACATCCGTCCTTATCTACCTGATGACTATCGTCGCATAGCATTCAACGCGCTGCATAATATTAGTCACCCTGGAATACGAACTACACGCAAGATGATACAACAGCAATACTTTTGGCCATCTATGAACACCGATATTGGAACATGGGCAAAAACATGCGTACCGTGCCAGCGCGCCAAAATACAACGACACACACACAGCGAACCCGCAGCGTTCCCGCCAACCGAACGCTTTCAACATCTACACATAGATATAGTTGGACCGCTTACTACAACAGCGCAAGGACACAGATACCTACTCACGATGATCGACCGCGCGACTCGTTGGCCCGAAGCAATACCACTCAGTGAGATAACAGCGGAACAAGTTGCCAAGACTGTTTACGACCAATGGATAGCTCGTTTTGGTTGCCCTACAACTATTACCTCGGACCAGGGTCGACAATTTGAGAGCCAGCTATTTCAATCATTAACTAGACTACTCGGAATAGAGAAAACCAGAACGACCGCCTATCACCCACAAAGCAACGGGATAGTTGAACGATGGCACCGCACGCTTAAAACAGCACTAACCGCCCGTTTGCAAAACGGCGGAAAATGGACGGACGAACTGGCAACGGTGCTACTCGGCCTACGAAACGCTGTGCGTGAAGACACAAAAACGAGCGCCGCGCAGTTAACTTTTGGCACAGCCCTACGTGTTCCCGGAACCTTCATAACGCCTACCCAACCACAAAGTATACCACTACACGAAGATTTCGTTCATAAACTTCAAGCAACTATCAGAAGCCTAACTCCAACCACAGACACTACACACGAGAATAATCTGAAGACATTTGTACATCACGACCTAGCAACATGTGAAAACGTATTCGTCAGAGTCGACGCCGTGAAGAAACCACTTCAGCCTCCCTACGAAGGACCCTACCCAATCCTGGAACGAAATGATAAATTCTTCAAAATTAAGCTGCCTGGAAGAGAAACCAACGTCTCTATCGACCGTCTGAAGCCCGCCTACGTCCTGAAGCTGTGCACTACGCCAACTCACCCTGCAGTTGGAAACCAGAAGGATGCCTTAAAAAAGGCAGTTGGCAGTAAAGATCGTTGCGGAAACATGGTTGCCTTGAAAAAGGCAGTGTGTGACGACCATACGGACGCCTTGAAAAAGGCAGTTGGCAACGAAAATTTTCACACCCGCAGTGGACGTCGAGTCAAACCACCGGTACGCTTCGCTTGAGGGGGAGCCCTGTAGCCGCAGACGTCCGATCGCCACGGCGGCCGCTCACAAACTGTTGCGGACAGAATCACTCCACTGACGTCACCCCCGTAAAGCCCGTGCGACCACGCCCCGCCTACCGCGGGGACATAGCTCGCTCCGTTAGCTGCTAAGCGTCTGCATTTTTGTAGTACTTTAGTAAGCGCGGAGCGAGCCTACATCATGCATTCCTGAACTGCAATTCAAACACACAACATTGTTTTACTTCTACTTGAAGACCTCAAAACTCTCAATATTTAACGTCATTAGCAATGTCGCATCTTAAATAACGTATTAAGCCCAACGACATAACTACATGAAACGGCCCGGCCTGTATAACACTAACACAGATGAAGCGGTTCCTGTATATGATTACATAATATTTACTATTAATATATAAAAATAAAAACTCTGTCTGCTGTCCGTCCATCTCTTCATACGTTCATTGCATCCATCTATTCGTCCATCCGTCCAAAACTCCACATTTGTGGAAAATCCTACCACATAGGTTCACATCGACATCATCAGAGGTACCCTGGAGAATTCGCATCCTTAAATATCCGATGAAAACAAAGAATCCGTGGATATAGGTTCGCGTGTGAGCGGGCGAATGGAAATTTACATCCTAATTTCCCAAAGGATTACAACGGGTGGCTGATTCGTCAGCTAGGTAGTAAAAATCGAATACATCAATGTAGAGTGATGAAGATAATTTAAAGGGATCGTGTGTATTATATTGAAAATATTAGTTGATGCCTTCAAAGTGTCTTAAAAGTATTCTTATTTTTTTTCTTTCGCCTCCCTGTCATAAGGGAAGCAAGAGGGTTTTATGTTTCTTTTGTTTTTAAAATATTTTTCTACCTTAGTACTCGAGTCGATTACACATAGTTTATTTATATCTACATATCTATTTATATTTTTGTTTTTATACCTATACTTATATACCTTATATATAACTTTTCACCGCTAAGTTAAGACAACGTTGTAATATTTTAGTATAAGTATGTATTAATATCGATAAATGAAATAGATTATAACTTATCTATTTTACTTAACGCTATTGATACATAGACTTGACTAATTGACTTTTGTTGATTCTGGCTTCGACGGCTTTGGCATTGATTTTGCCAATGTCGCCGTAACGAAAAGTGGCAGATGAATTTTTGTAGCAAATTAAAAAAAAAATGTCCGGTACAGTACAAGACACAATAAGGTTTTCTGTGTACCCTGTAGACAGAATAAAACACAATATAAGTAACTATAAGTAAGTATAACTAAAGATAAATGTTATTATAACAGTAACTATAGCAATTCCGAAGGCATTTCAATTCGGGTCCTGTAGCTCGTAACAATACATAAAACAAATAATATACGGATATAACTCACATACATATACTATACTGAACATACAAAGCATAGGTCACTAACATTAATGCTTATGGTTCCTAGAAGGCTGGCTACGTCACGTCCACCGCCATACTAATCAGTTGTCTGAGGCACCAGCTTACTTTAATTAAAATCGAAATACATCTAGAGTTGTTAAAACCCGTTAATTGCTAGCAACAGCTAGACTAAAGCGCTAGTCGGCTCAGCGGTAGTGGTGCTCGAGACGCGAAATTCGTCACCTGTACAAAATAATTAGGCAAAAAAATCCTGTAATACAAAAATACAGGTGTAGAGCTGTGTTGCCCACTCGACGTCGAAACTCGGAAATTTCGGTGGGAATTTTATTCAAAAAACGATTTGATCGAGCGTGCTCGTTCGTCTGACGAAATTATAAGTGGAAAACAAATCTGTATGGATTGCAGTTATTTTTAGGATTCCGCAGTCATTTTGGTAAAAAATATCTTTAAGGCTGATTTACATTGATCCAGCAACTGACTTCAAAATGTTTAATATTGAAGTTTGTCAGAGTTGATAGCGCTGTACTTATTATAGGTAAACGCACCTATCCTAGCAGAATGTGGATTCGTGACGGATAGTTAGGTACGTTAGTAATTTCAGATCACTGGTCACTATGTTTTGGACAATAGTTTTAAATTGTTCAAGTGAAACTTCTTTATCGGCGTTGGAAAAAAAATTACCGTCACGTTTTTCGGTTACACGTCACATATTTATATTGGACTTGGAACTCTTTATGTATATGAGATTAACTTTTCAATGACATTGCCAAAATTGTGGCATACTCTAGAACAGGGGTGGTGGCCGTCCAGTCGGGTAAACTCCCTATCACCTGGCTGTGGGTTGTATTGTCGCCTCTTACGACAGAACGCCCGACCGGAAGAAATTGTATTCTTTCTCCGTTCCTGCACGGACATATAAAAGGATTTTCAAATAAATTGTTTTAAACCAGATTCGTTTAGTAGTTTTGCGCTACATAGAGTAATTTCTATTAAAGGGTTTTATTAATATCGTAGGCAAATAAAAGCTGTGCACATTTGTGATGTATGCGGAACCCTTCATCGTATGTGTGTTGACACACACTTGTGTTTTATTTTAGGTTTACCATCTACCATCCAGCTATGATTCAATACGTTTGGCGTAGTGGCTACACCATTGACTTTTGCTGATGTGACTTTTTAGTATTTGTTTCCGGTGTAGATGTACATATAACTTTTGACTATCATTTACATGTTTATTACACCCTTGCCGTATATTATATTACACTAGAACTTCGTATAGTACATTCTTTATCTTTGTTCTAAATATTTTAGAAAAGGTGAAATTTCACAATAATAAATTTCTTCCGTGCAGAATCTGAGAAAGAATACATTTTCCTGCGACCGGGCGGTCTATCGTAAGAGGCGATAAAATTACCCACAGCCAGATGGCTACTGCCCCTGGTCTAGACTGTGCCACTATAACCTTGAATTGTGTTCCGGCATTAGTGGCCAGCTTTCAGTCTCCCTTTAGAGAGCAGCAACACATTGGTAGTACCTGAGGACCAACAAACGTCCATAGGTGATGGTAATCGCTTTCGATGGACCGTCTCCTTCTCTGCTGAACTCGTGCAGTAAAGTTATAGAAGTTCAGTAGTAAAGTGTCTCTAATAGAGTTCTAATGGAGGTTCAAAATTTGGTCAGAGGGCTCGAGCTACTTTCTGACCAAATAAAGGTACATATCATTACAATGACCACGTTCTGATGGTGGTGAAAAACATTCTAGGAAGACCTGCACATCAATATTAATGATATTAAAATCTAACTGTCCATCATGGATGCCATCCCAAACTTGACAATTATTATTGCAGTCCTTTCTCTTGAAATTGTCTTGTCTTGTTCTGATATTGCTTAGACGGACAATATTTACATTTTAAGATTATTTCTAATTGGGCTTCAACTAAAAATCTTTAGCTTGCACAATTTATAAAGCTTGCAAAATTTTAATTGCTAAACGTTAAAATGAATGTAGTTTCAATAAAAATCCTGAAATACGAAAGTGATGTATTCAATATAAATAAAATAAAAATATTATTAAAATTATCCCAACATGCATTATGTACGTTCAATCCTTACGCAATGCAAATGACTCTTCGAATATTCCAGATGTAGTTATTGTTAAAATCTGTATATTGTCCCCAGTATAAACATCCCTTTCAGCGGCACTTATAAATACATCTTTTAGAATAGCTGTACCTTTATTCAAATCTATAATATTTTCAACAGCACAAGTCATATTATTTAAACCTATTTGATTGTCCAGTATTGGTTGAATTAATGCTCCAGCGGTACCACTCGCTTTGAACATTGTCCTTTCACAATGTCCTACAACGTCGTAACTGAAGATACAACCACTGCCACTTTCATCTATCCCAGCTAGTATAGGCAGAACAAAGTACGGAAAGAACCGTTTGTAATATAAGATTGTCGTTAACATTTGGGCCAATGCTGGTGTTGATATTGTCCTCTCGTTGTCATATTTGTATATCTGCATTCTTCCCTTTATCACTTGGTTGAATGCTAGAGCGTCGCCCCAAAAGCCAGTCAAGCCAAGCACAGATTGATCTGAGAGTTGAAACAGTTTCTTCTGTTCTCTTGTGAATATTGAAAAGTCCGCGCTAAGGCGTGTATCGGCTCCGACGATTGCAAAGTTCTCACCGGCAATAGCGACTACATTCCCTGTATTTAATGTGTAAGGATTGAAGGCACTCTTTGGTTTGTTCCATTCATTAATTCCGTAATATGACATTAGTGTAAACTTTGTAAAATTATAAATTCTGTGTGAATTAAAAATGATCAAAAATATTTTTTTTTAGGAAATAACTGATTTTGTTATGTCATGTGACACAGTTAGAACAATATATAAAAATATACCTATTCTGTGGAGGCAAAGTTAAAGACCTCCTTAGTTATTTTTCTTATGCTGAAGGTGGGGGCGTCACATTGGGTAATGTTATAGTCATATACTACTGTACTATGTAGATGTGGCGAAATGTATAGTTTACGATTCTATAAAGGACATTCAGACAAAAAACATTTATTTTTATATAAGAGATTTTCTAAATTTTCGCGACTAATATCATTTAGCATATAGAATATAAAACAAACATTAATTTATGTAAATACAGTGATAAAGTAAATCGCAAGTAAAATAAATTTATGTAAAACAGCGAATGGAAAACATATACATCTGACTGGATAGTAGCTAAGATTTTATTATTTATTGATGTGTATACGCAAAGTAGACGTCTGCCGCGATCAATATACGTTTTTAAGACTATAATAAACAAAATATATCAATGGCAGATCTGGTAAATTACTTTCATTTTTCTTATCATTTTCAAAATGGTCTACCACAAAGTTAACCGCGTGATAATGGTCGTGATAATGGTCTGCCATTCTTATTTTCCGATAATAATAATATTTTCAAATATCAAAACGGCAGCCCTGGTCAAATGGATTTAAAATTCGTCAAAAATCGATACTGCCTTACCTCAGCGCTCGTCGCGTCCACCACTTAGAGATTAGTGAGTCTCCGTACATTGCATGGTAGGTATAGGTGCTTCAATGTACAAAACCTCAGGTCTGGTTCAAACTTGTTGAGCATATGTAAGATAATGTCCTTTATCGAATAGTGAAATAAAAAAAAATGAAGTAATTTCACTCGCGGCACATTACCAACGGTGCGATATACTAACAGAATTTCCAGCATATGGACAAGAAAGAGCTGCAAATGAGCTGAGAAAAAGAGGTATAATAATTTCTCAGGTCTGTATGGCTCAGATATGACCTTGAATGCGCCTGCATCAGTAACCTGTTTGGTTGGATCTTTAGGATCTGCTTTTTCGTCTCAATTTCACCATGAGCTTTCCTTTGTTCTTTTACTTTTTCTAAAGCTGCAAGTTGTTCATAATAATACTACGTTTTATTGGGTTTAGGTAATTTATTTGATTTTTATTATTTCGACGTTTCGGCCACTTTTCAGTAGGCGTGATCACGGAAGACAGATGTCAAGTGTCAATGAGTATTATTAGAGTTTATTCAGCCTACCGCCAACTTGTTTGTTTTAATTATTTAGTTTTAATTTTGTTTATAGTTATAGTTTTGTTTATTATTATTTACTCTATGGGAGCCTAATCTAATTTACCACCGCTTCGCAACATTTTGTAACGTGAAGGGAAGAAGCGGCGCAAGAAACTAGAATAGAAGTTAGAATAGAATAGAATATAAAAGAATATAATTTTGCATAAACTGTCACATACATATAATTTAAAGGAGATCTTATGTTCTTTGTTGGAACGACAGTTTGTCCTTTCGAACGTGCAATACAGGCAGTTTATAATGTTGCCAGGCCATTATAAATATAATAATATTATTATCTTGTTATCACACACACAACGTCGCATAAATATAAAACAAAGAAATATATAACATTATTCAAAATACTTATACAATTAATCTCACATTAGTTAATTAGTCAATAAAAACCAAAAAATAAAAAAAAACAAATGTCTAAAAAAAATTAACAATAATTATACATGTTTATGTGTTAGTGATGCATGCTATAAATTTGATCATATGATGATCTTTAGCAAATTTGTTGTGCATGAGCCAAAGGTTTTTTTGAGTTGGTTCACAATTGGACCCGGTAGGTGGCGCTGCTAACGACACATCGATTGAAGCTTTTCCGGACAAGACGACGTCTGCTGGGACAGCTAGTTACGTAATAAAGAGATAACATATTCATATTATGAGTATATGTGGTATGAATACTTGAATTTCTACTATCTAATCCAAATCAAAACTACGAAACACCTGAAGAAGCAATACCTTCGCCTTTCAACATGAGCTTCATAGATTATTTGTAACATCGACAGTTCTGGAAGGCACTCACGGGCAGTAACACTATTAAAAGTTTCCCCAACTTCGTGAGTGACGACGCAACTAGTTTAAGTTAGAGGTCCTATCTAAACACAAAATAGTCTTGGATATGTTATCTTTTCCGAAAGTGTTGAGCCTTGGAGTTATTACTGACTTTTTGTAATTTACTCTAGAGAATTACATACCTTCGGAGACTCTAATAGTAGGTCTAACAAAAATATTTTTGCAAGTTCAACAGAAAATTACTGCTGCAATTAAATCAACGCCTTTTCTTTAACCTTTCTCCAATTATTCATGTTCAACGCGATGTCTTTAACCGACTTCCAAAAGGAGGAGGTTCTCAACTTGATTGGTATTTTTTTTACGTATGTACACCGATTACTCTGAGATTTATGATCCGATTTACGTGATTCTTTTTTAGTTCGATGCGGAATAGTTGTTAAAACCCTTATTAAGAAAGATTTAGAAGCCCTATTCAACTTAGGCCCGGCTGTCATAATAGCCGGAGGTCTGAATTTCAAACACGGGCAGTGGAATTGCAATACCACTAACCCCAATGGCAGAGCTCTAATAAATATATCAGACAATCTTTTGTTTGATATACTTACTCCCATGACCCCCACAAGATACCCCCCAACCGAAACCGACCCCAAACACTCTCGACTTAGCATTACTGAGGGGCGTAACTCTTCAGTTCCATTCGATCGAAACGATGGACGATATAGATTCGGACCATCGCCCGGTTATCCTCAGATTAGGACCACAGACAGACTCGATATCTGAAACTAGGACGTCTGTGGACTGGTTGAGACTTGGGAACCTCCTCAAGGCAACAAGCTCACAAGACCTGGACCGCATCCCGGACCACATTGAGTCCCGCCAAGACACGGAGACGGCGATCGAGGCCCTTACTAGCCACCTTAAATCTGCAGTGCGGAACTCGTCCAGGCAGGTGCCGGTGGAGGATGACCGCCACTTATGCCTGCCGGACGAGGTGAGGTTACTGTTGAGGGAAAAGAGAGCCGTCTCCAGAGCTCACGATAGATATCCCACCGAGGAAAACAGAGTCCGACTTCGCGAACTAGAGCGCGAGGTCGCCTCGCGAAGGCGCTCGCCCCAAAAACCCCGGTAAAGTTGTGAGGTCTTCAGAGTCAAGTCAAATAAAAAAGCGGAATATTTGCCATTTGGTCCTCTAAAAATTTTACATAGTTTGGCCCAGTAGGTAGTTTTCATTGTATGATTTTTTCCGTTCCCTTTACTTGGGACCTATATTTTTTAAAGCGCGCGGCACATTTCGTAGGCCTACGCATAGCTAGACACTAAAAAGTAAGAAATAAAAAAAACTGTGTACTGAGGCCATGTCAGAAAAGTACAAAATATCTTATTTCTAATATATATTACCTAAAACGACTTTAAGATGTTATAACAATATGAGTCACATGTAATTATTATACTGTCATAGGTTCTTCACATAAAAATGACTCGTACTTCTATGGTCATGGTCTAATAATTATCTTAGATAAAAGCAGATTTTTATCGAAACCGTGTGACTGCTAAGATAATTATATGAAAATAAACACTGTGGCAGTGTGTGGTAATAAACTTTCAGAACTGCAAAGTCAGATACATTAAACAGCCAAACCGGTCAAACTCAGGTTGTTGGAAGACTGTCGTTAACTACTGGACGCAACTAACAAAATAGATGCACAACTTCTGAACCGGACCACTGGCCACGGACGGCTTTCAGAGCATTTAACATTATTAACGCAAGTTGGGCTGTAAGTTTAAATTGCTTCTATTAATTTATTAGACTGGCCATCGTGATTGACCATGCAAGCATTAGTTTAGGTTATTTATTATTATGGAATTTCTTCTTTGGAGAAGAAGAGTTTTCACTCTTAATAATAAATAGTAGTGGCCGTCCGTGGTCTTACACCTCAATGTCTTAAATAGATTTCCTAGTACGGATCACATATAACTCAATGTTCATAGTTCCATAGTTAAAATAATTATATCAATAAAATATTAATAAAAATAATTCTCGCTCAAATATTATTACACTGATAAAATAACTGGAGATTTATCAAGTTAAGCGCCTGTTTATCTAGATTAATCCACAGAAATATTGTGCCTTTAAGCAAAAACCAATATCCAAAGTTAATTAACTCCCAAAGTATTTTCGATACAATCGAGATTTTCAGTTCAAAAATTGTTTTGTATGAAAGTTTCCCCTTTAACTAAGAACATGGAGCCACCGTTTCATCGGAAAACTTTGTATCAGATAAAAGGACCGAACTACTAAAATATTAAATTATAAGTAAACGAGAGATGGTATGATGGTAAGTGAATAGCAGCACTAAAGTAGTCAACGTATTCGCTTCCATTATATTGCGGGGTTCCTATTATGAACAGCATCAACAAGTTATCATCAGAAAGATATGCAGGTATTTGGTTTGTAGCAACAGTTAAAAAGCAAAAAAGAAGGAAAGGAAGGCATGAAAGGAGATCCATGTTGGAAGGCATTAGCCCAACAGTGAGATTTGTATGGGTTAGTATTGTTATGAGTTGCGAGACTCGAATTAAAATGCCGTTCAAATTCAAATTCAAAAGTTTTTATTCAAAATAAGTGCCACTGGAGAACACTTTTTGAAGGTCATACATATAGGTTAATATTTAATTCCTAGTCTATGTACACCGCTTCGCAACGTGTTATTGCTGTTAAGGAGAAGAAGCGGCAAGAAACTCCCCGGCAACACGTCTAGCTAAATATTGTTTTTCTTTATATTTGTTGTTCTATTTATATTTAAGTACTTTTTTTAAGGTTTTATACAGAATTATGTAACAGAATGACTTTTGAAGAATTAATGGAGTTGTAGCAAACAGTGCATATTCAATAAGACAGAGCGCAATAAAAGGATAGAAAATATTATTATAGTTATAAATATAAAGACATAACGTACTAAATATTTTTTTGCAACATATCTCCATATATTCCTTACAAGTATGGCAAGATAAAAACGTTTATTAGAACTATACAAACACGTATAACACAGGTACAAATATAACCGAACACAACAAGTCCAGACGTAATGCTTGAAGGTCGTGGTTCAATAAAACGTGCAAAGTCCGTCACTTATTAGATTCCCGATTGTAGTACACACGTCTCGCGTCGCTCGTGGTTCTCGCTCGACCACCTCCCCATCCATCAGGTCATCGTTTTATACTGCACAAACGCAATGTCCTCGTATGTAAATCGACTTAATCCGCTGTACCTGGCTAATGATACCATAAAAGAGTACAATAAAACAATGGGCTGTTTTATATTCACAAATTTTAAACACATAGTAAACAAAAAAGACGACCATAAAATAATTTAAATATTATTAGTTCTAATGCCGACGGGTAATAAATGTGCTTGGTTTTAGATATGCAGGTGAATTTTGTTTTTGTTGAGACCTGAGTTGTAACAGTATTATATAACTAATTTAAATAAACTATTGCCATCAACGTGGTAACGCGGCCAGCGTTTTGGGAAAAATCACAGCTGACGATGATTTGGTTACATTTAATGTATATTTTAATTTTATATTAAGACTTATAGAATCTTCAGGTGATCAGAGGGCTGGTGCCTACTTTTGACAACGGATCAGTAAGGCGATCCAGCGAGGAAACGTAGTCAGCATTCTGGGCATCTTACCTATAGAAAACGGTGACCTAGTTTCAGTATTCAACTAAAATCTTTAGGGATTATTAGAAGAACTAATACGTGGAGCAAAAACACATCAAACACTTTGTTCTCCTTTTTACAAAATATGCGTTGATAGCGGAGTATGAAATTTTGCACATTTAATAGTTTACATATACATACATACATACATATTGTCACGCCTGTTTCCCATTGGGGTAGGCAGAGACGATGGATCTCCACTTGTTACGATCTTGACAAACACTTTTCGCTTCATCAACTTTCATTAATCTTCTCATACATACACGCTTATTTAAACTACTTTTTATCTGACCTTTCTTCAAAACATCTTCAATTTGATTATGGTGAGTACGTCTTGGTCTACCGGCACCGACTCTTCCAGTCATATATATTTTTTTTTAATTATACATAAAAACGCCTTACTCGCACTACCATCTATTTAACACTTACACGCATATATACTCTTTTGTTTATTATTAAAGTCAAATTAACAGTGTAACCTTGGTGAAATCTGTGATTATTGAAGTATAGTTTTTGACAATAGAACCTTAATAATGTTCAAACCAGTTCAAACTTAATTTAATTAATTATTATGGTCGAATTTCGACCACGGGCTAGTACTAGTACAATATAAGTAAGTTTAGTTTCCTTTTACTGTATTAGTTTATACGTTACACTGTAATTAATTTCGTACATTTTAAGTTAACAGCATAATGTTGACCCATTTGTAATCAGTATTTAGGGAGTCAGGAGGGGCCTATCTAAGCCATTTTTTGTGACTAGTTTTGTAGTGTATTATATATTATAAGTATATCTGCATGTTCAGCGTGTTATTTCAGCTTTAGGTTTTCCATCATTAGATAAGTAAATAAAATTTACAGTAGTTTGGATCCAAAAATATATAAGTTTGATATTGTTCTTTCAAAATAGTGTTATGAGCAACAAAAGTAAAATCGTACAATTCTTCCCGTGATATTATTGTGCAACTGTGTTACAGAGTAACGTAGAAAGGTTTCCGAATGTAGGTCGAAATCCGTTTGCCTCATTGCAATCCCGTGGATTGTGGACAGATTCAATTTTCCCAATGCCGATAGCAGAAAACAATAATAGAAGAACTATTCGGTTACGGAACGAATGTACGTACAACTGCTATAGCCGGAAAAGGACAAGCTTATTAGCTTGTGCAAAATGTTTGCGGTAAGTGTTAGTAGTACTATTTATTAAGCCTGGCTTACAATTGGCTTGGTTAAGAAGCGAGTTAAGTGCGAAACATGGAAGATGAATTCCACGGAATACAATTGCCCATTAAAAAGTAACTTGTAACACACTGCAATCACAGTTGGCGTCACCAGGCTGTTCTTATTTTTATAACAAACTAACTCAGTTGGTTCAGCAACCCAAAGTAAGGGGTGAACCCCGAAACGAGAGAACTCCTCATAAATATTGTTACGAGTTAGCGGGACTCGAATTAAAATGCCGTTAGTATTATTATAGAGTTTATTAGAAATATACAAACACGTATAATACAGGTATGAATATAACCGAACCCAAATTCCAATCGTAATGCAGAAGGTATTAGTTCAATAATACGCGCAAAGTCCTTCATTATTCGATTCCCGAATTTACACACGTCACGCCTAGATCGTAGTTGTTGCTCAACTGCTCCCTCTCTCAGTCAAGCCGTTGTTTTATACTTGACAAATGTAAATATGCCCGCGCGGCAACGTCGACACAATTTCCTTGAATTGGCTTGTATTTGTAATCCGCGATACCTGGCTAATGATGCTCCTGAGCGAGCACAATAGGACAATAGGCTGTTCTACACAATAACTAGAAACGTATGCCAATAAATAAGTGAACAGAAGAAGACGACCATAAAAGGATTAAAATTAGTTCAAATGCCGACAGGTAATAAAATGTGTTTTTACAGATCTGTACGTGGAATTTGTCTTTGTCGGGGCCTAAGATGTAACAATAAAGTATAGCTATTGCTGTTGCTATACACATATTACTGAAGTGTATATTAGTATATATAATATTAATGTGTGTTATTGTTTACTATTTTTAATTCACGGTCGCTCATGTCGTCATCCGAACGTTGAATTGTGTGATATTTATATATCCTGTTTGTATATGTAATTAGTTTGCATACCACCGTCATATACTCGCGAATCTCCTTTTCTTAAAATCGCTAGAAATCGATAAGGCCGCCCATTGTTCCTGTCTTTATTGTTTAATATGACTACTGTACATTGTTTATTTTATGTTTATAAGTTAGTTTATTATGTTTTTGTGTCAATTAAGAACTGATTGATTGACTAATCATCAGTCCTAAGTAGCTCATTTTCAGTTTCATAAATCATAAAGTTGAAAATCAGCTAAAAATCATTAAGTTAAAGACAAGTTAAGCTGTAAGGTCTGTGTCTGATACAATTGAAGGAAGTCTTATGATATCTCGAAAACATACATTTCACTAAACAGTCGCAATTTTTAACACAAACACATGCTTAACATAATTTTTCATTAAATAACCTAATATTGACAATATTAAGTTATTTAATCTGACTACTGTTTATTTTTAACCAGTATTACGTACATTTTTTGAAAATAAAACTGCCTAGCAAGACAAACTCGCTTCAAGTTCCGATAAAAAACCGGCGAAATTGTTAGTTTCAGATCAAACTATGAATCTTTAAATGGTTGTTCAAAAATAGGAAATATTACTTTATTCTTCAAAGTAGATTTATAATATACTAGAGTTTACCCCGCGGCTGCGCCGCGGGTTAACCTCTAGTGCGTGTCTCTTGTTTATAGAGCAAGTGCTAAAGTTTATATTATATTACATTTTTTATGTATTTGCCCACGGAAGATACACTTCATTTTATATCGCTAATTATACCATCCCCCGTCTATCAGTCAGCAAAATACATTACAAAACTTGACCAAAAAGGTCAAAATGGTCTAAATGACCAAAAGACCACAGTGACCGACATGGCCAAAATGACCGAGTAGGCAAAAACGACTAAAATGGCCAAAATAATCAAACTTACCAAAGAGGCCAAACTGACCGAAATTGCCAAAATGACCGAAAAGGCAACAGTGACCAAATAGGCCAAAATAACCAAAAAGGCCAAAATATGCAAAAACGACCAAAAAGGCCAAAATGACCATATAGGCCAAAATGACCAAATAGGCCAAAATGGCCAAAAGGACCAAATAGGTCAAAATTACCAAATAGGCCAAAATGACCAAATAGGCCAAACTGACCAAATAGGCCAAAATGACCAAATAGGCCAAAATGACCAAATAGGCCAAAATGACCAAAAAGGCCAAAATGACCAAATAGTCCAAAATGACCAAAAAGACCAAACAAAATGACCAAATAGCCCAAAGTTACCAAAAAGGCCAAAATTACCAAAAAGGCCAAAATGAACAAATAGACCAAAGTTACCAAAAAGGCCAAAATTACCAAAAAGACCAAAATGACCAAATGGTCAAAATGATCAAAAAGGCCAAAATGAACAAATAGACCAAAATGACGAAAAAGTCCAAAATGACCAAATAGGCCAAAATGACCAAATAGGCCAAAATGACCAAATAGGCCAAAATGACCAAAAAGTCCAAAATGACCAAAAAGGCCAAAATAACCAAATAGGCCAAAATGACCAAATAGGCCAAAATGACTAAATAGGCCAAAATGACCAAATAGGCCAAAATGACCAAATAGGCCAAAATGACCAAAAAGGCCAAAATGACCAAAAAGGCCAAAATGACCAAATAGGCCAAAATGACCAAAAAGGCCAAAATGACCAAAAAGGCCAAAATGACCAAATAGGCCAAAATTACCAAAAAGGCCAAAATGAAAATTATCCCTTGTCCATCCTCAATATTTAATTTACATACGTACCGAATTTCAGCCAAATCGGTCCAGTAGTTTTTCCGTAAAAGCATAACAAACAAACAGACAAATATCATTTTATCCCGGAAACTATCCCATTTTTCGGGATAAAAAGTATCCTATGTTCATCCTCGGTATCGAAAATATATATATACTGAGTTTCAGCCAAATCGGTCCAGTAGTTTTTACGTGAAAACGGAACAGACAGACAGACAGACAGACAGAGTTACTTTCGCATTTATAATATTAATAATAGGAATACTTTTAATTACTTTAAAACTTACGACCACCGCCCGGGGTACTAAAGCAAACAGTTGTCGCCGCCGTAAGTCCGCTTCTTAACATATCTGTGTCATAGTTTAAATATACCAGTTGGGTCACTTGATACTCTGTAATCTCACATGTGTAATAGATATAGTTGTAGATATAAAAAAGGAACAAATAAATAAAAATTAGAATGTGTGCTGGGAGACATACTCTTAGAAGTGAAACTCACAAACTCAACTGACAAGTGGAAAAACGAATGGCAATAGATAAGTGGGAAAAACGAATTGCAACGGACAAGTGGAAAAACGAATCTCAACAAAATTTTAACTTGAAGTTGTACGAGCACATTGTTAATGTCCAATTTGAAAACCTATATTTTTTTATATTTTTTTAAATTTAGATTCTTATGATTTGCATTATAAAATACATAGAACCCAAAATTTTCACCCTGCTACCACTAACTACAATTTTTTAATAACGATATTAGTATTTTAATAATTTTCTGCTGGGATGATTTATAGATAGATTCAAATTTGAACCAGGTAGATGGCGCTGCAATCAGGGTACCGGGTACCAGAATTTAGACGTTTTTTGTTGTTTTTATGTGTTCAAGTTTGTCCGGGAATGGTTTAAATTAACGATTGGACCCAGTAGGTGGCGCCGCTATACTCCTCCTAAACGGTGGGCCTGATTTTGCTGAAATTTTATGTTTGTTCAAGTGGATTTGATAATAGTTTAAATTATAACATATGGCCCCGGTTATCTACCGGTCTATCGCTGGAACCGGTTTCTAGATTTTTATTTTTTAAAGGCAGGACAACGTCTGTCGGGTACAGCTAGTAAGTACTGTAACTGTGGTTTCTATCGAACACGTTGTTTTACCACATTAATCGCGATATGAAATAGTCCCTGTTGTGCTGACAGAGTAACATCCAGGAGCTACCCAGTAGCTCCTGGATGTTACTCTGTTGACGTCCACTCGAAGTGTGGCTTGTGTGGGAGGCAGTCGAAGATCGGGTGTATAGGAGTCTCTGGTATCCCTGGTTCATATAGAGACGCCTTCTTAATAAGTAAGTATGATGTGACTAATCTGTTCTATTTATACTGTGACAATGCCGTCTTCATATTTCCATTTTAAATTGAAGTTATTCAGTATTTACTGAACAAATGTAAAGTCACGTTTTAAATTAAAATTTCTCAGGTTTCATAACGAAACTGCTTTACGAATGTTTTCACGTTAAACATTGTCGGGCAGGTGTGATGCGACAGTTAAAGTGGTGCACTGTAAATATTTGATGCTGTTTACTTGTGCAATAAATTTGAAAAACTAAAAATGTTTCTGTTATGCTTAAATGGTTAAAATATTATTTTAGAAAATAATTGATATGTTAGAATAGACAGCATACCCGCCACGGGTTGACATTGACGGGATTTACACATCGGTAATTGGAGTGTGGAGAGTTTTTCACGATGTTTTCCTCCACAAACAACATGTAATATTCTAAGTCTAGTGTCAATAATTAAATTGAGATATTCAAATGTACGAAAACAATGGGTAGTAAGATTATTAATTATAATTATAAAAGTTATGGCAGATTGAAAAAGCTATGGCATAGAAATATTCGCCAGACTGATTTAAATATATTCGTTTATTATTTACTATTGTAATTATTGTTTTAGAGGTTTTATTGGTTTTATTCATCAAAAGACACCTAAAAAGGATTAATTTTAAAATAATAAAAAACTTAAAATTATTGTTATTACTTAAAATAGGGCCCAAAAATCCGACAGTTGGCATTTGATTTTAATTTTAGTTTATAATTTAATTTTAGCCAGTTCATTTAATTTTAATCTGTCGATTAAAATTAAATTAAATTTTTGAGATTTAATATAATTTCAACATCCGACTGTGCAATACCATTTATTCGTCGAGGTACTTACTAATTTTGGCCGCTCTATGTTACAAGTGATAGTCTAATTTTGTATAAGTGGGGCACACAGCAACTTTGCTTTAAAAAAAGTCTGTCGTCAAATAAAAATTTCAAAGAAAATACTTTGTACAAAATAACACGAAAGGGTTGAAATCCAACATTTAATATTGACAAAATAAACACGATCTCTCTCTCTTTGAAACATTACTATCAATGACAAAAAGGTATCCAGTATTTCATTTTAAAGGAGGTATCTAAATTATGCTGATTTATAGCGCAGATAGAGATTCGACGTACTTATTACATTCTTACAAAAAGGTATCCGATTTAGAAGGGGAATTTATATTGGAGAAATTATTTTCGCTTCAATACACGCTTATAGTTAACTTTAATGAATTCTAGATTCTAGATTTAAGATTTTGCCTTTTTTGATACTTGACGTTTTTATCTTTCTTGATCACGGCTACTGAAAAGTGTCCGAAACGTCGAAATAAATGCAAAATAAAATCCCGTGCTGAAAACCGTTACAGCGTAATTTTAGATATGTGTCCCTAATGGTCGCGAAAATTTGAGGGTAATCCCTTTAAAGTGTTCCCTTTATGTTTTTTTTTTTTTGAGGCGAGGGAAAATGCCTAACCGATTTACGCACTCTCTGGGCCGTCACTAGGAAACAGCACGCATCCACAGGGGGCGGTAACGCTAGCAATTGTATGCTTTATTTGCGCTCCGTCCGCGATGGATTACACACAGGAGTGTGGAGACTCCGAGTGATGCCGCACGGGCGAGCAACCTCAATACCCACTAAAAACCCCCTCCTCCCTGTCGACCTTGCGCTTTTGTTTGTGATGGAAAGACTGAGATATAGAACATAGTTACGCAACAGTCGATCCAGTGCAATAAAGTGCCTGAAGTGTGCCCTGGGAGAACACACCCAACTTCGAGACGGGGGTAGTTGTTAAATCCCTTGCTTTACCTAGTAGCTAAGGGCCCCCTCGTTCCGGAACCTAACTCAGGGAGGGAAGTAATGCGCATACCTGCCTGCCTCTCCGGGTGCCAGCTTTAGGCCGGCGACCTCGAGAAGAGACCGTAGCACGCGCCGAAGGACTTCGCTCTCTATCCCTTTCTGCGGCCTCTTTGAGAGACATTATTGCCTCACAAAAAGTAACCGCAGCATCCCAGCGGTCGTCGCTCTGCAACATGGCCGTTACCAAGTCGCAGAGCAATCCGACGGCTCCTACATGGGTCTCGAGCTCGAAACGCTGCGGCGTCCATGCAGCGCACTCGACAAGCGTATGAAACGCCGTATCGGGTGCGCCGCACTGGCGGCAATCCGGAGAAGGCAAGCAGCCCACAATGCGAAACAGATACTGGTCGAAACAACCGTGTCCGGTCAGTATCTGTGTCGTCCTGAAGGTCAGGGTTCCGCTAGTGCGGGTGACCCATCTCTCCAGCTGTGGCCTGATTGCATCCACCGTAAAGCCGCCGGCCGCAGGGTGTTCGAGGTCACGAGACCAGTTCCGTTTATGAGTACTTTAACCCTAGGTTAGTTGTCGCCAGTACTGATATCTCTTTTTCTTTGTTTTTGTCCGTGCAGGAACGGAGAAAGAATCTCTTGCGCCGGGCGGCCTGTTTTAAAAGGTGACAAAACAGCACACAGCCATATTATTCACCCGTACACGGGATATTTGCCCGTTTGGGTGGGTAATACCTGTGGTCTAGACTATGCCGCCATTACAACTTTGAGTTTTGTTCCGGCATTAGTGGCCAGGTTCCAGTCTTCCTTAAGAAGACAGCATCGCATTTGTAACGCCCTTGGTGTTGCAAATGTCCATTTATTATTTACTAGATTAGGGATGGTAACCGCTTTCCATCTGCCTGTCTGCTGAACACATGTAATAAAAATTTCTCACAGAATACCTTCTCCACAAAGCTTTTCAAATAATTAACTACAAGGCTTTTTATTACTTTCAGTCAAATAAACTGAGAATTTTTTTATCATGTTAGAAAACGCCGATTTTAGATTTTTATGAGCGTAGCAAGTTACAATGTCACGTCTTTAAAGAATCAAACAGCGTATTACTTGTTGCTGTTTTCAGCGATATCAAGGCTGTCTACTAAGGCTTCTCCTTTGCTCTCAATGGCTTCTGTCCAATGGTAGGTTAAGTATATCAAGTAATCTCGACGAACGACAATGGCGGAATCCATGCTGCCGATCGTTTAGTAATGAGATAGAAATTAAAATTATTTATATAGTCATACTCAGTGATATAGAAATATCGATTGAAAATATATATTTTATCTCTATCTATATTATAAAATTGTAAATATGTTTTATTGTTTCTTAGATTTTTGTAACTATCTATTTGTTCAGCATTTGCTTAAAAATACTAAGCTGATTTCGACGCGGTTTTCTTTAATCGTTAGCAAGTTGTCAAACATAAAATCTGCGGCACTATATCCCAAAATTCTCGGGGGATTTGTCCCAGGAACGACTTAAAGTGGATATAGTTAAATCATTTTTCTGATTCCGATATGATCTTTTGACTTATTAAAAAAATATGACGATAATGTTAGAAATTAACAAAATATTGTAGTTATTAAAAAGGTGTTTTATATAGTTTGGATAAAAGTAAATTGCATCCAAGACGTTTTTATTTAAGTTTCAAGGGTCAAAACCAATGATTGTCTATACTGGCAACAACCTCGTGTTGTGTGTGATTGTAACAATGCGAGCTAATAAAATAAACGCTGTTCTTACATGAAGATTATCTTTATATTGAAGAAAGTCCATAGTTGTTATTAATAACAAGGTTGTTTTCACTCGCCGTCTATAAAACATTGTTTTAGTATTTGTTCTAGAATGTGTCACCTATCCAGTTGCAAAGAGCGTGCAGCAGAAAGGAACTCGATCTAGTTAATTAGTGAACACGCTTTTTAGAACGCTAATTGCGTATACTTTTTGTGTCCGACGGTCTTTTATGGCTGGCAAAAGTCAAGTAGATGGTCTCATTAGCGCTGGAATAGTCTTACGGTAGCCTTTTGTTTCATACCTCTGCACTTTTCAGTTATTATTTTATTTATAAGGATATTTTGATGTCTTTTATGTTGAACCCAATATTGGATATAAACCATTGAATTTATTAAAGAAATATCTTACCTGGAAACTTTGAAACAAAAAGAACATAATAATACACTCGTAGTATACTATATACACACGATGCTATTCAATATCTCTATATGTAAATAGGCCAAGAAAGATCTTTCCAAAATATATACTACAAATTTCTCAAGTGTCGAATGAGTCAAGTCGAAATGTAGGTGTAAATAAGATTTTCGCGCGTGAAATATCGACTGAACACGTGAACCAATTGGGTTATAAGAATTGTACCTACACTGATTAGGTGAAATGTAGAAGGATGTACTCAGATTGGTCATTGATTTTTTGCGACGAACTTCACGATAGCACACCCGTGTGTTCACAAACTTAAGGGGTGGTTTATGCTAAGCTTAATAAAACGGGGACAAAATATTGACGTGGTTAACCCATGCTGGAGTCTTATTTTTATTACACCTCGTTGCGTCGATCGGTGTGATATCAAGCTCTCACAGAATATTGGCGTGAAACGGACATGACGACGAAGATGATTAGTGTTTCATATGAGTGTAAGTTCAGATAAGCCATCTTTTGCTCTTCCTTTTTCACATTCCGTATACAATGTCGGAAATCTAAAGACTATCCGCCGCGAGGGAAACGCGGTTTAGGATTCACCATGATGACTCCACCACCCGGCAATAGCACCGCAAGCATGAAGTGCTATTGCCACTAATATGCGGCCTAACCATTTCGCAGGCTCTGGTAGGCGCAGGCCCATAAGACCTCATCCAGTCCCACCCCTTCTGTCTTATCCCCTCTATCTCAGCCTTTAGTTGGCCACGCGTTGATTTCGCTTCTGGTGTTGTAAACATATATAGGTAACTTTAAGTATCTGGTTACGCCCGTTTTAGAGATCCCTATGTTGTAGCGCTCTGGGAAAATCGCGGGATGAAGTTGCACACATATGTCACGAAAAAGGGTGCTCTTCGTGCAGTGGAGGACTTCCAAGTGTCTTAGAAGTGTGGATGAACTTGCCATCAAAACACTTGCCTTACCATCGATTGCTTGTTTTTCAAGTTGGCAATAAAAAAATCTTGAATTTTCGTGGAGCGTTTTTTGCTTCTTCTCTATTTTTAGACTTGTCCTAAAGATTAAATTGAAAACTCACACGTGTAGTATAGTAAGTAATAAGTACATACTTTGTAAGTATATGACTCGTGGAAAGAGGAGAAAGCTAATGAGACGCGTTACGATGCATTCATTACTGCGCCACATGTGGGGAGGCTTTGTTAGGCAGCACCATGCAAACAGGTCATAATGATATCTTAAACCTGTGCTAAGGAAATATAGATACAAAATGTCGCACATAAATTGTATCAGATGCTTTAGGTATATTTGCACTAAAGTTAAACAAACTTGTTTAAAATTTTCAGCTTCGTTAACCGAGGAAAAATTCCATTGGGTATTATAGGTTTCAAGTTGTCGGGTTGAAGCCCTTAAGCGTCGTCCGTAGGCAAGATAGGGCACACTCCCCTGGAGGCCGACGGCTTCATGACACCCTTGTTGCCTTTTGTCCTTCCTTTTCCGGCTGACAGACAGGTGGATGATATTTAAGTGCCTGATACATTCTAAAGCTGATTTTGGGTGGGGTAAAAAATTATAATCAATTTCTATGCGTTCTATGAAAACTTTTATGTTTATTTAATGATCGATGTGTTCTCAGTGTTAATAGGCCTTAGTTTACTGGAACGTGGAGGTCCCGGGTTCAATTATTGGCACGAAGAAAATTCAGGAAACTTCCATACGTTAAAAACAGTTAAAATATTATATTGCTCATATGTGAGAAGCCAGTTAGAATATGCATCTCCAGCGTGGAACCCAATGTATCAACTATATGCAAAGCGTATTGAGGCAGTGCAGAAAAAATTTCTTAGATATTTAGACTATAAATCTAGCCAAAACATAAATAGTTATCTTGAACGTTGTCAACACTACCATTTCCTACCTTTAGAGTACAGACGGAATGTAAATGACATTTGTTTCCTGCTTAAAATAACTAGCGGGTTTATCGACTGTCCAGAACTTCTTAGCAATGTTGGACTACGCACTCAACAATTAGGCATGAGGCAGAGACAGTTGCTATATGTACCTTTTGTATCCACCAATTATAGGCAAAATTCTTTCTTTCTCCGCAGCGCCACACAATTTAACAATCTAGTTCTCAAATTTAATATTGATATCTTTGCAACTAAACCCAACACCTTTAGAAATATAATGAACAAAGAATTTTTCAAAGAAAACTAGTTTTTTCCAAACTGTTTAATATGTATTCAACTTCTAATCCAAATTCTCTTTTCAATCTTTTAATTTCACCTTTCATTTTTTTTTTAATCTCTCTCTCACAGACACACACACACACACATTAACCTGAGCAAGTCTATATGCTAAGGCTTGTAATTAGCAATATTTTTATTCATGTTGTTAACTTATGTTGTCATTTGACTGTAAGCCTTACTAAAAAAAAAAAAAATTGTTCAAAAAAATATTAATGTTTTGCTAATTGTATCAGAGTTTAATTTGAGAATATATGCATGTATAATTTGTGTATTTGTCGATTTATTTATTACGTACTCGCTTTGCCGTTGCTATGTCTACACCAACGACTACTCACTACGACTGTCGTATTCAGAACCACGACTACAAAATGAAACACACAAGCCGGGTTGCCTGGAAGAGATCGCTATAAGCGATAAGGCCGCCCATTGTTCTAATGTTAATGTATTCATGTTTAATGTCTAAGTTTAAGTTATGATGAACAATAAAGAGTTTTCATTCATTCATTCATTCGCACGAGAACATTTAAGGCAGCACTGCTGTTTTAATATTTACAATTTTACTCGTAATCCATTGTGCAGTTTCAGAGTCTATTCCAGACTTAGATATAGACTTATAGCAAAAATTCAAAAAACATTACTTGTGGTTACGCATAAGTACGCTAAGTATAAGTAGCAGTTGTAATTTAAAAGGAGACCACATCGCCTTCATACATTTGGGCTAATTTTGAAAGTGTCAGCCACCTAAATTAAAGAGTACAATAAAATAAACACTTTGAATTATCAGACTAAAGTTCTAAGTAAAGTCTGTGGGATACTGTTCACATTTAAAACATGTATTCTATTTATTTATAAATTAATTAATATAAATGAAAATTAACTTACTACTTACTTAAAATACAACATAATCTAAAAATAAAAAAGCGCTGTCGACGGGGAGCGTGCCCAAAATGCTGGCCGCATTTTGACATTGTATGGCAACACATATAGTTTAATTTTAGTTTATATTTATTTATTTATAGACGAGTGATCTCTAAAATAAATAATATTCTATTTGGATTAAAACCTAATTATTAATATTTTTCGTAATAATGTGTAAGTTATGAACAAAGGTACCAGTATGTATTTGTTAATTTTCTCCTGAACCTTTTTATAATTCACGTGAGAGTAAAACGTAATTGACTATCGTTACAAGACTTTATATAACTCTTTTGAAAAAAAAACTGCTACACATCTACGTTGAGTCATACTTTGAGGCTAAATATTCAAACTAAGAAATAAAAATATTATAATGCTAAAGGGCCGCTTGGATAACGATCGCCTTTAAATAAAATTATTTAATCATATAAAACTGCCTAAATACATTTTAGACGAAACGTACTGACAGTTCTTAAATGTTATAATATGTATTTAGTGGCAAATTTTGCGTAGTGAAAGACTACGCTAATTGTATTTAAGGCTGTTAGATAAGTTTTGGGATTATTAAATAGATTTAAGCAACCTTATGCAAGCGGCCCTAAGTTCATGCGTTTATATTTGTTGGCCGAAAAATAAAAATTGGCCCAATCTGGGTTGTGTCTTTTGTCGTTTATTGTGTAATCGTAGACAAACAATTCAATTTTATTGTTGCAGATTTGTTAATCGAAGTGTATCCAATTGTATTTTGCGTTTTCCTTAAACTGCGTTTATGTCACGAATTTGTGTTGTACACAACACAAAAGAAGCTTTGGAGCGTAGAGAATTTTAGATAAACAGATATCTATGCTGCACTCACAAAGGCTCTTCCTAATATTTATGTCAATTTATTGAACTGAAAATAATATTCAATTTTGAGTCTCTACAAAAGTTGTTAATGTTAACTGTATTAAATATAATATTTTTTGTTAATGAAGTTTTCTTAAGCTTCGGTCGGGGTGGTATTTTCGAGTTTGCTAGTACGTAACCCTTGATAATTTCGTCAGAAAACTTTCTTTTATACAGATTAATACATACATTGCAAAATATCGTATTTTCTACCTACATAAAAACTTAATTAGATCTTTTATATAAACCTACAGTAAAAAATTAACCAACTTATGGTAAATACCGTTTAAAAATTTGTTGCGTGGCTTAGGAGGTGTTAGCGGATATAGAGACAGATACAGAAAGTTATTAATTTTATACAATGTAAAGAAGATTAAACTAATGACGAAAGGCAGATATAACATTAAACATTTAATTGTTTTTTAAAATTTAGATGTTGAGTGGAAACTGAATCTATATTCTATGAGAATTACCACATTTCGGAAATTTAAATTATTTATTTATTTATTCATACCCAGTATCCAAATTATACTTATACCAAATGTAATTATAATCACTTAATTTTAAAGGTCATAATCAATAGTACCAACTTACTTTTAAATTTGTACATTATTACTAGAGCTATCCGCGAAGAATATATCACAAGAAATCTAGGTATATACTTCGGCTATAGAAGCAGTACACCATTTCCTACAAGCGTGATATCTACTCCATAAGAATCTTTGTCTCAAAGAATTTTCTAGTCTGCCTAATGATTCACCAATTGAAATGAAAAATTTACTGCTAATATCATAATATAGTCTTAAATGAAAACATAGTGGTGGTGGCGGTCAATACAGCGATCACGCAACTCAACTTAGTCCCGTGTATAATAGGATGGGTGGAATGTGTTGATTGTGTTACTTTGCAATCATTAGGGTTCCTTTGAAGCGAGACGTCGTAGACGGCACGCGCCTCACTGCTATAACGAGGTTATACGGCCAGCCGTATTGCCTTGTTATGTCCTACATTCCAGAAGCTTCTATAATATGATGAGCTTGTATTAGGAATGAAGTTATCGTGCTTTGAAATCTTAATATTCCTTAAGCAAATAACAACATTGGGATAGTCCGAGTTTAATGCCTACAAAGTTGTAGACGTGTTTCCTTTTTAATTTGGTGGTCCGAAACGATATGGAAATTGAAACAGTGAGTGGGCGGGTTAGAAATATGGCTAGGGTGAGCCGGTTGAACTAAATCTACCATATGATGCAAGAGTCGACTAAACCGCTGTCGAAAAAACGTCTGTCTGCTCGCGATATACTGTCTTATTACAATTTGTATTTTTAATTTTTCCAATCTTACCGCATATTTTGAAACAAAAGCAGGTACCCGATCGGGTTATGAGTTGCTATTTCATCCAATATGAGTGGAAAGCCGATGAGCGTTAGTTTAAACATCACTGTTTATTTTACTTTCATAGGATAACTCAGCTATTATGAGGGTAATTAAATATAGAACTTTCTGGCCCTTGCTCCGACACCCTGCGGGGCTTCGGCCTGCGGTCTCCCATCCACGCAAGAAATTCTTCATGTCATTTGCAGCCGGTCCTATATCTACATATCTTTCTCTCATTTCACTTGCCTTATTACTAGTTAAAATTTGACACAGCCATAAAGTTAATGTAAATATTCTACCAACGGTCAAGTAAGATAAGGTGGCATGGACATGTATGACAAGGGATGAAAGTCACGTGACAAAAATGTTAAACTGCAAGACTGATGGGTACAAATGTAAAAGGTAGGCTAAAAAAGAGATGGATGAAATGTGTGAAGGATGATGTGATAATTTGTGGTGTGACAGAGGACGTATGTAAGACAGAATAGATGAGAGTAGAAGGAAAGACATGTGCCTACCCTTAATAATTGTGAGCTGAAAAAAAGAAACAGCGATAGGTTAATAAATAACGGACATTAAGATATGGAAACTCACCTTGTTAGATTATAAAATGGGAAAACTTATTTTTGAGTGTTCATAGCGCATTCGCTGTAAGCACATTTGAAAATTGCCTTACTGAATACACGCTTACAAATCGTTAACATGGAAACGCTCGAAAATAATTAAAACTTATTTTAAGCTATTTTAGAATTTAAATCACTTTAAGTGATAAGACTTAAGAAATAGTTAGTTTAAATATTAAAATCACTAGTAACTAATACAATGCTAGTACTAGTAGTAAACTTTTCAAATATTCGAGAAACGTCTAAGGAAAGGCAATCTTTACTGATGAAACTTTAATAAGTTTTAATCTAATTACATAGCTACTCCATATTAAGAATTGTGTTTTATTCGTCAGCAATAAAGTTCAAATCATCGTACAGTTCTGTTGCTTAGGAAACACCCCACGTGTCTCCAGGTATCCTAATACGCTTTCAGTAAACTCGTAAAGTTGACGAAGGTAGCCATTACTCTCCAGGAAAGGTAGGTATGTACCGTGCTTAGATGTACAGTAATTATTTTCTCAAGGTGTTGGTTAATTGAACTTTGTAATTAAAGTCTGTGAAACTAAAGCAAACAAATGTAATGAAGCATTTGAAAACAAAATCATCTTTACTAATTTGGGACTTTGGCCACATAGACATGTCAGTCCCATCATCTCCTAAACACACAATAACTTATATATTAAATTTTAAATAATGAGCTGGCTAACAATAGCCTTCTTTGAGGCTGGCTCGGAATTTCTATAAAAATACCTACATGAAAACGATTCTGTCCCAACTTCCTCATCAGTTGTTCTCTGTCATCTTTATTTTGCTGCATTCCATGCTGGAAAATAAAATGCTATCGGTCTAGTGAAAATTGAATTGAAATTAGTTAATTTTGAATTGCATTCTAGCCACTGACCTGACGTGAGTATGGAGAATTTACGGCAGAAAAATTCGTATCGATTAATGAAAACCGCATTGAAAATGCCTCAATAGTTTTACGTGAATTCTGAACAAACGGAAAAATCGGCAAAAAGAAAAATAATAAAATATAGCTGCAATATACAGCCACGCCATTTTACAATTTTATAGATATGTGATCCACGGAGTTATAAAAACTCAATTGCGAACCTTGTGGGACATATGCCAATTTTCATGAAAATAATGTTTAAACATGGAAAGTATTTATTTGGTATAAAAAAATCTGTTTTAAATTATATATTGAAAAGTGATAGACAAATGAACTGATTATTAGGGAACCCATTCAAACACACAAAAACAAAATCACCAAAATCGATCCAGGTGAATAGGACGTTTCTAGAACCTGATCTCAGCGCCACCTACCGGTTCTAATTGTGAATCTAAACCATCCGGGAACCCATTTAAACGCACAAAAACAAAATCACCAAAATCGGTCCAGATGATTAGGAGGATTCTAGAACCTGATCTCAGCGCCACCTACCGATTCCAACGGGATAAAAACTACATTTTTGTGAAAAAGGAGTGAAAACTTCAGCCAAAGTGTATCAAGGTACAGTCTTGGATCATATGTTAAACCTTTCTGCAATGCACTTTTTAAAAATATACCGTCGACTTTCCAGCGGGACTCTGCACCTGGTCACAAGGCAAGAACTACCCAAGCCTGGCTTGAAATCAACGTTCTGGAGTTTATAAGAGCTGAAGACTGGCCCTTATATAGCCCAGACTTCTACTTTTTAGACTTCAAATTACGGTCAGTTTTAGAGGACATGGCCTGCTCTAAACGGCACGAGCAATTGAGTCTGTTAAAAAATCTTTGGAGCAAGCAGTGGTGAAATTTCAATTCATAGATTCGTGGCCAAACAGATTAAAAGCCTGTATAAAAACCAACCGACACACCTTCCATGATCAAATTGATCATGTAGAATCATGTAGAAGGTGATGTCAGGAGCCTTAAGAACAGACGAGCGTGCATGACAAGAGCTATGAATGTCGAAAAAGCAAGTGAGGTGTGTAAGAATAAGCCTGTATGGCGCTCTGTTGTTCATGCCTACCCCGCAAGGGACCTGGCGTGAAGTTATGTATGTATAAAAACCAGAGGTGGCCATTTCGAACAGAATATTTTTTTATTTTTTGCTTAGATTTTAATAAATATGTAGGTATATATTTTAATAATATTATATTACTTCCTTAAAAGAAAATGCATTTTCATTTTAACAGAACTTATGGCTGGACTAGGTAGTGTAACTAGCACGACTTTCTTCTATATATATAGATAAGGCCTAGAAATAAGTTTATATAAATAAATGAATTAGAATTAGAATTAATTTGTTGTAAAGGGAATCGAATTAGGTATAAATAAGGCACGGCTAAGGCGCAACGGTAAAGCCGCGAATATCCCGGCAGAACAAATTGTGCGTAATCTCCAAGCGCCGCAGCCTCCCGCAAAAAGGTGAACCTCCATTATGAATAACTTCCACGGCCCTCATCTAATTTAACTTGTAAACATTACAATTTAGTCGCCCATCTCGACTTGATGCCACCGAAGTGCTGTTCTCTACCTTTATTGCGAAATTTTTTATATTCTTTTTTTTGTTCGCCTGTTATTTCCTTATGAGTAACCTCGTTTACGCTGTGGGAATACGATGGACCGCTGTACATTTTTGAATATAGCTCTATATAAGTGACTTTTATAAAATAATATGCGATTTCAACTTCCAATTGTTCACGTACAATGGAAACAATTTCTGCTGCGTAATTTCGAATTTTCAATGGACGTAAATTGTAATTTTTTTGTATTGTATTCATTTATCAATTCTTCATTTTTTATATAAATAAATAGACGTTTAAATATTAAAGTGACTTTATTTGGATTTTTGTTATTACCTTATTCATGGAATTAGTAAAATATTATGGAAATTAATGCCTATACTATAATTTTTATCATGAAAAATTGAATAATTTCTATGGACTTTTACTTTGTAGACTTATATATTTTAACAATGGTTTTTATTAAACGAAAAAAGGTTTGATGTTATCGTCGTTAGTCATAGTCTGCTGTTGAACTCTTCTTCCAAGCTTCCAAGTTATCTTTCCTTCTATGCTGTTTTTACAAAACTGAAAGATAGAAAAATATGTATTAACTTAAAAACAACGCAATACATATATACAAAGAAAATATATTTACACACACACACATAGGTATATAAAATATGTACATATTATCCCCGCAAATTGGTAATGCGCTGGAACCTTGTCAAATAAGATTCACGTGACGTCATTCGCAACTCTATATGTACGCGTAGTCGCCAGCCAGTGATGCTAACAATACCGAGTGTTCGGCTACGGTTACGTGACCAATATGGCGGACAGGCGCAAAAGCAATTTGCGGGGATAATACATGCACAACTGCTTCTCAAACCAACGATGGAAAACTGCTCCGTTGGTTGGTTGTTAAAATGGTTGGGGAGTTGGTCTGTGGTCAGACCAAGGTTTTATCGTATCGGATGGCCTCCTGTACAGATACGGACCACACGATGCTGAAGCAGAAACCGCGTGTCTAGTAGTACCGATAGATGAATGCCCCACGTTGGGCGCCACTATAGTAGTTTAAATATTTTAAGAAACCACAATTAATTGTAAAAGATGTAAGAGATAAATTTGTTTTTTTTTTAATAATTAGAAAACGTGTTATACTATCACAGACATAAGCGAAGTCTGTCTTACATGACATGACCATTCTAAATTCGTAAACGTTGGTAGAAGTTGGTGCTGAAGTATGAAACCTCCTGCCAGGGCTGCGGAGAAGCTAGGTCATATACCCGTAGCCCTGGCACAAGGCGAAGGACGGAACACCCAGGGGTTTTAGTGGGTTTCCCTAACCGGGCGTGACAACAGCATGGCACCAGTTCTGAGGGGGCATGCTGGTGCCACCCTCGATCTGGTGAATCCCACACACGGGTCACGAACTAATCCCCCAAGGTTCTGCCCTCGTCGCGGATTATGGTCCTCATGCGGATTTCTTTTGCCGAAATAAACATGAAGAATGAAACCTCCGTGTAACATTGGTTAAAATGACAAAATTAAGCAAAATAATATTCAAGTCATGTTGCTGCAACTATTCTGCTTTCATGCTAACTATATTTAAATATTCAGTTGACCCATTTAAATAGCAAATTCGGAATAGAAGCTTAACGTTAAATTGGATCCAGTTGAAATACCTTTTGTGCAAATTGGCGTGTTCACTGCGCTTTGACAATGCCCGACCGGTGTGGCACCGACCGCTGGGTCTTCAGTAATTGCATCCGCTGCAGATACGTCCCCTCTGTGCTGACCTGATCTTTGGACAAAGGTGAGTGGAATGATGGAAATGTGACCTTGTAAATTTACTGCTTTGGATTTATTCTTACAAATACTTAGGAACAGACAAAATATGAGAGTATTATGGTAAAAAATATTTTATTACTAAAGAGTTTATAAGAGAGAGTTTAAAATAAAGTTTTAAAATTATTCTCATGGCTGGTTCAGAGATATCAGAGATACCAGCTGTCAGGTAGGTATCAGAACTATTTAGTTAATGTAATTTTTTTATCCGAATTATATTAATTATTAATAATAAAATTGACAATCACCAAGTATAATCATGTAACTGTATTAAAATTTGACATAAAGGTGATAAAATTGTGAAAACATTGTAATCTTCTATATGATATTATAATAAAATATTATTAAAATAATACTTAACCATATTACTTTTTATGAAAAAAAAATATGCCAAAATATGGCGAAACATGTTCTCACTATAGTACATAAGACCTTGTATCCATGTTTCATACAAATAAAGATTTCAATCATTTTCATATCATTTGATTTTAAAATAATTTTACGTATGGAAGAACAAATCTGAGAATTATAATCCCATGGGGAAAACATAATAATTGATAGCTCATCAATGTTTCATGATTAAAAGGTGCCAAAGATTATTCCTCTTACAGTGGATGCCTCAGAACAATATTTATATCTTTGTAATTGCTTTAATTTTATACACAGTTTAGATCGATAAATAAAAAATAAAAACTTACTAAAACATTATATGATTTAAAAAAATATTTTTGTTAGTAAATTACCCTAAAAAGTGAGACAATTTTATTACTTATTATCAAAGGCCTCAAAAAATATGATTATATTAATTATTTAAATTTTAAGTATGGATCGATTTCAGAAATTATTATTTTCTGAATATATTATTGTCTATTTTCTTCTTCTTAATTATATGTATTGTGTAATATCTATGTATCCTATTAATTATGTATATTTGATTTGCACACCACAAATACCTTGATTCCTTTCACACAATCACACAGCCCGGGTTGTCTGGAAGAGATCGCTCTGAAGCGATAAGACCGCCCTTTGTTCCTGCCTTGAGACGAAATTACTGTAAATGATTTACTTTATGCGTATGTGGTGAACAATAAAGTAATTTCTATCTATCTATCTGTATTCTAGTATATGACGTATATGTGTTTATAGAAGATATTGTACCCATTCGGTGTAGTAGTAGGTAGAATTTGTAAGCTGTAAACGGCTTTTGGTATAGAACAGGGCTATACCGCCTTAGTTATTGGTTACTAAACTTGCCCATCTGAAGTCTATATTTAGATAGCCGTAATTGGACACACTGATATTAAGGATGTGTAACAAATAGTTTTCTAAACAACGATGAATACTATGGTATCTCCTGCATAACTTTTTCTATACTAGTCTACGTGAGTTTAATTTAGTTAGTTGTTGTTTTAGTTTCCAATATTCTTATATATTTTATGAAAATTATTTTAGGTTTGAGGTTTATCCATTAAGATTATAAGTAGAATAGTCGTCAGCCAATCGTTGATCACTGCTAGACGTAGACCTCCCCAAGTCTCACCACCTATTTCGGTCCTCTGCTGTCCTCATTCAGCCTCCACCGGGACCCTGCGCAATCGTCAGTCAAGTGGGGTGGCGAGCGTCCTACACTACGTTTGAAGCTGTACACATACACGTGATTATAAGTAGAATGCTAAGTCTAATTACGTCATCAATTGTCTTGTGTTACAATATGCTTTTTGTTTCTTCTTAATTATGTTTGCGCGCACATCTAGAATTCGTACGCCATAGAGCCATGTCGGAATCATTATCTTAATTACCGCTCTTAGGGCTGGCTCGATTGGTGTGATACCACGCTCTCATAAAATATTTGCCTGAAACAGCCTTGAGCTAATCGTCTTTTGTGCGATGGATGAGAGATCCGATAGCTCATTTTTTCTATCTCTCCCCTATTTAAATCTCATACTCCATCTCTTCTATCTCATTTCTCTTGTCCCTCTTTGTCATCTCCACTCCTAAACTCTTTATCCCATCCTAAAGGCTGGTAATGCGTTGGTTACGCCCCTGGTGTTGCAAAAGTCTATAGGCCACGGTAACCACTTTCCATAAGGTGGGCCGTTTGCCTATTTGCCAGTTTCGCAATAAAAAAAATGCAATACTCAGGTAAAAGCTGTCACTAATATTTAAACATTCATTTATCTAAATTATAAGTCAGCATGCACTCGTCAGATATTCACATTGTTGATCTTATTCCAGTGCAGTATATCACGTGCTAAGGCGGAGGTTACATAAATTCAATTTGGGCACCTCCAAGCGTTGTGCAAATTGCCTCCTCAGCCAGTGAAGTTACCCCTTTGATGGCGATCATCGTCGTCATTCCGTCACCCGGACGTTCCGTGAGGCAATTCCTGATAACTTCATACCATGGATGTTCACGACACTGGATATGACACTATGAAAATATTAGTATCGTAATATATGTATACCACCATCACTATTTCCAATCTGCTTTATTCCTACCACGAATTGTCTGCAAGAATTGTTCTTTAGCAATAAGATCACCTATAGTACACAATTCGATTAATACTAGCTTGTAAAATTTCTGTAATGGTGTCTAATTATTTATTAATATCAATTAGTTATATATCAATCTTATCATTATTCGGGTTAATAAAAAGCACTGTATGCCTCTTTGTTTATCAATCATAATGTAATAGTAAATCCTCATGTTTAATGTATTCATTTTGCACTAATTACTATATAAGGTTTGTTTGTCGATGTCTATTTACGTCAACATCTTTATTATCATCCGAATCTTGAATCCTAGTTTCGCTGGGAGCATTTGCTTCGACGCCTAGGGGCCGTTTTCCTACTTTTTCTCTACTTTATGCGGTCTTCGGCATCCCTAATAGTGAGACCTTTGGTAAGCACGTCATCCCTCACAACCTTAAACCAGCATTTCTTAGGCCTTCAAAACAACAAAGCACTTGTTTCTTGTGTAACTATCCGGTATTTTTAAAACGTTACCTACCAGGCGACTCTCTTGCAGATTGTCTGCTATGTCACGGATATGAAGACTGCGCAGACCCGGGAGATGCTGATGCGTTCTTACCGCGTGATTCCACACATTCAAGGTAGCATATTTATATGCGTGCAACAAAGAAAGTATTTTTTCTATTAAATCGTAATTTGCTGTATAGCTCTATATATTAGTACTATGAAAATCGCTAAGTAAAAAGGTAAATCTGAAAATTTCATAAAGCTTACCTGGACAAAACTAATTTGATTTGATTTGGTTGAATGCGACTTCTAGATATATTTTTACCTCTCGTACGTACGTCACACTGAAAAGTAGTAGTTTGGCTTTAAAATTCTACGTAGGTGCCGCTTTTACCAGTAAACGTTACGTTAACATTCCACTGAAATTTTAAAACGTGCACTTAGTTCGAATGCTCTTTGAGAATTGTAGATTAAATATTTCATGTAGTCGATCGATTTTAAAGAGTAGTTCGTGTACAATTTTCGTTACTACGTTAATAGATTTGAATCATACCCTTTGTGAGTAATAGTTTAGAATTTTCTTGTCAATAGAAAGTACTTTTTTTAAGCTATTCATACAGACATACAAATATGCGTATACACAGACACGTAGAGAAGCATATTAAAACGTTATGAATGTACGAAGGCAACGAAAGTAGATGTAGCGAACGTTATGCATGTATAGATAGATAACATTTTATTACACACCATTACAGAAAAAAATACGTACTAGTATTAATCTAATTCGGTACAAAGGGCGGTCTTATCGCTAAAAAGCGATCTCTTTCTCTCTCAATGTATATAGGTAATGAAAGTAGATTAACTCAACGGTGGTTGCGCCGAGGAACACCTCCTTGTAAATTCTTCCTCCCCATCCTCGCCATCAAGAATAAAATAAAGGTTTAAATGAAGAATGCGCTTAACAAGAGACATTAAGACAGAACTGTCACGGCTGTCACCGCATATAAAATACGTACGCATATGAATTGGTTGGAACACAAATAAATAAAAAAACTGCTACAATTGCATTTAATCAGAAGATCCGGAATCCTAGTGAGATTGTGAACCCCCGGGGGACGTGGCGGCGGACTGATGGCGAGGTGAGTTTTCCTTCCTTGCTTCTTGTTCCCGTCCCTTTGCCTTCTCCCGGCCATCGCATCGCGCCCGCACAACGGTGTATACCAGGATCGGAGCAAATAAAGATCTTTATTCACTGCTTACCCTTAATGTAAACAAGCATAGTAGTTGTATGGTAATGTAGTACCTAATAATAATATAGAAACAGGATTAGCTTGTAAGCAGATTGTTTTAAACAGAGTCATTTCAGATTATATTACTATAGACAAAAATATTTCCATGGTGGGAACTTATTAATTTTATTCTGTTTATATATGTCATTGAAAAGACCGTAAAGTATTGATTTGGTGAATACCAAATAAACATGTTTTAAATAATAAAATATTGGGTGAAATTGAACTTCTCGTATTCTATTAATATTAGATATTACTTATTTGAATCCTAAATCATAAACAAAAACAGAAGCTTGTAATCCATTTAATTAAATAATTCATAAATTAAAAATATTAATGTGTAAGACTTTCAACATTCCTGTACTTTTATCAAAATCACTTCAAGCGACAGTGGTGTCAGCTGCAGTGTACACAATTCTCATGGTATTCGTGAAACCTGAGCCTTGTCTCCAACCAGAAACAATTACCAGTGGATCACCAATTCTTATGAACCCTTGTCCCATTGCCCACTTCGTGCAAAAGTTCACCCTCTTTTCTAGATCCGTTTGCCAATCGGTGTCTGGGGAATCTGAAAATCAAAATATTCCTAAAAGTTGTTTGTTAGATAGATAACACTTTATTGCACACCAAAATATAGAATTACAGAAACAGACTATATTTACAATATTTTCTAGGCAATACAACAGGCAGCCTTATCGCTCAAAGCGATCTCTTCCAGGCAACCTAAATGAGAAAAATTTGAATCAGGTGAAATAGGTGGTGCAGAAAAATGGCAATAGAAATATAAATATTCATAACTAATATAATACAATTGTTCTTTTCCATCTTTTAAAAGATCTTATAAACGATTCATTAATTGTAATTTTAAACTAAGGTATTGTTAGAAATTTATTACTTGTTTTATTTCTCCGTGTAGGAACGAAAAAATAATACCAATGCCTGCGGCTGGGCTGCCTCTCGTAAGAGGCCACAAAACAACCCCACAGCCAGGTGGTAAGGCATCTGCCCGATTGAATGGCCACCACCTCTGGCTAGAATATGCCGCCATAACAACCTTGAGTTGTGTTCCGGCTTTAGTGACCAGATTTCCAGTCTCTCTGAAGAGAGCAGCAGCCAGAGAATCAGTGGTTCGTCGCATTTTAATTTGGTAATATAAAATGCGTATAGTTAACTGTTTATTCATTTGATGAATTATTACCAACATTTTTGATTTCTGCAAAACAAGACTAAATGGCAAACCAAACACCTTACGCGTTCTAGCAGAAAACTCTCTAAAATTACAATATTAATGATTAGCTTACAGTAAAATACCTTCATAAATAAGAGGAATAATCCCACGCCACATGTGCATTTGTCGAGCTATCAGTGCGTATCTGGTCACCGCAAGAATGGGGCATCGAGGTCTGTACTTGGCAACTATGTGAGCTGATCGGCCTGTACTTGTCACAACCACTATGGCAGCTGCTAAAGTTCTTTGTGCAGCTAAGACCGCCGCTATTGCTGTTCCAGTTACTTGGTCACAGGGGATTGGCGTCTGAGAGATAACATACAAATCATTTGCATTTCATATAGAAATTAATGCATATTATGATGAGGAATATATAAATGGGAAATGACTGTTTATTTGTGCTGTTGTGCTCTCTTCATCGCACTAGGAATGATTCTTATTATTATGAAATAGCTATACAGGATATGACTGTCTAATGTCTGAGACTATGAATGTCAAAGAAGCAAGTGAGGTGTATAAGAATAAGCCTGTATGGCGCTCTGTTGGTCGTGCCTACCCCGCAAGGGACCTGGCGTGTAGTTACGTATGTATACAGGATATCTTGAATACAAACTTATCAATTTCTAGAGCATCAAAAATTAGTTTACTAAACTAACACAATATTTTGACCTAAAATTTCTAATCAGTTTACCCAATACATTTTTCTAAATATCAATATAAATATCCGATTCATCTTTTGAAAAATTACGAGTAATCTTTATTCTACCATATATAAAACTCAAAAACGAATCGTGCAAATCGTTAACTTTTATGCGTTATGTAATTAATAAAAATTAAGAAAATTTAAAGACCTTATCTGTCAAATCATGGAATATCTGCTTAGACCATACACAAGCTTCCGCCTCCTTACAAGCACTGGCTAAGCAAGCCACGGTGTCAATAGGATTCAGACCAACAGCTGTCTCAGCGCACAGCATAAGAGAATCAGCACCATCCAGAATGCAGTTTGCTATATCAAGCAACTCAGCGCGTAGCGGAATCCTTTTGTATCTCATACTGCTCAATAATGCGGCGCTAACACATATGGGAACATTAGCCTGATAAATGAGAAAATAATAATTTGCAAGTGTTTACATTTTACAGACAGATAAAAAAACCGACTTCAAAAACTAAAAAACTAAAATGTATAAAATAACTTATTTCTAAAGCTATTATTATTAATATATATTATCTAAAACATCTTAAAGTCGGTGCTTAGTAATTTGCAAAATATAGTAATTTTTATTATGTTTTACTTTGCACCGACTTCAAGATGATCTTAAGAAGATCTTAAAAAATATAGCTCCCAAGAAACGAGAACAAAAAATGTTCGTAAAATGAAAACTACTGAGCCAAACTATGTTAAATTTTTAGGGGATCACATGGCAGCTATTGCGCGTCGAACAAAAAAGAATCACGTAAAGCGGATTATAAATCACGGAGTAATCGGCAAACATACATAAAAAAAGCAACAAAAAAAAAGATCCCGACGAATTGAGAACCTGCTCCTTTTTTCGAAGTCGGTTAATAAATGAGAAAATAATAATTTGCAAGTGTTTACATTTTACAGACAGAAAACGTAGTAATATTACAATTAATAAATAATACACACACACATGACAAAATAAGTAGATAAATTAAATTAATGTGATGAGTACAATAGGTAAATAATAAGTTGTATTGCTTGGAACGGTTTCTACGAGACAAGTTCTCAATGGACAGAAACAACACATAATAAATATATCGATACCCCGGGCTCAAAGGCCGTAGCCGCCCTTTCGGCGAAATTTACTTTTAAATGCAGCCCTACTTAATTTTTTCTCCTCTATCGATCAGTATACGTAGTCTTCCAATTTGGCAAAAAAATGTGTTTATGACCCCATTTTTTGTAGAAAACAAAACATAATATATTATAAGCAATTATAAACAAGGATAATTACTTTATTCGCTCTCGCAATCATATTTTTTTGAGCTATTACCAACTTCTTAGGTGTTATGTCCGATCCCAATTCTTGTCTTGTTATTATAACACCGTCTGAAATCTGTGAAAATTTTAGGTTGAAAAAAATATTTTATTTATGTTTATGCGTGATATTTTTTTAACTTATCTAACACTTAAATTTTGTCTTGACGAAATGAAAAGATTTTTTTTATCAGTATTATACCATATTATTTATGATTCTTCCATAAAAATCACTTCTTTATTATCTAGCTAATGAAAGCATTATATTGATGTAAAACAGCGAACGGAAAACATATATATCTGACTGGGTAGTAGCTGAGATTTTATTATTTATTGATGTGTATACGCAAAGTAGACGTCTGCCGCGATCAATATACGTTTTTAAGACTATAATAAACAAAACATATCAACGGCAGATCTGGTCAATTACTTTCATTTTTTTTTGTTATATTCAAAATTGTCTGCCATAAAGTAAAACCGAGCGATAATGGTCTGCCATTCTTATTTTCCTATAATAATTAGCCTATATATTTTCAAATATCAAAACGGCAGCTGTGGTCAAATGGATTTAAAATTCGTCAAAAATCGATACTGTCTTACCTCAGCGCTCGTCGCGACCACCACTTTAGCTTAGTGAGTCCCCGTACCATACATGGTAGGTATAGGGGCTTCAATGTACAAAACCTCAGGTATGGTCAAATACATACAGGTAGCCAATCACTGGCTCTTAAGCTAATAGTATGTGTGCACCAATGGCAAGGACCAATGTTTCAAAAAAGAATGTCAATTTAAACAATTACTCCGGGCGCGTTGCTCTAGTAGCTCACAACGCCCAAAATGCTCCGTCAGCCGTTCCACATAGGGACCACGATCATTATGGTCATGGCGAAAAAGTAACTAACGACATTATTATTTTCGTATATTGTAGTTTTGGTTGTTAATACATCTTGAACTTACACTAAGAATATCGTCAAAGTTATGAAATCCTTCAATAGTTTGAATATTGGCTACCAATGCGATTTTCTTTCCCTTTTCACCAAGCAAACCTTTAAGCTCAGTTATTGCTGCGGAGGAGTTCACGAAGGCTGCCACTATAATATCTATCTGAAAGTTAAAAGCTATTAATATTGTGGGTATAATTATATATCCAATACATAAAACTGGAAGTGATTTTTAAACATAGACATAATTACAAAGCAATAGAAGTAAAGCGTGAGACAAGAAATGAAATAAAAGAGCACCCAATAATCACACATGTGTGATCGCGTATTCCTGACCAAAACAACTGCACGATATATAAAGCGGTTGTTGCAACTGAAATCGGTAGAGAAGTGTTTAAGTAGAATGCTTTTATTAAGTACTAGGGCTTCCCCGGCAGCTTCCCTTGGCCCATAATTCTAGTTTATTTTAAATAATCGGCCGACAAACACACATTGTATGTCCCCAAGGTAAGCAAGTTACGCATGTGTCATAAGTAATATACAAGGGACCATTTTGGGGCCGATCCCAGACACCCAGAGCGCAGTAAATAACGGAAATTTCCTTACGAATTTTACCATGCCAGGAATAGAACCTGGAGCCTCTACTTTCTAACGAGCTTGGCCGGCTAAGACTTAGCTCTTTCAAACATAGAACCCGTATTTAGATAGGATTCATAATTGCACGCGGATTACATTGTATTAAATTTTCATTTAGGCACTGTTCGCTTCCGAAACATGTACTCAAAATCCCGAAAAGTATCCCATTTTCCAGGGTAAAGTATCCTAGATTCATTATCGAGATTGAGACTACATATTATGAATCAAATATCAGCAAGAACTGTCGCATAGTTTTCCCGAGAAAAGAGTAACAGACAGACAGATTTACTATCGCATTTATAATATTAGTATGGATTAGTTGTTTCTATAATCTACATAATGACAAATAATTATTTCTGTCTGTTCGAAAAATCTTTAAAAGACGGACAACTGAAAAAAATATGATAGTATTGACAGGAATTTCAATAGCCTTTCAGAAATATTTTTTTTAACATTCGATAATCTATCTTCCTTTAACAATGTCACAAAGTAACCTTCAAAAGATTATGCAAGGAAGTCTTCCTTTTTGCTTTTATGATGATAGATCGTGAACCTTGAACTGTGACTGCGTAACGCAGTGACACAACAAAAAGTTTACATTGACTGGAGCGTATCAAATGAAATATTTGAAAGGACTTGCTTCAAAGTCGATAAGTTAGAAGTTTATAAATTATTGTAGGGAAGTCTGATACAGCTTCAACTTTCGATGCGGGTTTTGTTCTTATTTGTAAAACTAGTACATTGAGTAAAAAGATAAGTCGTAGTTCGAGTAGTTCAGCGACTAGGAAGACGGCGTTTTTACTGACATTTAATTGAAATTAGAACCCAGCTATGTGTCTAAATAAACTATGAAGGTGTCTTTGTCTTGTACCATATTTCCTTCGAAGAAAAGTAAAAATAACAACAAAAATTAAAATTATAAGATTCATTGTCGTATGTAGGTAGATTCTGGACTACTTTGCGATTAAACTTAAATCGAAAGGTAGTGAGTTATGCGCCACCATTTTTAAAAAAACATACCCTCCCCCATATAACTATCTAAAAGGATACAACATACGATATAAATCTGCAGGTGTTACAGATTAAGTAAACTTTCAACAATGATCAGTTTGAATAGGACACGTTAAGCGGTTTTTATGATTTGAAATAAGTATCCTTACATTAAATGCTTCTTTCCCCGGGTTCCTAAAGCTAATGAAAAAATATTGTCAATTACAAACCTGCTGATGAATCAACATATCGATGTCCAACTTATCTCTCTCAGTGAAATTCGGCATGTCAAAAACAACATTCGGAACAAACACATCCTTATAAGATCCAAGAAATCCACCCCTTTCTATTTTGCAAGTGAGCGTAGTAGTTGAAATAATCTCTACTTTCATCATTATCTGTTCATTATCTAAGAGGACCATGTCCCCTTTCTTTAGCTGATCGGCAAAGTACATAAAGTCAACGTAAATAGTGTACATGGAACATCTGTCCCTATATGTTTCGTCTGTAGTAAGACGCACTACTTCACCAGTTTTGAGTTCAACTGTTTCTCCATAACTCTGAAAATGCAAAGACCTCTAACATTCGTTCTTTTGTATTTAAACTAGTACAGCTTTACTCACAGGTCCTCTCATCATATACACTTCAGACAATCATTGCAAAACAGCTATAAGCATTTAAGTATAATATATTCATCTCCTTTTTTTATTTTTTTATTGCATGTGTTCAACAGACAAGCAGTCGGCGCACCTGATGGAAAGGGGTTACCATCACCTATGAACAATTTGCAACACCAAAGGTGTAACAAATCTAGACCAGGGCTGGTGGTTACCAGGGTATTTGGTAGGTACACTTATTATTGCTTATAACGACAGGCCGCTCGGCCGCTCGGCTGCAGGAAATTGTAATGTTTCTCCGTTCCTGCACGGATCCTGTCTGTGCTAACCTTTACGAAAATAAATATAAAAATTCGTGCTGATAAAATCATCCAAACAATGTGATTTTCATTATTTTAAACGAAAAATCTCTCCATGAAATGATTCGCATATTGCCAAGTTCACCATCAGAAAATACATCCAGACTAAAAACGAGGCACTTACTAGTCATAAAGATATGTCGATATTTATACTGGAGATTTTTCTGCAGTTTCCATGATGAGCTGCAGAAAAATCTCATCAGATCAGATTTTAAACTGAAAAAAATTGACTAATTTCTATACCGCTATCGAAGCTGAGTATAATAAGTTTGAACTTAACTTATTATAATACTAACATATAATACATACATACATAACTTCACGCCAGGTCCCTTGCGGGGTAGGCACGAACATATAATAAACTTAATAATATTCGTATACCTTACTATTACAAGAAAATTCCTGTGAGATATAAGTACAAATTACATGTAGCAACATAAGTATTAAGAAGTCCAAGTAAATTTTTAAGGCTAACAGAATAGCGTTGACTAATACGAGAGTAATGTTTGCATTGTAATAACTAAAGACTCATAAAAACGAACCTCGGCAATCCTCCCCGTCCTAATCTTTCGTCCAGGCAACCGAGCTCCTATAGCCAGGGGATAACATCTACCCATTACAACACTGATGTTCTTTGCTGCTTGTTTCAACGTCTTAATGGTCTCTGCATTCTCTTCCCTCGTACCATACGACAGGTTCAACATTGCTATATTCATTCCTGCCGCTATCATTTTCTCCATTGTTCCAATGTCATTGGTTGATTTACCTGTTAAATTATTGATATTCTACAGATAGATAAAAAGTTTAGTTATAATTGCTATAAATGGCGCTCAGATTTTACTTAGATCTATTCACCATAATAATTGTTACTTATGAACCTGATAACACAAATTAATTAACTACAAGCGCGATAAAAAACTATCAAGACAACGCAAGATGCAAGGCAAACAGACTCAGGATATGACTCATACCTCATACATATCATTCCTATGTCCTAGTGTAATAAGATCAATAAGAGAACTATTATTTAATGGACGGCAGATTTGAGAGAGAAATCATCAACACGTCAAACAGTTAACGAGTGTTATATGAGAAAGAAACATAAAATAGAGGTTAGGCTTGTGGTGGCGGCCCTTTATAATGCGAGTTATCCGAATTATAAACATATGTGAAACAGTAGTTCTTGTCAATTGCGCAGCAAACCATAAAAGCTTCTAGAAAATTCATAAAATAGAAATTCCAGTCACAGTAACTATTACCCATAGAAGCAACTATTCCAGTGAGTCTCTGTACACCAGGAGCTGCCTTGATGTCTAAGTTTAAGACATGGTCTAAAGGTGATAATGCATGCGACGATGATAGCTGTTGTCCAGGTAGCTCCATCGCATCATACTGAAATTAAAATATTACAAATATAATTAGGAATGGAATCTTTCATACTGTCTGTAAGTTCTATTATGTATTTATGTATACTGATATACTAAAATACTGAAGAAACATGTAAAAAACTAATGGATATGAGTACGTCAGATTACTTATTACCATTCTTATTTACTCCTTACCTCGTCGAGTTTTATGTCAAACTCTGTTGGCCAAACCATTTTTGCTGCTTAAATATAGGCAATGTCTATAAAATCTAAAGTAAATAATATTTAACAAAATAATAGAATTTTCTAAAGAAATCTATCGTCGTCGTGTAGAAAATTACAATAGTTGTTATGTCAGATGTCAACAAAGATCAAACTTCAGAAATATTTTTAGAAAGAACACTTTTAATATTTTTCGACCTCTATGCTCTATTGGTCAACTCTTAGTATCATTACCCTTTCCGATATTTGTAAAGACGGAGTGTTAATATCATAGTATAGTAATAATAATGTAAACTCTTTATAGCGGTATGTAAGGTCTGGTCCAACAGGATTTCCACCACCACCGTAACAGGGTGTTAAGCTATTCCTTTTTGTTTTGATGACGGGTAAATTTAATACTAGATAGATATATCAATCATATGAGTACACGGACGCGAGCCGCGGTGTCGTTGTCTGAACTGAATTAATATCATTACCAAAAACGGTAATGCGGTCTGTACGGTTATAACCGTACACTTTTAAATAAAATAAAGTATATGCTTTCTCTTTATGAAAAAACCCTTCTAATATTCTAGACAATTGATTCTTTCCTCAGGCTATGAGGGATGAACAAGAAATATTCAAACAAAACCACAGTACCACTCATGATTTAATTTGATTTAATTTTATATAAGCGTGTATGGAAACAATAACTATAATTAATGTATTAATTACTGTTCGGATACAGTGTATGTGGTCAAGTGAGTTGTCGACTTAGGCCTGATATACATTTATATTAGTTAAAAATCAAATTAACTTGAGAAACTGACGAATTAAGACTTTAAGACTCTGTAGAAGAAATTCGCCAATTTAGTAATAAGTAGTCGATTAAGTGGATGTCTGTTCAAAGGACAAGTGTTCATATCGCCGGTTTCGCATTTTAACTAACACAAATGTAAAATACTAATATATACAACGTATTTCAGAAAGTTCAGGGTTTTTGTTATTCACTGTATGATGATTGTGGGGTGCGTAGCCCACGGATAGTAAGCTGGTTCGATTGTTATGGACTGTATGATAGAGATGTGACCAAAATCCTTGCACTAGCAAAGCAGAAGCTCCACCAACCTTGAGATCCGCCCTCTCCTGGCTCGGTTCAGGTTGCATGCACACAGGAACAGCACACGGCACTATGTTGCACTTTGGAGCTAACACTCGTACAAAGTTTTACGGACATTAAATGTTCTTGGCACGGCCAGTAATCACACCAAGATGCTAAGTTTAGTAAAGTATCAGCGCACGGCGCGATGTTGTTCTCGTCAAACGTTGACTCGAAGAGATCCAAAATGGCTGACCCTACCCTGCTGTGCATTGGCCGTCACCTTACACAGAAAGAGGGTAGACAGCAAAATTCATGGAGCGATATACTACAGACTTCACTAGGCAAGGGCCGAACAATGATTGTGTTGAAAAAAATACTGTTACATGCCGTCAAAGATGAACGCACGTAAAGAGCAGTTTATTGCCTTCTCGGATTCAGGAATTATTTTGTTTACTTGGAGTTTAGAATTTATAATTAAGAAAACATGCTATTGCTTTTTTACTTGTTTTATGGCCGTCATAAGTGTCGAACTAATTTTATTGTTTTTGTTTTCGACTTTGTTGGCCGTTTACAGGTGTGCAAATTACATTTTCTTGGAAGAAGCCAGTCTACGCAATCAATTGAAGACATGAGTGGATGAAGGTGATAAGTCGCATAATTCCAATTCTGAGTAAATCGAGATAAAAGTTTTACTTTTATTTGAAACTGAACTGAACTTAACACCTTTAGCAACTTTTTATTTTTTAAATATGCCTTATATCTATGGTCTAAGGTCTGTAGTCATTTGGTATCGACTTATAACATTCATCTACGCAAAAAAAAGCAAAAAACCGAATATGCGACATATCACCTTCATCCACTCACGTCTTCAATTGTGTTTTGTACAGTTTACTATAAAACAATGCCCGAACAGAGGGGTGGGGCAGTCGAGCGAGGATTACGATACGAGTAAGACGTACAAGCGATATAGTGACGGACTTTGCGCGTGTTATTGAATCGTGCAGTTTTGTACTGGTTGTGCCCAGTTATACTTGTACCTGTTTTATACGTGTTTGTACAGTCTAATAAATTCTATAGTAGTTCCAACGGCATTTTAATTCGAGTCGTGTGTAGCTCGTAACAATACTATTGCGTACTGTATCTACAACATCCCAGTACAAAAATAAAGTGAGAACATTAAACCTTATTACGTGTAATTACTGAATTATTAACTCCATTGTTTCCATTACCAGGTACCAGGTACTCGAAATCGCGCAATAACTTTTTATTTCTCGCCCTTCGCTAAGCCCATGTTATTATTAATTAATCTTACAAATCGTACAAATCCCAAATAACGATGGGATTTTCACGATCCTCTTGTTTTGTAAACTGTAAACAGAGCGGCTCTTTACTGCGTGAATTTTGTTAACGTTTCAAAAATATATTTCTAAAGCATTTTTGTTTGCATGGAAACATAAAATACAAAATTTGTTAGCATATTTAAAACTACACTTTGGGTGTAATCATAGAGTGGTAGTAAAAACTTATTAAAATAACAGATAAAACAAACTAATGCTCATATTAGACGGATCTTCCAAATCGAATCAATTTCCTTGAAAGGTGCAGAACGGAAAAGAAATGACGACATTGAATGTCTTCGCTGGGCAACAGAAAAAAATACTTATTATTAATCACTATCAAATATACCCTACCTCATATACTCATGAATAATGTAGCTTTCCACTGGTGAAAGAATTTTCAAAATCGATTTAGTAGATCCAGAGATTACCCCCCTACAACGTCACAGCCTCACAAACTTTACCTCTTTATGATATTAATATAAGTATATACTCATAGATGAATCACTTTGGTTGCTTCGCTGCATCGCTATGCATTTACTTAAATCATTCTGAAAAACGTAAAAGTATACTAAATTGTTAATTAAATTTAATAAAAGGATGATGATTCAAAAACGTAAAACTTAGTCTTGCAGATGTCGTTTTCCAACAAGTATCTTAACATAAAAAGAACTATGTATTAGACTAGAAGAATATATTTTCGAAACGATGTTAAAAGTTAATAATAATATTTTATTACACAGCTACTTGATCAGAAAAAAGACGAACGAAAAGTCAGGTAAATTACAAAATCGTTGAAGGAATCCGCGTTCACACTAAGCTGAATGATAAACAAGCAACACAGCTGTCGCTAACAACGCCGACGAAAATAAATAAAGCCCAAGAAATAAACAAAGCCGAGTTTTATTTGTGGGAAAACCATTAGGGGATCAAAACGAGGTTGGCGAAAAGATAAACGGAAAAATAGGGAAGATTTCGGACGGTTCTGTCGTTCAAGAATACTGTCATTCAGTGATGGGAATTGGATACAATTTAGTCACTCGAGTCAATTGGGTTCGGCTACTCTTATATTTCACAAATATCGATTGAATAATAGTTTAGTGTCAGTCATTTGAAGACATTTACGTCTTATTCTAATCACAGGGACAGAAGCCCGGTGACGAGCGTGGATATTTTTAGTGCTTAGGCTTAGGCAATTTTTATAGTGTTATGTATTATAATAATAATATATATTATTATAATATAATTATCTCGTAAATGCTGAAACTGATAAATTAATGAAATACCTAGCCTCGCGCACGAGATTACTGACATGTGCCATATGGAGTCAACGATCATCGTACCGATAGTGTTGTCCGTTAATGCTTTAGTAGCGAAGAGCCTCGACCGACATTCAGAGAGGCTCTTACTTGGTAAATGGGTGAAGGGCCAGATACAGAAGGCGGTTCTCCTGAGCACGGCACGCATAGTGAGGAAGTTCCTGTCTCTGGAGCCTTAACCACCAGTAGTTTGGGCCCTAGTACCCTAATCTTTTTATATTTTTTAATATATGTTTATTTTTATATATATATATATATATATATGTATTAAAAAGCAAAAAAGAATATGAATAAATATACATATATATTATAATAATAATCACATGCTGTCAGTGTAGGAAGACAACATGAGAATATTGCATATGAAGGAAAGGGGTGATTTTCCCGCGCCTAACCGCGACCGTATTTAAATATTGTAGCTTTTTAAGAATGTTTTTCGTTTCAAGTGCTTTATTGATAACAGTAATGAGCGCTAATTAGTTAATTGTGATTAAACATGACTGATCGGTAGCACTAGCTTAAAAAAAACCTGGTTGCCGCCAATGATGCGCGTTGGACAATTGCTCAAGGAGAATTGCTCAAATGTTTACGTCAAGATTATCGATATGTGAAAACGGTCAAACTACTTCAGAATAATTTGGACGTACTAATTTCGCTTCTAAAACGGATTTTCGGGTTTCACGCATGATGTGCAGATTTGATCATATTATTTAATTCAACCTATATTTGAACTAGTGTAGGCATCAGCGATGTTTCCTTAACAATTATATCATTTCCATAGACTGACTGCTATATCGACTGTATTTTGGAAATATATTGGTAGAAATTGAAATGGAGTAAAAATCACCATCAAAACAAATAAGTATTATCGCGATTTTTAATGTTTAATATTTAATACAATATATAATCAAGTCAACCGAGTCATAAATATTTATACTGTTCGTACATAACTATTGTAATTTTGTATGAGTGCCTTACTTTGGTCGGTTGTTATTTAATACTTATGATTCAATAGAGTATGTGTGGAATAAATTATAAAGACTGATAATATAGAAATAAAATTAATTATAGATTTTATTGAAAGCTCACATGAGTTCAGATATTGGAAAGTTATAATACATATCTAATATGTTTGAAACTATAGAGCAATGAAAATTTTAAAACTAACAAATAATGAGTGTTGTTCATAATGTCTCCATACATTTTTGTCAAGAATCAATTTTTACTTTATTAAAAAATATTTTTTTATTTTTTTTTATTTATATATTTTATTTATATTTATTTAGATTAAAAAAAATATATTTTAATTTTCAAGTCTAAATGAGATTTTTTTTATTTTTAGTTAAGGCTAAAGAAATAAAATATGTTTTATTTAATAAAATGGCAAAGAGAAAGAGAGGGAGAGAAGAATATTATAAAATTCGAGCGATACTTATTTTTATTTTGCACAAAATTGATTTTCTTGTAATTATTTTCCACCTAATACTTCTTCCATGCGATAAAGATAGGACTTCTTTTTCTATGCTATAACTAGCCAATACCTACTTTTATCTGATGAAGACTTTCTATACTCGTAACAAATCGCAATTGTATGATATATTCCAAAATTACCATAAATGAATATATTTTGATAACAAGTTTGAAATTCATAGCTCCTGATGCATTCCCTTGGGACAATCGTTAGATTTAGCACGTGAAGGGTTTCACGTCTTGAATTGACTTGGATTCCATAGATTGCTAATCCCACAGGACTAAGAATTTCCATATTACGTTTCAAATTGTAAAATCTAGATTAGGAAAAGTTGGTTACGTAAATAAGGGAGGCTGGCAGGCGGAAGGTGTTTGTAAAAACGTGCCAGTAAATATATAATCTTAGAAAATGCTTCTAAATCCAACATTTTTAGTGAGTGAAACATTTATTGGCTAAATAAGTCCAAATTTTGCCCGGTGGTAGGGAATGTGCCCTATACAATACACGGTGGACAAATGTTATTTTGTTGTCCATGACCACGGCTATTGAAAAGCGGCCGAAACGTCGGATAAACCGAAATCAAATAAATTACCGCATTAAAAACAGTTAAAACGTAGTTTTATAATGTTAAATAAAATATAATCCATTAAAATATACAATATTAATAACTATCTTAAATTTTCATCTTCGCCGTCAGCACACCTGAAAAATAGTGATGATAACATTTATATTTTACCTATAGTAATATTATAAATTTCTAAACATGCCTTGTCTGTACATTATTAAAAACACAACTGGAATAGACTTTTTTCAGGAACGGAGAAAGAATACAATTTGCTGCGGCCGGGAGGCCTGTGAGTTGTGTTCCGGTATTAGTGGCCAGGTTCCAGTCTCTCTTAAGAGAGCAGCAGCGCATTTGTAGCACCTTTGGTGTTGCTAAAGTCCATAGGCAATGGGTTACCAACCGCTTTCCATCAAGTGGGACGTCTGCCTGTCTGCTGAGCTCCTGCAATAAAATAATAATAATTACGAGTATACGTCAGGTAGCATATTTATTTAAGGTGGGTTTAGAGGTTACGTCAAGCTGTATGCATATACACTGTATGTATGTACATTGAATCGGCAGTCACTCAATCAAAAATATCGGAATCGCTAAATATAACCGATCTTGTTTTTTAGTTATTCGTTTAAATACAAAAAAGTCTACGAAAAAATTTGAATTGGAAAGCAAGTAAAATTTTGTGCCTTATGTCCAAATGCCTCAGTAATACGATACGTGAGGTCTGATATATTTACAAAACTATGCACATAATTTTGAAACTAGGCATTTAAAAAATGATATATTTAAAAAAAGTTAGTTACTGTGAGAGAAACAATAAATAGAATCCTACATAAGTCTTTTTCTAAATGCTTAGTAAAATATAGATAAATATATAGAATAATAATAAATATAGATATTTGTTACTTACTCAACCAATGCCCTTTTCGTAATGAACACATTCAGGATTCTGACTGTATCACAAAACGAACTACAGTCAGATCCTTTATATAAAGCGATGTATTGGTCTCCATATTCCAACCAGCCATTTTTTACAGCGTACTCTATAGCAAAATTGATTTTCGACTCGATTGTCTGCTGCCAGGTTTTGCCTGGAGGAGCTAAAACGTTTATGGTAATTATATGAGCATATATACATATACGACGATAATACAATGTTTACGCGAGTGAAATTTAACATTTGATTCGTAAAAAAAGACATTAACTTTAAAAAAAAGTGAACTTTCAAAAACATCCGGCTCGAAGGACCATAAACCTGCAGTGTGTTTATAGTTTTAGTTTAGGAGGGAAGGGTAAAATTGAAGAAATATCTAACACAACGAGCGCTGTATTGACAATGATTTTATACTGAAAATAATACTTGCATTTGTTAAGCATTAGACCGCAGTTGTTTATTTGTAAAATGATGAATATGTACATAATTTGTACAGTGATATTTTTTAGAAAACATTAACTAGGTATAGAAAGTCTACCTGAAAGTTGTAGCTAAATTAAGGCATTAAACGCGTTAAACTACTCGGATTTGGAAAAAGTTACAAAAAACATTGGAGTTTGCTTATATAGGAACCGGGTGTCAACTGGTAAGAACGTTTTGAAATTCCGTTGATTTCATTGCACTGCGTTAATTTCATTGCACTGATTTGACTTTGGTAAAGTTTTATGGCTGCTACTCACTAAATCCAGCATGGACGGAATGCAGATGAGAGGCTTAATATATTGATATACAAATTATACCTTGGCGTTAATAAAAAAAGAGAAATATGTACGTAGGATTAATTTTTTAAAATTCGATATTAGGCTAAATAAAACTTTTGAATGTAAATACCAACTGACACTGGGAGTATATTATTATATAGATAGTGCATATATTTGCGACGAGCGCTGATATGAGAGAGCTCAGGATAACACAGAATATAGAATATATTTTTTAAGTCCTGTGTATATGTATGACGAAGCGAATCTAAATTCACTGTGCGCCTCTAACTCTTTACAAAATACAGCTCAATAAATAGCTGAAATATCAATTTGATATTTCAGTAGTGTCTACTTTATGGATACTAATTTATAGTCTTACTGTAATAAGTAAGCGGTACTACGCATCGGTAAGTCATCAGCAGTCTTGTAGTACTTGCTTTGTTACTGACAGTAAGCACTATGCAGTTAGGCCTATACCACATTAGTGCTTTAGCCGTTTTTCCAGTGACCGTAGGCAAGACGATCACACGAGCACTTGCCTGATTGGCTGCTAAAGCACAGGACATAGCTGCTGCTTCAGCTGCATTTATAGGCATTTTTGTCTGAAACAAATGTATGAACAAATTAATAAAATTAGATAAAGCGAAAGATGTGTGTGTACTTAACCTTATTGCTGTAATTTTTCCAGGAGACGCGATTAGAAAGAAAGAATAACAGATAGGCCGGCAGATAGACAAAAAATCTAAATGTTGCATTTCGTCCGGTTTCTCTATCCGGATAGATCACTTATGAGGGGTGTAAAGTTAGGAACTACTTGAAATCACAACGTAAATTGACAATAAGTTAAAAAATGATTCGACTTTTCGATACTATCTGGTCTTTCAGGTAGGCACATCACCAACGGCGGGTTAAGGAAGTAGCAAAATAATTAAAAATCTTAATGTATTTGAAATAAATTAGAAATATAATTTTTTCATATTTTCGTCACAAGAAAATAACACTTGACTTACTTCATCTAGAATCCTCCAGAAATCAGTTTTGGCATTGGTAAAAGGCTCTACAAAGCAGCAAAGGTCATTCATAACCTTAATAACCTTTAATATAAGTTCTATATCGTCACAATCTTTCAATACAAATCCCGAAACTCCATCAAGCAAAGCGTTTGTGACGTCAGCGATTTCGTGGTTAGAAATGTTGCCATGAACTAACGCTTCTTGGAAAACTCCACCACACATATAAAATGGTTTTCCAGCCTGAAATATATGATAATAACAATAATTAGCAGACAAACAAACACACACAAATACGTTTGCGAAATTTACTATACCGGAAATCGAACCCGGAGCCTCTGCGTTGCAGTGAGGTAGGCCGGCAAAGGCTTAACCCGCTCAACCACAGCAGCCGTCATATAGGTTAGAAACATCGGCTATCTCGATATGCAGGTGGTATCACAATGTTTCCTTCAGCGTTATCAGCACGTGGTAATTATAAAAATATGCAAATTTAGTCGGAAAACTGCCTAAGTGGTGCATGCATACAATCAGAATTAATAAGATTTTTTATAACCTGTAGGCATTTTGCTCCAACCATTTTCTGAATTTGGCCCATTTTATGCTTATGCTGCGCTTCCAATTCATACGCTAGGAACTCTCTCGATAGTACGATGCCATCGGCTTCCTAAATATTAAAAAGAAACCTTTAATACACAGTCCTCCTAAACTCTAAACTATTTTTAATTATATGGATAATTCACTGATTTATTAGTCAATTAAAAGATAGTTGTAATCGATACATGCATTTGCTTTAATATAGGAAAGTTTCTAGATATATTTGTTTTTTACCTTTTATAATTCTAGGTTTATTACCTAGAATTATATTATATTTAAAGTTACTCTATAGAATATTTTTGGTATTGAAAATGGAGCTAATGTGAATGAAGTCGTTTTTAATACTATGTACCTATAGGTAATACAGGCGGCAAATTCAACCTCTGCAATTATAATGAACGCTGAAGTAGCGACTATTTTTGTATTTGGTGTTTTTGCATACCTGTGTGTATATAATTAAATGATAATTTCGAATATGTTCATTATATTGGTATTTATTTATTTATTTGGTTTACCAACAATTACTTACACTAATACAAAGGATGTACATTGCTTTACAAAAAAAAGACATGACAAATGCAGTAATCACTTATAGGCAAACACTGCATGCAATTTGATATTTTGTAGTTTTAATAAATTATAATATAATAAAAGAGAAAAAAAATTTATAAGGCTTTACTTAATAGCTAAGTTCAAAACATGAAGATTTTTTTTTTAAGAGAAGTTAATTAACAATATGGGATTCAATAATTCGACGAAATTTGTAATATGAATTTGCATGTCGATCAGTAATATCACTGTAAAGGTTTATTAGTTTACATAGTCTAGGTATGGGAGAGTTGGCACCAAGAACCGTGCGACGTAAAGGCGGACACAGGGGCGTAATAGGTGTTCCAGGGCATCTAGTCGGTACTTACAGTCGGTATTCATATAGATTATACAATTATGGTATTTAAAATTACCCTAATAAGGTCATCAATATTACTCAAACACTCAGGGGTGCACACGCCACATATGAATAAGGGTCTTTTAGTTCTTCGTCCAACGTAGTGTTTGGCCTTTTGAATAGTATTCTTATTCCGGGCATAATTAATTATTATCATATCCACCTAAATATATAATATTTAATTAATTTACTGGATCAAATAAGATGTCAATATATTGAGCAATTTAATATTTCGTTTAAATAAAAAAGAATCCAACTAATATGCGCATTGACATGTAAATGAATTTAATAAATCCTTACAGACAGTGACTGAGGAACTTAGTGCGTAGTTAGCGATGAACTGCAGGATTGCTAACGCATAAAAATATTAATAAGAAATATGGACCTGGTATTCCAAAGCAAACCGAACTATCTGCAAATCCTTTTTAGTAATATAAGGTCTTGTGCGAGTAACTCCTCTTGCAGATACATAACACATATTAGATAGCTTTCCTCCTTTTATAACAACGCATTTTAGAGATCTGTCTTCACAAAGTGCTTTGCACTGCACAATGATTTCATCTTGGGCTATAGATATCTCCATTCCAACTTTGACGTCCAAAGTTAGATTTGGATTATCTACAAATATTCTCTCCTTGGTACACTTATTATACTCTTGTAAATTGTTTGTAAGATACACTTCTGCTCCTTGTTTTAATAGTATGAAATCTGCATCCTGAATATAATGAGTTTATATGCATAAATCTAATTAACAGAAAATTACTATTATAAAATGTTTATTCCTTTTTTCTTGATCATCTTTACATTTCTGAGTACAGTTTAACAGTCAATTGAAACAATTCATTTGGCTATATTTTTGACAAGAAGGAAAAATATTAATACACTACTAAAAGACAAATAATGGGGTGTTCACTTTACAGCAAGAAATTCTCATCAATTGTTGAAAGATCTCGATACGTATTTATTATTGATTATTACTCAAGGTATATACTTAATGCATAAAGCACGCATAATATTTACTCGCTTTCATCCTCCTGGCGTTATTCAACATATTTCATTAATTACCGCGATATGTGGTTAGTATGAGGTACCAATAATAATGGCGTTTATGTTACAAATTTTGCTCTAAATTACCTATTGTAATAACAACTATAAAGTTTTATTTACAAGCTCAAAGAAAAGATTTGCACGCACGTTTTCAAGGATTCCAGTTTTCACAATACATGTTTTGAGTTCGATACAAGTTGCAACTGGAAAATCAAGAACTCCATATTTTTGACTCAATACAGTTGCTGCTTTATCGACTTTTCCAAGCATACGAATTTTGTCACCTTTTGTACTGTGTGATGTTGGGAATCTAGCTACATTCATCCCAGCTTCCATTAATTTTTGAATGTCAACTGGTGTGACTTTTGGATCAGCTGTGAAATGAAGGTATATTCATTGAAATACATTATAACTAGAAATTGTTACGATTATCGCTTTGGGTCTGTGGCTTTAATGTTAGATTGGTTTATTAGTAATTTGAAGTCGTTAGATTAAATCATGAACGCAGAGCAAGCGCCGCTCGGGCAATAATTCAACTTCCTCGTCAAGAACACGTAAGTGGTGGGGGAAGTGGGCAGCACGAGAGTGAAAATGCAACACATGTAGGCGTAGCTAGTAGTAGGCAACAAAAAAGCAGAAAACTATATTTTTCAATGACATAGAATCATTTAAGTTTAAATCGATCGTTTTGTTTGATTTATCCAAATTTAATGCCAAAAAGGAACCATCTAATATGGACTTTATGAAAACAAGGGATAATATTATAACGGCAAATAAAATATAACATACACAAAGTCACAATTAGTGGACTTCTTCTTCGTCTGAATGGAGCCCGATCCAATATGTCAGAGTCTTCAAAGTTAATATCCATGAAATCTATATTTTCAGGAATCTTCTCCATTTTTAATTAGTTTTGAAATTTAACATGAAACATACCTCAAAAATACGTAAGAAAAATTCATTATGACAGTTTTGAATTCTTCTGTCATATAAATTTTAAAAAGAGGCACAATGTATAATATTATAACATAAAGCAGGCGCTAATGGTTGAGTTGAGTACGCAAAATATGAGGACCACATTATATACATTTGTTTTTAACTTAGACAATATGATTCTTTTTTTTTATTTGACTTGATTTTATGTTGTTGGTCCGAAGACCTCACAACTTTACCGGGGGTTTTTGGGCGAAGGCGAAGGCGAAGGCGCTCGAGCCCGGGGGCAACTTGCTTGAGGAAGCTCCCTAAGGAGTTTTACCTCGGCTGGGCTGTTGCCATGAGAGGGGGATGAATCTGATAATGCCCGCCAATGGGCGACACAATGAACTAATTGAGAACGGGCGACGGGTAATATAAAGCCCGAGAAGAAGGATCCCGGCGGACCGGGATCGGCGGTTCGCGGCGGCCTACGCTATCTTACTGCCGTTTCGCAAAGTGTTAAAGGCTGGGAGAGAAGAAACGGCGAAAGAAACTTCCCAGCAACAATATGATTCTACATTGGACATTGAAACACACTTTATGCCTTTTTTTTACTCTTTCCCGTTAGATATCAAATAAGTCGATTAAGTAAATGCTATGATGTACAACTTTTATCACATTTCATCTATTATTTCTGATGCGGAGTCAGTATAACGACATTACAAGTTGTAAGTGCAGAGCGGTTCAACAGGATTTTAATGAATGGCGTATCTGATTAATTGAAATAGTCGTTCTCATCATTTATTTAATTTATAGAAATGAAAGTCGCGCGTTCGAGAGAACTAAACGAAACAAAACATAGCTATATTTACCGATTTTCTTCTATATTTGCACAGTTAGCAGCTAGCTAATGGACAAACAAGGGGCGCGGGTGCAAATGTTTATTTTCAGTTAGTACGGGGAACCAATGCGACAGTCGTGTCTTGCGAGATTTACGATATTTGCGACAAAAGACATGTTGTTATAAGTCTAAAATTTTGTTGTAAATTTATTGTAATATTTTTTTGGGTTTTTAAAGACTTCGTGGTTTTGTGCTTTGAGGAGCCAATCTTCAGAATCCTTTGATCCGAGTTTTCATGAGATTAAATAATTATCTTTAGTTAAAAATAAGCACGACCCAGATCGTACCACATATGATATAACGTGGCGCTAGAAATCAAGATTTAGAGAAGATTCTTTTGTAATCTACAGTGGAAAATATTTATTTTCTAAGTATAGACTTGCTTATCTTTTGAAACTATTTGCCAGGTGGTAGGATATGTGCCGACTGGACGGCTACCACCCCTAGTCCAGAGTATGCTGCAATAACAACCTTGAGTTGTGTTCCGGAATTAGTAGCTAGGTTCCAGTCTCCCTTAAGCAGCAGCGTATTTGTAGGACTTTTGGTGCTGCAAATGTCTATCGGCGATGGTAACCGCTTTCCATCAGGTGAACCGTCTGCCTATCTGCTGAACTGGAGCTTAAAAAAAATTACTTTCCATTCCTAAGGGAAGGAGTTATAAAAGGAATCCTTGTGAGAGGTTCGTAATCAATGTTATGTTATAAAAGATAAAACACTTCAAGGTCGGTAGAAACAGAAGATTCTTGTATTCCAAGCACTGTGCGCTTTTCATCAAACAAACAGCTGAAACAGTAATGACCCGAATAAAGACATTAGCGTAATTATACGAAAGTTCCCTCCGAGCTCTGCCTGTAATTAATTTTGCTAATATGAACGAAAGTGCCTTTGTAATTGTCCTATAAAAGTCGAGGTGGAGTTACTATGGGTTTACATACATATATACAGTATAACACACAGCAGAAAGAACACTCTTCAGTTTTGGAGTTTCCATTGTTAAAGTTGTGAAACATTGATGTGTGGAATTATTTTTGAAGTTTTTAAAATTGTAAAACCCCCTTATAATCATGTAACACCATATTTGAATAAGTATTCAATTATGAAAATGATTCACCGTCGCAAGCTTCATCTAGCGTCTTAAATTTGTTAACAATTATACCTACACTACACCAAGTAATTTGCCCCGAATAAAATGATTTTTTTTCTTTGTTTCTATAATTTTTATATTAAAAATTAAATAAAAACGACCGCTATTCCTTATTTTACACGCAAGGTTTAGGTTTCTACGTTCTTGGATTTTGGGTCTTTCTTTTCCATCTTTTGCGATGTAATTTTATTCTGCGTGGTTATGTCTACAAAATTTCCCCGCAACCGACGCAGTATCATCGTTCCATTTTACATTATAAAGTAGAAAATGAAAAGAAAATTCAAGGTCGAGCAAGGGATCAAAGTAATATTTAAAATAACTTTCAGAGAAAATTGGTTTTTACAAGGTTTGTTGCGCAATTTTTGATTTAATCGTTTTTTTAAGGTTTCGTACCCAGATCACAAAAATATTGGACGCTTGTCACGCTACCCTATAATATATTTGATTTGACACGCACTTTACCGATGTCATATTGATTCCACCGAGTCCATAAACTGTCGATGCGGATACAGTAGACTGTACCTACAATAGGGACTGCTACGCTATGCATAATAGTGTAATGAAATTATAACTTGTGTATATATGTGAACAAGTGTGAATGTGAATATGTATGTATGTGCAACTTTATATAATTGTAATTATTATTGTAACAGTGTCTAATATATATTATGACTATGCTTTCCTGTTAATTGTAACAGCACAGTATATGTATATATATACTAGCTGTCCCGGCAGACGTTGTCCTGCCCTGAAGAAATAAAGAAACAAAATTTAGAACCCGACTGCAACGCCATTCTGTCGGGCTTATTTGTGAATCTAAACCATCCTCGAATCCACTTCAACACACACAAAAAAATCATTCAAATCGGTTTTTTTTTAAATTAAATTCACACACTTTATCGTATATATGTTTTTATTGTATACAACATATAGCCAGCATTTCTGGAGCTTACCCCCCCTACCTGACGAAAGGTGCATTACTGAACATTTATCCATCATAACTAGTTGGTTTTTTTCTTAAGTTTTCGCGACTTGTATACATAATAAATCTACGTTTTAACGGTTTTAAGCGCGGTAATTTATTTGATTTTGGTTTATCCGACGTTTCGGCCGCTTTTAGTGGCCGTGGTCACGGACGACAAAGATGACATTTGTCTAACGTGTATTGTTAAAGTTTTATTTAGCCTACCGCCAACTTGTTCATATTAATTATTTAATTTTAATTTTGTTTATGGATATTATTTACTCTATGGGAGACTAATCTAATTTACCACCGCTTAACAACATGTTGTGGCTTGAAGAGAAGAAGCGGCGCAAGAAACTCTTCAGCAAACATGCCTATTTCTAATTTTGTTATGTAGTATGAAAATGGGTCGGATAAACCAAATTCAAACAAATTACCGCGCTTAAAACCGTTAAAACGTAGTTTTATTATAACTAGTTGGTGTCTATAAACTTAGTTGTACCAGCGTAGGCTCAATTTATTAAGCTTATATTATTCGATGTTACGTGCCAGAGTCTCGTTAAAAGTACGTGTTGAAAATGTGAATTGGAATTATATGGAACATCCACTGACAGGGGCCTACCAATCAGACGGTGACAGTTTGATTGAATTCAATATGGGCCGAAACCAACGGGATACCGTTGATTGATTTTCAACCGATTCACTTCAAACGGGTGAGCGGTGTGTTTTTTTAATCTCGAGAAATGTAACAAATTTTTAGTTCGTGACATACGTATCTGTCTAAAGTTATTCGTATGAAACAACCGTTTTTATTAAACGTCATTAAGTTCAAAGTAAAATTTGTTTGTTACTTTTTCACGTCTAATCAGTTTTCCAATGAAACAATGATTTAAGGAACTATGTGACTAATAACATAATATAAATAATAACAGCCCATAAATGTCCACTGCTGGGCTCAGGACTACAACTATAGGGGAACGGACAATAAACCTGTCACGATTGTCCAAAGCGGCTTGGCAGGTTTGACACATCGGTTATCTCGATATGTAGGTTCTATCACGATGTTTTTCTTCACCGTCGTTCGCAAGTTCCAATTGTAACAATGTGCACATACATACATACATACATAACTTCACGCCAGGTCCCTTGCAGGGTAGGCACGAACAACAGAGCGCCATTTAGGCTTATTCTTACACACCTCACTTGCTTCTTTGACATTCATAGTTCTTGTCATGCACGCTCGCCTGTTCTTAAGGCTCCTGACATCACCATAGTACACGTAGGTCAATGTGCACAGTAGGTCAGAAAACTCTCTAAATGGTGCATGCGTTTCGGAGAGGATTCGAACTTGTGCCCTTTTGTGTTTGGGACGCCATTACGCTACCACAATTTAAAAAAACTACGAAAATTATCATTATCAAGTTTTAAGGCCGCAAATATACGGAAGCTGAATATATGAATATGTACAAATAAAAATTAATATAGTGGACAATCATTTAAAAGTATGACTAAAGTAGGGTAGTGTATTTGGCCCTAAAGTAAGTTCAGTCCCGGGATTCGTAGGCTTATACCCCATTAGTGTGGAAACACCCGGAAAGTTTTTGTGTACACGACTCATAAACTAACGTAGGCTAAAGTATCTGTAATTCAGTTTAGGTCAAAGATACAAATGTAAAGGATGTGGTGATTTAATTAAAAATTAACTTCAAATAGAACTTGAATGGAAGCGTGAATTGAAAGTTTGCTTAGCTTTGATCTATTTGATTTTTTTGATAACGCAAGGAAAATGCCTGTCGTACTCCTCATCGAACGGAGGTCAGGGGTATGGTTGGCCGTCAAACTACCCACTAAACCCTACTAGTAACTGGACCATAGGTACTAAATCTGTGACATTTCCAACGCTCATATGACGAACACATAGTGTTCTTTGGCGGAGGACACTCTTACTTCTCCTTCCACCTTTTTTTACCCGGGGAAACCTGATTGAGAGCCATCGGCCACGCATAGGGGGAATATCACGGCCGGTGTGTGGTTTGCCAGGTCGGGTTTCTAGCACCTCTAGCCAGAACTAAAGAAGCTATTGCCACACTACAGTTAGGGATACCCACTAAAGCCCCTCGGTATTCCATCCTTTGCCTTTAATGCCAAGGCTACGCGTATGTGTCCTCTTCCTCCTATTACATCTAACTAACTAACTCCGTTTACTCAGTGACCCAAAATGTGTCTCGGCCTCCGAAACACGAACACGCCACCTAATTCTGTCCTGTAGGATTTCTTGCCAGTTACAGGTTTGAAGAGAGCGGCAACACATTGGTGGCACCTTTGGTGTTACAAATGTTTATAGGCGATGGTAACCGCTTTCGATCAGGTAGACTGTCTATCTGCTCAACTCAGGTAATAAAAATCTCAAATGTTTTCAAATATAGTAGCAGCTTCGCTGCTGATCTGCGTTATGTATTGTAAATCTATGTTTTTGTTTTTAGTTTTTGAAGTATCTATATAAACTATCCCAACAATAATATCGCTTCTTAACCAAGTGATAAAAGCAGAAGACATTCGTCTCTTTTATGTTCTAGCTCCACCGGCGATAGTGATAGTTAGTGACTGTGACCAAATGCGACTTACTCATAGCGTTAAAAATAACAGTAGTCAGTAGTGTATATGCAGTTAACAATATCGCGTCTGAAAGAAACACATCTGCATTGACATTGCATGACATTGTCTAACATTATCACAGGTGCAGCAGCATTACGGAAACTTATAAAGTTTGTTTATTGGAACATACTAGCTTAATTAAAAGAAAACTCTACAGCAATACACTACACATCAAGTTCCGTACAAAAATTTCGCGAATTTTTAATTTTTTACCTATTCACGAAGACTTTTCCAGTAATAATATAACCAGGTAAATGTCTCCCAACGCTCGAGGCTCCAGCCTAATCACGTCACAGTGTAAGTTCTTAAAAGCCGTTTACGGTACAGAATGTGGGCCACATTAGTCGTACATGTTGAATGTCTGTGTAAGCTATATTGAGTACTGTCTTAGACGCAGATAGAGTGAAGGGGTTGTTACGCAAATTGCTTGTTATGAATTCCTAATTTGCGATCCTATCCCTAAATCCACTTAAGCATTATATATAAAAACTAGAATTTGCCCCTCAGCTGCGCTTCGTGTCAAACCTTAGGCAGTAAGTAGCTTTATTTTACTTACAAAAAAACTTAATTCGGTTTTTTCATATAATAATAACAACGAAACTAAGTCCATATAGTCTACACAACTGTCCAGCAAAATATAAAAGCAAGTTGAAACCAATCTGATTTGAAATAATGCAACTAAATTAAATTAAGCTAGGGGAATAATACACTATGGAATAGGGACATAGCCACTTTATATCCCGGATTTTATACTTTTTCTACGTGCTTATAATTCAATTTTGAAAACTTGTACCTTTGTAAATATCTCAAGGTTTACAGCCCTGATGTTACTGAGCCTTCAACTAAACACAAACTGCAGTAAAAAACTTGAGGGATGGATGGTTTATGACATAATGGAGATGTAAATGGTTTTGATGTGTGTTTAAAAGTAAAGTTTTAATAATAAAACCTTCTCACTGCGCCTATAAGGTTGAAATATTTCTAAAAATATTATGACGACAAGTTAGGATTTTATAACAAATCGAAAGTTGTGCGACTTCTGTTTCTCCTTCTCCAATTTTGATTTGCACGATTTGTGTTTCTAGTCACTGATTATTCATGATTTAAAATTACTTTTCTGTAAAAAGATGTTTTGCCATGGAACCGGTATTAAAACGTAGTTTTACTATCGTGTACTAGTATATAAAACTTAAAACAGTAAAAAAAAAGATGTTTATAACAAATAGAATATTGTGCAACTTCTGTTTCTCCTTCTCCAATTTTGATTAGTACGATTTGTGTATCTAATCAAAGATAGCTCGAGATGTTTTAGTTAGTGAAACGTTATTATTATTGTGTACTAGTCGCGAAAACTTAAGAAATATATAAAAAAACTGATTTAAAATAATAGTAAATATTAATTCAAACTAAATTTTTAATTAAAAAATTGTGTGTGTGTTTTCATACGCAGTTAAAATGAACCTTAAGAGATTTATACTCACAGATAATTCTTCTCTAACTTTCATTAACATAAATATAATTCCTTGAGCCTATATCCGTCAACATATTATAAACTTCTTCAAGTGATACTATAAAAATTATATTTATTTTATAGGTTCAAAACGGTATAGATTTTGGGTTGAAAGCGGAAAAAATATTTTTGGTTAAAAAAGTAGGTAGAAAACGGAAACACGGGGGTGGGTGTTGATTGAGACTGAAATAAAATTGTTAAAAACATTTTTTTACTAAAACCGAGATAAATTTTACGTGATATAGGATCTATGTTTAATCATTGGTGTTATTGACTCTCTAATCTGTGCTGCACAATGGAAAACTTGTATCTCACTGTCTCGCAGGCTTAGTCCTTTATATTTATGTGTTTGTCTTCAAATAAAGATCATGTCAATTCAAAAAAGTAATAAATTAAATATTATTATTAAATTTAGACGTAAAAATAAAGTATTCATATATTTGTGGTCTTAATCATATTGAATTAAAGTAAGTTTGTCCATTAACTGATTCATTCAACAATATTATAGAAAATATTTTACGTCCCACCCATTTTAATATTATATAAAATTATTAGAGTTACGCATGTTACTGAAGAGTTTCTTGCGCCGCTTCTTCTCTTCAATCCATAACATGTTGCGAAGGGGTGGTAAATTAGATTAGGCTTCCGTAGAGTAAATAAACACAATTAAAACCAAATAATTAAAACGAAAATGTTCGCGGTAAACTAAATAGAACCTTGACAATACTCATTGACACTTAACATCCTTGTCTTCCGTGATCACGGCCACAGAATAGTGGCCGAAACGTCTGAGAAATAAAAATCAAATAAATTGCCGCGCTTAAAACCGTTAAAACGTAGTTTTATTATTTATCTGTGCAGGAACGGAGAATAATACAATTTCCTGCAACCAGGCGGCCTGTCGTAAGAGGAGATAAAACAACCCAAAGCCAGGTGGTAGGGTATTTGCCTGACTGGATGGCTATCACCCCTGGTCTAGAGTATGCCGCTATAAAAACCTTGACTTGTATTCCGGCATTAGTAACCAGGTTCCAGTTTTCCTTTAGAGACCAGTAGCGCCTTTGTAGTACTTCTGATGTTGCATATGTCTTAGGGGATGGTAACCATTTTCCATCAAGTGGGGGTTCTTCTGCCTGTCTGCTGAGCTCCTGGAATAAAGAAATCAAGATTATCATGATAATTAGTTAACTCCCAAAGCTAGGAACAAGAAACAAACAAACCTCCCAACTCAGTTTTATATACTAGCATGAAGTAGTATGAGTAGTACAGGAGTAAGTAGGTCGCACTCAACTAGGAGGATCCCTCTCAAGGAGCGACGTCGTCCAAATTGCCATTACGTAGATTCACGCCTAATAGAGGCATAATTGGCCGCCTCGCAAACTAATGGACAATTATAACGAGCGACGGAGATTTTACGAGAATTCTAATATTGTTATGTTGCTATTATTATAAGGAAATGACGACGACACAGAAGTGGCGTTTCCTTCTCTGTTGTTGAGGAAATGTTTGTTTAATATTGAAATAATAAAAAAGAACCTGAAGCGAGACAGTGTTTTATTACTAGATATAATTATTGCTCTAAACTAAATTGTGTTTCCTTAGAACATCAATTTGGTTATATTACATAAAGGATTTTTGCAATAAATTATAGTAATAAAAATAATAATTGAGAACATAATTATGTTAGCCAAATTGTAGGTAGGTATAGTAATAATTAAATTTAGTAAATATATTAAAGTTTATATAAAATAAAATACAGTGAAATAGTAGGAAATATTAATGGAGCATGGAGGATGGAGTAGTAAGTAATATATCTATTACTTTACACTTTTACATTTATTATCATAAATGTATAAGTGAAAGAAAATAGCAAAAAAATGTATTAGAAGTAAGATATTCCTCAAGACGGAGGAAGAAGGCAATAAAGAAAAGTGCTCCCAAAATTCCTGAGTAATCTTCAATTACATAACACTTTTTTATTCTGTTGGTTAATGGATTATTTATTCTTTATCGATACCTGTATTTTTTATGACAATAAAGATATTTAAGCGTCGTCAGACAAAGCTGTATAGACTCAGTTCCTTTGCCTGATATTGTGACCAATAAAACAGAAATGCCTAAATTATTCGCAAAAAAATGTACAACTAACTACTGTTCACACTGTACGTTATAGGAAGGATAAATATTTTTTGAAAATTAAATTGCATATTAAACATTACGTTTCAAGTTGTCACCAATACTGTAGCATTATCGTAATGAAGAATGAATGAATTATGGCATTGACAAACATTTATGGCCAAATTCTATTTTCAGCCAAGTTCTTGTAGAAAGTGACAATCATTTCTAATGAAATAAGCTACTTAAACACATTGTAATTATGCGTGTAGGTAGGTAACCGGACCACCGGCTCCTAACATACCAGTCTGATTTGACACTACTTGCATGGAGCTTATGTCATATCCGGTAACCAGTAAATGAAATGTTAGTAAGATATAGTAATCGGCCATTAGTCAACTTAAGGACATCTAAAGTTAGATGTTACAGTAGAAAATGTTTTAAATTAACCATCCATCCAAACACAAATTTACTGAAATTTATTCAAAACTTGATCTCGTATTGCTAACGTTAGACGGATCGACCAAATTGAACCGATTTGGTTGAAAGGTACATAAATGAAAGGGCGCAATGATATTGAATGATTTATGTTAATGGCGTACGTGGATCACTGGTTGATTAATTAAAAAATAATAAATAAAAAACAGACAAACTGTCTAATAGCTGCTTAAGAAAAAACAAGATATAGCGAACACCATGTTGAAAATTCTGTCAATAATGAATGGCCGACGATATACACATCCCTTTCCAATACACTTACAACGTAATAAGCGAAAATAGTTAGAATATATTATGTATTTTGTTGATATTGTAACGGTTTCTACAGCTTTGGTTATTGTTCAGAGCCCTATAAATACTATAAGCTAATCAAAGTCACTCACTGTCGGACATGATATTCGACTCATGTTCGATAGCTCTCGAACCAGTCAATATTGTCCATGGCACTCGGGTGTCCATGAAGCGCGAACTCTGCGGACAGCGCACAGAAGAAGTGGAGTGCTGTGTCCACACGCTCGCTCAGTCAAGGATATTTGCTAATCTCGCGGGATCCGATCATACGTATTTGAACAGATACAACCTAAGCCGCGTCGGACTCTGATTTTGGATTTTGCCAAGGTTCATAATTTTAATATTTGCAATGGGCATGCGTTCTCGTTTTCGGGTTAAGGTGTAATTTTATAGACCAAAAAATAACAAGTTTCTGAGAGTTTCAGTAAAAAATTTAAATTTTAAAAGGTCACTCATATTTTTTTAAATTTACTAGTGCATTACTCTCTGGACAAAATCTAAAGTAATGCTCTAGTACATTATAACAAATTATGAGCGACCTTTTAAAATTTAAATATACATATTGTGAAGAGTGTTTTACAATTTAGTTGGTTTAATACTTAGAAAAAGGTAGAAAACTCTCGAAGGAAATGACAAGGACGGATGGAAAGTTCGGGAATGGAAAGACAGAGATAGATAGCTGTTAGAAAGGAATAGATGATAAACAAAAGTTCTAGAATAGATGTTGAGAAAGGGACAGGTGGTAAATAAAAGAATATCTAAAAGAAGACCGTAATTATAGGTTCCAAAAGATACTTCCGGGTATATAAATACATAACAGTATATTATTATATTGCATGCCAACAGATAATGTTTTATAAGATCTTGTCCATCTAAAGGTTGCCTGGGAGAGATTGCTTTAAGGAATAAGGCCGGCCATTGTACTCCCTTATAGTTAAGATGTGTTACTTCTATTAAGTTAGTGTACAATGAAGAGTATTAACGAGTTGTTAGGTTTCGATAGAGTCGATGAGCCTCGGGAATTATAATTAAACTAAAATAACAAATATATACGTAAAAAAATTACTCCCGAACACTGCCGTAAAATAATACAACAGAAAGATCAGTCAAATCGGTCGTGCTGTTCTCAAGTGAAGACATATTGTACATTTAAAAATTGAATTGTAACTTAATATTTTCAATTGTTTATTTTAATTTATATTTTTCTTTCATAGTACCAATTACAATGTCTTATATTAAGACCTTCTCATAAGAGAAACATAAGACGTAAGATAAGTGCGTAATATGCGAGTCACGTGTGTTTAACAGCTTGGAATATTACCTGCCCTTCTTCTTAATATGGGCACAGATGTTGTTGATTTTGCCACTTAATTAATTCTATTTTTACCTAAAAATTTCTCAGGTTTTACAGAAAACGACACTGTAAAAAACTGATTGGAAAAAGGCTTTTGTAAGTGCTTTTGGAACTTTTTGCATACTAGGGTGTCGCTGGACCCTGGACTTGAATGTCCCGAACGCAACCGGGATTTACCCGATCGGATGTTTTTTTGTTTGCTAGTAGGCAAACTGGCAAACGGACCACCTGGTGATGTGTGGCTACCGTCGCCCATGGACATCTGCAAAACTAAGGGAGCCTTATCTGTTCACGCCCTTTTTGAAGAGCCCCATATTGTAGCGCTCTGGGAAAACCGCGAGAGGGAGTTATTCCATAACTTGGACACATATAGCTTGAAGGAGCGTCCGCCACGTACCGTGGAAGACTTTCAAGTATTTAGGAAGTGTGGATAAACTCCCAATCGCCAAATCAAATCAAATGTTGATGATACTCCTTTCTCGTGGTTTTATTTGTAAATTATTTTCTTGATTTTTTATTAGTTAATATTTCATAGACCACAGATAAACTAGACAAGCTTTAGTTGCTTTCACATTTCGGTAAATTTGGCCTGAAAAAATATATTTAATGAAAGTAAAAAAAAGTTAAAGGTTTTCATAATATAACCTCTAATCAAAGGTTAAAAGTGAAAAGAAAGTCTCGTTTCGCCATCTGGTATTGTATGATTTAGAAGCTTTATAGAGTAATGTCTACTAGGCGATTGTGTTTGATAATTATAATATGTATATAAATAAAATTTGTCCTTTACTGATATCTATTTCAATTGATTTGAGCACAAGTAAAACTCAACGTGACAAAAGACACAGCCAAAGAGAGCGCTGACCATCAGTGTTGCTAGCTAAAAAGGAAATGTTCAGTGTTCATTAGAGTGGAGCGAAAATTTGAGATTTTTTTGTGGTTCAAATACGAGTTATAGGTAAGCTGCCTGAAGGGTAAAGCCGATAAATTTGACTGCCCACTGACTTGGTCCTTCATTAAAGACCAAAACAGTGTTGTCATTAATTACTAACATAGATACCTATAGGGAAAACATATTATTAATAATATTATTGTTAATGTCTGTGTATTGGACGGTTTTCTCTTGTAATAAATAAATAATGATTGTATTATAATAGGTGGGGATTTGTGCCTTATTTCAAAAATAAATATAATTTTTCAATCCATTTAAAAAACAGCTATCTACCTCCGCACCGACCTCAAAAATCTCTATTTATGGGAAAAGTATTTAGTTTATTTATAGCAAAACATTTAACTTAATTTAATGGATAAATTATATTTATAGCTTACACTAGTATTTTTTCCATTAATAATAACAACCCGTAAATGCACCAATCATAGGTTAGAACTTCAATTTCTAGGTGAATTAAGAATTACCCGGCTAGATTGTCAAAAGTGGGTTGGTGGGTTTGACACATGAATTATTTCGATGTGCAGGTTTCATCAGGATGTTTTTCTTCACCGTTAAAACGCGTGAATTGTAACAATACGCACAATAGGCCAGAAAACTGAATAAATGGTGCATGCGTTCCAGCCAGGATCGAATCTGCGCCCTTTGATTTAGGGACGCGTGCGCTAGTCTTTACTCTTTTCGCAGTATAATTAAAATATTAAAAAAATTAATGCATTTATTATTAATGATAATGAATATATTTGTTAGCTTTTTCTTCAATTAAGGCAAAGTAAGAAAATAAAGAATCCTCTCAGAGAAAAGCTCTACGAGTATTTCGAAGAAAAAATAGTTTATACGTCCCAGTTGGTCTATACGGAATGCTTAGAAACTGAATTATACACGGGGGAGAGTGGGCAAATAAAACCCACCCCGAAATAAATAGGGCTAACAATGTTCACGTAGGCAATCATTTCGTTAAGAAACTACGAGCAGAGTTATTTCTCCTGGGTGTCGGCGGTAGGGGAAGTCGGGGAAAGTTCCTCGACAAATCACTATTATGTCAACTTGTAGTGGACTTACGAGGAAGCAAGCTCGTAGGAAACCGGGGGTGCATAGATTATTTCTAGTTTTTTACTTAGTTTCCACTTTATGTGGGTAGTACAGTATACATAATTATTATGTATACGATTTATATGTGTTAGTTTCTATGTCGTGAAAATATTTTTATACATGGATCTTATTATAATAATACAAGGATATGCCCGCGACTTTGTCCACCCTTAACTTGAAATCCCCTTGGGATTTCCGGGACACAAAGTTCCGCAGCATTAAAAAAAATGTAAGCTATCGTTTTACTGAAAACTGTGTCGGAATATGCCGAAGAATTATAAACCGCGCCCAGAAAAAGAACCGTGAGATTCCCAGGATAAAAAGTAGCGTTGAGTTTAAGCATTAGCTGTCGATCAACGAAAACAGTATCGTAATCGCCCCAGTAGTTTCTACGTATAACCCGAGCAAACAGACAAGAAATCTAAAAAAATGCACCTTGTTCTCCATTGTTGATTCCAGTTATTTTTTTAAATAGCTTCATTGTACAAACACGACATGTTTGGAATTTTAAAACATAAATTATAGATATATGATAGAATATTAAAATTGATATGATCAAAATATAACGACAATGCTTTAATTTTCGTCAACGTCTCCGACGAGGGGCAATGCAGACGAGGTCCTGGGTGAGGCGAATAACAACATGTCATCAGCAGTGGTCGCGTTTTGAAGGCGGATGAGAGCTGAAGCCGTTATGTCTGTATTGCGATTTTTTTATGACAAACGCAGATGTAGTCGCGGGCGGTTGCTAGTCTAATATTATTTTTATGATAATAATAGCGTTGATACTTTAATAGTGCTTTTTCATCAGAGACTAATCGTTCTTTCCTTTTCACCTGAAATAAATTTGTAGCGCTTGTATAGACAGCACCTGAGCTGCCTTTCAATACTTTCCTCCTACCACTGATGCGTACTTCGCAGTAAAAGCGCATCTGCGGTGCGACGGCGGTGCGATGGCTGTGCTGTATACCCGTGCACTTAACTTAATAAACACTTAATAACTCGTCAGTCATTGACGAAAGAAATTTGCGAAAAATTACACTGATAACTAATATTTTACGTTTTTACTGCCAACGAAATATTGGAGTCTTGATTCTGAATAGTATGGATGTTGACACCCAAAAATAGATAGACATAGGGCGTATTCCTCTAGTATCTCATATTGCCCAAAATGTTCCGCCAGCCGTTCCACATAGCGACCATGGTAGTTATGGTTGTGGCGAAAACGTCACTCAGACGTCATTATTTTCGATCAGACAGCGCTCAAAACGACGTATGCTAAGAGGTGGGTCGAATTGGTCCTTGACCACAGAGTATTAATTCTTTTAACCGATTGTCATTAAAAAAGGCACTATCTTCAAATCAACCACTGACATTTGTGTATTTCGTCTTTAATTACATCAAAGCTCCATAACCCGTTCTACTAGACTTTATGATTGTAAACGCCCGCAGGCAAGTGGAGCGGGAAGAATCGCGGTCGTGAACGTGGTTGTTGTGAGCCTCATGTGGTACGTAGTCACAGTGTTTAATTTGAAATTTGATGTTTCTAGAAGTTATGTTTAAGGAATGAAAAGAAATTCTACTACTTTAAAAGAGCTGCGAGAACTTAATATAAATGCTGAATCATATTTTTTATAAACATGCTATTCAAAAATATTATCAGAAATATTTCTATCTTAATTTGACTTAATATATATTTGCCATTGAGTTTTAGGCTAAAGGTTTGAACTAAATGTAGCTAATTACATTCCTGAAATTCCTAAGGGGTTATAGCGTAGTCTGGAATAAGAGTAACGAAATATTTTGAGAAACGGATAAGATTTTTTATAAAAATCTTATCCGTATTGTTATATACTTATTTATACGAGTAGTGCGGTGTCAATATTTCAAATAATCTTTACCATTGCGTAGATTTATTACTTAGGGGTAATTTTTGCCACATAAAATGTTATAGCTAAGTAAAAATATATTTCTATCTATCTAAAAACATATTTTCAACTTACCTTTTTATTGCAGGAGTTCAGCAGACAGGTAGACGGCCCACTTGATAGATAGCGGTTACCATCGCCTATGGACATTTGCAATATCAAAGGTTGTACAAATCCGCTGTTGCTCTCTTAAGGGAGACTGGAACCTGGTCAGTAATCCTGGAACACAACTCAAGGTTGTTATAGCGGAATACTTAAGACCAGGAGTGGTAGCCATCCAGTCGCGGAAATGCCCTACCAACTGGTCTCACCTGTTACACAGTAAAGATACGATTCAGATTAATTTATCTAAAGTTGCCTTAGATAATAAATTTAAAAAAAGTGTGTGTGCAGGTCACACGCAGTAGAAGTGAAACTTCAGAGAATACACAGGCAAACATAATTATACCTACAATGCTTAGTAGACAAGTGTGAATTACACACACTCATTTCTGGATTTCTATTCTATTATAGACGTCTTTATTCTTAGGTATCTTGACCCTTATTCGTAATAATTTAATCTAATACTATAAATCACTAGCATAAAATTCAAAATTCAATGTACTGTTACGCACGTATCTATATCTACGTATCTGTTGATCTACGTATAAAAGAATATCTGCCTTCAGAATGTTCAGATACGGATCAAATTCATTTGAAACCTTTTAAGTTTTATTTAAACGGTTCGTGAACCATAATAGTATATGTATAGAATATTGCATACATAATAAATTTAATTAGTAAGAACTAAAAAATAAATAAATAATTAATTAAATTTTGAACATTTGTTTAAAAAAAAGTACCTATTAAAATTGTATGAAAGACGCATCCAAAAATTCCTATATCCAACGCCATCTCAGAAGGTCCTAAGTGGCACAAATAGAGTGCCAACCCTGGATACATCCAGCCAATATAAAACGTGCTCTGGTGTTATTACTGCAGATATTTCCACGTAATGCACCTGCCATCAAGCTGGATTGACGTTGTTCCTAAATTTAGTGTAATAAAACAAAAATATGCACTATGATAAAAAGACGTTCTACTTAGCTTATCGTAATATATCAGTGGTTAAAACGGCATCACTTCATCATCTTTTCAAAAACAGCGTGCATCGTTGTCCTTGTCTATATAATTAATATAAAATAATTTATCCGTGCAGGAACGGAGAAAGAATACAATTTCCTGCGGCCGGGCGACTTGTTCTAAGAGGCGACGAAACAACCCACAGCCAGGTGGTAGGGAATTTGCCCGACTGGATGGCAACCACCCCTGGTCTAAAGTATGTCGCCATAATAACCTTGAGTTGTGTTACGGCATTAGTGACCAGGTTCCAGTGTTACTTAAGAGAGCAGCAGCGCATTTGTAGCACCTATGGTCAATAGGCGATGGGAATAACCTTTCATCAAGTGCGCTGTTTGCCTGTCTGCTGTACTCGTGCAATAAAAATATATATTATGAAACTTGTCGGTATCGATGTATGGCATAATGTCTTTTTCCCTGAGCTAGGGTAATTAGGGTAGGGTAATGAGCTAGGCTGTTGCATTTGTACTCATTAGAGTACAAATGCAACAGTGAGATATTTGTGAGCTTAAAAATATTTGTATGTATTTTATACATTTGAACGCCGTAGTGGACATGGATGATAGGCAGTGAATGATATCTGACTTATAGAAAATATGTACTTCAGAAAGTTGATACGCTTATGGTAACTTACGCTGGGTCTCATGCTCTTGAGATATAACACAGCACGTAAGGGGGTGTGTTATTTGTTTAACCTGACGTAACTTGCATGTCATTTAAGCAGCTTACACAAGTCTTGGGCACTACGTCTTAGTAAGATGTCCATGATTTTGGTTTTTTCTTTTTGATTATCAATGTTTGTACACGAATGAGTAAAGAATATAATGTATCGCTTATTAAGTTCTATATGTTGATGTGTGTTTTATATGTGTATATAATAAATAACAAAGAAATATAAAATGTATTAATATAAAAAAAGTTTATATAATATGTTCTTTGGAGTTTTTCTTTTATAATATACCGTCCCGACGTCCACGTAAAAAAATAAACAACAAAGAAATACAAACTTTATCGAGACATAGCGACCAAAAGACTGATCAGAGAACGCATTAGCGTTTCCATACAGCGAGGTAATGTAGTTAGTCTTTTGGGCACGTTTCCAGACAGCGGTCTGGCACTAGATTTTATAGTTTAATTTTAATATATGTATATAGTTTAATTGTCTAACTAATAAAATTCTAATATGAGATTTATTACAAATAAAAAAATAAACTTTTTAAGGTATAGAATAAAAAGTTTATTTTGTTACATGGACGTGTACGTCGAAAGAAATGTATAATATTTATAAGTAATATAAAATTTATGCTTCTCATATAATCTCAAAACTTTACATGTACTACTTTCAAACTATTTCAAATAATATTAATATTTATCTGTCTAACAATAATGCATATTACCTACACACAATGTTTTGAAATTTCCATTATGTTACAGCTTCATCTTGTTTTTATATATAAAAATAAATGTTTGTCTGTATGTCCTTTATAGAATCTTAAACTATACATTTGATCATGTTTTTGAGGTCTTCAAGTAGAAGTAAAACAATGTTGTGTGTTTGAATTGCAGTTCAGGAATGCATGATGTAGGCTCGCTCCGCGCTTACTAAAGTACTACAAAAATGCAGACGCTTAGCAGCTAACGGAGCGAGCTATGTCCCCGCGGTAGGCGGGGCGTGGTCGCACGGGCTTTACGGGGGTGACGTCAGTGGAGTGATTCTGTCCGCAACAGTTTGTGAGCGGCCGCCGTGGCGATCGGACGTCTGCGGCTACAGGGCTCCCCCTCAAGCGAAGCGTACCGGTGGTTTGACTCGACGTCCACTGCGGGTGTGAAAATTTTCGTTGCCAACTGCCTTTTTCAAGGCGTCCGTATGGTCGTCACACACTGCCTTTTTCAAGGCAGCCATGTTTCCGCAACGATCTTTACTGCCAACTGCCTTTTTTAAGGCATCCTTCTGGTTTCCAACTGCAGGGTGAGTTGGTGTAGTGCACAGCTTCAGGACGTAGGCGGGCTTCAGACGGTCGATAGAGACGTTGGTTTCTCTTCCAGGCAGCTTAATTTTGAAAAATTTATCATTTCGTTCCAGGATTGGGTAGGGTCCTTCGTAGGGAGGCTGAAGTGGTTTCTTCACGGCGTCGACTCTGACGAATACGTTTTCACATGTTGCTAGGTCGTGATGTACAAATGTCTTCAGATTATTCTCGTGTGTAGTGTCTGTGGTTGGAGTTAGGCTTCTGATAGTTGCTTGAAGTTTATGAACGAAATCTTCGTGTAGTGGTATACTTTGTGGTTGGGTAGGCGTTATGAAGGTTCCGGGAACACGTAGGGCTGTGCCAAAAGTTAACTGCGCGGCGCTCGTTTTTGTGTCTTCACGCACAGCGTTTCGTAGGCCGAGTAGCACCGTTGCCAGTTCGTCCGTCCATTTTCCGCCGTTTTGCAAACGGGCGGTTAGTGCTGTTTTAAGCGTGCGGTGCCATCGTTCAACTATCCCGTTGCTTTGTGGGTGATAAGCGGTCGTTCTGGTTTTCTCTATTCCTAGTAGTCTAGTTAATGATTGAAATAGCTGGCTCTCAAATTGTCGACCTTGGTCCGAGGTAATAGTTGTAGGGCAACCAAAACGAGCTATCCATTGGTCGTAAACCGTCTTGGCAACTTGTTCCGCTGTTATCTCACTGAGTGGTATTGCTTCGGGCCAACGAGTCGCGCGGTCGATCATCGTGAGTAGGTATCTGTGTCCTTGCGCTGTTGTAGTAAGCGGTCCAACTATATCTATGTGTAGATGTTGAAAGCGTTCGGTTGGCGGGAACGATGCGGGTTCGCTGTGTGTGTGTCGTTGTATTTTGGCGCGCTGGCACGGTACGCATGTTTTTGCCCATGTTCCGATATCGGTGTTCATAGATGGCCAAAAGTATTGCTGTTGTATCATCTTGCGTGTAGTTCGTATTCCAGGGTGACTAATATTATGCAGCGCGTTGAATGCTATGCGACGATAGTCATCAGGTAGATAAGGACGGATGTATGCTGTTGATGTTTCGCAGTATATTGGTTTTGTCGAGCCGGGAATTACGATCTTTTTGATTTTTACGTTGGACGATTGGCTGTTGCAGATCTGGGGTAGGCAGGTGTCCTTTTTTTGTGCGCTAGCGAGTTCTTCAAAATTAATTAATGTAGGTACGTCGATTGTTTCAATGCGTGATAGTGCGTCGGCTACGGGGTTGTTTTTGCCGCTTACGTGTCTTATGTCAGTTGTGAACTCGCTAATGAAAAGTAGCTGGCGGGCGCGTCGTTGGGTCTCGCTGTCGGATGGCGGTTTGTGAATGGCATATGTGAGTGGTTTGTGATCTGTGTAGATGATGAGTGTTCGTCCTTCGAATAGATTCCTGAAGTGTTTAACGGCCATGTAGATTGAAAGTAGTTCGCGATCGAAAGTGCTGTATCGTTGTTGGGCGTCGGATAGTTTCTTCGAAAAATACCCTAGCGGTGTCCACTTGCCGTTAGTGCTCTGTTGAAGGACGGCGCCGGCACATGTATTGGATGCATCGCACATGAGCGTCATTGGTTCTGACATTGATGGTGATGGGTGAGCGAGTAAGGCTGCGGTCTGTATGCTGGCCTTACACGCTTCAAATGCTTCTTCGGCCTCTTTTGTCCACTCGATCTTCGTTTTGTCCCGCTTTTTGCAGTTATGTAGGTAAGTGTTGAGTGGTATTTGGAGTTCTGCGGCCTTCGGTATGGAGTCACGGTAAAAGTTAATCATACCGAGGAATCGACGGAGCTCTTCGATGTTTGCTGGCCGGGGGTAGTCAGTAATGGCTTGAACTTTTTCTTGTGGTGGTTTTATACCTTCGGTTGACACGTCATATCCCAGGAATGTCAAATTTTTCTTTCCAAATACGCATTTTGATGGATTGATGGTTATACCATAGGCGTCAAGTCTTTGTAGGACTGTTTTCAAATGGTGTTCATGTTGTTCTTCATTTTCTGATCCAATGATGACGTCATCGATGAACGGGAATGCAAAATCGAGTCCATTGAGAACTTGGTGGATAAATCGTTGGAAAGTTTGGCCTGCGTTTTTGAGCCCTGGTACCATTCTGGGAAATTCGAAAAGTCCGAATGGTGTTGTGATGGCAGTCTTTTGTATGTCAGCTTCTTGGACTGGTAGCTGATTGTAGGCTCTGTTTAGGTCGAGTGTGCTGAAGATTTTCTTCCCGTGTAATAAGTACGTGAAATCTTTAAGTCGTGGTACGGGGTATCGGTCGTCTATAGTAACTGTGTTGAGACGTCTGTAGTCGCCGCATACACGTAAATCCCCATTTTTCTTAGGTACCACGTGTAGTGGGCTTGACCATGGACTCTTGCTGGGACGACATAGGCCTTGCTGCATCATATCTTCAAATTCTTTTTTGACGGCCATGTAGCGGTGCGGTGCGAGTGGACGAGTGCGGCAGTGGAGTGGTGGGCCATTCGTTTCTATGTAGTGTTCAACATTGTGTTTTGGTGTTTCTTTGAAGCACGATGGGCGAGTAATGTCGGGGAAAGCGGCTAGTATGCGATGGTATTTTTGTTCCACGTCGATGCTGCGTATTGTGGGTTCCGTTGCGTTAACTATTGGTGCCTGTACTGAGAGGTTTGTCACCTTATCAATAAGGCATCGGCTTGCAACATCAACGAGTAGCTTGTGGTGCTTCAAAAAATCGGCTCCGATAATGGGCTTGCTCACTGCTGCGATGATAAATTTCCACTTGTAAGGCCGACGCAGTTTCAAATCCAGCTCCAATGTCTTTTCGCCATATGTTGGAATGACTGTGTTGTTGGCGGCATATAGTGAAAAGTTCGTAGGCTTGGCTTTGATGTTGCCGAACCGCGGTAGTACCGATACGTTTGCACCGGTATCGATGAGAAAAGATAGCCGTGATTTGCGGTCATAGACGAATAGGCGGTGAGAAGTAATGTGGGCGTCGGATTCCGCCGCATCCAACGCTGTGCTTAGTTTTCCGCCGGTTTCTGGTAATTGCAGGGATGTGTGCATTTTCTGGCTGCATTTCCAAATCTACGATGATAATAGCAAATAGTTTGGCTGGGATGGTTCTGATTGTATCGCTCTCGGGAACGTGATCTTGATGAGTTACGATAGAAAGGTCTCGTTCGGTGTTGATTAGTCTTCAGCTCAGCTATTTCTTGGGTGAGGCAGTCGATTTTTGAGTGAAGCTCGCTGAATGCATTTGTAGGTGATTGTGGCTGTGGCGGTGACGTCGCTCTTGTAGTGACTGCGAAGATCGGGTTTGTTGGTGTGGAGTTTTCGACGACTTTGTCGGCCACCAACGCAAGCTCACTAAGTTGAGACTGCTTGGCAATATTTTCACTGATGGCCAGTACTGCACGGGCTGCTGGTGGCAGGTGACTGATCCACATTAGGCGGAGCGCTGTTTCAGACACTTTGTTGCCAGCTAGATGTTGCATACGCCTTAGTAATTGTGATGGCTTCAATTCTCCAAGTTCCACTTCAGAGATTAGTCGCTGTAGTTGCCTCTGTTCAGATTCTTCGTATACGTTGAGGAGTCTCTTCTTGATGGTGTCGTATTTGTTGTCAGCGGGTGGGTTTAGTAAAATGTCACTTATTTCGTCGATATCCTGTCGTTCCAGTTGTCCAACGACGAGTTCATACATCGCCTTGTCGCCTTTTTTCTGTGCCGAGACGATGGCTTCAAACTGGACAAACCATAGCCTTAATCTGTCGCGCCAGAGTGGTGGAATTCTTGGTGTCAAAGCGAGGCCGGATACTTCCTTCAGTTCATGGCTGGCTGCTGCTGCTTTACTGCAATCTTCCATATTGTCTGAGCTTGATCGGCTAAACAGACGAGCAGAGTTTTCTATCCTGCAGGTATTTTGTTTCGAGATGATCCTTTCTTCAGAAGGTGGTTTTCTTGCGGGGTCACCACTTTTGAGGTCTTCAAGTAGAAGTAAAACAATGTTGTGTGTTTGAATTGCAGTTCAGGAATGCATGATGTAGGCTCGCTCCGCGCTTACTAAAGTACTACAAAAATGCAGACGCTTAGCAGCTAACGGAGCGAGCTATGTCCCCGCGGTAGGCGGGGCGTGGTCGCACGGGCTTTACGGGGGTGACGTCAGTGGAGTGATTCTGTCCGCAACAGTTTGTGAGCGGCCGCCGTGGCGATCGGACGTCTGTGGCTACAATGTGATGATCTTTAGCAAAGTTGTTGTGCATGAGCCATAGAAGGTTTCTGAGTAGGTTCACAATTGGACCCGGTGGGTGGCGCTGCTGTAGGCATATCGATTGAAGCTTTTCCGGGCAGCACGGCGTCTGCCGGGACAGATAGTTTGTTATAAAATACGTTTTATTATTGAAAATATCCAGTACTCAGCAGATTAGTAACTTTTTTTATTTATTGCGTAAGTTTATTTATAACTTCATTTGTATAGGTTACTCTTGAAATTTAATTTTGAATTAATTTTACACAGGTACACAATAGGGTAATTTACTACCTCTGTGGTTCCTTCGTATATTATCCATAAAATAAGCGTAATTTGCTAAACTTGAGGATATACAACTAGTGTCCTTGTTGGGGATTATTATTGTTTTATTTAAGAGGTTTTTGGTAATATTATCTTGATTTATTTTAATACAATTGTGGACAATTGGTCACCCTATTTCACACATATAAATATATTATATAACGTAGGTAACGCCAAAGTGCACTTGACTGTACTTGGGAGACACGGCGTGTCTGACGAGTTGGAAGCCACAAATTGCTCAGGAGTTAACCCCCACCAGTGACTGATGGTAACTTCGTATCTTGCAGTTTACAGAGCGTTCTTCAAAGTTTTGAAATTGAACCCACAAATACTTTAAATTGTTTTTATATTCGTAGTTAACATAATTATGTGATTATAAAAAGCACACATATTAATATATAAAGCTGAAGAGTTTGTTTGTTTGCTCGAACGCGCTAATTTCAGGAACTACTGGTTTGATTTGAAAAATTCTTTCAGTGTTGGATAGCCCATTTATTGAGGAAGGCTATAGGTTTATATATCACCACACTAAGACCAACAGGAGCGGAGAACAAATGAAGAATGTTCAAAAATTGTTTTTTTCAACTATTCCACGTGGATGAAGTCGCAGACAGGAGCTAGTAATATATAAAATAATATGCATGAGCTAGCGGCGAAAAAGATCTACGAAGAATTAATAATAATAATAATAATAAAAGTTAAAAATAATAATAAATTAAGAAGTAAAGGTAGGTACGTATATTACAACTTAGCTCTCTATTACCTTTTCTCTTATCGTCTCCCAATTATTTAGGGTCGGCCCAATGTTTTTCCTTCCACATTCCTGTATTATGACATACATTCTCTGTCACACCACAAATCATCATACCATCCTTCATACAATCCATCTATTTCTACCTTTACATTCATATCCAACACAACAATATCTACTTAGTCTTATATATGTTTATAAATTGCATATATATGGCAAGCAAGTAGTGTTTACAAATAAAAAGATATCATAGTAGTTTTAAAGAAAGAAGTATAAATAAAATTAGCAATAAAAATAGAATAGGAATCATTTTACTATGTATAAAAATGTAGCAAGTAACATAAAAAAATAGTAAATATGAAACTATAGAGGATGAAAGGAGGAGGATGAAAATACAGAGGGGCCAAAATCAAAAGAATTGAGATAAGTCTGTCTATCTATATTAATATAAGTTTATTTTTTCTATACTGTATATTATTCGATTTTTTGTTTGTCTGTCTATATGTCTTTCCGTCTGTTAATTATTAATGACGCTATTTCAGTGGGATAGACGAAAATAGCGAAAAAGATAGCGCTGTAATCGCATCTTTTTTTTACAAATCGCTATCGCAAAAAATCTTTATATATAAAGTTCTTCTGTTTGAGTGTATGTGATTGAACTCTTCCTAAACAATTGAACAGATTTTGATGATTTTTTTGTGCGTGTTCAAGTTGTTTAGATTCGTTCAAGTGGATACGAGAATGGTTTAGATAAACAATTGGTCCCGGTAGATATCGCTGCAATCAGGTTCTAGATTTTTATTTTTTAAAGCAGGACAACGTCTGCCGGATACAGCTAGTGTTTAATAAAACAAATAAAGTATTGGCAACTAAAAAAAGGATAAATACAGGCTATTCACGACGCTATAAATGAGAATTAATATAAACAACGCATATTTTTGAAATTAATTATAATGTTACCAACCGCATACAACACGTAATTACCCCTTTAAAACTGTAGAAAGTTCATTAAAGGGCATTACAACTTTCCCTGTGCAGAGGATTAGAAGTATTTAATGCTTTGATGAAAGTTCAAAGGTTTCGGACAAAGCACATAGTTGGGAGATAATCAAAGAAGGGTCAGGGTACTTTAATTTTAATCTCTTAGTTTCTTTGACTTGCACTGTTCGTATCAAAGGAATAAAATTAAACTTCTAAATTTTTGAAACAGCGTTTTGTAACTAAAGGGTATTTTTCTTACATGTTATAATATACAACTTACATGACAATTTTTTAATAAAATAGGTATATAATATAATATCAACCCATAAATGTCCCACTGCTGGGCTCGGGCTTCCCATTATAGGGGGAATGGACGGTATACCCGCCACGCTTGTCCAAGGCGGCTTGGCAGGATTGACACATCGGTTATCACGATGTGCAGGTTGCATCACGACATTTTCCTTCTCCGTTGTTAGCACGTGATAATTCTAGCAATATGCACGTTAAATTAGAAAACTGACTAAGTGGTGCATGCGTTCTGGCCAGGATTGAAACCCGCGCCCTCTGAGTCTGGGATGCGTGCGGTAGCCATTACTCTACCACGACTTTTAAAGAAATAGGTATTGTTTGAATTTCTCTTTTATTTATGATATGATCATTTTTTAAATATAGTTTTTTTTTTTTTTTTTATTCTGTTTTTTTTTGGGGGGGTTTTTATCCACACGGATACGTCAACCCCATCGTAACCTAATCTAACTTACTCTAAATACATTACATTAAAAAAACAAAGGCCGTCACTGATGAAGGACTCCAATCAAACCACCCAGCCGTTGAGATAATTTTGATGTGGGCTCAGACAGAATTGTTTGAATGACACCAACATCCATAGGATTTAGATTGAAGTCTCTCATCAGTGCCTGCCTTTCCTTTTTGTTTCTGACACAATTCATCAGCAAATGTTGGATATCTTCCAAATCACCACAGGTACTGCAGTTTGGTGAATCTACTTTTCTCATGAGATATGCAAACTTTGCTGATGGATAGTGACCAGAACGTAGTCTTAACATTAACTTAATATGAGATCTGTTTAAAAAAGAATTTATAAACCAGGGAACTTTCATTGGTACCCTTTGAATTGTTGCATACCAGATGCCTTTCTCCTTAGATTTTTGACAAAAAGAGTCTTTCCATTTTCTATAACATAAAAACTTAAATTTACCAAGCATTTCAGTGTAGTCAGGTAACTGATCGCTTAGTACAACACCATTCGTGTTTCCAGATTTGGCCACAGAGTCCGCTACTTCATTGCCCTTTAAACCAATATGAGCTGGAACCCATTGCAATGTCACTATTTTTTCCTGTATATAACTGACATAGATCTTTTCCAAAATATCATAGGCTATCGGTATACCTCTGCGGCCAGAGGCGCATCGAGCCAAGTGCTGTAAGGCACTTTTGCTATCGCAAAATATTACTGCCTTTTTAAAATTTTTGTTACTCACATAGGACAAAGCTTTGGATATTGCAATTAGTTCCAGGGACATTATAGAAATATTTGTTACAATCTTAAAACATGATTTAAAGTTTAAATTTGGATCAAAGAAGCCAGCACCACGTCCTTCTGCGCTTTTTGATCCATCAGAGAACAACTTATGACAATCTTTATACTTTAAATCTAATTCCATAATAACTTCGTTCAATAATAAGTTAGGTTCATAATTTGATTTTCTCTGCATGATACAATCTAAATTAATTTGGATTATATTCTTTACATCAATAGCTGTTATCCAAGTAGTTAAATTATACATTTGTAGGAAATCAGAAGATTGAATGTTAATTTGGCTAACTTCTCCATATAGATCACTGAGGATAGGTTTCTTTTTATTATTCCAATAACTGTTATGACAAAGTGTATTCAAGTCTGCTATTAAACTATTTGTGATATTGTTATGCCACGATTTAGATTTTAAAGAGAATTTATATGCCAAATATTGCCTTCGTATTGGCAAGGGCATAATTCCTAACTCACTTTCCATGACATGGATTGGTGTGGTTTTAATAAAGCCTCCTATGATTCTCATAGCTTGATTCTGAACTTTATCAAGTTTTGAAGTATGTGTTTTAGCAGCACAATCATATAGAAAACAAGCATAATCTATACGACTTCTTATAAGGGAAATATATAATCGGCGCAAGTGATTAGTGTGTACTCCCCAAGAACTTCCTGATAACATTTTTAATATATTTAGATGTTTTGTACATTTGTCAATAACTTCATTAATATGTTTACCCCAATTCAATTTGCTATCCAACCAAAGTCCTAGGTACTTTGAGCGTTCTAATAAGTTAAGAGGTCTATCATTGATTTTTAAATTTGGTATTGGTTTTCGATTGGATCTGCTATACACTACAACACTTGATTTTTCAGATGATAATGTCAACCCCAAGTCATTAAGTAAATTGTCAATACAATCTAATGCATATTGAACATTTGTTTCAGAAACGGAAAATTCTTTATGACTAGTATACAGAATGAAATCATCATCAATATAGTTATAGGACAATTTTTAAAGTATTGTATAATTTTATAAAAAGGTATATTTTGTTTTCGTTATGTTCGTCCGTCCGCTTGTACGTCTGTCTTTGTATATGATACTAATTTTTCTCAGAATCAGATTGGTTCCATTAGTTAGATGACATTTGATGATGATGATTTGAAGGCGTAGTATATTAAGGCCTATATACCGCTTTTGGTTGTAGTAAAACTGCAAAATAACTAACAATAAGACGCGGCTGCCATACATGTAACTGAGGGTATTTTCAAATATTTGTGGAATATATTTGGAAATGCGGCCAGCATTTTGGGCATGCTCCCCGCCGACAGAGACTTGGAGTCTATTTTTTACTTATCGATTGTTATTTTGTAAGTATAATTAATAGTATAGTTTATTATATATTTTAGTTTATATTCATTTATTTAGATCTTAAGCGAGAGTTGGGTATGGAATAGAGAGCACGAAAGTAGAGTAAACGCGGTCGATATGCGAGCACTGCGCAAAATCTGCGGAGTGACGCTCGCGGACCGCGTTCGTAATACCGAAGTAAGAAAGAGAGTTGGTCTGAAAGAGAGTGTCGGGGTGAAGGTAAGGAAAGGAATGCTCCGGTGGTTCGGGCATGTGGAAAGAATGTATGATGAAAGAATGACTAAACAGATATACAATGCAAAAGTGGATGGATGCAGAAGTCGCGGAAGGCCACGACACACCTTCCATGATAAAATTGATCGTGTACTAGCAGAAGGTGATGTCAGGAGCCTTAAGAACAGACGAGCGTGCATGACAAGAGCCATGAATGTCAAAGAAGCAAGTGAGGTGTGTAATAATAAGCCTGTATGGCGCTCTGTTGTTCGTGCCTACCCCGCAAAGGACCTGGCGTGAAGTTATGTATGTATGTATGTATTTAGATCTTAATTTATTTTTAATTGTTATTATATTTTTGTCGAGTAGTATACTATATTTTTAATCGAAAATATTATACAAAACATTTAAATATTCAAGCTAAATATACCATATTAACTAATTTTAAACATCAACAGCTTACGTTCTATATTACACAAACTTGTCTACAGAACAGAACTTGTATCGTATTCGAGCAAACACTTCATGAGTTGTAATCAAAGCAAAGAGGAGCAAATATGGAAGTTGTGATGCGGGCGTGTCTGTTTGTTTCTATGTATTTAATTAATTTACTATTGTGTACGCTTGCTCTTAATTAAGCCTTGAGATTCTGGTAATACTTATATTTTGTAGTACACTAACTCCAAACTAAATTACGCTGTGTTAATTAACAACCGTTTATTATTAATAACATCAATGTAAAATTGAATCAAATCATTTATCCGTACAGGGACGAAGAAAGAATTAGTATTACTGCGGCCGGGCGGCCTGTCGTATGAGGCGATAAAACAACCCACAGGCGGGTGGCAGGGTATTTGCCCCACTGGATGGCTACCAATCGTGGTCTAGAGTATGCCGACATAACAACCTTGAGTTGTATTCCGGCATTAGTGACCAGGTTCCAGTCTTCCTTAAGAGAGCAGCAGCGTATTTGTAGCACCTTTGGTGTTGTAAATATCTATAGGTGATAGTAGCCGATTTCCATAAAGTGGACTATCTGTTTGTCTGCTGCACTTTTGCAATAAGAATATATATCTATATATACGATGTCTTTATGACAACATATTTTTATAATAATTAGCAAATCGTAAATTTGACTCGAAAATGAATTTAAGTACAAGATTATAAATTAAATAAATGTAAAAAAGTAATTCAATCTTCTTAAAACTAAAAAGTAATATGTGTGGTTTGTGTAGTAGCTTATTCAGTGGAGTGCACACGTACCACCACTTCGCAAGATTTAAGGTTTAGACCGTCTAAGTTAGGTTTCCTAGTAGATTTTCACAGGGATTCACGTAAAACTGGGCCGATTGCATGCGGTTTTTTTGGTTTGACAGTTAACTCTTAGACTTGGACTGCGCTACTTTCCATTCAGGGAATTTCGTGGAATTTGTCTGGGAATTATTAAAAAAAAATCGAATTTCAGTGTTATTGTTTTGCTGATCGATAGGAAAATTAATTTAATAACATTTCTGACATTTTTCATTCTGGGATTCCAGCGGGAATTTTCCCGGGAGCGGTTTGATGTCCTTCGGATGAAACGAGAGCATACATTCTTTTTTAAATGCTGCGATACTTTGTGTCCGGGAATCCAGCGGGAATTTCAAGTAAAGCGTGGACGAAGTCGCGGACTAATCCTAGTATACTATATTATTACAGTTCTTTCTTTCTTCTATCTAAAATGTTATTGACTTTTTCTAGCTGATAGGTCGAAACCGAATGAAGCCATTCTTCGTTTGGAACTAAGTTTATTTCTGTATTAATCTATATTTTTACTCTTAATACAAGAAACATGTAGTATTTTGTTTTTTTTTTATTGCAGGAGATCAGCAGACAGGCAGACGGCCCACTTGATGGACAGCGGTTACCATCGCCTATGGACATTTGCAATACCAAAGGTGCTACGAATGCGCTGCTGCTCTCTTTAGGGAGCCTGGAACCTGGTCACTAATGCCGGAACACAACACAAGGTTGTTATGGCGACATACTCTAGACCAGGGGTGGTAGCCATCCAGTCGGGCAAATGCCCTACCACCTGGCTGTGGGTTGTTTTGTCGCCTCTTACGACAGGCCGCCGGGCCGCAGGAAATTGTATTCTTTCTCCGTTCCTGCACGGATACTTTAATAATAAATTAATACTAAATTAATTTAGTTTAGGCTTAATACTAAATTATTTTTCTAGTTCTTGAGTTATAAATTGAACTGTTCTATAACAATTTCCGATGTACAATAAATAGTGTACAAATTTTTGGAATAAAAATGTTTTGATAATCTTTAAAATAGGTTACTAATATAAGTGATAATATTAATACGGTGCAAGAGTAAATCTAGTTTACAAAGCCTTCTATTTAAGTTTTCACTTAGCGTAGCTTAGGAGGGGGCTTTGATCAGTAAACTGTTTGTGACGCCACTAATTTCTGTTGTCGTTCACTATGCAGTACGATATTCCTTAGGAACACGGATACAAAGTTAACTAGATTAAGTTTGGAATAAGTAAAACTCTAACCGAAGTACAATTTGAGGGGTTATAACGACTATTCTTTATAGGTGGAGAACAGCAGACAGACTTGCGACCCACCTGATAGAAGGTGTTTACCTTCGATTAAGGTGCTCTTACAAGAGCAATTAAAATTGCTTCGTTTTAAATGAAAGTAAGTACGAACTTGAATGAAAGCCAGCTACCACAGCTTAGTGGCTAGAACAGTGTTCCGTAAAAGTTCAAGGTACATCTAGGAAAACGAAAATTTTTGGAGGTACACCACAAATAAAAATATTTTTTAAAGTAATATCAACATTTACTTATCGTCGAAACAATATTTGTTATTAATTAATCAATTAACCTAAAGTTTAAATTGCAATCTAACCTTATTTTTTCGAGGCACACCAACTAATGACCACGGTATACCAGTGTGCCTCGGTACTTACTTGAACACTGGCCTAGAGCAGTCTAAAACTCAAAGGGCGAGGGTATGACTCCTGACTGGAAAGCATGCATTACTTAGGCAGGTTTTTAACCTAATTTGCATATGGTTACAATTACCACGTGCTAACGGTGAAGGAAACCATCGTTAAGAATCCTACACATCGAGATAATTGATGTGTCAAACCCGCCAATGCGCCTTGGACAAGCGAGACGGGTGTACTGTCCGTTCTTTTATAAAAATGCGTGACCTGAGCTTAGCAGTGCGATGTTTATGGGTTGTTATTATATAAGATGGAAATGTTAGAATGGTAAACTACAAGATACATGAATACAAATTTATAGGTAGACCAAAAAAGATGGATGGATTGTGTAATGGATGATATGGTAATATGTGGTGTGACAGTAGATGTATGTTAGAGTAGAGGAGTGTGGAAGGGAAAGACATATTGTGCCGACCCCAAGTAATTGGGATATGGTGAAAGAAAAGAGAGATTATATAAGATGAAAACTTACTTGAATTTTACTATTAATTTTAGAGATAGACTAGTTTTTGATGACATAAGTTTTCTGGACTTCTCTAAGGCCTTCTTGTCCTGGTCCCCGTATGACATTGAATATAATAATTATTTTCTGAGTGTGTTTTTCTGGATGTGGTTGTTGCCACATCTAGTGTGCTATTGCAATCAAAGTACCCGCAAGATTGGCTGATTTAATATGCATCCAAGGTGTCCAAGAGGTTCAACGTTTTAAATTGAGTTACACAGTTGAATACTAACTTCACTTTAATTATATCCGTTCATCCTTAGAATATATAAAGAGTTGTGGACAAAAGTAGCGAATGAAAATTCACGCTCTTTTAAATGTACATCTCTGATCTTTCATATTGTTACGAGTGCGGGACTCGAATTAAAATGCCGTTGGAATTACTATATAATTTATTAGAACTATACAAACACGTATAACACAGGTAAATATATAACTGGACACAACCAGTACAAACTGCACGATTCAATAACACGCGCAAAGTCCGTCACTATATAGCTTATCAAATGTACACGTCTGAATCGTATCGTCATCGTCGCTTGACTGCCTCACCCCCCCGTTTGGGCATTGTTTTTATACTAAACTGTACATACAACACTCGACAGCGTGGACTGAAGAAGAAAACGTAATCTGAACACCTGCTTAATTATTCCTGCGAACGGCCATAAACGCCAGGTTTACATTTATTTTGTCAAGGGGCCTCTACATGTTGGCCATCGCATGGCCTTACGCAAGCCCTGCAAAAGTACGGGATAAAAAATTTATGACCCGTAGTCTTGAGAGACATTCAAGTAAAATAATAATTATTGCCTATTGAAAGCTGGAATGTCGGCAGCACAGCCGTCCGTGTCGTGAACTGTCTAACCACCCTCATGAAGAAATCAAGTAATAAGTTGTTTTTTTTATTAAATAATATCTATGATTGTTTATATCATTTTACGAAATAATTCCGGCATTCCAGAATAAGCCCCAAAAGCCTTCATTTCTGTTGTTTAATAGAGGAATACAAAAAAGTATGTTAAACGTAATTAAAACTTTTAAATAACATTTTACTAATTATAAACCACTCTATTTGAATTTAGTTAAGATACTGGAATTATATTGGATCAATATTTACTACGTGCTACGCTTCTAGCCGTAGCAATAAATTCGCAAGCTACGTATGTTAAGTAGATGTGTTTAGTGCGGTTGGATTCTTTATAATATTTTGTACTCAACGCTTTGTTATTAATGGTTATTTCATAAAAGAAAATAAAGAAGAAAGAGAGAATTAGTAATGTTTACATTATTACTAATTTATTACCTTAACACTTTGAAATATTAGGTTATCATTTTATTCAGCAAGAAAAATTTGTAACCATGCATTTGTGTATTTGTTTATTTTTGTTAGCAATAAAGTATGTATTGAATTTTATGACACTGTAGTGGATGCACTTACCACGTTTAGTCGTAGATAATTTTATATTATATTTGCTTGAAATGTACCACGATCCTGGTTACCACAAGCTCAGGCTTTCAACTCAATTATTTGCTTACATTTATAGTATTTCAATTTATTTCTATTGGAAGCATTTGTAATAAATAAAACTTGTATTTTTAACCTAATTCTCATTCGTAAACAAAAGCCGGTCAAGTTCAAGGTCAGCCTTTTGGCATTTGACGTTTGACAAGGGCTAGCGTATAGAATACATAGCAAAAACATTCTTTTAATCTACGGTATGTTTTCCATTCATGTTTAAATAATAATTTCTAATCATAAAACAAATTACATATAAATATCTATTTCAATTTCCTTATTTATTTAATTTATCAGCTATATCATATTCTATTTTGTTACTCAATGCCTATATGCCTCTGTTAGCCAGGACGTAAAGATTTGACCAACCAATGAGAGACGAGTATAAAAGTCGATCTCATTGGTGGGAATTCAAAAATAAAAGTAGACACCGTTTTTGAATTGAGTTAGGCAGAGACCATTTTGTACGACAAAAAAGATACTTACAAAAAGTGAAAATAAAAAGCCAGTTTAAGATCAAAGTTATATTTATTCAAGAACCTTACATCACAATAATAATATCATAGTTCACTCTTCAACACCATCAGCTATTCCATGTAGGATAATGGTGCTGCTTTTACGCAACTACCTAAAATACGTAGTAATTTGCGAAATGTTAAATATAATTTATGTAAAACCTATTTTATAATCTATATACAAAGTCGGGTTAGATAGATTGGTGACACTTTACTGTAAAATGAAGTTACTAACAAAAACTGTACCTAATTATGCACAAAGGGCAGTCTTATCGCTAAAAAGCGATCTCTTCCAGGCAACCCTAGAAACAAATTGAGATAATAGTGGTGATGGTGGCATACGCAAAATAGTACAATTACTTATATTATAGTAATAAATACACAAATGGTATATGTACAGACATTATATATATTGAATAGATATATACATATCATACAAAGTATATGAATTTTTATAGATTGAATAATGAATATATGTATACGTTTAAGTATCATCATATTCCAATAACAGGTAATATTTTCTGGTCATTGTTTTAAATGCCGATACCAATTTTGCTGGTCTGATAGCAACTGGCAGCGCCTTCCAAAACTGTACAGCCTTGACGGTAAAAGAATTGTTATAGATAGTTAAAGTATGTGTTCATTCAACACCTCCTTCTTCTGCGAGCAAGTCAAGTTTGCGAAGGAGGAGGCGGAACGGGAGCGTGAGCGTAATTCCCTGCTCCGCTCCCGGCAAAGGAGGACGCGTCGGCGCCGGAGGTCTGATTTAGACCTTCGGCCACCGTAAGCGGGCGGCGCGGGTGGGGCCTCTAGGGGTATAGAGGTTCTCACTCACCCGCACATGCCGTCGAGACGAGAGCGCGAGTGTTCCGCGCGCGCTCATTTCTCTTCCCGTGGGGCGCGTTACAAACCGCCCCACGCCGAAAAGACCCAGTCGTCGCCGGGGGAGTAGCTCCCCCGGCATTGGAAGAGGCCCAGTGAGTGGGGCCCACGCCTGCCAGGGCATCGGAGTTGGGAATTTTTTTTGGGGTCCATGCAGGGAGTGTTGAGTCACCGTCTGACCCTTTTTTCCATGTTCCCTGAACATTGTGACGGGCAGACGCCATAGTCCCCATATTCTCAGACCCCTAGTAGTTCACCCCAATAGCCCGGTACTTTTTGTCCTCATTTCCCACAATAGTCCTACACTGGCCGGGCCTTGTCCTTGGGTACATTATTATATAGTGTAGACAGAGATCACCGGTCAGTATCATGCCACATATATACTAAATCTGTCAAGGGACCTCTACGTGTTGACCTTCCCATGGCCCCACGCAAGCCCTCCAAATGTCCGGGCCATATTCATGGCCCGTGGTCTTCAAAGACATGCATTATAATAATCTGCATTGAAAGATAAGATTTCATAGTGGTAATGCTATTATAATGTTACGATACTAAGCCGGGTGTATACTGTACACTCTTCAGTATAGATACGTCCTCAATCAATAATTCAACAGCGCCGTGTACACCGCGCCTTGCTGTGCCGCGTTTAATCCGTATTTATTTCCCCAAAACAGCGGAACAGCTGGCTTCAGTTTGCGTCCCGGAATTTATGTTCGTGCTCCACGGTTCCTTGGGAACTCACGTACACGGAAAAGGAACGATGGTATTTTTATAGTAGGAGACAATTTTAAAATAAAATATTAATTTATACGACTCTATTATATTTATTTAAGCATCACAAACAGTTGCTTTATAATGTTCGAGTACAATAAGGGACTTATAATTAAGTATTAACATTGCAATGTAAAAGTTTGGCAGTTTCTATTAAAATAAATACAAATATATAAGGTTAATTTTTTGAACAGAGCCTTCAGGGCCAAATCCTAAATAATACGAAACAGCGAAAAACAATCAAAAGAGTATCATTTGATTTTTGAAAATCAATCATTCCTTTACAGAAATTGATCTTGAGAAGCTACGCTATGATTTGGTATAATAATACATAATGTGTTTATTTTTCCGAAATTAGTCGATTTGATTTCTGACAAGGGTAATTGATTTTTCAAAAGTCTACTGATACCACTTTACTTTTCTTCATTCAAATTGGCCTCGAGAGATATAGTTTAGGATTTGGCCCTGAAGGCCCACTTGAAAAATTCACCTGTATAAGTTGTTAAGTGCTGAAAAGGCTAAACTAAACTACAAATAGAAAAAAATACAATTAGCCTGTTCAGATGAAACAGGCACTTACTTATTACACAGGCTAAGATATAAATCTATATAATCTTTTTTCTTAAACGTGTATAATGAAGTTCTATAGTTACTGCTCTCGTCAATATCTCACTAGTTTATCGATGACAAATAATACTACAATACATTTTATACTTACTTATAACGTACTGCGTAAATTTAAAGGCACATTCATATATTACATACATCCGTCATTGACGATTCGTCAAAGACGAATACACTTTCACATATATAAATCGAATCGCGATTTAACTTTTGTCAAAACGATTTATTAACGCTTCGAGGTAAATAGCGATTCTTTAAAGACGATGTTCACATATGACCTGAATTGTGATTTAACAAAAACGGTCTAATTCACATTGATTTTGTAAGTTTAAAGACTTCGTTATTGATGTTAAAGATGCTTGTAAACTTATTCTAATTCAATATGAATAAGACCGTAAGAGTATAAGCCAAAGATGAATTGCAAAAACACGATCCGCCAAAAAACGAGAAGCTATTCAAGTGGCCACAATGTGATTTTGCATATCGATTCAAGCTTACGGATTTGTGCTGTTTCAACGTATTCGTGATTTTCACGATTCATGAGTGTGTATTATAGGAGGCCATATGCCATTCTAAAAACAAAATAATCGTGATTAACACTACTTGCAAATAATAAAGATTCATAAATGTGTGATAGAGCCTTAATATAACGTACACGTTAATAATAGCGCACCACTCCACACCTGATGTTTGGCACGCTGAGTGCGGTTCTGTGTTTCGCTTATGTTGTAACCGTCGAGTCATCTGCTGAGACACGACACAGCTGATAATGCCTACTGACTCGCACGTAACGTGTATCGCACAAATATTATTAGTACAAATGAAAATTATTTAGTACATGTCTTGTGTGTAGTAAACTCAAGATGTTGTGTCATCTTGTATTTGTCTGAAAATAATTGATTCCGAATTCGAGTTTCGAGTCTGTATCAATTCGTTTTTATTTTGTGTACACGGTTACGTTTTTATTTTACCTCCAATTTAATTATATTGAAATATATTCTTACATTCTTTTTTTCATTGTATACATATATTAAGTTGCTATTTAGATCGATCAACCAATTCGACTTGGTTGACAGAACTGAAAAGATACGACGGCGTTCAATGTCATTAAAACAGTTAAGTTTATATTTACAGTATGGATTAGTTTGGTTGATTCATGAAAATTTATGCATATAAATGGATAGTCTAATATCAGCATAATGAAAAGAAACTTATAATATACTTTCAATTTTTATTTGATTTGCTTTAAAAAATATGTCGTCAAAAAGCAAAACAAGCATTGCTCTATCGTGCAATGTATTCATATTAACATTTTTATTTGTTATGCATATAACAGTTACGGTCTGTGTTACAGTACTTCTGTTATTATATTTAATGTTACATAGGTATGTATATTTTATTGATAGTAAAACTCAAAACTTTTCGGGTCTTTAATCCTTAATGAAAAAATAGTTATTTTAATTTAAGCCGTTTATTGTAACAAGCTTGCTGAGTGCTGAGTTTTTGGCTAAAAATTGGAGAGAGATTTCCCTGGTTTTTTTTTCAAAAAAGTAAGAATACATTAAAACCCATTTTGCTAAAATGTGGGGTCTACTTTACGTTCCCATAAAGTGGAAATACGTGACGCTCGATAATATAATCAAACTGAACATATTCTTAATGTCTTTTGACCCAGTGTTACAGATTGCATCTTCCTTCTCACTTGCAGGATGGAGTAATAATTCAGTAGATAATGGATCGGTCGCATTGTTACCATTGGCGCCAGGGGCTATCGGGAGACAACATTCTCATTTAAATAGTTTCCACCGACGCAGATAGCAGTGTGGGCCATAGAATACGTTTAATTTGAAACATCAAAACTATAATCTTCCTTCAGTCAGTCGACATCTTCTACTGAATGCAGGCTTTCCAAAGTCGTATGTATGCGTAAGTCGTCTGGGAATCAGTCTACAAAAAATAGGAACTTAAGTTATAGTGGCGTCGTGTCCATTGAATATTTGCTCCACTGTCCATTGGCTATGTGTGCCAATCACTCTGTCTATTGTGCCAATCAATGTCCGTTGCTGATGTGATAGATCTTACTATCCCACTAGTAACTTAATAATTTGGCGACTTACGTTGGATACTTTGGTTCTATTCCAGATATTCTCATTCCTTATTCTATCCATAAGAAAAACGGCTAAGATAACTCGCTGAGAATTATCTCAGAAGAGATAAACTATTGGTTGCTTGCGAACACACTTAGAAATGTAAAATCTTATGGGCAAGATCAACATTTTATGTATCTGTGAAAACTGAAATCTTAAAACCAAAGAAATAACCCGCATACAAATCTTCAGTCTTAGCTCCAGTAGTTTGGGCTGTGGTGTTTATGTCAGTCATTGTATTGCTATTATATATAGATTACTGTTTGTCGAGTAAAAACATGTTTCATGTATGTATTTATATAAAAAAATTAGTATGCATAATTTTTTTCTATGAGTCAGGTTGCCTGGAACACTTTGCTCTAAGGCATCGTTGCTAAACCTGGGGTATGCGTTTCTTATTCAAGAGGACCGCAGTCTGTAATAAAAACAATTCAATCAAACGTATAAATAAAGTATTAATTAAATTAATATAATTTTTACTTAACTTTTTGGTTTTTTGAGGGTCGCCACAGAGAAATCGTTGAGAAACAATGCTCTGATGGATATATATATAAATATATATGACCTTTCTAATGAAATTTATTTAGTTTTATTAGTAGTATCGCGACTTTCATAGCCTCATTTGAAACCAGGGGTTGGAGTCAATAAATCACTGCGAAGATCGAGTCACGCGGACCGTCCGCCATTTTAAAAGTTAACCTCGCTTATTCTACTCCTATTCGTTTTATAAACTCCCGGAATCGAATAAAGTCTACGTGAGTTGTTAAACCAGAAAATTATTAAATTAATCGATTATAGATAATTATATAACTCATTCCTGCACACCAAAACCGGCCTGGTTTTCAAATTGTCAAGTATATTAACAATCTGCCCGTAACACTTCAAGTTAAAATTTTGTGGTAATTCATTTTGTCACTTGTCAGTTGAAGATTTTCCACTTGTCCGTTGAAGTTTCACTTTTAATATGTGTCCCAGGACACATTTCGATTTTAATTTCAATTCTTATTGCGCGATAGAACTTCTTGGTCATCCCATCATATTCAAACCACAAAACTCACGAGAACAATTTTTCTCGTAACTAAAGAAAGATATTCTTCCACCTGGCAACCCTAAATATAACCACACTGCCTTATCTCAGCGCTCGTTATATTCTTATCGAATTGAATGTGAACGGAGAGAAAATATAATAATTTTATGGGGCTGGGATCCTTAAGAGGGTAAGTCGAGTGTCTTACGAGAGATTCATTGGAGCGTCTTTACAGAGACAATATTACACGTGTATGTTATTAAAGATTTTGTTAGGAGTTAGTTTTGCTTTGAATAATACTAGCACATAACAGAACGGACAGTAAGTATACCCGACACCCTTTCCCAAGGTGGATCGACATTATTTAAGTCACTTCAAAAAAGTAGGATTGCCCGGTCAGGATTCGAACCCGAAAATCTTTTGAAACCAGAGTTACATTATTATAGGATACATTATTGAAGTTTTAGTAGGTATCTCTAATTTTTATATAGCCTATTTTAAGCAGGAATAATGTACTATTCCAATGGTGAAAGAATTGAATTGAACTCGGTCCACTAGTTCTCGAGTATATTCGTTACAAATATACAAATATTTCCTCTTACAAACAATATATGTTACACACCGACAAAGTCAATGCACATCTGCAGTTTAGACCTCCCCCCACATTTCGACTTCTTTTGTTTACTTGTTTACTTTTTGTGTAAAATTTGTAATGAAGAAAAACATCCTATTGTTACTGTACTCGTTTATGGCCTTTGTGTTGGAAAATTCAGTCTATGCGGTCGATTGTTGCATTGAATAGTTTAGTATAAAACAATGCCCGAACGGAGGGGTGAGGTAGTCAAGCGAGGATTACGATACGAGCAAGACGTGTACATTCGATAAGCTATATAGTGAAGGACTTTGCGCGTGTTATTGAATCGTGCAGTTTGTACTGGTTGTGTCGATATTTGTACCTGTGTTATACGTGTTTGTATGGTTCTAATAGATTCTATAGTAATTCCAACAGCATTTTAATTCGAGCCGTAACAATATTATTCGTATAGATTACTAGCTACATAACGCAAAGCTATATATAAAAAGAAATACAATGTGTCAAAATGTCCACAGAAAGGCATTATAAGTTCGATATATCCTTTATTGTCTTTGTCTTATTAGTTTCTAAGGCGCAATTAGGAAAGGGGTCCATTACAAACGTTTTCGTATTTACTTCCCTCTTATTAAAGAAGGTTGCGGCCAGAGAGTTAGCCATGAAAGTAGCGAGAAGCGTTTTAATGATCGTAAACATCTGGTCAATTTATAAATTAAACGTATAAAAATAAGTTTTGGTTGCAATTTATTTACATAATTATGATGGTTTTGTAGGCACTTTACATTTTACAATAAAAAAATATTTTTATAAGGTACGAGTGCGCCCGGATAAAATTCATGTATGACAAAATCAAACTTGTGTCACTTGGTGTACTCAAGGCATTCATACTAAATGTTTGTAAAGGAGGTAAGCTGGGCAATTTCGGATAGTGTGTGAAGGGTCACAACAGTGCTCGCCTTTTCCCTTGTAAAATTGCTTTGATTATAATTTAATATTTTGTATACAAATTATGTGCCAATATAAGGTACAGTAAATCATAAGTGTCTTTAAATTGCCTTATTTTTTATTATTACGAATTATGATATAAACTAACTATTTCTACAGTAAGGATAAACAAACGAAGTAAAAACCTATATATAAACAGAGAAACGGACAGACGCTCGAAAAGATATGGCGAATTTATAGGGCTTTACTGAAACCACTCAAGTATATGTTTTATACGCAATAATCATTCAAGAATTACATAATGGGGAAGAAAATTTTTCTTTTTCCCACTTGACTGAGGAACCTTAAAAAGAGTAATAGTATGTAAAATGCGTATATTTCAATAAGAAAACACAACGAAGTAAATGTGCAATTTCATCATATTTTGTTTTTATTACATCTCGCTTATTTTAAGGCCACCTTTCCAGTGTTGCCATAGTAGTTAAAACTGTCTGTGCAATTGATTTTGCAGTTGGAGAGGTTTCATTGTTATTTTCTTTATTTGCTACTAATAGACCCTGTTACATATGTAGGTACCTTATTGCTTAAATTCATTTTCGTACCTTGCTTCACTGTTGCATTGTATTGATTTAAGACGTGTGTCTATTAGTGTATTATTAATAAAAACTGTTTTATTGAATTCATAGTCTCATTCTGAAAGTAATTATGAATAACACTTAAAATACTTTTCTCTCAAGCCTAAAAACCCCGTATAACTGTTATAAATAAGAGGGTAAGTATAAGTATATAAACTAATCAGGTTACCTACATAAGAGAAACACTGAACACTGTGTTTAAAATACACAATATTTTTGTTAAAGTAATCACAGTTTCAGACCTCGATTTGCCCGCATTCCCAAGCGATAGTCAATAGTTTCCATAACTTCCCAGGTTTATAAGACTTCGGTTCATAAGTTTAAGTAACATAAGACTCTCCGGGGTTTCCCAAGTAATGTGAAAACTCCAAGCTCCGTTTGATACAGTGCCTTGCTTGCTTTTCCTATTACTTTGTTGTTGTTATTTTTGTTGTACTTTTTACTCGTAATATTTTATTGGAAAAGCAAAATGATTGGAGTTCACGTTTTTTTTTATTTATCAAAACTGAATCCCGCCGAGGTTTTCCCTCTGCGCTACGACATGGGGTTGTTCAAGAAAGGCATTATAAAATTTCTTAGAGGCCGGCAACGCGTTGGCAACGCCCCTGGTTTTGCAAACGTCCATAGGCGATGGTAACCACCTTTGATCAAGTGGGCCGTCCGCCTGTTTGCCTGCTTCAGGCAATACTAAAAAAAAGTATTTGACAGGTTGAAGGGTTCTGTACAGGCGACGAATATTTATTTACGTTTTTGGTCATTTGTCTATGAGACCCTAATACAGTTTTTAATCGATCATACCTTGTGTCTCAAAGGTTGATTAATGTATAATGTTCAAATAGTTGAAATCACTTAAGTTGTAGGTACCACTGACTTTTTCATAATTTTCCACATTATTATATTTTTTGTAGATCGATGGGACTCGCCACTGCTACATAAATGGGTTCAACTATACACCCAGTAAAATGCATGACTTTGTTTTCTACCGCCTCGCGGCCCAGTGGCTGAGTTCATACTTGAAGTGATTTTGGTATACATGTCCCTTTGACACCGTGTAGTAGTAACATTGATAATTGTAATGTGACGCGGGTGTAATGAATTAATTTGAACTTAATATGGAAATAATTTTATAATATAAAACTATAATATGTATAGTCAATTTTCTGAAATAAATGAATTATTATAATTAAAAAGTTAGAGACACGATTTTCAAGATTTTAGGAGCTAATATTTTAATAACTATTGTCGTTTTTTTACAACCATTGAACGACGATCACATGACTATGTACACTGACAAAAATGGTTAAAGCCCCTTTCCATAAAAAATATAGGCCACCCCTATTATTTATTTATATCCCTATTGCATTGTGTAGCGGAATATAAATTATATAATATTCTTAGTAGCTTTCAAGAAAAATGGCTATTTCATAAAAAAAATTGTTGGCAGCCTCCTAAAAGTAAAATAAATATATTAAGAGACAGGTAAATAATATCTCTTTAAAATATACTAATTACATCCAAATATAGGACATTATTCAATCACCAAAGCATAACAGACCAAAATAACACGGCTAATGACGGAAATTTCTCACAAAGCGCCAAATTCTATAAAGAAACAAAGAAATTATTTAATTAATGATAAATTATTCTACAACAACATCCAATCCTATTAAAGCTCCGGGTATCAGAAATCTTGTAACTTTTCGCCTTTAAAACTTGAAAAAGAAAAATGTTCAAGAAAAAGTCCGAAAATAAGGTTCCGCTGAGTCGGTGCGATTACCATAAAACTTGTTTAAATGGTAATATTAGGAGACGTCACCCACCACAATTATGCCTTCAGGGACTCTCATCCGAATCTACCTCGATGCCATATGCTATAAAATCTCTTAAACACTTATCTTTGCAATTGACTATATTAATATTTCAAAGTTAGTAATATTTTTGCTCTGTGACTAAACATTATCCTTTTACTCTGAATGGAATCACAGAATAAAGAAATTCCATTAGTCTTTGATTGGCCGATTTTGAAATGAAAAATTTATGCGAATCGTTTTTTGCTGAGACAAGAAGATATAAAGTAATTTTGGTAAATTTTCAATTAGGCTTCGGGACTAATTTTCCATCTACAAATTCATCTCAAAAGCAGGCAATTACATTTTTATTACGGATTTTGTATTTTTAAAGATATCGTGTCCTTTTGTGAAAGATAAATATTTTATAGTGTTTTCGTTTATTGGTCACTAGAGCCTTTAACCCGGTTTGCTTATCTGCATTTTGAATTCCTCGTAAACTGTTCTCCAGGATAAAAAATATCCTACGTATATTTATTTCTAGTAACTAAAATAGATATAGGTAGATTGAATTTCATTTGAATCTGTTCTTTTTAAAGCCGTGGAGAATGAATAACACAGATTAAAATATCCCAACAAACTCTTTCATATTTATATTATACAACTAGCTGTCCTGGCAGACATAGTCTTGCCCAGAAAAGCATCAATCGATATGCTGACAGCAGCGCCACCTACCGGGTCCAATTGTGAACCATGTACGACTTTGCTAAAGATCATCATATGATCAAATGTATAGTTTACGATTATATATAGGACATACAGACAAACATTATTTTTTATATATAAGAAGAAGAAAGATATAGATAAATTAGTTCCTTTTATGCACTGGTTCAGAAACTCTTAGGCTACTAATTTTGATGAAGTGAAAATTCGTGTAACTACTCATAAGTACCGCCGCCCTTAATGTTAAGGCATGGCATCACCTTCGGATTTTCTGTATAGGAATAATTACAGGAATATAAATACTCATCAGTGTGTATAGTGACAATTCGTGTAGGTAATTATTTATTCATATTGTTACGACCAACAAAGACCAATTCACACCTGCAGTTTATTATATTTTCGGCATTTGGACTTCTTTTGTTTGCTTAGTGTTTAAAATTTGTAATTAGAAAAAAACAGTCAATTGTGTATTGTAATCTTTTATTGTAGTCATTAGCCAGGTGTAATTCTAAGAAATTCAGTCTGCGCGACCGAGAGACATATTGTAATTGTGCAGTATAAATCAGTGCCCCAATGGAGAGATTAGCAGTCGAGCGATAATCACAAGCAAGGTAAAAGGTGTCTACATTTGGTAATCTATATACCGTGTGATGGATACAGTGACGGACTTTGCGCGTGTTATCGAATCATGCACTACATTTGTACTGGTTGTGCTCAGTTATATTTGTACCTGTGTTATACATGTTTTTACAGTTATAATCAATTCTATAGTAATTACAACGGCATGTTAAACGAGTCTTGCAACTTGTAACAATATAAAGAGTTATCTACAATTTTCAGTATGTACACAGATGAACAATAATGTATAATATTCCTGAAAATCTGAAGATAATGTATTGATTATATCGAGAGATAAACACCAAGTTGAGGGTCTTGACTTATAGCCTAAATTAGATAGAAAATATTAAACACGAAAATTAATATCCTTACCACAGTTAAACCTATTACAAGGAAGGGTCAGAATTTATGCATAGTTAAGTAGTGTGTTTCTAATCTAAAGTGTGCCTGTGTTGTAACACGGCTTGCGGAAACAAAAACCCTCGTCACAGTCAGGAATTAATCCCTGTACCTATCTCAATGTATGCCGTTTTACAAGTTACGTCCGCGTTATAGAATATTCATTTGAATTCTGAATAAATCGCTTTTATGCAACTTATAATAGCTATTAAACTCTTTTTATGGTGAGAAAAGTAATTTATTATATGCCTATTATTATCAATCTTGTTTGGATACTACAACCAAATATTATTATATATATATAATATGATTCGAATTCAGTTGTTACAGGAGTATTTATTTTAATTTTAAAGTAATGTATTCATTATTGTTTTTATTAAAATTTATTTTTTTCTTTTACGTATTACAGTATTATTAAGTATTACATAAATATAATTAGTTTTATTAATATATTGTTTTGACGACCACGGCCCATAAATATGGCCCAGACATTTGGAGGGCTTAATAATAATAATAAAATAATTACATAAATAATATTATGATTACATTTTAAGAGTTGGTGACAACAATTTAATTACAGTTCAGCTCTGACTCTCGCCAGCCCCTGGCCTTGTGTGTGCTCGTTGGTACTATAGCGATTCAAAGCGCTTACCTACTCCTACATATATACTAATTTTATCTATCGCTTATTCAGATTGTATAAATAATAATAAATACCTATCTCATATTATAAAAAACAATGAAACACAATATCCATAATAATTTGACTCAAAAATATTATTGCCTTTAGAATATTAAGTAGGTTAGGCAATAAAAACATTCAAATAATTTATTACAGTTGTTCTTAGAGAAAATATTTATAAAATAGATAGCAATTAAGAGGATAATGCTCTTGGGGTGCAATGAGTTATAACCTTAATTCGTGACTTGAAAACAAAACTTGTACTTAAGATCTTTATGGAAAAGTTGCTTAGAACTTAAATGCTGGATATATTCTTAGGGCAATATTACTGTTTTGCTAGATAGCAGTGGAAATTGGTCGGTTACGTTTATCACAAGAACGATGGTTGATGCTGATCAATTCTGAAGTAGAGATACAATCTTGGTAAGCATAGTATGGGAGGGTCTCTGGATGGATCCATAATTTATGCAAGGTCGCTTTCCATGATGACGAAACCGGGAGATATATGGCTTAAACTTGGCGAGGCCTATGTCCAGCAGTGGATAATCGGCTCACGACGATCACCAGGATATAAATCAAATAATCATAATAATTAATGGCATAGACTATACTTCTATGATCAAAGATTTCGCCAAGGTTACACTGTAAATTTGACTTTAACAATAAACCAAAGATTATACAGCGTGTTTCAGACCTTACGACAATAAATCAGACCACGTTTTCTTCATGACGTACTCTGCCCAAATACAAAAATGAATCAAGGTAACTTCTTTGGTTTAGCCACAGGACCTCATTTTTTATTTCAGAATATTACAACAACATGTATCAGTTATTGTGTCTAAATCGGTAGGTTAGTGACCAATGTATCGTGTTGCCAGCTCGTCTCTTCATGATTATACGCGGAAGTTGTTCATTCTTATGCTTTCGCTCACGAACCAATATTTACAAGATGTTCTGTTTTTTATTCCCTTCTTATCGTAATTAATTTGTTCGGAAATTTCTTATAGTACCAAAAAATTTGTATGGAGTACGACCGCTAAAGTTATGATTTATTGTCATTTGAAATGAAACACGCTGTATATGCGTGTGTATGTCAAATACATGTTAGTGTGTACAATTTTTCTTTATTAATTTAATGTATTTTTTATGCATAATTTAATAAAAAAAATATTAGAATTCGTCGCTTCTTCTCTACAAAAACTATAAGTATGCGAATTTTCATACTCCTCCGGCCGGGCAATTTTTATGGATTTACGTATATACAGATTCTGCAAAAACAAAAGCTTTTTATATAATAAGAAAGTGAACATCTAAAATTTTATTAGCCATTTACGATAACTCCATATTCCCTAGCATAAAGCGGAGGAAGTAATAACGAGGAATTTTAGTGCATATCCAGGAATCGACTAGTAGTTGGAGTAAAGTAGTAGTAGCAAATGCTTGGAGGTGCTTAATACCACTCTAACGTAAATCTTCATCGGATTCCCCCTCATTAAAAAAAAAGATAGCTCCGGTAAGCTGGTACGTATTGATCGATACTACCTGACACAATAAAATTTGATAAATATTCTAAAAACAAAACAACTATACCGGCGAGTATAGCTGCTTTTTACGTTTTAAAAATGTCGTGTTTATTTAAATTCTGTTCTGTTTTAAAATGAATTTAATAAACAGCCGGAATACCTGTGTGGCAGCGCAAAAACCAGGTGATGGTGGTACGAAGCTTAATGAAAATGCAATGACCGTAATGCGACACGTGAAACTGACTTTTATTAAATTCACTACGACTGGTGCTTTATAATGTTTACCCGCTTTTATTAAAAAAATACTAGTTCTTATTACGGATCTATTTGTAGCTAAATTAAAATTGCTTTCTTAGTACAGTTTTGTATGTAGGTATTGATAAAATATATTCACTGGCAGTAATAAATGGCTTCAAAAAATGATATAAATAACAAAACTATTATTTAATACTCTGAAGAACTTTTAAGATACTTGAAAAATAATAGTGTTGCTTATAAAATGTCGTCAAAAACTTTTAGTACTTCAACAAAGGGAATAAATATATCATGTGGTAAATCAATACTTTTATTATATGAACAATAATTGAGTACATGTTGATATTATTATATCTTATATTATTATCTTCTTATCTCTATCATCTTATATATTATATCTTATCTATTATTATATAGATATTAATGTATTCGTTTGAGCGAGCTATTTGAGATTAACTTTCTTGCTTCTAAATATTATACACATTAAACATTATATGTATATAGTGTATATATTAGGGTGGGTCAAAAAATATTTTTTTACAAATAACAGGGAAAAATCTGTTGCTAGACACCTTACGAAAATTCTCACCAAGTATGAGCTCTTTATTTTAATAGGAAGATCCTCCGCATCGCAGTTTTGTATTTTTTTCTCAGTCCAATAGAAAAAAATTCATACCTCATCATTTATCGATTGAACAGAAAAATGTTCAGAGAGTATTTTTTAGGAAATTTAATGCTCTACAAAAAAGGTATCTTATATTTTTTCCGTCCTCACCATTTAAAAGATATTAAGTATTTAATTTTGATTATTTTAAGACAAATTTCATTTTTGTTTATGAATTTTATAGCTCGACAATTAATGACTTTTACAAAATGCGCAATACAAATTTTTGTTGGAAATTAACTGCTCTATAAAAATAGTTTCTTATGTTTTGGGGATGAAATTAACCGTTCAAAAGATATTCATCATCAAACTTTCACGTGTACGGATTTTAAAAGTTCTGGATGAGATATTCGAAAAGTTTCAATTTTCAAATATATACTTTGATTGATTTTGGCATATATTTTAAAGATTATTTTTGTCGTTTTCATTTTCGCCATTTTCGTCATTTTCATCATTTTTGCCATATTCGTCATCTTCACCATTTTCGTTATTCATGCTATTTTAGTGATTTTTAGAATATCTATATTTCTCTTTATGTAAAAAAACTCCGCTTCATTATAGGGCCATGATTGACGTTGAGGGTATCCCATTGTTTTGGCCCGGATTGTTGTTCACAGATGACGCTGCCGCTGTGATGAATGGCCCGAGGGTCAATTACTGTCACCCCCATACGGACACTTCTATATAATGACCGTGGAATATTTCAGAATTGGATAAAAATGTATGTTTTATTTTTATCGTAAATTTAATGTGGTAAGTATTATTTTACTAATTCTCTTTGTTGAAATATGAAGTTGTGAATGCAACTCTAAGCGTAAAGCGTAAGCGTCCAAGTTCCTTATCACTGCTGTGTTTCCATCGATTAAATGCAGTTCTCAGCGCTTGTGATTTTCATTTCCAGGCCATATTTAGTTTCACATAATCTATAATATTATAATATTCTAAACATACCGTGTCTGTACATTGAAGCATAAGAAAAACTATATCTAATATATAAAATTCTCGTGTCACAGTTTTCGTTGCCATACTCCTCCGAAACGGCTTGACCGATTCTCATGAAATTTTGTATGCATATTGGGTAGGTCTGAGAATCGGCCAACATCTATTTTTCATCCCCCTAAATGTTAGGGGTAGTCCACCCCTAAATTTTTATTTTATTTTTTAGACAAAATTTTTAATTTCTATTTTTTTATGATACAACATACAAAAATACATACAATCCTCAATTTTCACCCTTCTACGATAAACCCCTATTTTTTACCGGGCAGGACGACGTCTGCCGGGACAGCTAGTAAACTATATAAACGACGGAGAACACGATATTTTTATTTATTTCTTGTTTGACTGTCGGTTTGTTTTTGCTGATCGACAATTAATCCTTAAAAATAAAATTTGCGCTACTTGTTATCTCGGGAATCCCGCGGAATTTTTTCCGGGAAGGATTAAAAATGGCCCGATAAAAAGAATTAATTACAAAGTAACTTCTCCACTGATCGAATAAAATGTGTGACATTTTTTATACCGAGAATCTCGCGGTAATTTTCCAGGGAGTGGTTTGAATTTATTCGGGTGCATATAAATTAGTTTATTCTGACAGTTTTCACTAAAACGATAGCGTACATCTTTTTTAAATGTTACCGTCCTTCTTGTCGCTGGAATCCCGCGGGCATTTCAAGTCAAGCGTTGAAGTCGCAGGCATATCCTAGTATTAAAAAAAGGCATTAAATTATGGGCCCAGTCACAAATTTATGAGGTTAGTGTGATTTTTTGAAAATAAAATAAAGATGCAAGGGATTTTTTCATTTCTCAACTTAATCTCCATTAGAGACACACCTACAACTGAGAAATACTTAATTTTCACCAGACCTACGTAGATAGGGCGTGAAGGGTATGTTTAGACATATTACAGTGCATACTAATGCCCTCGATATACTTCATTAAAGTAATCAATCGTGGTGAGATGCTTGCTTCCCTAGTTGTTATTATCATAACAACTAGGGAAGCAAGCATCATCTAATGTATCCATTAACATTATTTAGATTTAAATCGAAATTTTGAGTAATTGAATTTTAACATCAAGTACTACAGACTAACAACTAACTAACAGATACACTCACTACACTACACTAGTATAAATTTAGTATTCAAATTAGAATAAACTAATATAATAACTTATTCGTAAGGTACACCTCAACACAAAAATCACTAAATTAATGGCACACAAAAGAACCAAAATAGTTAATAGGCCTGTTTAAATTCTAAAAAAAATTATAAATTAAGTTGTAAAAAGGGTACGGAACTCGAGTCCGTAGAGTTGTTAAATAAAATTCTAGTACTTAAAATTAAGGTATATAAAATTGAAGAACTTGATATTTTTTATTAGGTCTCTTTAGTTCTAAGGGTGCGAGATGTAACGCGAAACTCTAGGTATGTAATTTGCTCACATCTATGCCATTTTCCCTCTCTAATTGCTCCCATTGTAATTGTAATGGATTGTAGCGAAACCAAACCAAATAAATTAGTATTGATTAATTAAATTGATGGCCATTGCGGTTGAGCGGGATAAGCCTGTAAGTTGAAGGGACTCCGGGTTCGATTCCTGGTATGGTAAATTTTGGAAACGAATGTTCTTTATTTACTATAGTCTGGGATTGGCCACAGAGTAGACAGTTATATATTACTCCTAACACATGCGTTACTTACTTAATTTGGTGATATTCAAAATATGTTTGTCTGCACATTATTTATTAATTTGATTACGTGGTTTCATTCAAGTATTATAGTTTCGATTTTTATTTTTTATCCGTGTAGGAACGGAGAATGAATACAAATTCCTGCAGCCGGACGGTCTATCGTAAGAGGCGAGAAAACAACCCACAGCCAGGTGGTAAGGCATTTGCCCGGCTACCACCCTTGGTCTGAAGTATGTCGCCATAACAACCTTGAGTTAGTTCTGTTGCGGCATTAGTGACCAGTTTCCAGTCTCCCTTAAGAGAGCATCGTCGCATTTGTAGCACCTTTGGTGTTATAGCGGTTACCATAGGCGATGGTAACCGCTTTCTATCAAGGGAGCCGTCTGCCTGTCTGCTGAACTCCTGCAATATTTTTTTTGTTATTATTTTACAATTATTGGATGACTATCAACTATTCACGTTATAATAATATATCATTAGTGTCAATGAGCTACTACCAAGTCGCCATAGATAGAAGTTAATTAAGATATCTAATTACAGATCAGAGAACTAAAAAACAGTTCAATAAAAATAGTCGTAAAAAGTGTTTTTATGAAGTGGAAAATGGTGAAAAAGTCATGTTGGTATCATGTCATCCTTCATTATGTGTAGGCGGCGCTTGCCAGATTAAAAAAAACACACACATAATATAAAATACTTTGAGGATTTGAACTGATTACTAATTGGTTAATAATAGAAATTCTACGAATAGTCGTTTGGCCGAATCCCGAATACCGCATTATTCGGCCACGCTCTTGGCCGAAGTGCCGAATTTGCGAATAATTTGTAATTGAAATATATACATATTGAGTAACATGTTTTTAGTTCATAATAGTCATGCAATGAAATATATTTCCCAGCAACTCTGAAAATCTCAATAAAACAGTCTAATGCCCATTAAAACAAGAAAACAGTCCTCTTGAAGCACCTTCCTACAATTAAACTTAGTGCAGGTATTACTTTCACAGACGCCTAACTAGCGGAAACTAGCTTTTCTCGTATTTACAAAAGTACTTGCTGTGAATGAAGATATTAATTAAGCGGACCGTCTCTTCGAAGTAACATCAAAGCTTTATTAAAATTTATTATTTGCATAATGCGCTTTTAATCTTTTATGCTAGTATACTTCTTGTAGTCTATGCCAAATGGCTGTTCTTAGAGACATAAATTATAGTAATCATAAAGTATCCTAAGTTGAATCAATTTAGTTGAAACGCAGAAAACTAAAAGGACATGACGGTATTAAATTTCGTTGATTTAAGTTTAATTTTTTTATGGATCATTGGTTGATTCGTTCAAAATGAAATATAGAAACGAATCGTCTAATATTGGTTTAAGCTAGCTCTTTGCTGAGTTTAAAATTTGTTCACACGATACTCTTCATGACAATAAGATAAAAAATATTAAAAGTTACAATTTCAGAATTCACAGGTCCGAATGAGATCCTCTGATCTAAAAATGAAATATATTAGTAACAATAATCGATATTTCATTTTTGATGTATAAAGGAATAATGTCACCAATTAAAATTATATTAGAAATCTCATTTAGAATATTTTTAGAGTATAAGTTCTTCTGTGTTTTCTGTAATGGTGTACAATAAAGTGTTATCTATCTATCTATCTTTAAGTTTTTGAGAGTAAATAAATACAGTATAATAATGAAATCAATCAATGACTTATTCAGTCGGAACGGAGTGATCACTAGAGCTAAGACTCAAGCTCTGGGGATAGAAATGAGTGAATAAGTGTTCATAGCAGTAACACTGTAAAAGCCTTAAACAGTTGCCCAACTTTTCCAATTAAATCTCTTTGTTCGTCAGAAATTTTATGATTACAACACGAAATGAAACCAAAAGTTAATAGCAATCTAATCTGCACAACTTGAGAAGCCGCAAATTTTAATAATCTCACATCAAACTGTAGACAAACAGAATAAACATAGGTCGCAATTTGCTGTGTTTGTATTTATCCTTAAACCACGTGAAATTAATTACACGGGTTGTACGAAATTAACTAAAACATGAATAATCATATGTGACCTCCGTAGAGTTGGTGCTAGTGAGAAAACTTGGGGACGAGCGGGTCACCTCTGAACTTTGACGGACTTGGACGGGGGTCACTGTGGGATGACCTCACGCAATGGACACATTGTAGAGAATATTTTGTGTCATATTAATGTAAAAGCTTTTAGTAAAAAATGTGGTTTACCGCAAATTCTAGATTTTTAAGGCGCATTCAGCCGCCAATGTACCCATTTCATTGTGGGCCTTGGAATTTCTATTCATAAATTTTAATCCCCGCAAGATGTTTTTTTTAATGCAGGAATTCAGCAGACAGGCAGATGACCCACTTAATGGAAAGCGGTTACCATTGCCTATGGACATTTGCAACACCAAAGGTGCTATAAATGCGCTGCTGCTCTATTAAAGGAGACTGGATCCTGGTCACTAATGCTGGAACACAACTCAAGGTTATTATGGAGACACACTTTAGACCAGGGGTGATAGCCATTCAGTCCGGCGAATGCTCTACCAGGTTATTTAGTCACGTCTTACGACAGGCCGCTCGGCTGCAGGAAATTGTATTCTTTCGCCGTTACTGCACGGATAGAAAAGATAGAAAAATAAGATAAAATAGGAAACATAAGCAAAAATAAGGATAACATTTCTTTTAGGTTTAATCTTGAAAAGAAACTGAAACCTGTTAAGTTGTTTTGGTGCCTATCAGAGAAAAACTGTCACACAGACTGACAGAGAAGAATTTTAAAGCATCGTATAATTAGCAAGTTTTACGCAAACCGTTAATTATGAAATTCAAAACTAATATTTTTATTTTATTTATAGGTTAAGTTAGAACGAGTATTTGAGCTGTTGAGTATAGATAATAAGACATCAAGTATTTCTATTACAATTTATTGCTCTGTAGTAGTCGAATAGACACAGTGGTAAATGTAGTTCGCTACCACGAAACTCTATGTTGGGTGTGGACCCACACAAACTCACTGGACTGAAAACAAACGCACTGGAGAGGCTTTCAGTCGGCGCCGGCGTGGTGACAATTGCAGGCTTTTTAAATTACTGTATTTTAATCTACTCCATTATGTTTGTTTCCGTAGCTCGGACGCCTAAAAGTGTAAGCTGCTAACCGAAAAAAATTAAGCAGAATTCAAAGATGCAAATACTACCTCTGTCCTTGCCAGACTATCATCCATCGGTTTTATATCAAGCTGATAATTTAAATGAGGCTTAGAGAACTCATCCAAATTTAAATAGTGAAGTTGCCTATAAAAATATTATGGCCATTATTTGCAATTGAAATAACGTCTTACTACCGTATGCGCCACGCCAAGGCGGCTCCCATTTCTGTTTGGTACTAATTATCTTAATATTATAAGTGCAAGTGTGGTGTGAGTACCACCTACAATAGTAGTAGTGATACCTCTTCGTTGATCCCTTAAATTTATCGCTAGATCGCATGAAAGACGTGGTTCATAGTGAGATTACACACTATGAACCACGTCTTGACTGCATGTAAGCAAGTTTTATCGTGAATTTTAATATGTTATGTAAGTTTGGACAGACAACCTTCAAACATTACTATAGTGTCTATTTAGATGCAATCAATTTTTGGCTTTCGAAGTTTTACAACTTTGAAAATGCGAAAAATGTCAGGAAGTCGAATGTTTTTGTCTATAAACTATTCTATTCTATATTATTATAAAATTGTATTCAGGTGTCTGTACATTGAAGCTATTAAAAAAACTGGGATACACTATATAAACGATGGAGAACACGACGCAATTTTTTAGATTACTTGTTTGTTCCACGAATCACGTAAAAACTACTGGACCGATTTCGATGCGGTTTTCTCTGATCGAAATCTGCACTACTTTTTATTCTGAGAATCACGCGGGATTTTTTTCTAGGAATGATAAAAAATTACCCGATTAAAAAATCGAATTCCAATGTGATTTATTCGCTGAATGGATAGCAAATTTTATGTAATAAAATGTATGATTTTTTATCCCGAGAACGGTTTATAGTTGTTCAGGTGTACAAAAATTTGCTTAATCCGACAACTTAAATTCTTTTTTTAAGTGTTGCTGTACTTCGTGTTCCCGGAATCCCGCGGGAATTTGAAGTCAAACGTGGACGAAGTAGTCTTCTTCTTCTTCTTCTTCGACCATATAAATAAAAAATTAATCGTAGAAATGTATGTACGCTAAGCTATGCTTGAGAACGACTTTACCTATTTTGATGAATTTTTCGTGTGTTTGAGTGTGGCAGCGGAAGGTTCAGATTCAACATTAGATCTGGTTATAGGGTCATCCTAATCTCCTGGACCGATTTAGATGATTTTATTTTGTGTGTTTGAGTAAGTTTTAGGGCAGGACAACGTTTGCCGGCACCACTAGTATTAAATATAGACAAATAGGTATAAAATAAATATTTGTACTGTAGCAAGTAAACATACGTAAATCTTACTACAAAACACACAGCACTAATTACTCTAAAAACACTCTAACAATAAATCGTTACTGAACAAGACTAACTTTAAACAACTATAAATTTTCCCAATTAACAATATACATTACAAAGGAATTGTAAAATAGAATAACTTAAAGGACAAATCAGCACGAATCTTCGAAACAAACAAAACAATTTGGCAAATTAACGATTCGAACCAGTACCCGCCTTCCGCATAGCAAGACGTAAAGAAATTTAATTAGCGTTCATTGAGATAATTCACTGCCTCCACAATAGGCCGGCGTAAAGACAACTTTCACTAAGCACATTTGGACACACAGTCGGATGGCACCGCAAGCAAAAAGTTTGCGACAACTTTTAAATTATTAGTAGTAAGGATACAATTTCTCGTCTTCGGTTTCACAACTGATAATATTTGTAATAATAAAATGAAAAAATGATGGTTTAACTACTGATTTATATTTTAAATTATTGCACACGTATAACAATGGTAGATGGAAGAGAAAGAAAGTAGCGCTAGTGCTGTCCGTGTTGTTGAGATTAGAGAGGAGCTTTTTATTTAATCGACTATCAACAACAGTAGGTTATTTTTAACCTTCTGCACAACCCCCAAAATGCTGGAGGACCCATCGTGGCAAGAGAGAAAAGTGGTATGCTCTCATTTCAGAGGCCAAGACCCACTTCAGGTCGCTGAGCCAACGGAGTAAGTAAGTAGATAGAATACGGATTATTTATTGTGTTGAAATATTATTCCATTTTTTTATCTATAACTGGCTATTTCTAGAGAAATAGCCAGTTATAGATAAAAAAAAATCTCTAGAAATAGCCAGTTAGGCTATTTCTCACGTAAGCTTCGTCTCTGAGGGGTTACTTGTCGTTCGTTTGCGTTTGAGAATTTTTTGCTTGTTCCTTTTCAAATTTAAGAGCCTTGTATGTTGCATTTACATTTTACTTACTACACAAAGACATTGCATTAATGTACATACTATCAGCAATGATATGAATTTTTATGACCGGAGCGAATCTTACTGTGGCCCGCCACACAGGCTAGGAGACTACTAGGCACTAAGGAGACCTAGCGCGGGAAATAGTGTTTCTATTTTTATGTACCATGTACTACTTATTTACTTGCTATTAAATTTCATTTCATTTCATTTATTTTTGTTCTTTCTTTCTTATCTCTTTTATTGTATTATTTTTTCAAATAATTATAGAAATAGCTTGGCGTTTTACAACCAATTCGTTTACATGATGCCCAAGGTAGCAAGCAAGTGGGAAAGTGAAGTGGGTCTGGGTAGCATGTGTAGGCCATATACGATATATGTTGTGTTTACATACACACGCTGCTCATTTCCTTCTTCGTCACTTTCTTGCTTCCTGTAGTGCGAATGGGCGTAATGTAAATGTGGCATAATATTAATTGATATGCATATCTATAACTTTACTTCTTCATACTAGATTGGAAAATACCTTGGTTGTATTTTTGGAAAATATTTCCATTTTTAGTTTGACGTTTTACGTTCCAATCAATAGAGTTATAGAGTTTTGTGGTCCCAATATTATAACTTTACATGATAATTTTGACATAAAAACTATTATTTAATTAAGTTCAGCATTATTGTAGACACATTAACTTTTGTAAATTGAAGCACTTTCCAATTGAATTATTTATATTAATAGTAAATATTTTATTATGTCAAAATAATCTTACTATAATAAAATAATAACTAGTAAACATAATAATGCATAGAAATATTTGAATTTGGTCTATTAAAATAACATTTACTTGTAAATACGGTTGGTGGTAACTCTCAGACAAAAAGAATGACATACATTTCTCATTCTTAGCAACCGTAAGTCCAAATCTCTTTAACAACAGATCTTGATCCAATTATCCAACTGTAAGAACAGATAAGTAACAAAGCGAGCAGGCGAGACACCCAGAATACCGGTGGCGTATCAATTATTTAGAAGCCATTTGTTATTGATAGAACATTCTTACTGTAAGGACTCTTGTAATCTTGGTTTATTGATGAGTTCTTGTGGATTATTAGGTATTCAGAATATCTGAGTGAGGAGAGAGAAAATACCGGAATAATAATTAGAAATTAGCATTTAGGTCGTCTGTAGAGTAGCTATTCTAATGCTGACATTAGACGGATCAACCATATTGAATCTGGAGGAATCAATCAGGTGATCTCCGTGGGATGGGGGTTATGTGGCCAATATGTGGCCATCCCTTATTCCCCAATAGAATCTCAAGTTCGAAGAATATAGAACCTTGCACTTACCTCGCAGTCAGCCAACAATAAAGGACTCTTCCGATGGTGAACATGTCCGTTTACTCGAACCCCGAAGCGCAAAGGACGCAGATAAACTTACCATTTAAGTTTAATTAGGCCTGGAGCCTACAGTAGATAAGGCTAATGTCCTACTAAATAAGTATAGGACGCGGAAATCTTCATTAGCTCAGTTTATGTCAGTTGTAATGGCAGTTGCGATCCAATCTCGCGGCAGTGTGGCGTATGGCGACGTACTGTCTCAGTCACACAGCAGGCGGTGTTAACATACGGGGACTGCAAGACGCTATAAGTCCAAGGCAAATTTTCTAAACGAGAAATAGATAAAAGGTGACGCCAAGGGAATAAATTTAGTTTATAGACAAAGACTTGAAAGTATACGACTGGATCCAAAGACATGGAATGTTTCAAGTTTATTTTTATATGGATCACATTGGTTAGTTAATTCATCCAAATTGAAAGACAAAAATGAATTGTCTTATATTAGTTTAATAAAACATTTGTTAACGCTCAAGTTCTCCAACCTTTTTGTAGGACAAAGTCTCGCAATTACACGATATAGATGCAGCGTGCTTTAGGATTCTAACGCACTTGATACAAATTATAAACACATTTTTCAAATTTAGACACGCAAGGAAAAAATATTTCATACAGGTATGCTGTATTGCATAATTCACATGTATAATTATCATACGGTGCCTAAATTTGTTCCTCTAACGTTGCCCAGTTTCTATGTATAAAATTATTTTGCGAAAGTATTTTTTGTTTAAAATATACTTCCATTTGGGTTTTGGTAACATAATATATAATAGGCGGGTCCTATTGTAAAAATGATTTTCTATTTTGCTGGGTTCCTTATTATTATTAGGCTATTTCCTTTTTACCAAAGAATTGAATAAATATGTTATTAAATTTTGTTTATAATTAGGTTTATATTTCGAAGTATACGCCAACGAAGTATCAAGTACAAGTGAAGATAGCTGTGTATTTAGCAATAATCATTAAGAAATAGCCAATTTAGTAATAAGTTAAAACAAATATGAAAATATTTCAAGTAATATATTATAAATAAACGACTGTCCACTGCACTGGCGATCCATTAGAATACGTAAGATATGCTTAAACTAACCCAGACTACTATAATATCACTACACCACAATGCACTCGAACATGGAGGGCTGTTATGGATGTTAGAAAGAGAATGGATACGGCAATCATTACTTCCTTTAATTATATAGAATAAATAAATTGAGACAAACAGTAAAAATAGAGAATTGTGTAAACTGCGCATATAACTATGATATACATGTTTGATAGAATTTCAGTGGTTTCAAAGAAAAATAACTGTGTTATACAGAGATAAAAGGATGGTTAAGTTTTGTGAAGAAACTCCATTTGGGCAAGAGCTTCAGTATCAAGGAACTCCCCGCGTTGTTGATGACTCATCATCACATCACAGACGGTATAGATACGCTTGGCTTTCGTAGAGAGTTCGCGTCTCTCTGCGTATTCTACCGACTGTATAATGGGGAATATTACGAATAACTAACTGTTTAGTACGAATAACTAATGGTGTCTTTATCTTGTTTTTACGACTGTACATAATTAGTATTTCAAAAATTTCCGTGGCCTCATTGTACTTATGTATTCGAAACTACTTTTTGATTTTGGCGAATAATCATCACAAGTGTGGTATTCTGCATGAGGACTTTCAGAACATGGGCATTAAAACGATTACTGGTGTTTTGTAATATGGAAATGGGGCAGTTGGCAGTCAAATCAAGTGAAATACTTTTTATTATCTTACAAACCGCTGAAGCCAATTAAAAAAAACACTTAGCAGTAAAAACAGGTATTAAAATCATTTATGTCATGATATTATAAAATTATGATTATAGCATGGTATTTGAATGCCCGCTCCTTTATATGAACTTAGTTTCATAATTCATAGTGATATGTGTCGACTACCCTATTAAAAAAGAATACCGCATTCATTGGTCTCGTTGTACTTGAATCCACGTGTATCTACCGCAGGTCGAGTAACTCGGTGTCGTCGTCGTAATGTAAAATGTTCCGTTATTATTATTTAACTTTGTTGCTCAGAACAAACGCTGCCCCTCTGTGACCGCACAGACAACCGGTGAAATGGAGTTTGCAACTACAAAATTACTTTTTTGTTTAGTTACGTGTCTAGTCTATCTTATATCATGATACTATTTAAGCACTTAATATGATTTGTGTTGGATCGATTTTGTGGCACTTTTGTGATTTACGCATCTATATGCGATGTTAGTACTGATTCCTGTAAAGCGTACGTACATCTAATGCCGACCGCCGACATATGTCGGCAACTTTTTGGTCGGCAGGCTAGTTGGCGGCTTCATTCATTGCAAGTTGGCAAACTTTGTCGGTGGCTCAAGATAAGGAACAAAAGTACACAGCTACAACTTGAGTGTCGCCGGGCTGAGTGTTTACGTACGCAAGCCCTCCAACATGTCGGATAGCAGCACGCGCGGGCACATATTGCCGACATTATTATTTTCATATAGGTCGCCGGGTTATGTCGGTGGTCTGTATCGGTGAGTCGGCGGCTTTGGTGTGTATTGCGCTTTAAACTATATTTATTAAACAAGAAATATAGCTTAAATGTGTTTTGCTTAAATGTGCATATATTTGTGATAAGTACCAGCCGGTTCGGTTGCGGAGTCTTTCAAGCAGCGAAAATACACAACCTTCAGTAAGAGTTTCTTGTTTGTTCCGTTTGTTGTTTAGAAGCTTGGAGCATGGGGTCATGGAGGCCATGAGCCTCTATAAAGAGTTCTCATAACGCATAATCGATTCTTAAGGATTAGAGGGTTGGTACCTACCTCGGACAACGGATCCAGTATGACGATCCAGCGAGGTAACGTAGCCAGCTTTCTGGGAACCTTAACCATTAACTTTGATGACCTAGACGTAGTATACTACTTAAAATCTTCTTAAAGGGATTTTAGGTAGAATACAATACAACTAAGTTAAGTTTTCTTTATTGTATTTGTTTATAATTTATGTATATTCAACCTATATATTAGGGTGGTCGTTAAAAATTAAATTTCTTGCGACGCCCCCTAAAAAGCTTCCTTTTAATGAAAAAACACTGGGATTTTTTTTTATTTTTTCAAGTCAAGACAACACGTGCCTCAAGACGATTCTAGTTAATTTTTGGGTAATATCATGTTTTTTCAGGAAACTTCTTCATACTTAGAAGTAATAATTATTTTAAGATTGGAAAAGTTTTGACAATGAAATACCTTCCGTATTATCATTCTCAGTGATGAATTTCAAATTATAGTTTCAGAAAAAGTTTAAAATTCTTCGTGATTCAAGCTTATCTTTCAATTTTTCTTATATTTTTAGTTTTAACTTGAATCGTCTTGAGGCACGTGATGTCTTGACTTGAAAAAATTATAAAAAAATCCCAGTGTTTTTTCATTAAAAGGAAGCTTTTTAGGGGGCGTCGCAAGAAATTTAATTTTTAACGACCACCCTACTCTATATAAAGTACTTTGTGCTGATATGGAATATAAAAAATCGAGACTTGTATATTAAGATTATCGATATGTGAAATCTGTCAATCCACCACGGATGAAAGGCTGGTATACCGACGAACCGGGTTAAATTCAGCCCTAGGACGTTCACTATCTGATAATTTTGGTGATACTTCTTCAATTATATGGCTTTACCCCGATGGTTTGGTATAGGTAATTACCCTATGAAGTATTAATAAATAAATATTCACGTTTTAAAATATTCTTCTAGAAAACTAGTATTAGGTGGAAGCTACCTATATTACTTTTCCAAAAGCTCAAGATATCTCAAGAACATTTTTGAATTTGTTTAAAAAACCATTTCGTAAAAGTCTTGTTAACATTTAAACCCGAATAATTATTCTGTTTTTTCTATTATTTAATTCCATCAATATCTAACTTTTAGGTATAAAAGTTTCAAAAGCCTCAAAATTTAAAAAAAATCTAGGGTTAGTAAAAACCCGCTACCTTTCAGCCTGACCTCGATTTTTTTGTTAAAGGGTATTTCAAGAACAATAATTAAAATTCTCACACTCCCTCAACAACCTACCCTATATTGTTCACTAGATGTCGGACTAATAAAAACAATATATTAAGACTATTATTTTACAAAATATATAACTAATACATTAAGAAAAAGCTGTGCAGCCAAACTTTCACCTTTAATTTCTCGCCAAAAACAAGAAAGTGTTTTATCTCGATGTTTATTGTCTTGAGTGGTACTTTAAATTAACCGAGCGGACCCTGTAATCAATATGAGCGGGTATTGTCGAGATGGAGTTAAAACAGACCTCCCTCTACATTGGGGAAGGTCGAGGACCCTACAACGTGTAGACGGCCCTTAACACCAGGGATAGCTGGTACACGTTCATATTATATTACTTTACGGAGTGGCAATGTAATAGAAAATAATACCATTCATAATACTTATTTCGTACAAATTAGGTTATAGCAGTCGCTATGTATCGTGGGTCTTGGAGTTCTAATTATAGAGCTGGTGTGTGCTTACACTTGGTTCAATAAATATTGAACAAATACTTGTAGTAATAACTAGCGTAAAGGTGACTTAATAGTTTTTTTGGCGGCCTCATAACTATATAAACGAGTATAATAATAATTCACATATATGGGAAATTTATAAATTTTTGTATGAATACATTTTTACGAAATTCAATGACTTTTGTTTCTAATACTTCGTTTTTGAATCTTGCGAACCTTCGAAATAGAATATTGGATTGAAAAGGGTGGACTGTAATAGGGACTAGATTTTATAAGATGTTTGTATGGTTTTTGTGACTCACTTGTCTTCGTGTGCGGTCTTCTTTGGACTGGCCCATCGTCTGATTTCTTTCTTAATGTGACACTCACACACTGTGTTTGAGTTATTAATTAGTTAGTAGTACAGAATAAGGATAAACCACTTTATATTAAATATTAGCTATATTGGTATTCGAAAAGAAGGAAATTTGCGGAAACAGACAGCGGACTCGAACTCGAATATTCAGCTAAAGCGAAGCGCGGGAAATCGAATACACAAAATGTCACTGTCAATGACATCTACTTTGACTTTTAGTTTTTTTTTGTATTTACGCGGTAACAAGGCCAATAACCTTTACAGAATATAACCGCAAATTTTAAAATCAAATTTCTTTTTACAAACTTTATTTTCGAGCTTTAGTGCTATAATAGAAATTGATTTGGACAAATGTTTTAAATAATATGAATCAAATTATGACTAAAACCCACTAATAATAAAATATGATCATGATGTGGTGAAAGTCTGTACGTGTTCCGTTCGTCTGCTGACGAAGACCTCTTGCCAAACTCGAGCGCTGCTCAGGGCCGGATGTCTCGGCTTTGTCAAACTCGACAACCAAGAACAAAGACCTGATTATGTCTGCACTGATATGCCTCGCCGTGACTAATTATACACCGGCCTTGTTAAGCGTACCGCCTTAATTTATCAACTAATCTTGTATTTTTTGCTTTATTCTTAAAATTTAAGTATGAAATATATATTTATATCTGAGGGCCTAGGTTAAGTGGCTAAGACTTTGTTAGGTTAGGAAACGTTCAGTGCCGTAGCTTGCCTTAGACGGACCCTGTATCAAAATGTGTTCGGGGGCAAATCCCAAAAGAAATGTGTTTTTTTATCTAATAATAAAAAATGCACGAATTGAATTAAAATAATTATATCTTGATTACATTTTATCCGTGACTTCGTCCGCGTCGAGTAATTAAAAAAGTGAGTAAAAAATCCCCCCGATTTTGAAACATTATTCATTGGTGCTCCGCTCCTTTTAGTCTTAGCGTAACGATATATAGCTTATAGCCTTCCTCGATAAATGAATTATCTAAAACTGAAAGAATTTTTCTAATCAGACTAGTAGTTCCTGCGATTAGGTCGTTCAAGCAAACAAACAAACAAACTCTCCAACTTTATATACGAGTATCAGTATAAGATTATAAGTCATAACTTATAATTAATGTACTTAGGAGTTAAACAATTAATTATACGATTTTGTCGCCTTTTTTCAGTTTTTGCTAGATTTTATGCCTATATAGACAATAATGAAATTCTCATAGCCGTTCCTGTTGGCCCAGCAGTTATTCTCAAAAATGTTATTAATCTATAAAAGATTGTAGATAAAATTTTAGGAATTTTTGCTTACGCAGTTTCAGGGCCCCTGTAGCCTGTGACCCCGTATCATTGACATGGTTGATACGAGTACGGCGGTAGCTACATCCCTAGTAACGTTCTTTATTTCCTAGCATGCTAAATTTCGTAAACAAATTTTCAATTATTATTATATAACACAGTTGTCTGGGGTCGACTCCAGAGTTGTCCGGTGAGTGTATTACCCATAAAATAGATGGATGGCATGGCATGGATTGCTTAGCCTGGGAACAAACATGTGTATTTATTTGTCTGCTGATTTTTACAAGCTTTTATTTAACTTGCAATGGATGTATGTATTAAGTCCGGGTGGAATTTTGCAAGTTAAATTTGTCGAACTTCCCGGTTTCCGATTGAGCTGAAATTTTGCACGCATATTTAAATTGCGTGACATTGCATTAATATGGAGCTAATTTGATAATGGAGTCGGAAGGTGATCATAGGAACTCCTGTACTAAACAAGATAGACCCATCGTGTTTGTGCTCGTTTTACATGTCTTGGCTAGCACTCTGCTGATACATGATATCCGGGATCTCAAAAGCTTGTATTTAAAAATCTTATTAAAAAACATGGTTTATAATTTAACTGCCTAAGCATGAGCGATACTTTTTTTGAAAATTTGTTGAAATCTTGTTCCCATAAATTGTACACATTAGTGTAACAATTTGAAGTAAATATGTTAGTTTCTCTAGTCTTAAACGGAGAAGCCATTATATGGTATCGGCTGCATAAATCAGGGATCAAATAAAGGGGTTCAGTATCACGCAGACAGGTTGCGGTCGGCGCTATACTAAGCCCAAGTGAGTTGTGCTACATTTTGGCTGTTGATTTTCGCCGACAGTGCATTTGCAGTTCGTGACTTACAGCTAAAACGTTTAAATTAAAATCAAAGTGTAATGTAACTTTAAATATTACGTGGCTTTTTTATGTTTTTTATAATGTAAATAAAACCACGCAATAGCAATAGTAAATATCCTAAATTCCAAATGGCACACTTGTTATTATTATACGTAATTAAATTTTTTACAGATGCTAATTAATATTGAAACTGTGACCGAATGCCTTTTGTTTAAAACTTTAAAAATAAAGCAATTAATTATTAGCTACATTAATGTATACACACACTAACAATTTCGCATCTTAAATAAAGCATTAAATCTATCGCCATATCTGCGTGAAACTGCCTATATCTGTAACATTATCGCAAATGAAGCCCCGCCATTACCATGCTATATACTTATATATAGGTATATATATATTAGAATATATATATATATATATATATATATATATATATATATATATATATATATATATATATATATATATATATATATATATATATATATATATATATATATATATATTCTAATATATAAAATTCTCGTGTCACAGTTTTCGTTGCCATACTCCTCCGAAACGGCTTGACCGATTTTGATGAAATTTTTTGTGCTTATCCGGTATCTATGAGAATCAGCCAACATCTATTTTTCATCCCCCTAAATGTTAGGGGTAGTCCACCCCTAAATTTTTTTATTTATTTTTTAGACAAAATTTTTAATTTCTATTTTTTTATGATACAACATACAAAAATACATACAACCCTAGATTTTCAACCCTCTACGATCAACCCCTATTTTTTACCGGGCAGGACGACGTCTGCCGGGACAGCTAGTATATATATATATATATATTCCATTGTAAAGCGCGTGGGTGCACTCACGTATACAAACGAACTATGTGTGTGTAGTATTCTGTTGCAAGCCGATATTAATCTTTTGCAAGTGTCATATTACCCCTTTTGAATTTGAGTGATTAATTTTAAGCTAACATTAAACTGACCATTCAAAGATTTCAAGAACCAGTGGGCGGCATGTTACTAGGAGGTCATATCTAATTTACAAATGGATGAGTGTTGGTCAGTTGGGTATGCACCAATTGTGTTGTGACTGCGAACGAGACGTTGCCGAGTGTACCTACTTTCGGAGCAATTATCTTATGACGACGAACTTTGTGCGATTTATGCAAGAACGATTTTTTGCCCTGTGGTTTGGTTTTATTGTATTTGGCTATACTTATAAGAACTATGAATTACGTATATGTACTTCTAATAAACTTTGTGATAATTCCCGTTTACACTCATACTTAGTACTAGAGGGGGCCCATGAGACGTTCTTGCCCTAAAAATATAGAACCCGCTTCCAGCGCCACCTGCCGAAACAAATTGTAATTCAAAACTATTCTCGAATCGAACTGAACAGTGAACAACAAAAACATATTTTTTTGTATATATTTAAGAAAGATAATTCAAATTAAATTAAAACTACTACTATTCTATTTGCATAAAATTATTTTAAACATGAAGTCGTATAAAGGCTTCGCCAAAGCTTTTAAGGAGGATCACAACTCCTTAAGTACCGTTTTAATGATGCCTCTCACTGTTTTCTAATTAAGGTGCAACTTAACGTTTGCTACGTTGTGAGAGGCAAGAAAGTTCATAAGAAAGTTTAATATTTCTTCCTTAAATAATATTTCAAGGAGTAATTATTAGATATATCATCTTCGTGTACATAACTGTCAGTCCGGGCAAACATTTTGGCCCGCAGATTTGACGTATTATTATTTTATTAGACTAGATTAGACGTACAAAGACGGTTAAAATAACGTTGTCAAGGCTTACTGTATTCGTCACTCATGCGGCCGCCCACAGAGTGGTCGGATGGAGGGTGCTGGAGGAGGTGGAGTCGCTCTCTGATCATCGGTATATCAGATTTGAGCTAACGACCCCCTCCTCCGGTCCGAGCCCTGTTCAACGTCGCCCCCCTCTCCTCCCGCGTTGGGCCCTTACCAAGCTCGATCCGGAGCAGGCCGAGGAGTGGGCATGTACGGAAAGCTGGGCCTACCCAGCCGATTTCGCGAATTTGGACACGCAGGCAGAGCACATGCGCAAGACCCTGACGAGGGTTTGCGACGCTGCGATGCCACGCGTCTCCAAACGGCAGCCTTCGTGCAGGCAGGCGGTCCACTGGTGGACCGAGGAGCTCGGCGAGATGCGAAAGGCAGTTCGCATCATCAGCCGTAGGCTCAAACGCTGCAGGGCGCGCCGTCCTCCGGACTATGTCGAGGAAAATGGACTCGTGGGAGAGTTTAGGGAGGCCAGAAAGGCCCTTTCGATTGCGATATTGCAGTCAAAAGCCCGGGCTCGGGCCGAGCTCCTCGAGACGCTCGATCGGGACCCTTGGGGGCGTCCGTACCGTGGGGCCCGCAACAAGTTGCGGCCTTGCACTTCCACGGTCACGGAAACGCTCGAACCCGAGGTGCTCCGCTCGGTGATCGATGGGCTCTTCCCGGATCCGGGGAACTTCACTCCCCCCAGCATGGGTCCACCCATTCCCGACACCCCCACGGATGAGGAGCCTCACTCCATCTCCGAGGGGGAACTCGACGTCGCCCTGGACCGGCTCAGGGGCAGGAAGACGGCTCCGGGACCCGACGGGGTCCCTGGTCGCCTCCTCTTCCTGGCTGCAAAACATTTACGCAGCCAGCTGCGGGACCTCTTCGAAGCCTGTATTCGCGCAGGTAGGTTCCCGTCGCAATGGAAAGAGGGGCGCTTGTGCCTTCTTCCCAAGGGAGGTCGTAAACCTCCCGACGATCCGTCCGCCTACAGGCCCATAGTGCTGCTGAACGAGGTCGCCAAGGTCTTCGAGAAGATCTTGGCGGAGCGGCTCGTGAAGCATCTAGACACCGTGGAGCCGGGGCTATCAGATACGCAGTTCGGGTTTCGGAGGAAGCGCTCCACAATGGACGCCTTGGAGACGCTGCGAACGGTGACGGACGAAGCCGTCCAAGCGAAGGACGTCGTTCTTGCAGTATCGCTAGACACGAACGCCTTCAACAGCCTCCCTCATGAGACGATCAGGGAGGGGCTCCGTGCACACGGAGTCCCCCCGTACCTCACGAGGCTGTTAGGCGAGTATCTGCGAGATCGACACATCCTTTGGGAGGGCGGTGAGTCTGTCAATCACGAGCTAGGTCGGCGACGTGTCGCGTGCGGCGTTCCACAGGGGTAGGTCCTCGGGCCGATTCTTTGGAACGTAGGCTATGACTGGATCCTTCGGGTGACGGTCCGGCCCGGGGTGGGGCTGATCTGCTTTGCGGACGACATCCTACTCACGGCACGCGCCGCGTCATTCGCGGAGTCTGTGGACGTCGCCAACGACGGGTTGGCGATAGTCGTAGATCGAATAGCTAGGCTGGGCTTGAGGGTCTCCCCCGCGAAAACGGAGGCCATCATGTTCCATAGGAAATTCCGTAATCCACCCCCGGATCTGTCCGTTACAGTCTAGGGGGTGGCGATTAGTGTAGGGCCCAAGATGAAATATCTTGGGCTAGTCCTAGACGGGAAATGGCTGTTCAAAGCGCATTTTGAGCAGTAAGTTCCCAAACTCGTGAGTTCCGCGGGCGCACTCTCAAGGCTTCTTCCCAACGTGGGGGGCCGGGGGGTGCGACGCGGAAACTATATTCTGGCATCCTGAGGAGTATGGCCCTTTACGGTGCCCCCGTCTGGTTCGATTCGCTTCACCGCCACAATCGAACCCTGCTGCACCGGGCGCAGCGGGTTCTGGCCGTGAGAACCATACGGGGGTATCGTACAGTGTCTTGGACGGCGGCGACACTCTTGGCAGGCGAGCTGCCCTGGCCTCTCCAGGCAGACGTCCTGTCCAGGGTTCGTCGTACCCAGCAGGATGCCCTAGCTAGAGGACTGACCTTCTGTCAAGTCGAGATAGAGACGGTCAGGAAGCGGGAAACCGCTTGCTGCCTCGTCGACTGGTCTCGTGAGCTCGAGAACCTTGCGGCCGGCGGCTTTACGGTGGACGCAATCAGGCCACAACTGAAGGAATGGGTCAACCGCACTAGCGGAACCCTCACCTTTAGGACGACGCAGATACTGACCGGACAACGATGTTTCGACCAGTATCTGTTTCGCATTGTGGGCTGCTTGCCTTCTCCGGACTGCCGACAGTGTGGTGCACCCGATACGGCGTTTCATACGCTTGTCGAGTGCGCTGCCTGAGCGCCGCAGCGTTTCGAGCTCGAGACAAAGTTAGGAGCCGTCGGATCGCTCGGCGACTTGGTAACGGCCATGTTGCAGAGCGACGACCGCTGGGATGCTGCGGTTTCTTTTTGTGAGGCAGTTATGTCTCTGAAAGAGGCCGCAGAAAGGGATAGGGAGCGAAGTCCTAGGGCGCGTGCTACGGTCTCTTCTCGAGGTCGCCGGCCTTCAGCCGGCACCCGGAGAGGCAGGTACGCGCATTACTTCCCTCCCTGAGTTAGGATCCGGAACGATGGGGGCCCTTAGCTACTAGGTAAAGCAAGGGACTTAACAACTACCCCCGTTTCGTAGTGGAGTGTGTTCTCCCAGGGCACACTTCAGCACTTTATGCGCTGGATCGACTGCTGCGTAACTATGTTCTACATCTCAGTCTTTCCTTCACATCAAAGCGCAGGGCCGCGAAGGGAGGAGGGGGTTTTTAGTGGGTATTGAGGTTGCTCGCCCGTGCGGCATCGCTCGGAGTCTCCACACTCCTCTGTGTAGTCCATAGCGGACGGAGCGCAAGTAGAGCATACAATTGCTAGCGTTACCGCCCCCCGTGGATTCGTGCCGTTTCCTAGTGACGGCCCAGAGAGTGCGTAAATCGGTTAGTCATATTCCCTCGCCTCAAAAAAAAAAAAAACTTCTCTGTGCTCGGCAAATTTGTGGTTCAAATATTTATTTATTTATTTATCTATAATAATAATTTTACATCATAAAATAGTAGTAAAGCACCACTTAAATCTTCATAGGTTTAACCTTCAAACCTCATGGTTTGCGCGTAATGCAACACACACAGGAAAAGTTATTCTATTAAATATAAGATTTGAAAATCATATATCCTATCGTCTTCTCCGTCGAATCTATAGTGACGCATTGTCCGAGTATACCAAAAATGTTATCAGACCTTTTTTGTAGAGCGTTCAATTCTCTATAAAGATTGGAACAGCGATTTATCAGTCAACCACTTGTTTGAACGGTACAAAAATCAGAAGAAGTAAAAATAAATTTTCGTGTTATTCTTATGGGAATTAAAAAAATGCGATGAGGACAATCTTAATATTAATATTAGGAGCTCATCTTTTCACAGATTTTTTTTACACCCAAAAGAAACTTTTGAGCCTGTTTGGAATTTTTTTTTTTTGATCTCCCTAATATACACACATACCTAATTACATCGTAATGAAGATAACATATATACAGTCACGAATGCTTTTAACGACTAACGAAATTTAACGAATCCCTTAGTGTAGTGGGTATCTTCTAGGTAAGCGTGCCCCATCTTCAGCCGCATCAAAGTCAATCAGGCGTGATTGTGGTCTAACGCGAACACATTTATTATGAAATAAAAATTAAGTATGTGTAAATTTTAAGTCTAAGATCTAGCTGTAGATCAGCGAAAACCGTACCCAAATCAACCCTGTAGTTTTTACGTAAATCGCGACCAAACAGACATACAAACAAGGAATCCAAAAAAATGGATTGTGTTCTCAATCGTTTATATAGTCTATTAGTTGTCTTTTTCAACTAGCTTCAACATACAGACATTGCATGTTTAGAATGTTATAATATTATACACTTCGATATATTAATTATAATAACTCAAGTACGACTATAATAAAATTAGTTTCCTACTCACAAAATTACAGTCACAAACTGCTTTCATAACATATAAGCATAGATAACGAACCTTTTTCTCGCCGCATAGAAATTCATATTCAGAAATCCTTGCACGCTAGTTAAGGGGATGATACATGCAAAGTGGAGAGTTCGACTCAAAACGTTAAGGGCATAAAAAGTAAAAGAAAAAAATATTGAAGAGCATCCTCGAGCTTGCAAAGGCTTCCGTACTTGCATGATGCATACAAATGTTTTTCAGACGGTGTTGTGTACGCCACTTTAGAAAAATGCGTCCTAAGACGTTCGCAGGTAATGTGCTGCGACTACAGATTTGTTAACATTTTTTCAAAAAGGTAAAAAGAATTAAAACTGTGAATAAACCGGATAAAGAGTGCGTGAATTTTTAGATCTATTGTTACGACCTGAACGCTGACAAAAGACCAATTCACACCTGCATACCTGTAGACATTTTATTACCTTTCTGCATTTGGACTTCTTTTGTTTGCTTTGTGTTTAAAAATTGTGATTGAAAAAACAGCCCATTGTGAATTGTTTTCTTTTACGGCCTATTGTTGTATTGTGATCACTGCCAGGTGACTCAGATTTAAAAGTACAAAGTGATTCTAAAAAATTTGTAACCAGTATAAAGACATACCCCCAATTGAGAAATGAAGCAGTTAAGCGATAACCACAAGCGAAGCAAGACTTGTCTAAATTCGGTAATCTATCTAGGGATGGACTTTGCGCGTGTTATTGAATCGTGCATTACGTTTGGACTGGTTGTGTTCAGTTATAATTGAACCTGTGTTGTACGTGTTTGTATAGTTCTATAAACTCTATAGTAATTCCAACGGCATTTTAATTCGAGTCCTGCAACTCGTAACACTATTAATTTATAGTTTTAATTTTATTTATCATGTAAACCTCAGCAATTATTGACCAAAAGTAGTTTTGTTACTTTAAATATTTTTATTTATTTCTTGTGTATAACAAAGAAGACCACCTTGTGGAAAATATTTAAATACGTAGTTGACATTTGCAATACCACAGGTAACACCTCGCTTTGGGGCTTGGAGGAATTCTAAAATGCTATTTTGAAAAACACAATGTGATAACAGTTCTGGTAAATTCCAATCTACACTGTAGAAATGTTCTAAAGACCAAATGTTTATATACAAGTCAAAATTGTTAAACTGATTTAAGTGATTTAAACTTAACCTTTTCAAATAAAAAACTAATTGTAAATACGATCAAAACTTGTGTTAATTCAACATTACAATTCTATATTAAAATTTCTACAAAATACTAGCATTGCGTTTATAATATCGTGGGTTTTCAAGATTGTTTTTCGGTTATTTTTATAGGTATATGGTATAAGTCAGTGATATTTTATTGATATATAAATATAAGTGCAATACACATAATACCGAAAATAGCAACATTGATAAAATAACAGTATTAAAAATTGAACATATAAATCAAATAAATTAGGATATCGATACATTGAGCTTGTAACAGTAACGTTTTTGTATTAGATATCCCCTCTTCGTGGTTTTTCACTTAATCTCAAAAATGGGACAACGGGCCGCTTCGACGCGAAAAGCAACAGGACAGGGATTGTAAATCTTGGGCGATCTTATAAAATGAATTTTAGGCATTTAGAAAATTCTTTAATAAGTAAAATACAACATAATAGTTGTAATTAATTATACGAGATATTGAATTTCTGAATCGTTTAAAGCATTCAATCTTATTTCTGGAAACTAACATCTGGTACGTTAAAAATAATAAGTTTTTATAATCAAGCTGTTTTATCAATGTAACGCGAAATGACAGAACTAATTAACATCCAAACCAATTCAATTTCACATTTATTTGTGTAGATTTATCTACAGTTTAGACTTTATTTTTCAAATGACACTTTTAAAAATACCTCATTAATATAATAATAAACTAACCGAAACAGGCTGATAAGTAACTTTAATATATACTAAAAAAGCGTCCGTTAGCGCTTCTCTTATTGTTTCTCTTAATACGAAGATACTTTGCTTAAGTTTTTTTTTTATTATAGCTAGCCCATTACACTAAACTTTGGTTTATATATTACTAATATAAACAATAGTATTAGTTCAAACATTACTGTTCTTTTGAGCCTTCTTATTATGTCCGTGTTGTCGAAGAGCTAGATCACCTTGACGTTAACATGATGATGAAGCCGATGCTCGTGCACTTACGCGTACTTTCTGACAGTGCTGGAAATTTTTACCTTTTTAATATATAAGGAATAAAGAAGCCGATATGTTGCAGCTTGATAGCTATAACTGGCGAAAAATTGTATAGAATAGCGGTATGTTCTTCTTTTTGAGGTCAAAATTCATTTCGAAGAACTGAATGGAGTGGAGTTAGTTTTAAATTACGTTTTATTTATCTCTATCGCTTATCACATTTAGAATAAATATGAAAATAACACAATTTTTTTTATAGCATGAGTTCAGCAGACAGGCACACTGCCCACTTGATGGAAAGCGGTTACCATCGTCTTTGAACATTTGCAACACCAAAGGTGCTACAAATGCGTTGCTGCAGCACTCTTAAGAGAGACTGGAACCTGGTCACTAATGCCGAAACACAACTCAAGGTTGTTATGGCGGCATACTTTAGCCTAGGGGTGGTCGCCATCCAATCAAGTATAAATACCCTACAACCTTGCTGTGGGTTGTTTTGTCGCCTCTAACGACAGGCATTATTTTAAAGTATTTAAAAATGACGCTGTAGGTTTGCAACACCTGAACTAAGAGGTTTACTAAGGGTGATTTATATTAGGCTCCACAGTTCCTGGGGCTCCGTCACAGTTGATTCCAACACTTTGAACCATTAATATTCATTATCTAAGGAACTTGTTCGAGTTTTTTTAATTTTATTTCGAGCCGTAGTTTAAGATACGAAATAAATTCTTAAAAAATCAATATTTTCATGTAATTTTAAAATCTTTTCGACGGCAATTATATTGAATAAGATGTGGTGAGTGGAATTGGAGATACATGGAATATGTCAATTAAATTCATTTTTAAGATTTCATAGGTAATAGAGCGGATGATTTTGAGTAAATTGATGGAATCATTGGCGCGTACAAACAATCATTTTTCCGATTTATTTTTTATTTAAATAACCTATTGTACTATCCTATTTATTATTATAAGTTTATAGTTATTTATTTTTTCAATACGCCAATTCGGCTAGATTAAATAATGAAATATAGCTTGTAATAAAGTAAAGTAACTGTTGTGATTATGCCTTTACTAGATTTGTTTATTAGTTTAAATGTCTGCAATATTAGTAGACTTTAATTAGTCGGCAAACCGTTTAAATTATTTAAAAAAATAAAATTAAAATAACATGTAGCAACTTTGTAAATTTAAATGGGGCTGATCTAACTACTTAAGGCATTATGTTCAAATAAATTTTTGTTCAAAATTTTTGCAGGCTCTTAGATTATTACAGAATTTTCCATTTCCAGTCCAAAAGTTAGAGAGGTGGGAACCAATTTTAACAGTTTCAAACGTAAGCTAATATTTCCCCACCTAACTTAAATAAAAAGGGCATTAAAAAAAATATTTTTAGTCTGACTAACGATATTCCAAACGCATGTGCATTGAAGAAAAAACACCATCGTTCAGTTATGTCAAGATCACTCCTAATTTCTAGTTTTTCTTCGGTTTCACTCGGCCAGAATACAGCGGCATGTAGAATAAATCTTCCTCTCAAATTTCATCCATGTAGACCCAGTCATTTCTGAGAAAAATGACTGTGATAAACTAAGACAAATGGACACACGGATTGGCAGACAATGTCATAACAATTCCATTTTTACCAAATTAGGCTATGTGAACATGATATAAAATGAGCGGAAATTCGATTATTCATATCAATTTATCAATTTAAAATCCGGTATTCTGTGGTATATAGTGTTACTACACTCGAATACTTTTCAAAATATCAGAAGATGAACATTCGTATATGTATATTCCCAACGCTTGCGTTATACAATAGAAAATCCTCTGTACAATCTTACTGATGCGTAAACTTAAGTAAGTAACTGATGGTTTTCTTAGGAAATTTACCCTATTAGAAATGTCTGTCCCAGTTTCAATTGCATTAGTTTCTTTGAGATCTAATGTGCCAAGCACACCTACCTAGCACACACATTCAGTTGTCAATCATATTAAAATCGCACTTAAAACCGTTACAACAAAGTTTTAATTGTTTGACTGTCGCGAAAACCTCAATCCTGATTTACGTTAGTTAAGTAGTTAATTAAGTTGCTAAATAAGCGAGTTAAGTCTCTATTTTATCAACGGTTGTACTGTAATTTTCCAGTTAAAGTTGTCGATTATATAAACTTTTGTTCAAACAATTATAACGACTTATTCGCAAGTGATATACTTAACTAATTCTAATATAAATGATATTTTAGATATTTAAAAAAGTTTTCGCGTCTAGTATCCATAATAAAACTCAAATAAATTACCGCGCTTAAAAACGTTAAACGTAGTTTTACTATAACTAATATAATTTATAAGTTATATAGCTTGGTGGAAACCACTTAAAATACATTGCGTGGTTCAAGAGGAGTTAGCGGATATACAGAAAGACAGACGCGGTAAGCGACTTTGTTTTATAGTATGTAAAGAAGAAGATAAGTATGGGCATGGGCATATGCAACTAAACAAAACGCAAAATCGAATATTTCATCAAAATATATCAGAGAAATAATAAAATATGAAAGAAACAAACGACTTGTTACCCGACCAACGTATCGTCACTGGGGAAATTATGTGATACCCGCGCGATAGTCAGTCCCACTGAAATTTTACCTAACTTTTGACTTGTAAAATATCTCGCCTCATTTTCTGGATATAGGGGCTACGTATGAAATTAGTTAATGCCTGTTTGTTACCTTTTTTGCTTACCTTTATAATTGTATTAGCAATACAGATACAAATTTTATATATTAACTAGCTCACCCAGCAAACTTCGTACCGCCTCATAATCAATAAATAAAAAACCTTGATTTCTAAACGACGGGACGAACATTAAACGTTTAACATTAAAATAAAAAAATGAAGAATATTAATAATATTATAAGTATTCCCGCAGGGGGGCGTTGTGGCCTTAGGTAAGTAGCGACATCTCGTACCTGACTCCGGGGCCAAGACAAGGCTCCCGCCTTCGTGTTTGCTTTTACCAGCCGGCACGGAGTGGAGATCGCTAGAGCTAAGACTCAAGCTCCATGGGTGGAAGTGATAAATGGCATCACATCAGAAGTAGCTTCGGTGAACCTGCAGCCCACCTCTCTACACCCCTTAGCCACTCACACCCACGTTGCCCCTGTATTTTATGGTATTTTTTGGGGCCCATGCAGGACTAATATAAGAAAGCACCAGCCCTCCACCATCTACTGCCAGTATCGACTACTGCAACCAAGAGCAAGAGGACAAACTGTACAAAAATATTATTAAATACAAACAAAATACGTCGATTCGTAACAGAGAAAACAATTCTAAGACGTTAAATTTGCATTTTTATTGTTAGCATTTAGAGAAACAATGGATAAGATACGCCTTATGTAGTAGCTGACGGATTGGAAATTTCAATAGTTTCCCTTTTGTGTTTCTTACTGTTTTGTAAAGCTTTTCCTTATTGTATATTATTGAAAATGATTTACAATCCTATTGAATTCTTGTTGCGTTAGTTCTTAACGATACGCATATTTTCGCATACACGTTCGTATAAAAATCCATATTAATATTAAAACGCGAAAGTAACTTAGTTTGTTTTTTTACGATTAAAGGGATCTTAAAGGAGGGTTACAATTTAGACTGTATTCTGGCGAAAACTATCCTTTCTCTTCTTTCAAAAAACAATCAATAAAAAAAAGGAAATTCGTATGGGCTACTTATAGTTAGTCTTAAGGATAAGATATAGCGAGGAAGTCGAATGTGTCACCATTGAGCTGTGTATGTCTATCTTGAACGTAGACGGAGAATACATTATTTACATTAGTCGATGTTACATCAGAAGGGTTTTGTGTAGATTGAAGCAAGTAGCACGTGCGAGAACCGAGTCTAAACGTGACCATTTTTTTTGTACAGGATCCAGCTGAATACCCCCCCCCCCCTCCCAGATGGCTGTTTCAGCAATACTTGGCTTGGTGTGCTTCCCGACTCCGTGGGAGCGGAGGCAATTACCTCGGAAGCAGCACGCTCTAGGAGGCACCTCCTGTGAGGTTCGACCCCGGCTCGATCGCTGCGGAATCGGGACTCTATCGGATTTAATGCGTGTATAAATAGATATATATGCGTGGATGTGAGCAACGAACTGTTCTGAACCGTCGTTCGGTTTTTGGCCGTTGATTTCAACGGTTGTGTTTTACGTGCCAATAGAACACGACGGTAAATAGCGCGAGCAATGCCGTATAACTGGCGCGTTATTTAGAATAACACTAATAAAGGCTGAGCTTACGTGCTTGTTTACGATGTTAGCACTAATGTCGCCACAATAGGTTTTGGTGAAAAATGATGAAGTTGGTATTTCACCGTTTTTGCGAAATCTCACCTGAAGTTGCTTAGATTTTTACAAAAGATTTTTGAAAGACAATGTATTGGTGATTTAGGCCTACATTTTGTTTTATAACCTTCTACTGCTGGACGTTTGCCTTCCCAAGTCGACGCCACTCATCACGGTCCTCTGCCTTCCCTATCCAGCGCATACCGCCCAAACTTTATGGAGTTAGTCTAGAGTTATTTGGAAAGGCAATAATGCATACAATTTAATTTTATTTTTGATCGTTATTTTGGTTTAGCTTTAATTATTTGGTATTATGAATTCAATAAACTATGTTCTGCAGTTATAAGGAAACTCGCTATGGCATTTAAATGGATACCCAGAGTACAATAAAACATTAAAACTGTTCCGACTCATAAAAAGCACGCTCTCAGTAAAGCTGTACGTGAAACCTTTAAACCGCAACGTGTTCAAAGAATTTTTCAAAAACTAAAGCAAAAAATATCTCATAACAGGTTTTCCACTCAAAGGTATATGAATGTGGAATGCAACAATGGACGGAGCTGACTGTACGTTGGAGAGTCATCGTCTTTCTTTTTGGCTGAGCACGATTTTCAAAAGGCTCTCATCTTAATACATGTGTTTAGTCTCATTTCACTCGACGGTAGTGGGTCCTTTAAAGTACAAAGCCCTGGGATTATTCTGTGATACGCTTAGTATTTGTAATCTACAACTGATATCTTGTACAGACTTTTGTTGAATTCGTAATAAATTTCTGAGTTGGATTGCTGACTGAATTATATTAGAGGGTAGTTGGTGTGGATTATCCTACTACTCGTCTGACTTTGTCATCACTTGGATATAAAAGCAAGCAGGTGGAGTGAGTCATTCTCACTCAGCTTTGATCAAGGCACATATTGTGTTAGAGCTTAGATTATAGTAATACTACTGCTACTAGATGACTGATCTACAATTAAATAATTAGATCGATACTTTCATTGGGATTTTCATTTAAAGTACCATGCTGGCAACAACGGTTTATTAGCAAGTACCCCGTATTATTATCTGATAACAGCAGTATTGATTTGAATACGGTTATTAATAGTGAACACATGCATTAGTTTGGGAAAGGTTCTTGGTATATTCTAAAACAAGCCAATGCATTTAGGTTCAGTCTCTTTTTTTGTCACGATATTGTCATACAGCCTCTATCACATTACAGATCTTCATATCAAGCTTACATCATTTTAATAGTCTTAAATTCGAGCGCATATAATTTTCACGAAGATGGCTAGGTTTGTTTTAAATAACTACTTTCTTAATTGTACAATATTGATTGTTTAGAAGTAATTGTATTAGTTCTCTTGAGATTTTCACCGTAAAATCTCAACAGTTTAGTAATTTAATGTCTATTACTTACTAGCTGCAGCAAGAACTCTCATTTGGTGATCAATTTATGACCTACCATTTGCTTAAGTTTTTTGAAGATTATAAAACTATATCATATATATGATAGACTCTGGAGGCTGGCTAAATGCATAAATGGTGCAGTCATTAAAAAGAGAAGAACTTTTATTACAATTACTTACCTAAAAATATTAAGTCGCTACAGAATATACCCGTAAATTTTAGGACTAGCGCTTCTGATGTAAAGGATCCCTCATGTCGCGATGCGATCTGATTCTTTGTCTGTAGGAGTGTAAGCCATGAGTTGTCTGTAATTATGTATAGAGACATAGACTGTGACTGTGGCAACGTGCTAATGAGACTAGACTGGATTTACTACCACGACACATTAGACGGAATTAAAATGGATACTTTTAATTATCTCTGAATTCATTAAGACTGCGTTTTCAGTGGTTTTGACTTAGTTATTACCTTTTTATATTGAAGATCTTTAAAGAGATTCCTTTGCATTATCTTTGGGTGTTTTCCTTAAAAGTGCACCATTTTCTGATGTTTATTTTCCTTTCCACGATTGCCAATTTTAATTATTATCCCAATTCCAAAAACTCTTAAACATCTGGTTTACAGTATAAATTGAAGCTTTCTTCCCACATTCGGATTTTTCCTTTATTTTCGTAATCCGGAACCGTACAGATGATGGCTGCAATTGTGAAATTATATAAACAATAGCTTATAATAAAAGTGCAGTTATTCCCGAAATGTCATGTTAAAAATAGATCTCTGAATGAAAAATGCATTAAAAAAATATTAATTTGATATCCAATACTAATTTTGATTCATAGGATTTTGAATTAAATATAATTCCATTTATGTAATGTGAAATTGAAATATTAAATAAGATCACTTCAACCTAAGCGATGGATTTTCCCAGAACAATAATATCCTTTGAAGTCCCCAATTCCCCAGAAACCGATTAAGTTATAAGATCAGAAGATTAAGGTACAAGATATATACGAACTCGAATCTAATTCGAACTGGCTTATGTAACCATAACCGAAGTAGGTAATTTTGTTTAAACTTAACCGCCGACTAATAACTGAAGCCATAGAAACCGTATTAAAACTGCTACAAGTATACGAACTGTTTTCATTGCGTGCATGACTAAGGCTGGTGTGCACCGAAATTTAACCGACGGTTAACCAAATATAATCACTGTTTTTCCATATATTTTTGCCGATTATCTTATTTTAACCATCGGTTAAAAGTCGATACCCACCAACCTTAGAAAGCCTGTTAAAAAAATATGTATTATATAATTAAGCACTTGTTATTAACAAGGATATCACTATTAAAACAAGCCAGTGATACACCAGTCTCTTGCTTTAAACAAGTGACAACCATACACTTACTAACTAAATTCAGTTCGATTTAGGCCGCTTTCTAATTTGCTGGAGCAGTAGCAGTAGAAGGAAACAACAAAATTTTCAGAACGTAAACGCATATTTCTATGAGTGTAAGTAACGCTAGGGTAAATAACCACGTAACCCTAAAGATTAAATAAGTCACTTGAAAACGATTTTAAAATAATCGGCAGAAATATGAATGCGGTCTAAGGCCAACTTAAGCAAGTTTTACTTCTATTACGGATATTAATAACGGATTACTCTGGAGCCGATCTCAGCCATCACCTAGAGTGACCTAGAACCTAGATCATAGTAAATATTTCGAGAGTTGTTTTACTAATTTTTCTATTCCAGGAATCGAATCCGAGATCTCTCGAGTTCTAGTGAGAGATGATGGCACAGGCTTATTCCAACCAGAAAAGTGCATTAATAAAACATAAGTTTAAATATGTCTAACAGTCTCAAAATCCGTATTAATTACTCCATATTTTGAAGTAATTTAATTAATAATGTTAATCATAAATTCAGTTATATCTCGTGCTTGTTTTGGAAACAGTTGCATAATTACTAACGCAAATAGAGTAATCGGATTCACTTGGAAATGTTAATAAATGATTAGTTTATGCAAATGCAATTTCAAATGGTTCTATGCGTGTTACGGTGTTATTTGTTTTGAAAGTTTGATTTGATTTAGTATTGTTAATATTGAGATTTTTGAGAGACTTAATATTCATGAAGTCACAAGTCAATGGTCTATTACTGTACTGTAACTAATCTTAAAATAAATAATATTACATAGTTACATTGTATTTTACCTTCAATCTGATTAGACAACTAATACGTAGAATATTCATCAAAATTATGAGGAAATAAGTATAGAACCAGTAAGTTAAAAATTAGTTTTTGCATTAATAAGGGGTTAATATATAATTTGAACCATGGCACAGTAGCCTCTGACTTCTTTGGAAGGAGTAAGCACCACTAATTTGGCACCATTGCGCCTCAGCAAAATTTTCGAAGCAAATTCTGTGCCAAAAGCGATTTAGTAAGACCACTCCTCCAGCCAGCTTGACACACGAACTCCTGTATATATTTGTATACTATAGGAATATTGTAAACGTATTTCTCATTGACTAATGTTTTAATCATAACTTACACCACCTTACTACTGTAACCAATCTTATAAACTTCAATAACTTCAGCAACAATACCCTTTATCGTATACATTTTCGTGTCCTAAAATTGGAACGTAATAGTACAATAGGTGGCCTTATTGCTTAAAGCAATCTCTTCCTGGCAACTTCTTGAGTCTAACCTCTTTTTTCGCAATATTAATAATAGTATTTTCCAGTGACCGTAGCGCCTTACTCGGAGCTCTTTGTAATTTCACAGTGTTTATTAGAACGACAACATCACTCCTACCTTCACCTAATTGCTTTCCAATTGAAATTAATTGTCGATCACCATTAATTGTTCGATAATAATCTTCTATTAAACTTGGTGTTTGATATAAAATTGGCCCGTGATCCTGTAAAAGGTTAATATTTAATTACTCATGTATGCTTAGAATATTATTTGTTACGCTAGTGCGTAAAATATCGTAATTATTCAGATGTTGATTATATAATAACTAGCTTCTGCCCGCGACTTCGTTCAAAAGTAACATTCAACATACAACAAACAACAACAAACATTCTTCATTGGTGCTCCGCTCCCATTGGTATTAGCGTGATGATATATAGCGTATAGCCTTCCTCGATAAATGGGCTATCTAACACTGAAAAAACTTTTCAAATCAGACCAGTGGTTCCCGAGATTAGAGCGTTAAAACAAACAAACAAACAAACTCATCAGCTTTATAATAGTATTAGTATAAGAAGTATAGATTAGTATAAAAGCATAGATTAATCAATAATTTTCGTAGCGCACACCGTTTAAGGATTTTTCGGGTATTTTTTTACACCTTGGGTTACATTATTGGACTTTTAGTAAGGATCCCTGATTTTTTGAAAATTTAATATAGCCTATAGCCTTTCTCGATAAATTTACTATCCAACACTGAAAGAATTTTTCAAATCGGACCAGCGCAGCGGTTCCTGAGATTAGCGCGTTTAAACAAACAAACAAACAAATTCTTCAGCTTTATAATATTATATATAGTATAGATAACATTGGTACATGTAAAGTAGTGTATGTATACGTATAAATTACTAATTATTTAGCTAGTATTAGATAGCATAACATTCTTAAAATTGGTTTAATGTTTATCATTTTATGGAAACGTATTTTTACCACACCAAAGTTGATACTATTTATTTTAGTTATTAACGGTTTTCATTAACTTGACGAGGACAATTAAAATATACAGATATATTACAAAATAAATAAAGCATAAGACTGTTTACGTTAAGGTTCCTTGCGTTTGAAGTTGTGCAGATTTTCTCATCAAGTTTTACTTCACCGCCAAGAAGTATTGCATAGTCACATGCACATTATACATATATAGCATTGACGTAGTACGACATGCGACTGTTTAAGTAAGAAAAAGCTTAGCTTGTGTAGGTAGATAAGTATGAATTTCAAGATTTAATAAAAAGTAAATTCCACTCCTAATCTGTAAAAAACACATTTTATTACCTGTCGGCATTTTAACTAATTGTAATCCTTTTTTGATCGCCTTCTTTTGTTTACTTATTTTTTGGCATACGTTTCTAGGTATTTTGAAGAACAGGTTCTATTGTACTCGTCTACGGCCGCTTGCAGGCTGCATAATTAGCCAGGTGTTACGGATTATAAGTACAAGCTAATTCTAGGAAATTAGGTCGACGGAAATATTTGCATTTGTGCATTTTAAAACAATGGCCTGATTGAGGGAGGGGGCAGTTGAGCAACAAAGACGATCAAGGAGTGACGTGTGTAGAAACGGGAATCTAATAGTAACTGACTTTGCGCGTTTTGTTGCATTACGCCCTCCTGCATTACGTTTAGATTTGTTGTTCGGTTATATTTGTACCTGTCAGACGTGTTTGCATAGTTATAATAAACTCTATAATAATTCCAACGGCATTTTAATTCGAGTCTCGCAACTCGCAACGATATTAATATGCACTGTTTTGAAAGTCATATACCCATACAAGATAAAATTCAAAGTACTTCATACTCTTCACATACTTTTTCGTAACGCTCACCCATTTACCTAAAGCAACGGCAAACTCATTTGAAAAATTATTACACTTCAGATCCACGATGACGCCATCTCAAATGTAATAAAGCGGTATTAATAAATTTTAGCTTCTGCCTGAAGAATAAAAATTCAATATTACGATTCTTGCGTTTATTAAATTAAAGATCTTATTAACCTTGATTAATTCATTAGCCTCATCTATCTCAAGTTTGGCCAAAGCAAAGTTGTTATCGATTCGTACTTCGCATTCCGCTTTCTGGAATCCAGGGCATCGTTTCTTTATTACTATTTTCAAAATTATTATATCCATTTTCAGAGATATAACTAGTTCCAATAAAATCTAATTAACTTACCTCATTAGGACAGAAACGGGAATATTATACTTAGAATAATTAATAAATGGGAAGGTAAAGTATTTTCTTTTACTTCTGCGTCCAGGGCTATATTTGCACAAGTAACACATATAAAATTTTAGACTGGTAAACAAGTGCCTTTTGGACCAACTTTTTTCAGCAGTCTCCAAAAATTATAAATGAGGTGTCATTCGATTCGGAATGGCATCTACATGATTTTTGAAAAAAATGAAGTTCCGCTTGCAAAAATTGTAAAAGTTATTAACAATTAACTAAAAAAAAGGGGGGTTTAGTTTTTTGCAAATATCTCAAAAAGTAATAAAGATTTTTCAAATTTGAAAAAAGAGGAGGAAATTTCTTAAAAAAGTTTTGACTTCCAAAACTGTAAGATCAATATTTATAATTTTCCCAGAGGGATGAAAATACGGCCGAAAACGGGTACTCTGGCTTACGCAAGCCACACCCACATCGGCCCTTAAACTTAAACATACTAAATATGAAAATAAAAAACTGAAAAAATTCAGGCACTAACTGAATAGATGAATGAATAATAATCTGCTTGAAAATTTTTTTTATAATAATTTTTTATTTAGTTATTCAATAGTTAATTAATAAAAAAATTTTGCTTGAACATGAACATTGCAAGTGTGATAATTGTTAAACTGTAAATTTAAGATTTTTTTCCTTTCTTGGAGAAATTCTTGAAAGGCTTTAGAATAGAACCCCGTTGGAAAAATTAGAAAATGTTTATTTTTCATTTTTTGATTAATAATTTTCGTTTGCTAAACAAAAGCTTTGTACCCCTTTTTACGAAAATTGCGTGGACTGAGCAGTATGAAATTTCGGACACATAGTTTATACAGAGAAGAAGCGACGAATGCTAATATTATTTAAAAATTGTGCATTAAATGAATAAAAAAACATTACACACACTATCATGTATTTGACTCACACACCCATATATATACTCGTTTGTTTAATTTTGCCTTGGCGAACTTTTTGATTAGTAAAATATAGCCTTTGACATTAATTTACTATTTTCTCCATTTTGCATGATCTTCACCATTTCGAGACGAACCACATACATGTGCCTCATTTTGAGACTTGACACATGCACATATATATTATTCCTCACGAGATCAAGCGAGAACTTCTTAGGCTTAGGCTAATTAATACCTTACACTTGGTGAAAGTAGCATGGATAGACATTTTGCTTTCTATATAACGTATACAAAAATGAATGTCTGTGTATTCGTTTCTGATGTGATTTTAAGGTTTTAAAATTATTAAACTCAATAATAATGGAGTACTGTTTTCGTAGGTTCAGAATTGACAGCTGAGTGACCAAACAATAGTGATGTTTCAATATGCAACTATATGACTAAAAACTAGTGCTGTGACAGGGCTATAAATTTAACTAATTTAACAGTTTCCTATATGTTCAAGCAGATAGTGTTGAAATGTGGTACAGTTGTCTATGGAAATTGCTTTTTTTTGTTGGACTACAGCAAACAAAACGTTCGCTCACCTGATAGAATATGGTTACGATTGCCTGCGGACATTTTCAACATCAGACCAGCTGACATTAATGTTGTATGGGATAAAATAAATCACGAAATAATATTGAGGCGTAACGGACATTAGCTAGTAAAGTATAAAAATGAATACTATAGTAGAATTATTTTGTCCGTGCAGTTTGGGTCATAAATCAAGCTCGGCCTCAGCCCGGCTAAGGCGGTGAGCGTGTTGCGCGGGCGCAACGCTATTTTCGATAAATACTCATTCTTATCAAAGAAAGATTATCAATCTTATAAAAATCATTATTATCTTTTTGGCTGTTAATTTCAAACTTAGATATAAGTATTTATATTTATTTTTAATATAACTTGTTACATTTTAAACTTTTGTACTTATAGTTTTTTTTTTAACATAGACACCTAATTAATAATTTATTATAAGTAATTATTATTCTTATTTTAATAAATACGTTGTTGTATCTATTTTTATTTTTATAACTAACCCACAAAATGACAAAACTAAATACACTATCGATAACGCTTATCGGAAACAACAATGCGCATCACTATCCGTGAGTGGAAGAGAGAGCGAAATGCTCGCTTTATTTTATGACCCAAACAGCACGGACAAAATAATTCTACTATAGTAAGCATTGATTTAAGTCAATGATAGTAAGCAACCGCTTTTTGCTCGCCGGTTACAGCGTAAACTGCAACAAACTAATGCACTGCTAGAGGAGTAATGTGTTGTAAAGGATATTTTATGAGTTAAAATGTGGCTACATCCATCGTGTAAGGAAGAGCACTTCAATTTATGTGCGTAATTAAGTGGAGTTTGCGTTGGGCCCGCCGCTCGGCACTTTCCAGCGGCAAATGAAATTTACGTACGCCTCCACCTTTCGAACGTATCTTGAGCTTTTGGTGCATATCATAGACGAGAAGATATTTGTCATAGAGTAGCTAATCTCCCATAATAAGCCTATTAAGAGAGATTAGTCCGTCTCTTCAGAAATTGTTACAATATTTCTTCACGATTTTCAAATCAATAGGTGGGAAGATATTGTTTGCAAAGTCAATTATGTTGATTTCTCTGACGCATCCGACGACGACGACCTTTGTTATGATTGCCTGGTAAGGGCAAGAGAATGGATCGCAACCGGACTTACTTTTGAAAAGTTGGCATAGACAGAAGAAGAGAGAAGTCAATAACGGTGTAGTCATTCTCATTCAGTATACTCGTAGCTATTCCCTCTAAGTGTATTCATTCCCTCTCTGTACCATAACACCGTAGAAACACTTCAAAGCAAAATTAGTTTTCACACGATGTGACGTAATTTTATATCTAAAACACTAATACTACCCTCATATCAATTAAGGTAATTTTTAAATTTCAATTGTTTTCGGCTTATTTATTCTAAATATGCATTGACTAGTCGAATATTCTCGAAAAAGCAATCGGCAATAAATCTAGATATTATTATTTAGGTTAATATGTATTTAAACCGCTCGCTCTTAAATCTTGTAGCTATTTCCAAGGCTTTTAGTCTTGAAACGTAAGAGAAAAGGGTGCCCGAAGACGCTGACTGCGCTCAATTACATTAATAATCTTTAGTTTGCCAAAAAATCTTTATTTCTCTTAACAAACGACTTTACGTATGTGAATAAACAAATTGATTCCGTTAATTTCTGTTGCGTAGCCAATTGATTAAAAATGAAATATTTTTATGTCTCCGGAAAATCAAAAATACATTAATAACATTTTTATCGTAACTATTAGTTTGATATGAATTCATAAAAATTAAAAATACTTTTTAATCTTTTATCCTAGACAATAATAAATTAAAGTTTAATGTTCTTTTTAATCTGATCAACATTAACACAAAACGATAACCACCATAATGGCGCAGGCAGCCTACAACATTGAAGCGGAGGTGGGAAACGGAGAAATATAAACAAATATATTTTTTTTATTGCAGGAGCTCAGCAGACAGGCAGACGGCCTAAATTGGGTGGGCTTTCTGTCCGTTGAAGCAATTTTTATGCAATCCTATTGGTTAAAATTTCTCTGTTTCTCCACTTCGCAGTCTTGCTCCATTTTAATAGACAGGCGTATTACGGTAAAACTGATTGGTTAGTTTTGTCTTTCAATTGACTTGCTAAATGAACAGACTAATACATAGTGTAACTTATAAATAGCGAATAAAGACTATGTAACAAATCGCTACGAGGGGGAGCATGCCCAGTTTTTCTTTTTAATTTATCGCCTTTGTGAACCATGTTATACGTTTTATAATTTTTATAACATGATGCTATCTTCCACGGAAGTGACTATCTTTCGTGTTCTTCAGGTAAATGCTATAATGCACCAACTGAGAGGTGGTATTTGTTGATTACAGAGGGCCTTTGTAAGATCCCTTTTAATAATTGGAGTACTCAAAACAACGTTTAGTTTGCATCCACTTATTTGAACAAAGCCTGCTTTAATTACAGTTGTAGGGGTAGCACAATTAAATGGCGGTAATGCGGTTAATAGGGTCAAGCAGGGTCAAACAAAGGTGCCCCAAGGGCACGGTGGCCCTGTCGGGGCCTAATGCAGGCCTTTTGGCGCACCTCGATGACAAACTAACCATGCTAATGGATTTATGGGCGGAACTGAGACAAAATATAAATGAAACATAGATGCGTTTTAAAAATCTTTTCTAGAAAATTAATTGCCTTCTTTTGACGATAAAGATGTGCACTTCTAAACATGTGTTTGCATGTTTTTTCCTCGTGAATTTGGGAAAGAATAGATTTTTTCAAAAATTTTAAATTTAAACCCAATATTCTACACTTATATTAAAGACTTGCGATGTTATATTATATTATTAATATTCTTATTATTAATATTCTTGTTTTCCTAGTCCATCAATATGCACTTTCGATAACTCGGTATAATTTTGAACAAATATATAATGCGGGAAAATTTTTATGATTAAGTTTTTCTAAGGACCACACCATGGACCAAGTAAATAATAATATACTCTCGACGTGCTCGTTATTTTTCAGTTTAAATATACATAAAATATAAACAAACTTCTACAAGATTCGTACAATAGAACGTTACAAAGGAAAATGCATAAAAATCCAACAGACATGACAAACATTCATTTAATTTGTCGTACGGAGGGTTCTAGTCAACCTGTATAAATATTACAGGAGGGAATATACAGTAGACTGCTATAATGAAGTGAAATATTCATCATTCGCCGTCTCGAGACCGTGGCCACCGACCGAAAACGTACTTCATACGGTGTACACTTATTCTGATAAAAATCTTTTCTACTTTCATCAATATAGGAAAAAATATTAGAAAACGTATCAATAAAACAATCCATATCTTTATTTGCAAGAATGTAATTTATACAGGTGTTATGCAATTGTAGATGGACAATACATTCTACTACATAGTGGTGTACAAAATGAGTTTAAATTAAATTAACATAAATATTCTAATTTAAGTCAATGATTGGTTACATATAAACAATTAATGTCAAGAGAAAAAATTACAAATAGATCACTAAGATTTTCCATATAGATAATAACGATAAATAATAACGAAAAGGACTTTTTTAAGAAATTCAACTACATTACTTTATATTTACAACAATGGCTTTTTGAAGATATAACTTCTTATGGGAGGATAAACCGCTTTTTTATGTTTGCGTAACTGGCAGACAGGTCCATTTGATGGCTAGTGGCTACCGTCGCCTATGGACATCTGCAACACTAAGGGAGCCGATGCGTTGCCTAGCTCGTTGAGACTATAAAAATCTGTTATCGCCCTTTTTGAAGAGCCCCATATTGTAGCGCTCTGGGAAAACCGCTTCGTTACGTAACGTGTTACAGCACCAATCTGTCTGGCTTCCCTTTCTCTTACGCATACGGTAGCGGTAGGCAGGCTCCTCCTCTCTCACTCTAATCCATAGAGCTAGCCGTATTTCGGTAATTAGATTAAATAAAGTACATGTGACTAAATAGTGTACATATTCAAGTATTAAAACTAAGAATAAGATAGAATAGAATTTGTTCGTACCTACCCCGCAAGGGACGTGGCGTGAAGTTATGTATGTATGTATGTATGTATGTAAAACTAAGAATAAAATATATTTAATAATCAATCAAAGATTTTATTAATAAATCACCTTTACTCACCTTGTCATATAAATATACATAAAATTTAAGTAATAACCTAGCTTTTCTCAAGTTAAACAATTTCAATATTAAAAAGTACAACTTAGATAAGTTTAAGTTTACTTCTGTCGGGAGTCGCGAAAAGCACACTACCTGTTTTTTAAATTGCGCATCTGGCAAACTGGCAGACGGCCCAGGAAATGTAAGATGATTGCTGTTTGTAAGGCATTGGAAGGTGGAACAGAAAAGTCAGAGTAGTAAAACACGAGTGGCACTGTGCGCGTCGGATTTGTGCATCGTGAGTTGCAATGATTATAAGTCTCTCGTCTACTAACATTGCATTGACACGAAATTACGCTTATATTTTAGATTAAATATTTTTGTGTAAATTGTATAATTAACCCTATAAGCAGAACGCAACAAATTTGTTGCCGAATTGCCACAGACGGTTAATTGGGAAGCACCACAAATGTGGTCAAATACAGATAATTGAAACGAACGTTGAACTGATGCTTTCTCCCTCTAACTACATAGATGTTGTATTAGAGTAAAAGAGACGATATAATTATTGTGGTTTTTGTAAAAAAATAAATAATGTTTTTGTTCCCCGTGTAGGGTTAAGGATGTTTCTTAAATCTACGAAAATATATAAAAACTTTTTATTTTTCATTAAATCGAGAAATAATACTTTCAACAATCTCAGACTTTTATTTTCTCAAGTAGTATATCATTTTTTATAGTTTCGCAATTTATGGTATACGATACGAAAGAAAGAAAATAAATTTGTCATAAATGAAGTACATATTATTATATTATACGTACTTATTATTATATTATATAAAATAAAATAACTAGACGTGTACACAAAAGTATTTTTTTAAATCAAAATACGACTCGAATTCACGTTGTGATAAGTTGATAAGTCAGCATATCAGAATAAGGACGCAGTAGTCTCGAGTCGTTGAATTTTTGAGGGCCCCGTGTGAGATTCGCGCATATTTTGGATGAAAATCTGCGGTGGTGTCGTGAGAAAAAAGAAAATGAGCTTATAGCGAATCATACGACAAAAGAAATAAGTGACACGTTTTTATGTGATTTGGCTCGCGATTAAATTCTAGAACGTTCCAGAATCCAAATTAATACCATATTTACACCAATATATCATATTATATTCTATATACTAATAAAATTAAAGAGTTTCGGTCTTATTCTTAGAGAGTTGAGTAATTTTGTATGCTTCTTTAAGAAACATAAAGAAGCGTTCAAACTGACTCTAACTTTCTATGAATATGACTTGTCGATAATTTAAATGAAAATGCCAAAGTCTAAGTGAAAACAGCTGTTATACGATCTATATCGTCTAATCATAAGTCATTAATTTAGAATTTTTTGTTTCGAATAGATAGTCTTTGAAACGGTATAACAGATTTAATTACAAATTTACATAATAAAACAGCAATTTTATTTTAAAAATCCGTTTATATTTTATTTACATATCATTCAAAAATATTTACTTGTTTGTAATTCCGCACGAACAAAGTTACAGTTTCAACTAGTTTATCATAAAGCTTTTACTACCTACTATTTCTTTATCTGTTTCTTCATATTTCTTCTTTGCTAACTAAATACCCTCTCTTTTCTTTCATTTACTATTAATCGTTTGGGGTAAGCACATTCCTTTTTACCTACATACCCCACTATTCTAGAACATGTTATCTGTCACACTAGAAATCACTACGTCACCTTCCCACATTCCATTTGCTTAGTCTACTTTTCCATACTTTTCATTTTAGCATAATTATATCATCTGTCACACTAGAAATCATCATGCCAACCTTCCTCAATTTCATTCATTACAATCTACCTCGTATCCATCACGTTTCTTCATCACATGTCCATACCAACTAGGGTTGCCAGATTTTTTTTCAGTCTATAAGGGCCAAATTCTTAAATAGGCAAAGAAATACTGGAATTTAGTTTTTTACCCGGGACAAATAAGAAACAAAATAATATAGTGACATTCTTTATTTTTTTTATATTTGTCCGAGGAGGTTCATTACTACAATTGAAAGTAGTGTAGAAATTTTGAAAATAAAATGTAAATTATCAACAATTAAAGTTTATAATTAAACCATGTATTCTCTCGAACTTCCTTAATCCGAGTTGATGTGTAAGCGAAGTTGCGAACGTTGCGTGCGTGAGTAGTTTTGTCTAGCGTAGATCGATCGATTTAATAATAAAAAACGAAGCACGGCTCGAATACGGGACAGACTCAGTCCCGCCGGGACATTTTAAGCTAAGCCTAAAATACGGGACGTCCCGGGAAATACGGGACGTCTGGCAACCCTAATACCAACATAACTTACTTCCTCTTATATACTCAATTAGACTATTAGAATTGTTATTCAGTTAGAAGTTTGGTTAAATTAATTTGAATTTGAATTATCAATCAAAATATGTATTTATATGACTTTTTATCATCTAAAACAATTTATTCAAAGTGAAACAATCAAAACTTAATCTTAATAATCGCCAAAACTAAATATAAACTAATATAATATAAAATAAAACCTATATATAAACTACAAGCCATACTATGAACTATATAAAAACTAAAACTAAATAAAAATTTGAATTTATTTCCTTGTCATTATTTTTATTATATAGGATTTCGTTATTTGCATATTAAGACAGTAAGACAGGACATACCATAATAAATAAAACTATACCTTGATAAAAAATGGTCTTATACCATTGTCACTTGTTTGGAATATTCCTAAAAGGCGTTACTGCTTCGAATAGCTATACTAATTTGTTGAGTAAAATAAAGACCAGCCTTTTTATCACATGCGACGTGTTAGAATTAAACATTCCCAGAATGTAACTTCTATTTCTTAGCGAACTCATGTGATTTTTTAATCTCTTACTGTCTCGTTTCGTCAACGAACTACACGCTCGTCTCGTCTGTTGGAATAGTAATTGTTTCACGTACAAACACTTTAATTTTTTTATTAAATCCAGCCAGACTTCATTAAGTATATACGTTTATAAGAGTACTTTTATGTGGAAATTTTACTTTATTAGATAATCTGTTTGTTTTTCATTAGTAATGTTATTTTAATATAATTAGTTGTTTCTTTAAGTATTTCTACGATATTACTACACTCCAAAAGAGATTTAAAAGTAGTTTGATACACATAGCCACATTATACTTTTATCACAATTTGAAAATGATTTTATTTCATTTTAATAACTATCAAACGCTTATAAATTTTTGTAATAATATTTTTATTTTATTATTGTCCCTTTTCTCACAGAAATGTTAATATCGCATTTTACAAAATAAAAAATTACCTGTATAACGTGATCGAAACTTCATAGTATTGTTACGACTAACAAAGACCAATTCACACCTGCAGTTTATTACCTTTCCGCATTTGGACTTCTTTTGTTTACTTTGTGTTTAAAATGTGTAATTAGAAAAACAGCCCATTGTGTATAGTAATCTTTATGATAGTCATTAGCCAGGTGAGATTCTTGGAAATTCACTCCACGCGGTCGAGTATTGTGTCGAGAAATATTGTATTTGTACAGTATAAAGCAATGCCCCAACGAAGGGGTGAGACAGTCAAGCGATAACCACAAGCGTGGCAAGACGTGTGTACATTCGATAATCTATGTAGTGACGGACTTTGCGCGTGTTATTGAATCATTATATTATCATCTTTGTGGATTACGTTTGTACTGGTTGTGTTCAGTTATATTTGTACCTGTATCATACGTGTTTGTATAGTTCTAATAAATTCTATAATAATTCCAACGGCATTTTAATTCGAGTCCTACAACTCGTAAAAGTATGTAAGCGAGTGTAACATAATATTTAATGGTAGTCCTCAATATTATATATAACCAAAATTAATACAACAGAAAGAAACAAATATCACATTCATATATTAATATACCTAAATATAAATGAATAATTGTTTTTGTTTCATGTAATAAATATTTGAAACAACTATTCATCTTAAAACGTAATGAACAGTCTGGTACACTTAGGATGTTTTCTCTTACTACCTATACACCTGACATTAAACGGTTTATTAGCAAATCACAATAATGTTGATACCTAGTCGATGTCGTTTACCCACTTCTCCGTTTTTATTGCGTCAATTTGAGGATACGAGCTCGTAAAGTTAATTAACTGCGAACGGAACACCTCCCGAAATTGAACGGATTATATGTGTTGTTTCAACACCGGGATTATTGCCGGCTGATTGTCTCATAAAAGTTTTGTAGGGTTTTAATAACTTTACAATAAAGGCGACCGTGAAGAATAAGTAAATATATTGAGCTCTTTACAAAATATAAAAAATAAAAATTACATAAACGAGGATAATAAGATAAAATCAAAGAAAGAAAAAATGTTGAAAAAAATTTAATTGTAGGTAGTTTTTTTTCTGCGTGCAACGAAACAAACCAACCTGACTGATAATTTCTTTTATTTTTTCCTTCCACTCATTTTAATATTATATAAAAAAAATTTAGAACTAGGCATGTTTGCTGAAGAGTTTCTTGCGCCGCTTCTTCTCTTCAAGCCACTACATGTTGTGAAGCGGTGGTAAATTAGATTAGGCTCCCATAGAGTAAATAATATCCATAAACAAAATTAAAACTAAATAATTAAAATGAACAAGTTGGCGGTAGGCTGAATAAAAACTTTGACAATACACGTTTGACAAATGTCATCTTTGTCTTCCGTGACCACGGCAACTGAAAAGCGGCCGAAACTTCGGATAAACCTAAATAAAATAAATTACCGCGCTTAAAACCGTTAAAACGTAGTTTTATTATGTAGGTAGTTTACCAAAAATAGTTGGCAAAAATAGGTTGAATGTCATATTAATCTAAGCTTAGCTCTAAATTGGTCTTAACTTAGCAAATTTTACTAACAATTACATACAGTAGCTGTAATAAGGAATATGAGAATCTTTTTTAAGTCATGTGTAAAAAGCGGTACAAGATGCTCGCTCTTTAAGATGAGCAAAGATATAATCGCTTTTGGTACCGCTCGCTCAATTAATTTAAATATAGCGGATTATATACCATATGAAATAGTTGTTTATATTGTATATTATATGATATTGTTACGAGCTACAGGACTCGAATCAAAATGGAATTGGAATTACTATAGTATTTATTAAAACTATACCAACACTTATAACATAGGTACAAATATAACTAGACGCTACCAGTACAAACAGCATTCAACACGCGCAAAGTCCGTCACTAAATCGCTCATCGAATCGTCTTGCTCGTATCGTAGTCCTCGTTTGACTGCCCCACCCCTCCGTTCGGGCATTATTTTATAGTAAACTATATAATACAACAATCGACTGCGTGGACTGAGTTTTGCCAAGAAAACGTATTCTGCGCGCCTAATTAATTATTCCTGCGAACATCCATAAACGAAAACAATAACAATAAGCAATTGTATAGTTGCTACATTTAAACACAGAGTAAACAAAATAAGTCCAAAGGCGGGAAATGTAATAAACCAAGTGTGCATTTCTTTGTCGGCATGTAACAATATAGTTGAGATTTACCTGACACAGAAAAAGGAAAAATATGAAGCACGTTGTTCTAAAAAGAGCTTATCTGCAATAACGTAATCGGAATAAAAAAAAGTCATATAAAAATTTAGCTTTAATATGTTTGTGTCTACAAAACTCGAGAAGTAGTTGATGAATTTACTTCCTTTCTTATATTCTTACCAATTAATAGCAGACCGAGCTCTAGCGAAGTGTAACCAGGTTTAGCTAACAAGAAGTATATACTTACTTATATCATAATTATGTAACTCCTTATTATAGTCTTAACTACAAGTCAAGTCATTACTCATAACAGTGAAGCCGCCATCGTTACAAGTTCAAGCAAATGACATTGTCTTCTTAAAAAGTATTTTAATTCGATGAAAGAAGTTCCGTGAAGTTGTCCGTCCCGGCCGACGGCAATACGTTGTCGGCCGATTTGCATTTTTATGAAAACGTTTTACGGCACTACGACAGCTCAAGGCTGATTTACACCATACGACTTGAATACTGAAAGATTCAGACATCACTGTTGATGTAGTCTAATAACAGCTGTGATAAATACGTGTTAACAAATATTTTAACTTGCTTATTAAAACCATATAAATAGTATCGCACTGAAACGTACAGCAAGTTCTAAGGGTAACAAGCCCCTAGAAAATTAACTGACATTATAGATAATAGATGGATAACACTTTATTGCTCACCAAAATAATAAGCACAATACATTAATTATACTATTTTTATCCATGCAGAACGGAGAAAGAACACAATTTCCTGCGGCCGGGCGGCCTGTCGTAAGAAGCATCTGGATGAGTACCTGGTCTAGAATATACTACCATAACAAACCTTGAGTTGTGTTCCGGCATAAGTGGCTAGGTTCCAGTATTCCCTTAAGAGAGCAGCAGTACATTTGTAGCACCTTTGGTGTTGCGAATGACCATAGCCGATGGTAGAATTTTCATTAGGTGGGCCATCTGCTTGTCTTCTGAGCTCATGCAACAAAAAAGGCAGAAAAATAGGCGGTCTTTTTGCTTAGAGAGCGGCCTCTTCCAGGCACCCTAACTTATAGGGTATTGTATGGACATCTAGGTGGTGCATAAAATCAAATGTCCCTAGATTTTTAAAATATTAAATTTTAAGTTGTCGACACACACAAAAATTTCTAAAATTTATATTTTAATGTTGTTAACTTTGGTTACTAAGAGTCATTATTAGATATTAGCAAAAAAACGTAGGATAAAGAATATTTTTGTGTGTGCATTATATTTAGTGTATTCAGATAATAATTAAAAATCAGATATTATAAACAAAATGATATTTTTACGAATTTAGCGGGACTCGAATTAAATGCCGATAGAATTACTACAGAGTTTATTAGAACTATACAAACACCTATGACACAGGTACAAATATAAGCGAACACAACAAATCCAAACGTAATGCAGAATGTCGTAATTCAATAAAACGCGCAAAGCCCGTCACAAAAAAAATCCGAATGTCTCGCCTTGCTCGTGGTTCTCGCTCGACTTCCTTTCTTGATGGAGAAAGGAAGTCGAGCGAGAACCACAAGCAAGGTCGTCCTTTTATGCTCCACAAATGCAAATGTATGTTTCCACAATTTCCTGGAATTAGCTTGTAACACCTGGCTAATGATACTAATGAGCGAGTACAATAGGACAATGTGCTGCTCTCCACAATAACTTAGAAACGTCTGCCAATAAATAAGTGGACAAAAGAAATCATAAAAGTATTGAAATTAGTTCAAATAAAATGTGCTTCGTGGAATTTGTCTTTGTCGGGGGGCTAAGTGGTAACAATATTAAAGGATAATGTATTTTTAGTCAAATTAACATTGTGAAGTTCCTGTGAACATGATCAACTGTTCAAATATTACTATTAAAACTTTTAGTTCGGGTTTCATTTCACCGAAGGCAAAACGTAATGAAACAAAAACATTAGAATATGTTACCATAAAATTGAATCAAAAGCTTTCTTGCATTTATCAGTTTGTTGAACTTAACTCTTTTACTATATTACGAGCTGATCTCTCTATCTCCAGATGAAGTTGAAGTGAATAAAATTGTTGAAACAATTCACTTTTACATTAAGTCAGATTATATAATATACTCTTTTACTTTTGTCTACGACAAGGTGTGATGGCATAATTCCAATATTTAAGTGGCAACACTAGAGGTTGCGCAAAATTGTATAACCTGATAACACAAACGACTCATGAACATTATGATATATATGTGGCAACACTAAAAAAGTCTTCTTGATCACGCATGCGTGTATATAATTTCGCAGCAGAACCTAATCCACAAATATATATACAATCGCATAAGTTAGCAATCAAATAATAAAACCAAACAACTTTATTGGCGATTGTTACGCGCTACGCTGAGTTCAGCAGACAGGCAGACGGCCCATCTGATGGAAGGCGGTTACCATCGCCAATGGACAGGTGCAACATCAACAGTGCTACAAAAGAGTTGTTGCTCTAAAAGTATACTGGAACCTGCATACTTGGCGACATACTCTAGACCAGCGGTGGTAGCCATCCCGACGGGCAAATACTCTACCACCTTGCTGTGAGTTGTTTTGTCGCCTTTTATGATAGGCCGCCCGGCCCCTGGAAATCGTATTATTTTTCTGGTCCTCCACGAATAAAAATAAGGTAAGTTTGAAAGATCCTTCCTCTAAGTCTGAATGTAATTAGGGTCGTGGAATAAGTAAAAGATGACAAAATCTTCAGCTAAGCGACGCTCACCCGACGTTACGTAGTAAGATTGCGCCTTTCTTTTTCTTATAAAGCCACCTGTATTATATATCTGTACTAGGATATATCCGCGATTTTGTTTACGTTTGACTCGAGATTCCCGCAGGATTACCAGAATAAAAAATATCACACATTTCATTACATTGAATTTGGTATCGACCAGTAAATAAATCACACTTTAATTGACTTTTTAATCTGCCCACTTTAAATCGTTCCTTGACAAATCCCCGCAGGATCCCGAGGATAAGAAGTAGCGCAGATATTAAGTTTAACAATTAGCTGCCGAGCAGCAAAAACAGTATCGAAATCGATCCAGTAGTTTTTACGTGAATCCCAAATAAACAGGCTAACAGACAAGAAGTGTAAAAAATAATTGCATCATGTTCTCCATCGTTTATATAATCTATTCCAGTTGTTTTTTTAAAAATACCTTTAATGTATATACATGGCATGTTTAGAATTGTATGATTACATAGCTAAATCGACAGTCAAACATCCATATTGTATCACTAAGGTAAGCAAGTATCGATTGTGTTATGCGTAATATACAACTAACCACTCTGAAGCCGTTTCCAAACACTCAGACCAGTGTAAATAACGGGAAGTGTTAATTGAATATCTATTTAATATCATGCTAGGAATAGAACGCGGAGCTTATGAGTTCTAGTAAATTAGGTCTGCAAAGCTTAGTCCATTCAACTATAGAAGCCGCTTTGATTTCTACCTTCATTTCTAAAAACGGGTTTCTGTAATAACCGCTTAAAATTTTTCATTATTAATAATAATTCGTTTAGACGATCTTTAGGTGTGAATTGACCCAAATCCAGTGTAGTGAGAGTAGGAACGCTCACATAAAATGTTAAACATCTGGACGTCGGACCGGCTTCTAGGACATCCGCTATTCATTCCTCTCCTTTGCTGGGCCGTGTTTTTTCATGTTTTACATTTTCGTCGGCGATCCCATTCGTTTCTCCTCCTGATGAGTTTTGTCGCGTACATTCACATTCCCTTGCTGAATGTGTGAGGATTTTGTGTTGTGTACATTGAGATAAAAAATTTAATGTATGAAAACAATTCTGACGGATTTGTATTGCTTAAAATAAGTGAGAGAAATTATCACTTGTGGCATCCTTTGGTAAATTACTACAATCATTGCACCTAATGGCAGCTACTGCTAGTTCTATGATTATAGTGTTTACGGAGATTTTCAAAGTTAATCCATTTTTTTACCAGTTGGTAGGGTATGTCCCCGACTGGATAGATACCAACCCTGGTCTAGAGCATGCCGCCTTAACATCATTAAGTAGTGTTCCGGTATTAGTAGCCAGGTTCCAGTCTCCCTTATGAGAGCAGCAGAGCATTTGTAGCACCTTTAGTGTTGCAAATGTACATAGGCGATGCGATCAAGTGGGCCGTTTGCCTGTCTGCTGGAATCCTGAAATAAAAAAAAAACAAAACTTAACTGTTAATATAGATAGATAGATTACACTTTATCGTACACCATTACAGAAAAGTTACGAACTAGTATTATTCTAATTGGGTACAAAGGGCGGTCTTGTCACTAAAAAGTGATCTTTTCCAGACAATCCGTGGCAAGAATATTCTGATTAGGAGTGGCGATTGTGTAGTTCATCAACTATGGCGCGTTTTCGACCGGAGGCACCGGTTGACCTGAAGTGATGCTGTGACCGCGCGTTCTCCGCCCTCTATCTCGAAAACGGTTGACCGTATAAAAACAAATTTTAAGCATTATTTGTAGAGAATTTTGTATTCTACAATATTGATAATAAATACAAATAGCAAAAAACCAATAGGAAATGAGATATTTACAAAAAAAGCGCAAAAAAACAATTTTTTTGACCTTTGACCTTGAAATTTAATAGTTGCTTACACCCTACCATATGTAACTTTTGAGACAACCTTTAGGGTGTCAATATACAAGTATTTGCAGACTTACAGCTGGGTATCTCGAATTCCGAGATTCTTACCTAATTTAAGCTTAAATGACTGGACTATCAGCAGTGTTTCGCTTTATATGTACGAGTAGGTGCGGCTCTGCCCGCAAGCACCCTTTAGTTATGAATTAATGCTAGTACCTACTGTTCAGATGTTTCGTGGTTTTCTTTCTTATACGTTATTCGGTTCCGTATCCAGCCCCGTGCCAACACCTCATCATTTAAAACCGTTGTCACCCTGACGGGTAGGTAAGGTGAGATAAAGAAGGTATGTAAAATACCAGATGACATGTTGAAGCTGATGTGGCAATCACACTTGCCAACCACTGTACGGTTTTAGATCATAAGGTGGTGGCACGCGGCTGGAGACGATAATAAATTATGTGCAGGAAAGGAAACCACGAAACAGCTGTATAGTACTGGCGTTTATTCAAGACTGAAGTGAGGCTTGCTAGAACAGCCGCACGTATGTACATGCGAAACGTAATACTGCTGAGCTAAAAAATTCAGACAAACTTTGTCCTTACATCTTAATAACAATTTACAAGCATAAGTTATGAACAGTCACTTGTATAAACTTTCCTTAGAACTTTTCCCAATGTCTGGAAAACTTCGCTGTAGTGCAGTTTTCTAGTGTTTGTAAAATTATGAACAAGTAAAAGTTTATAAACAGTTTTAAAAGAAATTTTTACTTTAATAGTAGTCGAGTAGATATCCCCGGAACTTAAGCAATTAGTGAGTTCAAGTCAGACAGCAATTAACGAGAATGGTATTTGAAAGCAAGTAAAGGTGGGAATAATTCAGCCAATAACAGGGTGCAAAAGGGAAACGGGAAGTCCTCTTGTAAAATTCTTCATTAACTGCTAATGGCTGAAATATATCAATGTTATATATAACTGCACCCATAATTACGTTATAATAATGATTTAATACAAGAATGTATTAGGCTTAATATGCACTAGACGGCTGACCACAATCTAGTTAGTCGTTCAGTTGAGCGCGGATAGCCGTCCGGCTCTCTCTGTGGACGTCTAATTGCAACCGTAACACGCGATTTATCCTCTAGCAGGGCTTGAAAACTTATCAATTAATTATCTTTATAAATACAGATAATTACCGGTACTCTCGAAAAAGATAGATAGATAGATACTGCCATACCGGTATATTTATTCACCGTTACTTGGTAACTTTTGATTTTGAATTTTTCTGATGATGAAATCGTATGTTTAACGTTATTTGTATCAGTAATTTTTATGTTATTTCAAGCGACGTTGTCATTTTTAAGAATTGGCTTTATTACGGTTGCATGTTACCGAAACAATCGTCAAACACAACTATAAATATTACGCGCGCTCTTAACACAGTGCTGTTTGACAATCTTTGCGAGTAAAAGAGTAGTAGTAAAAGCGATGATAATAAAACATAGTTATAACGATAAAATAATCGATAAAAACAGTATATTATGTTATATTTTTTACCGGTGAAATGACTAGAAATAACTAAATTTATTTCTAGTTTTATAACGATATTTTTTCTACCGGTATCTGAAATTAGCGTAAAAAACGATACCACATTTTTATCGGTATTTCAAGCCTTGGTCTCAAAGCTGCACACTGAATCGCATAGTGCGTAAATAATAGTTTGGTAAACCAGTGCGCGATGGGGACACAGCTCTTCAACAGACTTAGTTAATGCTACGGCGTCCGCCGCGTACTGAGTATAAAAATTAATTGTGTGTGTGAGATGACTACGGCTAGCCGTATAGTGCGTAACAGCCTTTAATTGAAATGAACTTTTCAGGTATACCAAATTTGATACAGAATTATAACTTGTTATATACGTGTGCCTATAGAACAAGCAACAACAATATATAAATAAATGAAATTCAGGTGGCCACTAAGCTAATACGAACCAATGCGTAAATGTTTCTAATGATCATTTTTTATATTATTTTAGAGCAATTTTAATCCAAATATTTCTAAACAAAGAAAACACTACTAACTATAAAAACTTAGTACAAATACACTTAACATATAAAACGACCATCCATTTCCGTTTATTCGCATTACAACACGCGCCGTCTCACCAACTCATTATCTCTGTCGATTCCTTGAAAAAAAAAAACTAAACACAAGTGTGAACAAATATGGCCGGTATAAGGTTCCGAATACTCAAAATTTAAAAGTATAATAAAGGTAACATATTTTTTGTTAACCAAACGAGAAAAATTGTCACTATACATATTAAAATTATGCTAAACCGTTTTTAATCGGCATTTCAGCAGCCAAGCGGTATTTAAGCCTAAGTCTTTCAAGTGTGACTCAGTGAATCGGTGCATTTTTTACTTCTGCATGTTACTTTTAATCAATAAGTTATTTGTGAAAACGCATCATTGGGTTTCTGTTGTTAATTGAAACTATTAATTGCCTTTAGGTTTTCCATAAAACAATAATTCCCAGTAATTGTGATTTTTAAATCACATTATAATCTTGCGACTGCTTTTTGAAAACAGGTTAAAAATGTGACAAGATTTTTTTTAATGAATCTTTTAAAAGTACTGTATTTAATTTTAAAACGTCATTATTATTTGAAAAGTGATACGAAAAATATATAATACTTGTGCACCAAAACAGTCGTACCAGCCAGAATGTGAGGACCTTATGATAAGATATATAACCTTCAGGAGGTCTTCAGCATCGTCAAGATGATGAAGATAGTTCTTAAAAGAGCTGGGCTGGTTAGAGCCTCTCTTCTACCTTCGCATACAAAATAGACACACTAGACGTCTAGTTGAGGAATCCGGCGGGAAAAGGAAGAAAGTATAGTGGAACACTTAAAAAGCCAACAATAGATGTTCCTAAAAACATTCTAAAAAATTTCCTAATTCTTTAATTAGGAAATTTCAGACTCACACAAAGAATATATCGAGGGCTTCATAACAAATGGGCGTACAGATAAAAGTGCAGTTTAACACGGACAAAATTGTGAATAAAACAAAACTAGTTGATTGTATAAGGCTGAAATTTGGAATACCCTTATTTTTATGTACACTTGGATACTAGTAAGACTTTGTAAATTGTAATACGCATAGTGAGTAAACAACAAAAAAATGGCACTTTTGTGTATACGCCTGTACGTTATAAAGCTCTTGATATATGAATTCCTAGCAATTAATGTTAGGCCTAGGCCTGCTAAGCAACACGCAGACTCAGTCGCAAGATCTTCACCTTATATGTGGAGGAACATTCCATCTCGCGCTTCCACACATAGGGGTCACCAAGTACATTCTCCGAAAAAAGTGTTTTATATAATGCGTATTAAGTATACATACTTCTGTATAAAACCTAAAAAAAGAACATAGGATATAAGAAATATAAAGAAAAACAATTTTAGCTAGACGTGTTGCTGGAGAGTTTCTTACCGCTTCTTCTTAATAGCAATAACAAATTGCGAAGAGGTGTACATAGACTAGGAAGTAAAATTAAATTTTAACCAACATGTATCTTCAAAAAGTGTTCTCCAGTGAAACTTATTTTGTCTAATAAACTTTATTTTTAAATTTGAATTTGTAAAAAGAAGTAACAAATAAATAAATGTTTTTGCGTATGAAATCACCAGGATACTAGACAGAGTGAACAAATTGAATCAATCAGCTTATTCATTTAATTTGCTGTTATTGAGTTCAGTCTGTGTAACCCTAAAAGGCTTTCAGTCAACACACACGACGTAGAGGCCTCTCAAAAATTCATCGCCCGTCTGCGAGCCTTGAATGGGTTTCGGTACAGACCGCTTTCCGACTTCGCTATACCCGTAATCTACTTAATAAGTAATCCTGTAGGGTTCTCAGCCGTACTTGTGAGACGGTGAGACTAAGACCCTGTTTCGGGGTTCAGGCCTTTCCATGCAGGTACCTATGTAGTTAGTTTTGAAGATGCTTTGTGAAGTTCGTAGTGGAAGTTTCAAATGGAAATATATATTATTAGATATTTATATTAGCTATGTTTTGATACTGATGAATGAATGATGAGTGGCTTTGAAAGAAAATTACGACCTTATTACCAATTCATAGTGAAGCCTGTCAGAATTAATGACTGTGAATAAATGTCAAACTTCAATCTAAGGGAAATTTGGATGGCAACATTTGTTACTAGTAGCGCCATCTACTCAGCTTGTGGCTCTATCTATTATTACATATTTAGGGTGGTGTGCACCGAAATTTAACCGATGGTTAACCAAAAATAATCACTGTTTTTCCATACATTTTTGGCAATTATTTTATGTTAACCATCGGTTAAAAGTCGCTGCAAACCAGCCTTAGACTTGTATTTGCTATATGAATATTTGATAAAATTGTGTAATAATTAATCGGAGTAAATTGAAGACTTATTTATATTTTAAATTAATGAAGGTATAGTACTTTTTTATACAATACTATAAATACTGCAAGCTCGCTGTGTATTGGGTATTCTTTGTTCAGAATTCAAATAACAATTCTCAAAGTTCTACGTGTTTCGTTATGTAAATCCCGCAATAACAATAGATGTTTGTATTTTAAAACAAAAATTCACAGTGAGCTGTGCTCAAATGTCATTTTGTACCTATAAAAATGTATTTTTCATTTATAACAACCCCTTTTTGTAGGATCGCCTTAATCCGCGCTGCAAGGGCCGTCTTTGCCCCTCACCTAAGGGCCCTAGCAGTTGGATTGCGGTACGTTTCGCTTCTAAGATAAGGCCGTTGTGTGTAACCGAGTCGTTAAGCTTTTATGTACGCTTATAAAATATTATTATGAGATTTTAAATACGTTTTCTCGAATTGTTGGTTGTTTTATTAGAATTTGTAGAGGGATTAAGAATATAGTTATATTTTGTTAGATGCGGTGGGTATATAGTATATAGAAATAATTTAAAATAAGTAATATAATTTAATTCAAATCCATCCATATATATAATTATGTGAAATAAAGTTTATGCAGATAATATTTAGTGGAAATTGGAAAGATGATGTTTGATGTTCAGTTTTATTTTTATATGGTAATGTAATAGTTTTAGAATACTGTTTTTAAAGAATGATTGCGTGTTTTTTTTGGATATACAGCGTGCTTCAGACCTTACGACAATAAATCAGACCACGTTTTCGTCATGACGTACTCTACCCAAATACAAAAACGAATCCAGATAGCTGCTTTGGTTTAGCCACAGGACCTCATTTTTCATTTCAGAATTTTACAACAACATGTATCTGTTATTGTGACTAACTCGGTAGGTTAGTGACCAAATGTATCATGTTGCCAGCTCGTCTCTTCATCATTAAACGCGCAAGATGTCATTCTTACCAAGGTCAGTGAACCAATATTTATAAGATGTTCTGTTTTTATTGGCTTTTTATCGTAATTAATTTGTTCGGAAATTGCTTTTTTAAAATTTTGACATTACGGTTGATTTAATAGTACTAAAAACTTTGTATGAAGTAAGACTGCTAAAATTATGATTTATTGTCATTTTAAATGAAACATCTTGTATATGTAATGGTTCGAGTTTGTACAGTAAAAATGTGTTTGTAAAAATGTGAAAAAAATTAAAGTGACTCTGTAGTAGTAGTAAGTAGTACGACATAATAAGGGCAATTTTTTGTCTAACTATCTGTCTGTATTGAGTATCACGTGAATACTACTGAACTAGTAAAAGACAGTTCCTTGGGATAGACGAAACAACTGAGACGTAGGTGGAGATACATTTGTAATACGCGCAACAATTCAGAAGGGTTTATGGTAGGTAATAAAAGAACAGCTGACCACTATACTTATAATCAGAGAACCTTAAATACATTTCTTACATTAAGTCTGACTCTAAACAAACATTTTTACAACACCTCGCCATCCTTCCAACAATTTTACATGAAACTTAGCAAATTGGCACAACTGATACCGGATTGAAGTCATTGATAAACCATTTTAATTAAAAGGGTTATGTATCACAAAAATTTAATACATTGTTTGGAAATTTTAGATAATATTTTATATAAGAAATTATCTATCGCGTCTGCCAACATGAAAATAATATGTAGTGAATACCGTCTATATACAATTCAATGATTTTGTAATCAGCCGGCGCCGGCGAGCGGCGCGGGCGGCATGGCGCGTTGAGCGCGCGGGCAATTCAAGCCATAGCACATTCATACAAGTGGCCGCAGTTAAGGAATTTTTCAATTTTTTTGCCATTTTAAGGAAGAATTTTCTAATAAAGATAAGTCCTCTTCATCCATATTGTATTTGGCAAACACTGGACACGACACCATTAGGACGAGCCGCGCGCGTCACTACGGACAAGTGCGCCGCGCGCATTCTCGCACCCGCGCCGCCACCGCGCCCGCCTGTTCAGTCTGGCCAAGCACTTAAACATTATTATTCAATTAAGGAAATGGCCGATTGTGTCGTTTAGAAATAAGAGGGTATGTAATAAAATTATTTATTAACTTTAAAAAGAAACCTGACAATAACAACTATGTAACTAAATAAATGTAACACATTCTCCTAAATGTATTTGATATAACACAGACACAAAAGTCAAAAATTAAATTACAAAAATGTAACGTATTTTTTATAATCGGCAGACAAATGTACATTTTGTATTCCTGAACTAAAAGTTACGCTTGCGTTATGGGTAATATACATTGGACCATTCTGGGGCCGCTCTGACATTCAGACCATAGTAAATAACGGAAAGTTCATTTATAAAATTTATGTTGCTGGGAATCGAACCTGGACCCTCTGCGTTCTGGTAAGCTAGATCAAACAACGCTCAATATTTTCCACTACAAAGCCTGTTAATATACTCCGCTTGCAAGAGTAAGAAGGTATTACAAAAACAATCAAATCTACTAATAGCGTACAATTCTTTGCAACAGCAGGGATTTGTAATATTCTAGCACAAGAGGCGACAGTACTAAAGTCGTTTTATGAATCAGTATAAATCTTGATATTGCTTGCCGTTTCAATACTTTTTACAATGTAAAATCTATATCGCCTTACTAAGTAATTAACAGGCAAACTTTATAGGCGGCGAACTGAACAACTCAGTTTTACACGAGAAATTAACGATTGGATCGTGATATCGCTGTTTCAAGTCTTATTCCGTTACACTTTATACTCAGTAAAGTTTCAATGTTTCGATTTTTACTTAACGTTATTATTATATTATAATAGAATATTAAATTCAGACGTAATTCGAAGGTCGTAATTCAATAAAACGCGCAAAGTCAGTCACTATTAGATTCCCGTATGTACACACGCCACGCCCGTATCGTAGTGGTAGTCCAACTGACCCTCTCCATCAGGCCGTCGTTTTTGTTGAGAACTTTTTAGTTCGTCACAGGCTGGTTTCTGTTAAATATAGAATTGTCTGTTTACAACTGACTGTGTCCGTGAAACTGTATTGTAACAAACTAAAAATTATATTCTCTCTGTACAAATAACTCGTTTCTATTTCATCCAACATCTATACCATCAAAAGGTTATGGGCCCCGTATCATCAAAAGTTTTATACTTAGAAACATATGTCAATAAATGAGTGAACAAAAGAAGACGATCATAAAAGGATGACAATTAGTTCAAATGCCGACAGGTAATAAAATGTGCTTTTACAGATTTCGACGTGGAATTTATGTTTGTCGGGGCCTAGGTTGTAACAGTATCTTTCCCGCGGGAACAGTGAAATTGTCTGTGAAGATTTTCTAGTATTAAACGTGGCACGAAAAACAACCCTCCTTACCAAAAACTGTTATTAGATGTGCATTCAAATCTACAATAAAATTCCAATCCACACAAGAGGGTTTAGGATAAATAAATATAAAATTCAGTTAAATGGCTCTTAAGTAAAATATTTTACTCGGTGGACGTATTGTAAATAATTAATTGTAAATAAATACCTTCCTTGACTTATGAATGTTATCGTTATTATTACGTTATTATATCGTTATTTTTTGACATTTATCAGTAGCAAAACATGTGTACATCTTTATATATAAAAATGAATGTTTGTCTATATATCCTTTATAGTATCGTAAACTATAAATTTGATCATGTGATGATCTTTAGCAAAGTTGTTGTGCATGAGCCAAAGAAGGTTTCTGTGTTGGTTCACAATTGGATCCGGTAGGTGGCGCTGCTCTTGGCGTATCGATTGAAGCTTTTCCGGGCAGGACGACGTCTGGCGGGATAGTTAGTTATAACATATATGCCAATTTTTAACCATATTTTGAACAAATACATTTGATATTTATTATTCATTCCTGTTGCCAAAAATGATTACATGTACTACACAATTGATGTCAAAGTCAATTCAAAGTAATTTATTTCTTTGAAACATGGACATCTTTGCAGATGTTATGCTAAGTCTTGAGTTACATGTTTCGCCTTGACAGGCATACAAACTTTTTGTAGATTCGATTACAAGCCATTGGTTGTCCTTACGACACAGATTTTAAGATTATATTATTGATAATGATGATCTTAGCTAATATTTAAACAAATATTTAGCATACCAATACGTCTCTTTTAGTTAATATATTATTTATAGAAACAATTTAAATAAAATAATGCATGCATAATGCATTCTCATGACCGCGAAGAGGAAAGTAATCTCAACAAATACACATTTATTTTAGCAAGTTTCTAAAGAACCGAGCAGGGATTTTAATGTACGGTTCCTACATTTATCTTAATAATAATAAATAATAACAGCCCATAGCTGTCCAACTGCTGGGCTCGGGCCTCGTGCTGTAGGGGAACGGACAGTATACTCGCCACGCTTGTCCAAGGAGGCTAGAGGCGAAGACAACGTGTTTACGAACCTTTAGAATAGGATAGAGAAGGAATGGAAATGGAAGGGAAGGTATAGGGGGGTTGGATATGAGGATTTATCTGTGCAGGAACGGTAAAAGAACTAATTCCTGTGGACGGGTGTCCTGCCGTAAGAGGCGACGAAGCAACCCATAGCCAGGTGGTAGGCCATTTGCCCGAATGGTTGCCACCCTTGGTCTAGAGTATGCCACCATAAAACGACGAAGTCGCCGGCACAGCTAGATCTATAAAACAAACAGAAGCTGATTTACATTTTTGCATTCACCCCGAAAACACTCACAAGTACAATAGCAAAAATAAATTCGATATCCAAGGAAAGCCCACATATATCTAAATCAAATGCAATCAGAAATTTTGGGGATTCTCCCTTTGTTTTTTTAGGACGGCCCATTTAGTCGAATATGTCAATGGTAATATTGTATGAACTTCTCGTATTTACTTAAGACATGGTAAAATATGAATACTTTCTCTGTGATGTGGGAAAATTATTGACTTTAGGTTTAGGACCTTTGTGCAGTAAATTCAAGCTCGATCGGTTCTTACTATCAACTATGACGGCGTCTTTGGTTGAGTCATTTAGGCTCTTGCTCGCTTTAATAGAACGCGAAGGTACCGACGGAGTCCTATTTTTGGTATGGAAAATTTCATAAACAAACTAGCCTCTATTTGGTATGGTCTGTGTTTTTAGGATCCTGCTCAGAGTTATCCATATTTTAACAAGTATGATATAATATTTTCTTAAGTTTTCGTGACTTATAACTATACTAAACCTACGTTTTGACAGTTTTAAGCGCACTAATTTATTTGAGTTTTATAATTTAGGCCTTGTTTTGGCCTTTCGGCCCAAAAATCTAATTACATTTGGTTTACATCTCTGTCTTCCACGATAACGGCTACTGAAAAGTGACCGAAACGTCGGAATAATAAAATTAAAATAAATTACTGCGCTTAAACCGTTAAAACGTAGTAGTAAGTGTAATATGTTTCAGTCAAGGACATATGTAATGTGTGCATCTGCCGTGCAATTATCATGTACATAATACATGAGAAGAAGGCTAGCAACGCCACCTTGTTACAATACTCGTAGATCAAGATACTACGTTGGTATAAAATAAAGCATTACTTTGTTTTAATACTTGTCATAATACTTGTAACATGAATTTCTGAAAGCAGCCGCTTTAGGCCCCCCGATCAGCAGTTGTAAGTTTTATTTGTAGTGGTTTGTTTTTGATTACACTTCACCTGATTCTCGGTACATCAAGTTGTAATATGACTTGTAAATACCTATATTATACGTACCAGTTAAGATAAGCTGAGACATTCGGATAATTGGAAATTAATTTAAGATACTCATGGTCTTGTAAAACTTCACGCAAATGTTTTACAGAAGCATGGAGAAACATATTTCCAATATTTCAATATTTATATTATATAGAGACTTCCGAGATAAATTACAATAACATTTCTTTATTAAGGATTGTTAAGGGGTTTGGGCATTTAAAGAGACAAGAAATGACAGAAGTTGGGATAATAGAGTTAGTGTGGATAGATTGCGGCCTAGTAATCATGACTAAATCGCAAATTTACAAGAACCTTTAACAGACAAGTAAAAGGCTGTGCTGTCTTTATACCCCCTTGGGAAACACGCGTGATATAATATATATATAAAATTCTCGTGTCACAGTTTTCGTTGCCATACTCCTCCGAAACGGCTTGACCGATTTTGATGAAATTTTTTGTGCTTACCCGGTATCTATGAGAATCGGCCAACATCTATTTTTCATACCCCTAAATGTTAGGGGTAGTCCACCCCTAAATTTTTTTATTTATTTTTTAGACAAAATTTTTAATTTCTATTTTTTTATGATACAACATACAAAAATACATACAACCCTAAATTTTCAACCCTCTACGATCAACCCCTATTTTTTACCGGGCAGGACGACGTCTGCCGGGACAGCTAGTAATATATGAACATTATGTAGGTCTTTATTCTTAGAAAAATAACTTAATCTATCTAAACTGTTTCCGTATGCATATTCCTTGATATTTTTGTTTTATTTTCCATAGAAAACAATCCCAGATAAAATACGAGCGAAGGTAATGCCGAGGTGCGGGGACGTACTGTTATACAAGACAGCTGCTTTATTTATGCCCTCAATATTTTACAAACCATAAAACTTCTTCGCCTTGAAAATAAGGAACGTTTTATGTTAATAGGTTTTTTGAAATTCACTGCCGTGCCAGCTTTTAATATTTAATTGATAAAAGTTCTTCAGCCGAGGAAAATTATCAGGATAATATTTTAAGATTTCAATCCAGTGTTTTGTCTTTTATAAATAATGTCCATGCATACTTAATAAGTACTCATTTTTATAGTCTAGAAATTAATAACCCAGACACAGAAAGGCAAAAACAACACACATGGCACTACACTACAGTAATAGGATAATATATATATATATGTGTGTGTGTGTGTGTGTGTGTAGACATAAGGCACACACTACACATGCACTTCGTCACAACACCAGCATGTCACAGATACACTTTACATTAGTATAAGTTTAGTGTTAAAATTAGAATAAATTAATTTAATAACTTATTTGTAAGTTACACATCACAAAAATCACAAAATTAATGTCACACACAATAACAAAAAGAACCAATAATCTCTAAAAACTTTCTTAGAAATTAAGCTGTAAAAAAAGGTATGGAACTCGTCCGTAGAGTTGTTAAAAAAACCATAATAATTATATGGTGGATATCGCCATCTTTTTATAATCCATCTGATTTCTCTTCACAATTGTGTAGTGGTATATATGTGGAGGTGAAATAGTACAATTGCAGTTTATTTCATAAACAAATCGTTAATGTTCAGAAAAGAATATCTTCTGAAAACACATCTAAACTACGGATGTCGTCTTAAGCTTACTTCGTAACCACCAATCTCTTGATCCCACACTTCCATATTATCGTCTTTTGAATTCATCTTCTATTTTATATTTTCTTTCATTCATCATCTATTCTTCTCACTCACACACGTTACATGTTAATATTGTTTTTGAATTATGCATAAAAAATACATTTACTCAATAAAGAAAACATTACACACACTGACATGTATTTGACACACACACATATATACCCATTTGGTTATTGTTCAAGTCAAATAAACAGTGTAGCTTTGGCGAAATCTGTGAATATAGAAGTATTGACATTAATTATTATGGTCGAATTTCGACCACGGGCGACCACTAGTACATGTAATACGTCCTCCTCGTCCCGTATTTTATTAATCTAGACCTAATAGTTTATTGAGAAAAATGTCTATGGCATGACAAATAGTCGGTTATGAGTGGTCATTAATATTTGTACTACACCATAAAAATAGTATGACAGTAGCTGTTTTCTTGGCCCCAAGTCAACGTAAAGGGGTAAATCGAATTTGTGTCCGACGAAATTGGCATCCCAGTGAATCCTGATGTAGTTATTTGATTCCGAACTCCATACGAAAATATTTGTTTCGAAATTCTTTAGCCATAATAGACAACATATTGAGAAACCTATGTTATTGTTAGGAGTGCGGGATTCGAATTAAAATGCCGTTGGAATTATTATAGAATTTATTACTATACAAACACGTATAACACAGGTGCAAATATAACCGGACGCACGACACTAAAATTTACACACGTCTTGCCTCGCTCGTGCTATCGCTTTGACTCGCGTTTTGGTCATATAGTAATCGTCGCTTGACTGTCTCACCCCTCCTTTCGGGCATTGTTTTATCCTAAACTATACAATATAACACTCAACCACGTGGACTGCCTTTTCCAAGAAAACGTAATCCTGCTTAATTTTCCTACAAACGGCCGTAAACAAGTACGATACACAATAAGCAGTAGGCTGTTTTTCTAAGTAAACAAAAGAAGTCCAAATTCGGGAAGGTAATAACTGTGCTTTATGGCGGGCAGGTGTGCGTTTAGTTTTGTCGGCATGTAACATTATATAAAAATATTTTCGACAATCAATTCAATGAGAACACAATTTTATATAATGTGGATTAAATTGGTCCCCTGGTACAGTATGAAATAGTTAAGTGGCCTAAATTTTAGTGACAGAATAAAATTTTACATATTAAGTTCGTTAGAAAAGATACAATACTTATTATTTTCTTAAGTTTTCGTGATTTATGTGTATATAAAAAAGTATGTTTTAACGGTTTTAAGCGCGGTAATAAATTTGATTTTTTGTTATTCCGGCGTTTCGGCCACTTTTCAGTGGCCGTGATCACGGAAGACAAACATGTCAAGTGTCAACCAGTATTTTTAAAGCGTTAATTGAGCTTACCGCCAAATTATTTGCTCTATGGTTATTAATACTATCATTCAGTCTTTTACACACCATCAAAGCTTAACATTACCTACTAATAGTGTAAATTCTTTACAAATGTTTAACAGAGAACAATTTTCTTGTTCAATACTTGATATGATTTCACATTCTCGAAGCTATATCGAACAAATTTAATACTAGAACGTTCAAGCACAGATAAGCTACGTATAGGACTTGTTCATTTCCTTTCAAAGAGGATTCCAATTTAAGTAGAACACAGGTAGATAACGCCGGTAGAAGACTGCGTCTTCAAATTAGAATGTTGCTAGCTTTCTTAGTGTTTTAGTTTAATTTTGAAAATTACAATGTTATTTTAATCAAAGCTTGTACAGCGTCGAAATGAAAGTAGGGACGGTATCTCCTGTTTTAATATAAATTTAATCTAGGGAGACATTTTTGAAATTCATTTTAATTAAAATTGATACAAGTGTTACTAGAATAGTCTGAAAGATAATTCAGAACAGATAAACAGATAACAAAAGCACCTTTTATAATTACAGTACGAAACGACTAAAAAAAGTATATAAAGAAAAAGAGGTATGTCAAGGCTGTAACAAGCGTTTATCCGTGCAGGAACGGAGAAAGAATACAATTTCCTGCGGCCCGGCGGCCTGTCGTAAGAGGCGACAAAACAACCCACAGCCAGGTGGTAGGGCATTTGCCCGACTGGATGGCTACCACCCCTGGTCTAGAGTATGTCGCCATAACAACCTTGTGTTGTGTTCCGGCATTAGTGACCAGGTTCCAGGCTCCTAAAGAGAGCAGCAGCGCATTCGTAGCACCTTTGGTGTTGCAAATGTCCATAGGCGATGGTAACCGCTGTCCATCAAGTGGGCCGTCTGCCTGTCTGCTGATCTCCTGCAATAAAAAAAAAAAGCGATAATCCATCGTATCTGCCTGGCTTATGCAACACAGGCTTGATAATATGTATGTATGCTCCACAGATTTAGCTCAAAATTAATTTCTTTTTAATAATAATAATTATATAATAATTGAAAGTATTATTTAAGTTAGAGAAATGTGATAACGAAAGCTAGTGGAGTATATATAGGTTTCATTGGAAAAATCATGATGATATTCCTTTATGATTACTTTATTTAGGTCTACAGATGGTGAAATATTCACTTTTAAAACATTAGTATGTGTCTCTCGGTTCGTTTGAATTGGAAAATACTGGAACAAATAAAGATAGTGGTATTTTAAATCACGGTTAATGGAAATAGGTTTGAATAAGATTACTATAATAATAATAATCGGCAGACAAACGCACATGTTAAATTAAGCAAGTTACGCTTGTGTTATGGGTAATACAGCGGACTACTCTGGGGCCGATCCCAGACACCCAGACCGTAGTAAATAACGGAGAAAATAAGTTTCCCTAATTTACTATACCAGGAATCGAATCCGGAGTCTCTGCGTTGCAGTGAGGTAGGCCGGCAAGTTTCAGGGCAATCTTTGGGATATGTTTATTGTTCTGCATTATTTCCATATTTAAGGGAAATTCCTATAGCGCTATGCTCTAATTTTTTTATACGTACCGCTTAACTATTTACCGTCGTCTGTTTTTCCTGAAACATACAATTGGGTGTCTTCAAAAATCGCGTGACCAGATATCTTGTAAGTACTGCTTGACATCAGCTGCAAAGTTGGTCAAAAATGCACCTGTACAATATATTGTTACGAGTTACGCAGGACTCCAATTAAAATGCCGTTGGAATTACTATATAATTTATTACAACTGTACAAACACGTATAAAATAGGTACAAATATAACTAGACACTATTAGTTCAAACTGCACGATTCAATAACACGCGCAAAGTCCGTCACTATATCGCTCATAAAATCTACGACTTGCTCGTATCGTAATCCTCGCTTGACAGCCCCTCTCCACCTTGGGCCATTGCTTTATAATGCACCGATCCATACCTGGCAAGCTTCGATGCAATACAATAACAACAAGGACTAGTTCGACACTAATGACGGCCATAAAACAAGTACAATAACAATACAATGTTTTTCCTAATTACAACTTCTAAACATAAAGTAAACAAAAGAATTCCTGAATGCGGGTAGGTAATAAACTGCGCTTTACGAAAGGCAGGTGTGCGTTTAACTTGGTGGTAAGTAGCAATATATAAAAAATGCCATTCTTGTCGGTTCCTTACGAAATAATGATCTGTAAATATTGTTAAAATATTTAATGAAAAAGTCGTATCTTCTTGAGTCTGCTCATCCGCAATATAGTTTTTAACATCTTTAGAAAAACGACAGAAAAATAATTTTGTTGCTAATCTTTACACAAACATTCCTAATGCTAGAATGATGCTAGACGCCCTTGGTCGAATCTCTTTCACTTGCAGACCAAACATCCCACGGACGCACAAAAAGAACCAATATTAAGCTATTATTAAAATTAGACGAATAATAAGACTTTTCACCAAACTCACGGCTTAAGCCAGTGCAAATTAATAAAGTTGAAAGACCGCCGTTCTTTTTTCTTGCCCTATAAAATAGAACTCTCAACTCAAAAGGGTCAAAGTTTAATTCACAAATTATTCCACGGGCCAATGTAAAATTCACCTTTTGAAGGAATATAATGGAAATTTCAAGCAACCACTTGAAAAGTCTTTTGATCTTGAAAATTTTACTGTAATGTTTGGTGGCAGAATGGAGCACCTTGACTAGGAACGCTCAAGTTTAGAATGAGTTAGCACAAGTTTAATGGTGTGTTTACAACAGTAAAGAATCTGTTTTATTACCTTTTCTTATATACACTAATAAAATTGAAATATGTTTATGATCACAAAGTAAAGAACAAACTATACAAAATGATAACTTCTTATGGGTGGGTAAACCGCTTAGTTACGTAACGCGTTACGGCGCCAGTCTGTTTGACTTCCCTTTCTCTCACTTATACGGCGGAGGTCGGCAGACTCTTCCTCTCTCACTCTAACCCACAGCGCTAGCCGTATTTCGGTAATTAAATTAAATAATTATACTGTTAATGGACATACACAAAATTCTAATGTACAACATATTAAAGAATTGTAACTAAGAATAAAATATATTTTATAAACAATAAAAGATTTTATTAATAAATAATTATCCTTTTATTAACGTATTTATAAATAACCTAAGCTTTTCTCGAGTTAAACAATTTCAATTTTAAATAGTTAAACTTAGATTAGTTTAAGTTATCACTTCTGTCTGGCGTCCCGAGACATACACTTTGTTTTATAGCTGGAGTATAGGTGACAGGCTGACGGCCCGCCTCATGGTAAGATGGTTGAAGAAATTTTATGATATCTTTTAAAAACTTCAGCTAGGAGATCATTCCAAATCCCCACGGTACGCAAGAGAAACGTTGCATACATGAAGTGGCTCGAGGAAATGCAGATGAACGCCTGGTCGATGGTGAGCGATGCGGTGGCAGAACGTAGACGAAGGTGCTATTCTGAGCAATTCCTCAGAACATTCCCGTTATACAGACGGTAGAATACGCAGAGAGACACATTCTCTTCGAAGGCAAAGCGTATCGAAGCTGTCTGTGAGTATGGGATTATCGATAACGGGATCGGCATGCCGTAGAATACAGTCCAGGTGATTAAGATTGTAGGCGGGTGTTTTTCTATTATCTTTAATATTGCAAATACACGACGCCTAAACAGGGATGTCGAGTTTTATGTTTTTTTGTCTGTTGTCTACCCGAAAGTTTGTTTTAAACGAATTACAATTTAAACGATCGGCAAATGTTCGATAACTACTTTCTATTATGTATCTTGGACTACTCCTACACACCTATTAAAATATTTTTTTTTACATTTTTCATATTTCGGGAAACATCGATTCTCGATAACTGTATCTCTCTTACGGGACAATGAGTAATGTTGACATAGTCTACGAAATGATAACATAGAGAACAGTATCATTGCAATATTTCTGAGTGATGTATATTTAGGTCTTTGTTAATAGGCTAAATCTATTAAGCTTGTTGGAACATATTTGCGTTGAATAGAATACAATTTTTTTTATGAGATAGGTCGATAGCTCAATATACTCCAGTGGTTTTTGATATACTCGTAGTCTTGTATTAAAATTGTTGAAAATTTTAGTTAATTTGAAAAACAATGCTTTATATAAAGTTATCACTTTGCTATTTAAAAAAAAACTTATGTGAAAAAACTAGCTTATTGTACTAGATACCATATGTTAATTATTTCCAAGAGGTAAAAAATTTGACTCGCAATACATTGCAAGAATCATTCAAATAATTACCGTCGAAAAGTGCGTAATGTTTGAATTCAGTCAAGTGAAATATCAAGAAACACATAAAAACGAAGGAGCCGATTAAGAAACTAAATTACACAATATAACAAAGTTCATATTTTAGACAGCAAAATATAAAATAAATTATATTAATAGAAAATTATTTCTTAAAAACAACGATCATCACAAAAGGCGAAACTTAATAACATTAAGGCCGTGTGCACATTATCGGAAAAGTGTTAAGAAATATTACCAAGCAATTCCATTATGCCTCCTTTATATTGTCGTCAAAAAATAATGTGTGAATAATGCCCGTCCTTCCATTCAATAAGGTCCCGCCTTTTTTGTGAACGCGTGCCACCTAAAATAGACATCTACCCTCCCAACGTCTTTAGGCGCGATATACTGCGCGGCTAGGATGTAAGCATTACTACTGTGCGACTTTTTGTCGCCGTCTGAGTCCGTACTTATGACTACCATTCTAATTTGCATATTATATCATCTTTGCTTAATAGATAAATAGACAGATAGATAAACAACTCTTTATTTTTTTACACCAATACAAAAATAAACTTACAGACTTACTGTCTTATTTACATTGAACTCAATATGATAAGATCGTAAAACTAAATCAGAGAGAGAGATAGCAATGTAAGTCATACAAGAAGTTGTAGATGTTAATGTATTTTTAAAGATGTAAGGTAGGTTTAGAATAATATATTTAAAAAGATCGAAATCAATTGATAGAATCTGATAGACAGGATATTGCGCTCGATAAAAAATGTATACTAGGTATATAGATTTTATTTTTAAGGCATTGCAGATAATGTTGTGAAATGCAAGTATAAACCAGCACGATGATATAGATATAGATCATATAATATATGTTTAGATAAAAGCCTTACAATAATTATTGTAGAGGCATAAAGTAACAAATAAAACACAAAATGTACTTTTTAGACTTGTTTTGAAAGAAAAAGAATTACGTATCTACAAAGTACTCCACCTACCACCTCCACTCCACTCCAAACATAAATAAGTTTAGGAGGTCTTAATTTTCTATTATAAATTCAATATTTCGAATTTGTATAGATTTTGGAGATATTCTGCAAAACTGTTTGTCTTGTTACCTACTAATGTAGTGCGTGTTACATAAAACTTTTTTATCTTCAAGAAAAGTAAAGAGTGTGTGCGCGACCTTAGCCAGATTAAATTATGAACTATATTTCCCCGGGTCCACTTCCGTATGTCCTTGACTCTTTTACGTTAAGTAATACCTTTTACCTGACGAGATTTGTCGGACCCTTCCGCGGTAGATATGAAAGAAGTGGCGATCTCCAATCTAACATAAGTAAGAGCAATATTGAAATAAAATTGAATGCGATATAATTAGGTTAAGTTGAACAGTTCCTAGTCTTTTCTTAACATAGTGTAAAAATCTTTTATCAAGGGAAAGTTGAACAGTTGCAAATTTTTTCTTTACCTATTATAGAAGTATTTTATTAGCTAAAGTTAAACAGTTCCTAACCTATTCTTACATAGTATGAACATATTTTATTACGTAAAGTTGAACAGTTTCTAGACTTTTAGTTCTATTAAGTGTTTTCAACCGAATTTATAACATTGTCCGGCTAGAATCAAGGAAGTATTCATAGTGCCCGGTCTAAGTGATGAATTCAAGTTATCTCAAAAACATGATTTTTGAAATGAACCACGGGCCGTCGGGCATTATTAATTTAAGCCGGAAAAGTAACCAATTTATAAAATTGACCGACGCTCTTGGTCATTATTTATAATAAGCGATCCATATTTATAATGCACGAATATTCTAATTGCCCGAAACATATTTATTAAATAAATTTACTCAAAAGTTTAAAAAAATACTTCACTTCATTTATCGCTTGAGTTCCGTCTATACGTGTATTTGTCTGAGTTTCTGGCATGAAATAACTATCAATAAAACCTTTACCCTAAAACACAAAAACAAAGAAAAAGGATTCAAATCAGGAATAAGGCCATTGTTTTAGCAGGCGTTGAACCCGAAATCATAAAACGATTTTGTGGCCCCACGATTCATCCGTGTTTTCCCTGAATCCAATTTGTACAACACTTGCTTGGGACCTTTTTAATCAGAAGAACCCAAATCCTCTTTTCTGGGCTTAGTTTGCATTAACGACTCACTCCGATGCTGTCTACCCCACTAAAAATATTTTTCTTATACGACTAGCCACGAAGATCTTTACACCGTACTGTAACGTTGAATATTTTTCGTGCTCTCATAATTTACGCCCTGGTACTAAAGTTAAGTTAAACACTCCTGCGCATAACTCAACTTTTTCAACAATTCTTTTACTGTTAAGGCTTATACAGCTTTTGAACGCGCTTCCTGTTACCATGAGACAAGCAAAATTGTTAGTGATATTTAAATTCATTTAAATCATTAATATATTTTTATGGTGTGCATATTGAGTATATATCTATGTAATATATAAATTTTTTGCTCATATATATATATATATATATATATATATATATATATATATATATATATATATATATATATATATATATATATATATATATATATAATGTGTAGTTCACCATGGTCGTTTTGTGCAATCATTCAGGACCCAAATCTGTCATTACATTCGTGTTCGAATGGTCGTATACTGGCGTCATTATGACATCATAATGATTCCTTTTTCATACAAAAGCAGCCCGCAAAAACTACTCATCAGTAAGTCCAAGAAATAAGTGCGGGAGATAAATATAACACTTATACTAACATTATAGAAAGAGAGAGAAGATAATCGTAGTTTGTTGTTGGTGCGGGTGGCAAACTGATATAACAGGTTCACTGTTACATTAAAATGAAATATACTTAGTCTACGTAGTAAGAAATTCAATTTACTTTCAAAAACGGCCAAGTGTTTTTTAGACGATACACAATACATAAAGAATTCTCTAGACGGTGGTCACAATGTCTAGTGTTTGACGAAGATTATAATTTATTATTATTCATTAGACATGCAACCGCATGTTACTCGATAGATACTTCGGTGTAAAAATATCCAAAATAGCGCACTTTAACTTGGTTCGCCTGTTTTCCTCGTTGCAAGGCGGCTATATCCAGTTTTTGGCGCCTTTCCTTTTTGCTCAAAAGACCATCGTAATATACAATAATAAGTACAGACGCAGTTATGAGACGAGGGTGCGGATAGGATTTGCGTTCACACCAAAGAATTTACACAGAATTTATATGCATACCACCCTAATCTCATTGTTCGGAGCTGGTGTTTAAGAATATTATCTGTAAGTACGATGCGGAAATGAAGCCATTGGGCGGGCGTATATTAAATCCGTGAATGTTTATAATGAATCCAGTCCTCATTTTACATATATTATTTAATTATAATATTATGTTACGACCATACCATACCATACCATACCATAAAAGCACACTTTATTACCTTTCCGCATTTGGACTTCTTTTGTTAACTTTGTGTTTAAAACTTGTAATTAGAAAAACAGGATGTTGTGTATTGTAATATTTGTGATAGTCATTAGCCAGGTGTGATTCTCGAAATTATTGTTACGCGGTCGAGTATTGTGTCAAGACATATTGTATTGGTACAGTATAAAGTAATGCTCGAATAGAGAGATCGGCAGTCGAGCAAGAATCACAATCAAGGCAAGACTTGTGTACATTCTATAAACTATTTAGTAGGGGACTTTGCGCGTGTCATTGAATCGTTACTTACTTTACGTTTGGACTGGTTGTGTTCAGATATATTTGTACCTGTGTTATACTTGTTTGTATAGTTCTAATAAACTCTATAGTAATTCCAACGGCGTTTTAATTCGAGTCCTGCAACTCGTAACAATTATATAAACTTATTCACCGTCTCCTTTCTGCCATCGAACAACCAGACGCACTGACATTCGGTGTTGGTATATTATGGTGTATATCGACGGCCTTTGTGGTTGCGAGAGCTAAGCCTTTGCCGGCCGACCTCACTGCAACGCAGAGACTCCGGGTTCAATTCCTGGTATGGTGAATTTCGGCAACGAATTTTCTCCATTATCTACTATAGTCTGGATGTCTGGAATCGGCTCCAGAGTAGTCCGTTGTATATTATCCAAAAGACAAGCGTATCCTGCTTAATTTGGGGGTATATAATATGTGTGTTTGTTTGTCGATTATTATTACATTATTATTAATAAGGTGGATATACCACCTATATGAATGGAACGCTTCGCGTCCAGCTTTGTTGTGCGCATCGCAAAAGAGTGGAACTCACTGTCGGAGTTGTCTTTCCCGACACCTAAAATCTGTGTGTCATCAAGTTCCATGTGGATAGGTATCTTCTAGGTAAACGTGCTAGAGATCATGGCCAGACGCGAACATATACTACAATAAAATAAAAACTTATTACTAACTATTTTACTATAGAATATAACTATGTCAACTCTGCAACTTTTTCTATGTAATGGAAGCTATGCGAGAACTCAGGACAAATAGTGTTCAAACTTAAACTACCCGTACCAGTTTTCATTTTCACATTTTGCTACTTTGAAACAATATTCATAAATGTTTATCGGTGAATAGAAGGCTTAATTACAATAACGAAATTAAGTTTACCGTTTAACACCCTTTACCGTTTACGATTAATAATAGTTGCACATGGTTTATCGGATCGTTGAAACGAATTTACAAAAGCATTATTCAAAATTGTATTGTTATTACGATTATGAATAACGATGTTTTTAACGAGCCTGTAAAGCCCGTATAGCTTTTAAAAATGAGGAGGATTAGGGATAGGATATACTTATATATTATATAATACTATTAGCGATAATATAAGCGATTTCGGTTACAGCAACAGCTAACCCACTCGCGTATCACACTCGCATTTTATTTACGACGTGAGTTCGAATCATGGGCGGGAAGCTTGCATGACTTAGACAGTTTTAGACCCAATGACCAAATAGTCACTTAATCATAGTGAAAGAAAAAACATCGTGGTGAAACCGGCTTACCAAGATAACCAGTGCGTGAAACCCGCCAATTCATTTTGGATTTTCGTGCCAGGTATACCGTCCATTCCCATTTCGTTAATTATAAAAATTAGGGAGGACCGGGCTCATAAGTGGTATATTTATGAGATGTTATTATAATATGTAGGGGTGAAGGTAAGGAAAGGAATGCTCCGGGAGTTCGGGCATGTGGAACGAATGTATGATGAAAGAATGACTAAACAGATATACAATGCAAAAGTGGATGGATGCAGAAGTCGCGGAATACCACGACACACCTTCAGACGTACGTCAGGAGCCTTAAGAACAAACGATGGTGCATAACAAGAGCTATGAATGTCAAAGAAGCAAGTGAGGTGTGTAAGAATAAATCTGAATGGCGCTCTGTTGTTCGTGCCTACCCCGCAAGGGAACTGACGTGAAGTTATGTATGTATGTATTATTATACATATACATGATATGTATATATGTTAGGAAACAGTATTGCTAATGAACGTAAAACAAATTCTAAATATATCATGTATGTATAGAACAAAAAGTTGGTAAAGGATAGTATAAGAAAGAATTGCCGATACCGTCTCGAGCGGGTTTGTCGGTAGTTCTCAAAAGGGAATTCTCAACAGGGAAAATTAGATTTGCGAAACTGAGACGTGCTCGACACGCCGTTGGGCAAAAATTCGGGTAAGCCATGTATACTTACTTAATCCATACAGATTTAGTTACAGATTGTAAGTCTTATGGTAATTGACGAAAATTTACTACTTTACTAGCTAACGCACTCTTTTCTAGTTCAAATGACGTCCATTCGAAAGCTTGCAGCTTTATCAAAACAATGATGTTTCTTAAAACTGCGAAATTAACAAACTGACAGAAGGCCTATATTTGCTACAGTAGGGGCGAAGCGAAAGCGGTGCGAGCTTTTGGTATGGGATGGAGGTTAGGATAGGATAGACCTTGCCTTTTGTACGGCCGTGAAGCGTGACTGATACTTGAGCGACACAAGCAGGAGCTGCGTGTCGCGGAAGTAAATACGCTTCGGTGGATGTGTGGAGTCACGCGGAAAGACCGCGTCGGGAACTCTCGCATTCGCGGCAGTCTTCGTATAGCATACAAACTACAGGAGAGTCGCTTCATTTAGTCTAGCCATGTTTTACGGAAACCGGTTAGTTACGTGTAGAAAAAATGTCTAGCCATGACACCTCCGCCACGTCCCGGTCGAAGGGGTAGGCTCAAGAAATGTTGGCTTGACGTTTTGAAGCATGACATGCATACCAATGGTCTCGATACAAGGTATGCCGAATATCGCAAGAAGTGGAGAAGAAAAACTAAGAAAGCTAATGGGATAGAAGGAAAAACTATCATCACCAGTTCCTTCCGCCCTAACTACTGTAATGGCCAGAAACGATGGATGACATGGAGATATCTCCATGTCATCCAATGTTAAATAGGAAAAAAATGTTAATATTAACATTTTTTTCCTATTTAACAACTCTACGGACTCGAGTTCCGTACCCTTTTTTACAATTTAATTTCTAGATTTAATTTTTAGATTTTAACACGCTTATTAGTTATTTTGGTTCTTGTGTGGGACATTAATTTAGAAATGTTTGTGTTGAGGTGTATGTATCTTTGGATGTTAATTGTTAAAATATAGTTTGAGGATATTTTATATGTGTATCTTGTATGCTGACTTAGAAAAAAAGAAGTAAATGAAACATCGTGATGAAACCTGCATTTAATATTGGCCTAGGCAATAGACGAAACATGAAAGTAACTTTAAACTCTCTACTATATATCTTATATTCAAAGGAATCCAGTAATAGGTCTCTTTAGTCTTTAAACGAACATTTTAAAACAGGCTCTGAGACCATTATTTTTCATAGACGCGAAGAAAGCATTAAGAAACCAACACAATCCATTCAAACCAAAATCCTCGACCAACGCAAAAGACTCCACAGACTTAGCGCAAAAAAATACAAACTCAGGAGGTCTGATTGTCGAAAAAAACCACGAATTCCATCAAAGGGGTTGCATTCGTAAAGTGCTGAGAATACGCGGTTGCATTGCTCTGAATTTCCACCAGCTCTGAATGGGTATTCACTAAATGTAAGCTCTTTCTTTACCTTTTATAACTCGGAAAGACGCGAAGCTCATTCCTTCTGAGACTTTTATTTTAATGAAAGAGATTCGCCACTAAGAAACCGTGTGCTCTGTAATTGCAATGGGCCCACGTTAACAATCCACAACATGACATGACATGACGCATCCTTATGCGTCATGGTGGATGTTATGTAAGATAATGTTATTAATTGTATTTCACTTTAAATTTAAAGTGTAAGTGTAAGTACCTTAACACACCACTACCCCAGGAGAACGTGTCCGAAGATTACTAAAACCACTTCCTTTTTTTACCATGTCTAATTGTAACGGTATTGCGACCAAAATAATTGAATGAATCTGGATTTTATTAAGATGAGGCATAGCAAGATGTCTTTGGTGAAAAAGACGAAGATTGCCAGACGTATTTATATTTGCAGTGTTGGACGTGTCTTATCCTATGACCCTGGCAAAAGACGATGGAAAGTACATCGGGCGTTTAGTTTTGAACTAGTCCCTAACTGCCTTAGTATGTTCCCAGGCAGTACACATAGATACATACATAACTTCACGCCTTGCACGCAACGTCCCTGGCACGAACAACAGAGCGCCATTCGGGCTTATTCTTACACACCTCACTTGCTTCTTTGACATTCATAGCTCTTGTCATGCACGCACGTCTGTTCTTAAGGCTCCTGACACCACCTTCTGCTAGTACACGATCAATTTGATCATGGAAGGTGTGTTGTGGCCTTCTGCGACTTCTGCATCCATCCACTTTTAGCATCCATCCCAGGCAGTAGACAGTTATTTGTAAGATCACTGTGAAAAAAAGTCGTGTTAACGTATCTTGGTGAATCCTCTCCACGTAAACCAGCGTTCTAAGATCGCCCGGAGTTTTTTCTTTTTCGCAATCATTAATTTTTTTTCGTGAAGCCGCTGGCCGTCTGTAAATGTTTCTCGCTGGTTACGCTACTTTCTATAATGATACGATTTAAAACTGCTTCCCTGTCAGTTCAGTTCGCTTTCGTAATATTAAATTTTCAATTTCTTCGGTTTATTTATGAGCTTAAGTTCTGAAGCAATATTTTGAATTTTGCATGTAAAGCATCTGATTCCAATACATGATGTATCTTTGACGTACACAAACAGTTAACATAATAGCATTTTTCAATCTAAATTTTATTATAAAAACTTTGGCTTAATAGCAGTGCCTATCTGCACCTTGCATACGTTCAGGAATTGAAGAAATATCTAATTTTTTCGACATTTTATTAATTTCCAAAAATAATTAAGACTTACCTAATAATCAAAGCGAGAAAAAAAGTGGATATATTTTTGAAGTTTCGTGACATAAAGACATAATAATCTCGGTATATCGGTTCACTCGCCTATGGATTTAATTCATATAGATGAAATTTGAAAAGGCATTTTCTAACTGCTTCTTTACCAAACGATAAATTCACTATCTTTTGTAATGTGGAAAATTTAGTTTTGTTAGTTAAAGAACAAATAGAGTGAAGGGTTGTTAGCACTATCGAACCATTCACTGTTGGTGAAGCGATACGCGCTTGTCTAATTTCTATCATATAACATTCTAACTCAATTATGTTTCAATGAATCTACTAAGCTAGATAAAAAAATCAGTTTTCTTAATATTCATTTCCATTACAGCAGTGAAAACTAAGGAAACTCGGAAGTATTGTATCTCTTTATTTCATAAAATATTAAATTTCTTATTCCAAGTTTCGCATTTGTTATAAGAAGCATTTCCGTGACAAAGCTGACTTAAGTATAATTATAAGTACTTTGGCAAAAAGCCTTTTTACAACCTTGTTTACTATGAAAATACAATGTCAAAACAACAAATAAATACAAGGTGACAAAAAATAAGAACAACGATGTTACCAAACGCTTGTTGACGTCTCAGATGACCGAAAGCTTGGTCATTAAGTCGTCTTGAAGGTTACCCCGTTGGATGGGGTGACGCACAACTGGCGAGATCCCATGGCTATATCACCATGCGGAAGCTAGACCTGACCGCTCTTGAGTACAAATAAGACAACGAGTTGACTCTCGATGTCTTTACTTGCTTAATTATTCTTAATTTTACTTTTACTATACAGAAACCTTATCGCTTACGTGACGTGCACACCAAGGTTCTGAACAATATATAAAGTTTCTTCACATTTTATATAAAAATTCAAAAGGTTTTTTATAAAGTTTATTTACATTTGACTAAAGTATGTAGGTGCCATCTTGTAGGTAGGGACGTGATCCCATTGCTATAAAAATTTTAGGGCTTCTGATAAAAAAACTGCGACAAGTGGTTTTGGTAGTCCTCTCATGATGTTAACCTTGCACTGCCTAAGGAATTCTGCAGAGACTGAAACAGGTGAAAATCTGAAGCATGGTTAGGACCATACGGCGGATGCATTAACACCTCCCAGCCAAACTCTCGTAATTTTGCTGAGTGGCTAAACATGTGTGAGGTCCAGTGTTATCATAGTGAAAAATCATACCCCTTCTGTTGATTGATTCCGGCCAATTTATCTCAACTTTTTGCTTTAATCTCATCAGCTGTTCGCAGTACAGTTCAGAAACGATGGTCCTGCCTGGCGGTAACAGCTCATAATGAATAATGCCATTCCAATCCCACCATATACACTGCATCACCTTGTTGCGAGTTAACCCGTCCATGACGACCTCCAGCCGCCGTAGGCTACGGCCGTGCGAGCGACCGGCGGGGAAACCGGACCCGCCCGCACTTAAAGGTCGGAGAGGAGGGACCCGCGCCGACCCGCGCCGACCCGCGCCGACCCGCGCGCCCTCTCTCACCTCACGGTGAGGTAGAGAAGTCGGAGAGACCCAAATCTCCGGCTACCAAATGGAGAGGCCAGCCCGCAAGGGGCCGGCCACCGTCCGTCCAGGCTGGTGGTGAATGCGCGAGCGAGCCCACAGCCTGGACAAAGGACTCTCATGATCGCTCAGGGGTTTTAGTGGGTATCCCTAACCGCGGCGTGGCAATAGTTCCCCACATCTTAACGTGGGGTGCTAGTGCCACCCCGACCCGGCGAATCCCACACACGGGCCGCGACCTTTCCCTCTCGCGCGGCCTACGGTCCTCAAACGGATTTCCCCTGGAAAAAAAAAAAAAAATAAGGGTCGCCACAGTCTGTGAAGCATGACCGGCCTTTGACCACGATCTTTTTCGCACATTCTTGTCGTACGTGATCCACTTTTCATCACCAGTTATCAGCTTCTTCAAAAATGGTTCGGTTTCATTACGTCGTAATAAAGAATCACAAACACGGTTCATTAGGTTTCTTTCAGTGAGCTCATGAGGCACCCAAATATCGAGCGATTTTGTGTATCCAGCTTTTTTCAAATGCGCCAAAACCGTTTTGTGGTCAATTTCCAGTTCTCCAGCTACATCGTAACTAATATGGCGATCTTGCTCCACTTTTTCAAAAATGGCATCAATGTTGTCCGTAACAGGGTGACCAGAGCGACGTGCATCTTTGATATCAACATTTCCGGACTAAAAACGCTTAAACCAAATTTGCGCAACTCTCACAGATACTGCATTAGGTCCATAAACAGTACAATATTTTTTTGCGGCTTGTGTTGCATTTTTACCTTTTTTTGTAGTAAAATTTTAAAATGTATCGAATTTCTTCATTAGATTCATTCATTTTAACAATAAGAAAAACAAATGAAAATCACACATTTTCCTAATTTGAATTTGGAATTGTGTTCTTTAAAATTCAAACCTTTTAATGATACCAAAACCAGCCAGTTACAAATGGTATAGCCAAAAAGATCTTATAACAAGTTCATATATACTATATGCGAAAAGACTTTTTCTCCAACCTATTATGTACACGTTCATGAGATTGGACATTTGGTGATTTATAGACAAATGCCCATTCGTATCGACAGCTCTAACACCGATATAGTATATTATCTGTATTTACGTAGCATCGCGTTCATGCATTGATCTTAGTCTTTAATTGCGCTATATTATACATCAATAAATTGGTGGATGCAACGTGATACATGAGCAAAAAGTAAATGTTGCTATCCAATATGGTAACGCTGCCAGCCTATTGGGAACATTCCTGTTAAAATGAAGCCGTGTAACTTGACACTGGCACCTCAGACGTCAAGTCATTTTTAAATATTTTTATCTTCATATGCTTTTGTCCTCTCATACCTGTCTTCTAATCGTGTAGTGTTTGTTAAATGTGTTTATATCGTTTATAATGCTCATTTTTAATCATTCATCACTAGACCACTGCCGATTCTGAAATTCTAAGATCCCAACAAGTGACAGTGGTTTGGAATCAAACTTTTATGAATAATTTTATTGTTATATAGCTATTAGCTATATGCTTAAAATAGTTTTAGAGCAAATTATAAAAGCTCAAGAAACTTCTGAAACTAAACAATTCACTTGATCGTACAAGTTCAAATTTGTTAATTGCGTCATTAAACATAGGTACGTAAACATTTTTTGTATATTTCATTGTATTTTATCTATCTCATCTTCCCTCTGCCATTTATTTTATCGTTTTACAACGCGTTGACTTTACCCTTTACTACTTTGGCCTATATACCACGGTAACCATTTTCCATGAGCTGGGTTGTCTGCCTATTTACCAGCTCTACAAAAAAAAACGTTTTTTTTTTATTTGCATCAGTTCAACAGACAGACAGACGGCCCATCAGTTAGGAACACCTGTTAGAAAGCGGTTACCGTCGCCTATGGACTGGAACAGCAAAGGTGCAATCAAGGTGCTGCCGCTCTCTAAGGGCGACTGGAACCACTAATATAGGAACACAATTCAAGGTTGCCAGTCATACTCCGGGCCATGGGTAGGGCCTATTAGCTTGCTGTTGGTTACTTTGTCGCCTCTTACGACAGACCCCCCAGCCGCAGGAAATCGTATTATTCCCCTGTTCCTGCTCGGAGAACAATTAAGCGAGCTCTTAGGTCAAAATGTTCCGACTGATTTAGCATATAAACCCAAGTTTATAGTGCAGCTATAAGTAGAAGTCTAAACATAGCTTTGTTACTGTAAATAAGATTTTTATGTGTTCTTATAGCTCCTTGCCACCGACCCCTATTTCAGATACTCCCGAACCAGCTAAAGTACAATAAAGCATTGATTGGTCCATTTACAGATCCGTACTCTATTAAACTTTTACAATAAAAGCGCGAAATGCTTTTGAAAACTTGTTTTTGTGATGTTCAATTTTCTAAAATGTTACAGTTCACTTTAACGTTTATTCTGAAGTTTTGTGTTATTTATTTTGAAAAAAGTTTTTATGATACTTTCCATAGGGTAAAAGAGAAATCAGTAAGTTTTTGGAGTTTTTGTTAGGAATCTGTAGCGTAATGTTTTGCTGTGTGTTTTGATCCAAATAGTGTATATAGTATACAGAACAATAGTTTTAGGGTATTTCTAGCCTTCTATATAAATATTATAACTAGGGCTGTGTTGAAAATCTCCACCTTTTAGTGAATAGGGTAGTTGACAAAAGAAATCAATTGGTTTGGCCTAGCTTAGGTGTTAGTATACAAACAACAAACAGTCTTAAATTTAAGACAAAATGTAGTTTTGGTCTCAATAAATATATTATTTTTTAAGAAACAAAAACATTGAAACACTTTTATCTATCTATATAAAAATCAATGCCACTTTTCGTTACAATTTTATAACTTGAGAACGACTTTACCGATTTTGATGAAATTTTGTGTGTGTGTGATATTGGGTCCCGAGATGGTTTAGATCCACATTTGAAACCGGTAGGTGGCGTTGAGATCGGGTTCTACAATTCTACTTATAACCTGGAGCGATTTTGGTGATTTTGTTTTTGTGTGTTTGAGTGGGTTCTCGGATGGTATAAATTCGCAAAAAGAACAAGTGAAAGTGAACTAGCGCATTTATTGTTGTTTAAACAGTTAAAATTATAGACATTTATTATGAATATTTTAAAAGTAATATAATTGGATGTTATTTTAAACCCTATTTTTTTTTTAACTTTATTTTTTGAGATACATTATTTTATTTATTAAATACTAAAAATAGATTAACCTATAAATATAAAACTAAATATGAACTACAAACTATACTATGAACTATATAAAAACTAAAACTAAATAAAAAAAGGGGGGGAAGTGCCTAAACATTAATTAATGGTCCCAAACCACTGTCATGAACCTGGAACGTTCCCAAAAGGCTGGCGGCGTTACCATGTTGTATGGCAATGCCTAGTCTTTGCGCAAAATAGACGCCAGCCTTCTGGTCGCGTGTGACGTCTAACAGACGTTTGGCGACGTCTCGTTAGACGTAGAACCCTATTATTATTTTTGTGTAAAACAATACTCATAAAATTATTAGATTAACGTAAATATTTATAAACAAAATTCAAGAAAGTAAAAGAAAAATTCAAGAGCATAGTAACCATTCATAAATATAATATCTATGTTCACAAAGAAACTTCCAACTAAGTAAGGCGTGCTATAATAATTTATATCGCCACCCCCAGCCAGTCTCGTGATGAGTACGACAAATGGAAACCGAGCTGTTGGGTTGAGATAAAGAAATTATACAGAGGCGTGTGTGCAGACGTGTTTTATTACTGCTCGTTAGACTGCGCGGCTTGTTCCCGCAAGACACGAGATTCTGAAGACGAATCTAAGGCTTTGTACACTACAAATTATACACAAAATATTAATACAAAGTAACATTGGTCTCGGCTTAAGCCTGTGGAATACCTGGCGTAATTTAAATGGTCTCACCATACGTGTGTGTTTGAGTAACTGCGATTCGTACACTTTGGAATAATATGTACCTATTGTGTTGTTACGAGTTCCGGGACTCGAATTAAAATGCCGTAAACGCAATAAGTCCAAACGTAATTCAGAAGAATAATTCGACACACCTTCCATGATCAAATTGATCATGTGTTAGCAGAAGGTGATGTTAGGAGCCTTAAGAACAGACGAGCGTGCATGACAAGAGCTATGAATGTCAAAGAAGCAAGTGAGGTGTGTAAGAATGGGCCTGTGTGGCGCTCTGTTGTTCGTGCCTACCCCGCAAGGGACCTGGCGTGAAGTTATGTATGTATGTATGTATGTAATTCAGAAGAGAGTTAAGAGTTAAGTTTAACAATTAATTAAAAACACATTTCAGTTGGTCTGAAAGAGAGTGTTGGGGTGAAGGTAAGGAAAGGAATGCTCCGGTGGTTCGGGCATGTGGAAAGAATGTATGATGAAAGAATGACTAAACAGATATACAATGCAAAAGTGGATGGATGCAGAAGTCGCGGAAGGCCACGACACACCTTCCATGATCAAATTGATCATGTATTACCAGAAGGTGATGTTAGGAGCCTTAAGAACAGACAAGCGTGCATTACAAGAGCTATGAATGTCAAAGAAGCAAGTGAGGTGTGTAAGAATGGGCCTGTGTGGCGCTCTGTTGTTCGTGCCTACCCCGCAAGGGACCTGGCGTGAAGTTATGTATGTATGTATGTATGTAAATCAGAAGATCGTAATTCAAATACATGCGCAAAGTCCGTCACGCCTTGCTTCGCTTATAGCTATCGTTAGACTGTGTAATCCTTCCATTGGGGCATTGCTTTATACTGCACAGATGCCATATGTCTACCCGACCGCGGGGACCAATTTTCTTAGAATTGAACACGAAGAACACTTGGCTAATGACTACCATAAAAGATTACAATACACAATGGGCTGTTTTTGTAATTACATATTTTAAACACAAAGTAAACAAAATGCCGAAAAGGTAATAAAATGGCCACAGGTAAGCAGATGTGAATTTGTCTTTTGTCAGCGTTCAGGTCGTAACAGTATATATGATATTTATCTTATGGTAAGAAAAATATACGAAAAATCCACTTGGTGGTATTAAGTAACCTCAGGCATATGCATGTCAGTTCGCGAACTATTGTTGCCAACCTAAATTTATGACAGGTAATATATATTTATGAGATATTATGAAGCTACCTACAGATGTAGTAATTGCTCGCAGGATGGTGTCATAATTTAATAGACTCTTTTAGGTATGGCGAGAAATGGTTATTTTAAGGCAGATGTTTATTGATTTGTTGTAGTGGATCCTTGTTGGATTAGTTACTGAATACGATACTGTTATATTTACTGAACATGTGTGAAAATTTCATTCATTAAATTTAATTCACAATATATCAAATAATTTATAGGACTAGTGGGCCCAGTGATCGAAATTCGATCATAATTAGTTTAAATTTTAGGTTTAAACATTATTAAGGTTCTGTCGTCAAAGATTTTGCCAAGGCTACATTGTTAATTTGACTCTCACAATAAACAAAAGGGTATATATATATGCGTGTGTGTTTCGAATACACGGTACACTATCGTGTATTTGACACACACACGCATAATGAAGTTTTTATTGATTTAATGTATTATTATGCATAATTAAAAAAAATTGTATTGTGAATTCCTTCTCTACATAAGCTACTAGCTACGCCGGCGGTTTCACCCGCGTGGTTATGGAAAATCGTAATATTTTAGATAATTCACACTATCTATATCTTAAAAAGTTTTTGCGTGAAAAAGTTACCACACATACACAATTTCGCGTTTATAATATTAGTAGGAAAAGTTGGAACAAGTATTAAAAAGTAATTGGAAATTTCAAATTTCGAATATTCCACACGTATACATGGAGAATGAATGAACAGAAAAGTATGATTGATCTGATTTTAATAGATAGTCGCCTCCGAAACACAATAATGGATACAAGAGCCTACAGAGGCCCCACTCTTGGAACGGACCACTACCTGGTGATAAGCCGGTTTGTGGGTCTTTTCAAGAAGTGGAGGCACTGGCGAGAGCGTACCAATTTCGGGGAGCTTGAAAGAATAAGATGTGAAAAATTGGAAGATGTTAGTGTAAGGAGTATGTATGCGCGCCTAGTCGAAGAAAGGCTTGCAAAAGCGGACTTCTCCGACTTAGATGTGGATAATGACTGGGATAATATGAAAGAAAGTATAGTGGAAAGCGCAAAAGAAGCATGTGGATGCGCAAAGAGGCATATAACAACGAAAGGAGACGAATGGTGGGACGCGGATGTTAAATCTAGCGTAGAGAGAAAGAGAAAAGCCTGGCTGGATTATATTGCATCTTTGCATCAGAATGACAGCATGAAAGAGATGAAGAAAGAAATGTATCGCCTCTGCAAGAATGAAACCAAAGCTTTAGTGAAAGAGAAGCGTGAAAGAATAAAATTGAAAGAAGAAGAGAAGCTGACGGAGAACTTCGAGGCAAATACCAAACTCTTTTGGAGAGAGGTTAAGAAGTCTCGGGGATTTTCGTCAGCTTCCAGAATGGAAAGAATTAAATCTAAAGCAGGGGACATTCTTGCTAACCCACAAGAGGTTTTAGCGCGATGGAGTGAATATTTTAGAGAAATGTATGATACTATCCCGGATGCTGGCACCACGACTGAGTCTGTGACTGACTTCGAGGAGTCAGCATCCGAGATCACTTTGGAAGAGATCGAATGGTCGATAAGAAGTCTGAAAAATGGAAAGGCAGCAGGAATCGATAGTGTGTCTGCTGAGATGATCAAATATGGTGGCACCTGCGTCCGGGACGCTTTCCTGTCCTTATGCAACTTGTGCTGGAGGACGGGAAAGGTTCCCAACGACTGGAGGCGCGCTGTCATCGTGCCCTTGCATAAAGGCAAGGGGTCACGTATGGAGTGTGCCAGCTACAGGGCCATCAGTTTGATCAGCACAGCATCTAAAGTGTATGCGAAAATTGTTGAAAGGAGAATGAGAGTGGTATCCGATGGATTACTGTGGGATGCACAAGGAGGCTTCAGAAATGGAAGGGGATGTATGGATCAAGTTTTCTCGCTCCGCAATATCGTGGAGAAGCAGCTGGCTACGGACCGGAAGGTTTTCTGCGGTTTTGTGGATCTAGAGAAAGCATTTGACAGGGTTGTGCGGAAGGACCTCTGGGACATATTGCCCGGATATGGGATTGATGGCCATTTGCTGCGTGCTGTACGGTCCACTTACGAGGACTGTATGGCATGCGTGCGGGTGGACGGCAGCCTGTCGCCCTGGTTTGACGTCAATATTGGCGTCCGGCAGGGCTGCGTGCTGTCGGCTTTGCTGTTTGTCCTATATCTGGACAATTGTCTCCAGAGATTAAGATTGATGGATGTTGGGGTGCGGATGGGTGATCTAGTTGTTAGCAGCTTGCTTTATGCGGATGATGCCGTGCTTTTAGCCGAATCGCCATCAGAACTGCAAACACTAGTCACAATGATGAAAGATGACTGTCAGGCGAGAGGCTTACGTTTGAATGCGAAGAAAACAAAGGTGATGGTGTTTGAAAGAGAAACAACCAGAACGAATGCAAGGATAATGGTCGATGATGTTATGCTGGAACAAGTGAATGAGTTTGTATATCTCGGATGTGCTTTTAGCAGGGATGGAAGGTACACCGCTGATATAGAAAGAAGAGTGAATTTGGGGAATAGTGTGAATGGAGCGTTAGGTAAACTTCTAGGCGCTAAGAACCTCAGCCAGAAGGCCCAGCTTGCCATACACAACGCGGTGCTGGTACCTACGCTCACGTATGGAAGCGAGAGTTGGGTATGGAATAGAGAGCACGAAAGTAGAGTAAACGCGGTCGAGATGCGAGCACTGCGCAAAATCTGCGGAGTGACGCTCGCGGACCGCGTTCGTAATACCGAAGTAAGAAAGAGAGTTGGTCTGAAAGAGAGTGTCGGGGTGAAGGTAAGGAAAGGAATGCTCCGGTGGTTCGGGCATGTGGAAAGAATGTATGATGAAAGAATGACCAAACAGATATACAATGCAAAAGTGGATGGATGCAGAAGTCGCGGAAGGCCACGACACACCTTCCATGATCAAATTGATCGTGTACTAGCAGAAGGTGATGTCAGGAGCCTTAAAAACAGACGAGCGTGCATGACAAGAACTATGAATGTCAAAGAAGCAAGCGAGGTGTGTAAGAATAAGCCTAAATGGCGCTCTGTTGTTCGTACCTACCCCGCAAGGGACCTGGCGTGAAGTTATGTATGTATGTATGTATGTAATTGACAACTTGTCAAGTATTTTTTGGTATTAAAACAGTGCGTGAGCGAGGCAGGAACAGTTGTTCTACCACTCGCCAGGCGCTACGGTCTTCAGAACACTGAGTAAGTGTTACATTTGCTTTTTTATTTAAATGTTTATGAAATAGTTAATGTTTAAATATGTAGAATTGAGATCGATCGAGGTATTTCTACCATAATCGTTATTAAAAATAAATTCAGATTTATACCTATTTTATTCTGTTGCAAATGTTTGCTACCTCTTAGACAACGTAGAACTAACTTCCCGCACTAACTTACCCAAGAAAAAAACAAGTTAAATCCACTTACATTGTATTGGCTTGAAGGCAGCGCAGCTTAGTTAACCTAATTAGAATTTTCTCTGAACCCCGCACTTTGTTCAGAATGTTCTTAACGAAACTATTACAGTTGTTACTTATGCAGTCTTAGTACTTGATAGTATATGCGATAAAAACTGTTTATTGGATGTGGAGCTCTAATAAATTGAATAAAGCATCGTTGTTTCAAATATGACCAAAAGAATATTAAGTGTTTTGAACAGAGTAATATCATTGAAAATTCCATTCTTAACGTAAAAATAAACATAATATTTGCTTAAGTTTTCGCGACTAGTATACATAATAAAACAACGTAACGGTTTTAAGCGTTGTTATTTATTTGATTTTTCTTATTCCGACGTTTCGGCCATTGACAATAATAAAAATTAAATAAACTACCGCTCTTAAAACCGTTAAGACGAAGTTTTATTAAATAAATTCTTAGTAGAAAATACAATCTATAGTGAATAATCTAATATATAAAATTCTCGTGTCACAGTTTTCGTTGCCATACTCCTCCGAAACGACTGGACCGATTCTCATGAAATTTTGTGTGCACATTGGGTAGGTCTGAGAATCGGCCAACATCTATTTTTCATCCCCCTAAATGTTAGGGGTAGTCCACCCCTAATTTTTTTTTTACCGGGCAGGACGTCGTCTGCCGGGACAGCTAGTTATTGTTATAAAATTTAACGCCAAAATAGTAACTTACCTTTTTTTAAGAACGTAATTTTAATTTTTCTTGAACAAAAAAGTGTTTTCATTAATTCAGTATGTTTATAAAACATACTCCTGGTATGTTTGCAAGTCCCAGTGACTAACTCTTATGTACCTATTTAGAGAGCAAGCATTCAAACAAATGTTACATTGAATTAAGTTTTTATCTAGGTACTATTCGCCCTCATGACGGGAATCATATCCATGATTACGGGCCCGTGGCGCCTCATTGTGATGCGGAGGTATGCTGGAAGGTCTAGTGGGTAGTTTGGCAACTCCTTTTGTTATCCCAAGCTTGTGTTTAGCGCCGGCCGTAGGGAGTCCTCATACCCCTCGGTGACTTTCCCTGAGGCTCGAGAATATGTGCAAAAGCCCAGCGTTAACACGAAAAGGTGTTATTCGCCCTCAGAAAAAATAATCAATATTAACCCGGAAACTAGTCTATTGTTCTGGATGAAAAGTATCCTATATCCATGCTCGACATTGAGAGTATATCATCATATTATCCTTACAAAATTTCATCAAAAATGGTCTCTTAGCTTTCAGCTGTATAATATAAATACAGATTGTATCGATTATACGACGTTAATCAAATAATAGTCATAAATAAGCTTTTTTTAAAAAAGCTTTTTAGATTCTGGATATCATGTAACGACAGAGTGCTAGCCAAGAGTCAGTAAAACCAGCCCAAACTCGACGGGTCTGTCTTTTTTACTACAGGAGTTCCTATGGCCATCTTCCGACTCCATCATCAGATCAGCTCCATGGTACCATACATATACGTGCAAAATTTTTGCTCAATCGGAAACCGGATAGTTGGTCAAATTTAACTTGTAAGTTCCACCCGAACTTACATACATAGGTACATCCATTGCAAGTTAAATAAAGGCTTGTAATAGGAACAATATTGCTATGAAGACTTATGTTTTGTTACGATATCTTACGGGGTTCAAACAACAAAATCTACGGCCTGTGCGAAGGCGAACAAAGTCACTGTAATTAAATAATATCAAATACTATCTCACGAGTTAATACTAAGAAAGAAGGCAATATTTCAAAGAAGGCTGACTCGGTAACGCTTATTACCTACATACAAGAACCCAGCCGTGCAGTTGGTCATTATGAATTCGCCAGACGTCATCCATATAACAGAGGAATTTTTAATCTTCAAAGTTTTCCACTAAGATATGTGTCCCCCTATACTATCTTACATTCTTATTACTTTTTTATTTTCACCAATAATTTTACTTGAAATAAATCAATACTAATATTACAAATGATAAAATAACTCTGTCTGTAAATTTTTGATAAAAAAAACTAAACGAATCTTACCGATCAGGAAACAAATGTTACTATATGGAAGAACATATTCTTCCCCATAAAATTTGGCTAAATGCTAAAAAAAACTTTTGCTTTAAAAACAATTTGAGGTGAAATAAAGGATGACAATTTATAAGGGGTATTTTCAGACACATTTGCAGACGGCTTACCTCATGGAAAGTGGTTATTGTCACTTTGCAACACCATAGGCGAGGCTGACACGTTGCTAGCTAGCCTTTAGGTTGGGGGATGAGATGGAGGGATCTGCCAGACGGAATGTTATAGAGGGGTTGTGATTGAAATAAGGCGATAGGATAGTGATGATGAGATGAGGGAGGGGGGAGTGGTTCATCGGATCTCTCACTCATCATACATACGAGTAGCTCAAGGCTAACCGTTTCGCGCCGATTTTCTATGAGAGCAGTTATCACACTTGCCCCAGGAGCTGTAGTCAAGACAATGATTCAAGCATGGCTTTTCTACGTTAATTAGACTAGGCCACAAAAAACTGGTTTGTACTTTTGCCGACCATGTATTCTTATGTCATTCGATGCCCTGAATCTGAATCCGGGGTTGATCCATACCCCCTCAAAACTTTGAGATCCATGTATTTTTATATACTTCAATGCGCTGAATCCTAATCTGGGGTCAGCTCGTTCTATACACCCTCAAAACGTTGAGACTCATGTATTATTATATACTTCAATGCGCTGAATCCTAATCTGGGGTCAGTTTGATCTATACACCCTCGAAATATAGACTTATGTTTTTATCGTGTGATATTATATATTACGCCATACATTAATTAATACATTTGTAATGAACTTTTGATCAAATAGTAAACTTGTCCAACAGCTTGCATTTCTCGGCACCGTCACGTCGCCATTTTCACCCGTCATTTCGGACCCTCTTCAATTCACACCTCGCAAATTGAATTTGATCCGTAACAGCGTCACTCGGTCGTTTGTCTCTACATTGACGGGTCCTATTTGTTTTTTTTTTATTTTTTCCAGCATTCAACACAGCCCGCTCATTGGCGAGTAAATAGATTTCGCGAGGAATACTCGCATTTCCAAATTGTTCGAGCGTCAGTGACAATCCGATATCGGAATTTCGATTAAGAAATAAAATACAACGGTTAGTTTTTATTTTGTAATGGACAGTGCGTAAAATAAAAGATTTCTGTAATCTCCCTGCTACACCTGGTATGATGTTAGTAACTGTCACGCAGATCTAGCTAAGAGTTAAATGTGTTATTTGAGATGCGATATTGCTAATGACATTAAACATTAACAAGTAACGTATGTATACATACTAATATAGTGTTACGGAGTACGTCGACTACGATATGGGAATATTTGTATTTGTGAGGTATAAAACTATGGCTTAATTGAGGGAGGGGGCAGTCGAGCGAGAACCACGATCAACACGAAACGTGTGCATATTCGGGAATTTATTAGTAACGGAATTACGACCTTCTGAATTACGTTTGGATTTTTTGTGTTCGGTTATATTTGTACCTGTGTTATACGTGTTTGTATAGTTCTAATAAACTCTATAATAATTATGACGGCATTTTAATTCGATTCCCGCCACTCGTAATAATAGGTATTTATTAATGGGGTTATTTTTCAAGGCATAAACAGGACACTTTTGGCCACAGTTACTAACACTGCGCAATACACACCTAAGCCACCGAGCCGCCCACCTAAGTAAGTAAATCAAATTTTTGTGGCCGGACTAGTTGGGGGTTTCATTCATTGCAAATCGGATAATTTTGTCGGTGGCGTATCGGTTCGCGACTAAGAACAAAAAATACGGCACGTCACTACTGCTGGAGTGTCGCCGGACTGAGCGCTTGCGTACGCAAGCCGCCGACATGCCCTCAACATGTCGGAGAACAAAACGCTCGGACACACGTTGCCGACATAATTTTTTTAACTTAACTTAATTGTTTAATTAGAAAAGCTTAGGTTATTACTTAAATTGTATGTATATTAATCTTATACTAATATATAAAACTGAAGAGTTTGTTTGTTTGTTTGATGGAACGCGTTAATCTCAGGAACTACTGGTCTGATTTGAAACATTCTTTCATTTTTAGATAACCCATTTATAAAGGAAGGTTATAGGTATATATCATAACGCTAAGTGCAATAGGAGCGGAATACTAATGAAGAATGATTCAAAATAGGGGGTTTTGAAAACAAATTCCATGCGGACGACGTCGCGGGTACAGCTAGTATGATAATGTAAGGAAAGGTTATTTATTAATGAAATCTTCTCTATCTATAAAATATATTTTATTTTTAGTTACAATTCTTGAATATGTATATTATTAGTATCATTATTTAACCTAATCACCGAAATATGGCTAGCGCTGTGGGTTAGAGTGAGAGAGGAGGAGCCTGCCTACCGCTGCCGTATGCGTGAGAGAAAGGGAAGCAATTTTTTATCCGTGCAGGAACGGAGAAAGAATACAAATTCCTGCGGCCGGGCGGCCTGTCGTAAGAGGCGACAAAACAACCCACAGCCAGGTGGTAGGGCATTTGCCCGACTGGATGGCTACCACCCCTGGTCTAAAGTATGTCGCCATAACAACCCTTAGTTGTGTTCCGGCATTAGTGACCAGGCTCCAGTCTCCTTGAAGAGAGCAGCAGCGCATTAGTAGTACCTTTGGTGTTACAAATGTCCATAGGCGAGGGTAACCGCTATCCATCAAGTGGGCCGTCTGCCTGTATGCTGAACTCCTGCAATAAAAAATATAAAAAAAGACAGACTAGCGCTGTACCGCGTTACGTAACGAAGTGGTTTACCTTCCCATAAGAAGTTATCACTTCAAAAAGATTAATTAGCTAATAGCTAATTAAATGAGAGACGTGTTTTTAAAAAAAGATCAAAAACTCTTTCACAAAAGACACTGGATAACAACCCGTATCAGCCGCGACACTTTATAACCTTCCTTTCATCAGACTTTGATTTTCCATTTTTTGCCCGTTTTTCGACACTTACAGCCCCTTCACCTCGCGGATTCAATGGTGCCCTCAGATAGGATCTAAATTACTTTGTAGCAATATACTTTTGAGATTAAAAGGGTGTCTGGAGCCCGTAGGACGCACTCCTGGGAACGGTTTACTGAGTAAAAGACGGTTATAAAACGTGGCATCGCGGAGGTTGCTTTAAAAATTGTTTCAATATAGAATTTATGATTTTATTAGAGACGCAAAATCCCTGTGCGACTTTTCCAAGACGTTGGATATTATGTATGTAAGATACTTGCGCTATTTTAGTTTATAGACGATCTCTAGAGGACGGAGTACTTTTAACTTGGTTATTTATTCATAAGATATGACGCTCCTCCTTGTTTCAAGAAGTTATGAAAGGACTTTATATTGTTATAAGTATAGGTTTTCCTATATATCCGTGCAAATATTCATATGCAACTCAAAAAGTGTATGACTATTATACATCCAACAATAGAGTACTGACACAGTTCAAAGTAAATTTGGAAACAATGATCTTATACCTATAAAAGCGGATGTTAAAACACTATATTAATTAATATTTAAATAATAATTAAAACGCTATTTGCCCTGCCAAAGAAATGACGTCAGGAGTTACGACGCTCCTGGAAAGTTTTGATGACTTCAGTGGTTTGTAATATAATAAAAATTAACTTGTTAATTTCAAAATCAATAACAAATTTTCATAATTTGTATAGTTGTACACTATAAAATATATATATTAACATACCTTTTCCCTGGGGGTAGGCAGAGCAAATGAATCTCCACTTGGTATTATGATTTCAGCACACATATTTGTTTCGTCTACTTTCATGAAACTTTCCATACATGCACGTCTGTTTGAAGAGCTTTTTACCCGACTTTTGTTCAAAATGTCTGCAATTCATTTTGTGCTATTCTTTAGATACCATTTTAATTAAAATTAGTAGTTTCAACATATTCTACTAATTCATTCTGCAACAATTTTATATTAAAAACTCCAAAGGTACGTTAAAAAATATTTTTCCTAACTCATTATGAATATTCTAAGTAGCAAAGAAATTAATATAAAGAGTAAAATAAGTTTAAAGAAACTTCAGTGGACTGGGCTCGTATGGAGCGCAGTGTAATTGCAACGAGTAGTCCCAGTTACAGGTTCAAGAGGCCATGAGAAGTTGGAGCCGAACAACTTGGACCGGCGGAAATCGGTGACTAGCTTACACGCGTTCCACACGAGCGATTTACCAGCAAATCAGATCTTGTATTAAACTGTAAGAATATTATTATAAAGGTGAAATTTTGATGAAAATTTTGACGTGCTTAGTAATTTGCAAAATATAGTAATTTTTATTATGTTTTACTTTGCACCGACTTCAAGATGTTTTAGATAATATATATTAATAATAATAGCTTTAGAAATAAGTTATTTTATACATTTTAGTTTTTTAGTTTTTGAAGTCGGTTTTTTTAAACGAAGTTTTTATTTGTTACTTTTTAGTGTCTAGCTATGTATGGGTGGACTTACGAATGGTGCCGCGCTTCTTAAAAAATATAGGTCCCAAGAAACTAGAACAAAAATGTTCGTAAAATGACTGGGCCAAACTGTGTCAAATTTATAGGGGACCACATGGCAGCTATTGCGCGTCGAACAAAAAGGAATCACGTAAATCGGATCATAAATCACGGAGTAATCGGCGAAAATACATAAAAAGCAACAAAAAAAGATCCCGACGAAATGAGAATCTCCTCCTTTTTTTTGAATTCGGTTAAAAATCGAGTTACAAATCTATCCTTTATAATAAGCCCGCGAGTGGCAAAAGTAACGTTCGTTTGAAAACGCCAAATCAAACATACAAGCGGCTTCAACTCTGGTGACTCGACTCGACTTGTGATGTTCAAACTGACACTGTTGAATTTAGATAGCATTATCGTCTGTACACATTTCAGTTATGGCTTTGCATGCAGATATGAAGTTTATACCCCGGTATATTTGAGACTTGTTCGAAGATTTAAATATTTGAATTCGAAAAAGTTCACTACCTTTATTTTGATGTTACTGCTTCATCTGGGTAATATTATATACCTACAGTTTATGGCCGTTTCACGCAAATATAGTGGTGGTGCTAAGGGTAAATTTTGAGGTCCATCCCTACCTCCTGAACTGGTGCGTCCTTCGATAATATAACCCAAGAACAGTGGATGGCAGAACAATCAGATCAATCGTTGCATCCGATCGATCATATGGAATGGAAAATCAAGCCAATTCGGCAAGCCTGGACACGTCTGGCAGCGGTCGTCGAGAATAAATTGTTTGCAAACAGTAGTATTAAAGAGTCTTTTTTGACACACACAAATATGGCGGTTAAATATAGTATTAAAATTTAACATAAATAGCTGCGGAGCGGGACGGGCGTGCGCGCGCGATCAGGTAGACGATATTCGACTTATTAATATGTAGGGGCGGTGGTGCAGCTTTGTCTCTTCTGTGTCGTCGTGTGACGACCTGATATCATTGACAAATGAGCCTCATTTTTCATTTCAGATTTCATTCCGATCATATAATCAAACAAATGAACCAATCGCAATAATTGGCCTAAACATGTAGCGATGTTTTTATGCGTTATTTGTGATGCGACATTGTTATTAATTATTAATAACGTTTAAACATTTATATATAATGTATATACTAATAGCTAAACGTAAACGGAGTTATTTTTAACGCTATAAAAAGATGTACTTATCCCTAGATAAGCCACTAACAATATCACAAATGAAGCAGAAACATGAGAAAATGACTTCTAGTGGGTATCTGAAGGGTGAGGAGAGTTATAGAAATTACAGACTATCTATACCTAATAATGCAGAAGGGAGATCTTATCGCTAAAAATCTCTTCCAGACAACCCGAGCTATAAAATGATTTTAATATTATTGCAGTTTTTAAATGTATAATATTGGTTAACAAATAAAAGTGAAAACTGTAGTTAGAGGATTTTAATAGCAATCAGGATATTAATAATAATTAAAAAAAAGTGTTTATGGTTATCCCAACTGTATAATGAAATATGTATTGCAAAAAGTTCCCTCGTTTTGTGTCTTTCAGTCTAAAACCAAACAATTTGACTGAAGCTTAATTAAAATGAAATGAAGTTTTAGTTTGTATGAAACATTGATACAAGGTGTTAAATATAACGGTGAAAATGTTTTTCGCCATTTTCTGGCATACATTTTTTTCTTAATACTGGTATAGCTAAGGAAGTAAGCTTATAATTATTATCTTGGGTCAGGTTTTTGTTTGGTGTCTTTTTATTAGAAGATTATTTTAAAACGTGAACTTTACGAATATTTGACTCTGGCTGTATACAAAAATGATTCAAAACCATATTTTAAAAACACGAAGATATTAGTTGTTATTATTTTTTTGAAACCCACGGGCCATAAAAATAGCCCGGACTTTTGGAGGGCTTGCACGGGGCCGTAGGAAGGTCAACACGTAGAGGCCCCTTGACAAAAATGTGAAAGTGGTGTGACGCTGACCGGCGATTATCCCTGTCTACACCATGTAATAATGCACCCAAGGACAAGCCTCGGCCAGTGTAGGACTATTGTGGGAAATGAGGACAAAAAGTACCGGGCTATTCGGGTGAACTACTGGTGGTACTAGGGGTCTGGGAATATGGGGACTATGGCTTCTGTCCGTCGCAATGTTCGGGAACATGGAAAAATAGGCAGACGGTGACTCACTACTGCATGGGCCCCAAAAAATGCCATAGAAGACAGGGGCACCATGAGTGTGAGTGGCTAAGGGGTGTAGAAAGGTAGGCTGCAGGTGCATCGAAGATACTTCTGACGTTATCCCATTTGTTATTATAATTATTTTTAAAATTTACACAGTTTTAGCACTGCTTAAAGAAAGTTTCCTGGGCGCAATTTTAATTTTTCAAATTTCATCGCTAAAAAAATGGCATAAAAAGCCTTATCCCAAGATCCTTTGTAACAACGTAAAGTTTAATTCCACATTGTTAATGTTCATTGAACAAAATAAATTGGGCAAAGTTTCAACCCAAAGATAAAAGGGATTCGCTTGCGAAGTAGCATCAAATATACTCATTACACACTTGCTACATTGTTTTTGGACTTTCGCGGTACCATGGATGAGGAAATTCTAGGTATCATAATCGCCTAATAAATCACGTAACTTCGGAACGCTGCAAAATTCTCCATGGCTATTTGGTATAACAAATAATTTGCCTCTCTTTTTGATGGTGTATTTTTTTTTATATTTTTCAACATCAGTCATTTTTACTGTTTATGGCTGAATTGATTTAAAATATATGGTTAAGTTATAATTATTATATATATTATTATTAAGTCATAATGTTGTATTTGTCTCGTCTAAAGATAAAGAGGTGAAGTCTATTTTTCATCACTGTGCATTAATCCGTTATCAAATTTCCATTATTAATATTTTTCAAAAATTTATTCATAATACCCAAATCAAATAACTTTAAACCTTTGAGCGCTTTCAGATTTAAAACAAACGCGGCAGTGCGGTTCCAGTTGTTAACATAAAAGAAATAACGAAACGGCAGGGCTGTCAAATCTGGCTTTTTTCTCCCTTCATTTAATGGATAAGTTTGGATTAATTTAAACTATATTCATGACATTTAATTTTTAAATTGCTCTATTACCTTGATTATCTAACTTTGTACAGAATCAATTGATTTAGTGTTGGTCTATTACGAACTCGTAATATTCAGTCTAATAATGCATAATTTATATTTTATGACACTCGATCAGGAAATCTTTTCGGACAAACTCAGATCCTATCAAAGCTTTAGAGAATGGAGCAGTCTAGCCATAACCGGTAGATAGATATTTAAGAAACAATTCGACAATGTTACTTTATAATCGAAGTCATACAAATATATACAAAAAATGTATGTGTGTATGTGCAGAGAATATACAGGCGAACATAATTATATATACAACGCTTATGGTACGAGAGCGAGCAACGTCGGAAAAACAAGAATTTCAAGAAAGCTAGTTTTTGGATATGCTATTCCTCTCACTTTCCCGGACGTCATACTGGCAGTCTGGCTGGTGGTAGTGTTTGTGTTCATCAGTGCGCATCGTATCTGTACAGAGAAAATATCAAATTTTCAAAGCATTTTAAGCATTTTTTTTTTAAATTCTCTCTCGATAACGTTGCCAGCTCTTAGAGGATTAGAACCACCAAAACTACCAAAAATTAGTTAGTGTCGCTTTTTCGCTTCATCAATGAAACTTGAATTCACAACTATTCTAAAGAAGTTTCACTTCAAAAATATAGACGCTAATAATAGTAAAGGAATTTTAGTCAATCAAATGTTTATCCCGAATGTTGCCATTGGTTATATTTATATTTCAATACACTGGATTTTGGTTATAAAGACGATGAAGTAACTTCTGTAGTTCCGTCGCTATATCGGAAAGTCGCTATATATAAAGGTAGAAAGAAAACAGTAATAATTTCCAGACGAAACAGCCTTGCAATGTACATAATATATGTCTACTTAATAATAATAACAATTGATAGTTAGATTTAATTTTGTCTTCTTAAACACTATAAAAAATATTACTACAGCTACTGACCATTTGTCATACACCACAGATAAGAAAACTTTATGATTCTATGAATTAACCTTCGTATGTAACCTTTGTTGACTCGATCGCAATATCTGCAAGGAATTTCCTGGGATTTGTTACAAATGGTTTATTAAAACTAATCGCTATATCTAAAATCGACGTTACATCCGAAGTCGCTATAGCCCAATTACCTTCATCTAAAAGTTATATTTGAAATTCAAAGAATTCTAAGTGCTACGTCGCTATAGTCAGAAGTCGTAGCAACCCAGATCGTTATAAATTTAATCAACTGTACTACAGATTTGGTTTGTCTTTAACGAGTTTTCGCGATGATATATTTTTCAAGCCTAATCAAAGGAAAATAACAAAATGGCCCCCGGAAGAGAAGATTCGAAGACATTACACTTCTTAACTGACAGTAAGTTAATGTAGGTCCATATTTCTCTTTTCTCATCACAATGCCAAATTGAATTTTTATTTTTTCATTAGTTTTATCCCGGAAACGTATTGTAATTGATTTCTCAACAAAGAGTAAGGATGATACCAAAGTAATGAGCAGATGGAGGGTTTTGAAATTGTCTTATTAACGATTTTATTAATTGTAATAAATTTTGTTTTAAACTGTGCTATTTTGCAATTTTGATTATAGCGATAGAAGGTTAGGACTGGAACTTAGATTTTTCAGCAACTAGTATGTGGAGAAATATGTAGGTGAAAAAACTCAATCACACAGATCAGTTATACACACTCAATACATGCACTGCTTACATGCTTTTTACTATTGAGATTTGCACTGCGACACTACAACGAGAAACCGATATGTCAAACCTGTTTCTGCAATGTTTAAATACTGATCAAAACCCATCGATCTGTCAACAAATCAAAACAATTTCAAACTAGTAAAACAAAGAGTAACTGGTGATCGGAGAATTGATACCGTTTGTGCGCATTGTATCAGTTTCCGTTTTTAGTTTGTCGATCCCAATGAATTGTGATCGAAGCTTTTTGACATGCAAAAGGAAACATAACAAGGGGTATTTGTCGCGAGCACACTGGACGTTTCCGGGCACTAGCGTGGCTACTGGCTTGTGAAGGGACTGCACAATGGACAATACCATTGTCAATTCTCATAGTACCCACTTTTTGAAACATTTACACTATTTTTGAGCCTTTATTCTGATAGAGAATACGAAACGGAGATTTCCTAATGGAAAAATACAAAATATTGACATTGACTATTGGCATTAAAAATTGTATGTATCATCGTCCGATCTACATATTCTAGATTTCATTTGAAATCGTTAGTATGTTGGTAAGACTTATCACTTTTTACCTTTTTCTTCTTTTTATTTTTTTATTTGTATGGGACAATTTACATAAGGCAAATATTGAAGAAAGAGCACGCACGTACCTGGATTAATACATACATACATAACTTCACGTCAGGTCTTTTACGGGGTAGGCACGAACAACAGAGCGCCATTTAGGCTTATTCTTACACACCTCACTTGCTTCTTTGACATTCATAGCTCTTGTCATACACGCTCGTCTGTTCTTAAGGCTCCTGACATCACCTTCTGCTAGTACATGATCAATTTGATCATGGAAGGTGTGTCGTGGTCTTCCGCGACTTCTGCTTCCATCCACTTTTGCATTGCATATCTGTTTAGTCATTCTTTCATCATACATTCGTTCCACATGCCCGAACCACCGGAGCATTCCTTTCCTTACCTTCACCCCGACACTCTCTTTCTTACTTCGGTATTACGAACGCGGTCCGCGAGCGTCACTCCGCAGATTTTGCGCAGTGCTCGCATCTCGACCGCGTTTACTCTACTTTCATGCTTTCTCTTTTATTCCCAACTCTCGCTTCCATACGTGAGCGTAGGTACCTCCTGGATTAATGGGTAGATAATGCAGCAGCTCCTCGGTTGCTCACTTTCTCCTTCACAAATACACTTATATAGTATTGTTCATTCAAAAGACGAAACACTACTTTATTGATAGATTTACGGGGCGGTGCGGGTTAAACAACTGTTTTAAAATTAATGTATTACGGTGTTTTATGTTATTTTAATTTATTTAATATTTTAACCAAGCAGGGCCATTTTTTTATGATATAACAATTAATGAATTAACGTGCGTAAGACAGGTAACACACCCTCAGTTTTAAATATAATAAAAGAAAAGTTTGTATTGCTAAAAAAGTTATATGATGCCACGTCTGGGTTATTTGGAAGAGATCGGTCACAAGCGAAATGTTAGTTAACCAAAACATATTCACTTCATCTACTTTAACGAATCTCTTTATAGTCGTGTGTTTTAAATTCTATTTATCTGAAATTTCAATCAAATTTAAATATTAATTGAATTTATAGACTTAAAGTTTTTGTCCTGGGAATCCCGCGGGAATTGTCCTGATAGCGGTTTATAGTGGTTAGTGGATTTAATTTATTAAATGTATAAAGTCGATGCCTCATTCATGTCATGTCCCAGGACAGTGATCTAGAACTACAAGGACTACAAGTCTGCTGAACTCACTGAGGCGTCATGTGAACAATCTCCTTTGTATGTGCACGTATGAATATTTTATGAAGTGCCCCGTGGGATGCGTCGAGTGCATAAACGCTCGTTTTATAAGCGTATATGCTGCGAATTTTTCAGTGACGTCACAGAGATATGGCCACCAAAGAGAACATTTACTCGGCAATGTTATCTCAGAATTTAAGTGTTTTCATATTTTAAAAAATCTCATTCTGGGAATTTTCGTTCTGAAATACCCACAGAAAAAGCTTTTATTAATTCAAAACAGAGAGTTATTTTCTAAAGCAATTATAGGTTCCTTTTTATTCATCTAGGTTTTTTCTAATTTGCCATTTTCGTCATTTTGGTAACTTTTGTCATTTATGTAATTTAAATATAAAACGCTAGATGTGGTATATATAAATAAAACTAGAATGGACTGAATGAAATAGAGCATGAAAGTTTGTATTGGAGACTAATAATTCCTCAAGTTTATAGTTATAAAAATTATCATCTATAAAAAAATGCGATTTTAACTGGATCTTTTTTTTATTCCAGGAGTTCAGCAGACCAGCACTTGATGGAGAGCGGTTACCATAGCCTATGGACATTTACAACACCAAAGATGCTACAAATGCGCTGCAGCTCTCTTAAAGAAAACTGGAATCTGGTTACTGATGCCGGAACACCACACAAGGTTGTGTTGTGTTCCCGATCTGTCTGTTAAGCTTTCACGGAAAAAAAAACAAGGAACACATGTAGTTTAAATAACAAAAATGGCATAATTTTTCACTGTTTCAGTCTTAAAATATGATAAACAGTTTTATTAAGTTTTAAAATATTAATCTTATTGATTCTAATCTGTGCTACACAATGTAAAACTCGTATCTCATTTTCTCGCAGGCTTAGTCCTATAGATTTTTTATATGCTTATCTCTTTTTAGTGTTGCTTTTTCGTTTCTTCGGGTTTCAAATCACAACGATTCTAAAGGAGTTCCACTTCCAAAATAGGTGGTAATCAGCTCCGAAAATTGTAAAAACCCATTCTAGCTTCTGATCTATAAATTGAACAAAATATATTTATTTTAATTAATAGATATAGAATTTTTAGTTAGTAGTGACCAAATACTAAAAGTGTACGATTGTTGCTTCTATGGAACATAAGCATTTTCGTTTTCGAAGAATGAAGTCCTTTGAAAACAAAAATCCTCTTCTTCCATTATTTAACTTTGTTTTTACATATTTAATGAAAACCTGTTTTCTATAATGTCTGAAGAAGCGCGGTTTCCTTAGTTGGAGGCTTCTTAAGCCGCAAATCCCCAGCCCAGGTGTAGTGCTATCTGACTAATTAAGGTGGTCACGTAAATCTACGAGGCTCCAAAGGTCGGTTAAGCCCACAATTTTCGTTGTGAAGTTATTCTCAAAATAGCCGCATTGCGTTGTTCTAAGTTTCTACAAAGAAGTAAAGGGTTAGTTTTATTCGTTGCCAAAGAACTTTGATGGCGTGAGGAGATTTCTAATTAAATGTAATCTACGCCGAAGCTTATATTTTGATGTTGATTAAATTATGTGAGCAGTGTGAATTAATGATGATAATATGGGAAGAAATATTTTTATATGACTGTATCCGTGTTTTAAGGACAGATTGTTAATGTACTTGTCCAATTTAAAAACCTGCCCGTAAAACTTCAAGTTACAATTTTGCTGCGATTTATTTTGTCATTTGTAAGTTGAAGTTTTACCAGTTGTCCGTTGCGATTCGTTTTTCCACTTGTCCGTTTTTTTAAATCAGGCGAGACATTGGCTTCCACAGAAGTAAAAAGAGTCCTTCCTCCATCATAACTTTTAAGTTAAGAGGTTGAAATTAAAAATAACAGTAACATATTAAAACGCGATTAAAACAAATGAACGGACCGACATGACAATCTCAAAGCATTCCGTTTTATTGAAAATTACAACGGAACCTAAAAAATAAATAAAAACCTCCAGACAAATGTTATACCTATATACTATTAGAAAATCAAAGTTAAAACAAGATTGATTCTAGATTAAAAGTGCTAAGTGCTTGACATAAAATGTTTCTGCTCGAGGAATCCTCTACAATGCAAGGAATTCATCAGAATGCTTGTCTGCGTCTACGACTCGTCACAAAAGTGAAGGCTTTTAGATATTTATTTACGTTTCTATTATTCACAATAGAGATGCTAGTTATTATTTGTGAAAATTTCGATTATTTCATAATTAAAATTGATTGATGATTATCACAGTTATTTGAACATCGAACTTTAACGTTTGGTTAAAAGTATATTGAACTTAATTGACTAAATATATCAGCTGTTTTACTGTAAAGGATTTACACGCCTCATCTACTACGTTTCAAAAATCAGTCACAAAGTTTAGTTTTATTATAATTGTCGAGTAAAGTTAAAATTGAAATATCGTATCCAAAATATTTAATAGAATCTAGAAAGTAATGGTTATTTATAAATAATATATTACTAAATTCTAGATGGCTTCACTTCACTTTCATCGTGTTTTTATTATTTAAGATATGAATTTTAGGTAATGTTATTATGAATAAAATATAAGAAACAGATTAAAAATAAAACAAACAATATATTTTACATGTATTTCTGGGGAGTTTAATGCCGCTTCTTCTACTTCAAACTGATTTTTTCATTGGATAGCTGGCAAATAGGAAGACGGCTTAAATGCCTTTAAGATGCGATTGATGACAAGAGTACAGGGGATGGGATGCAAGCCATGGAATAGAAGGAATATAATTAGGGAATAGAATAAGAGGTGGGATAGGGGAAGTAGGTCATCGGAAATCTCATTCACTATGCAAAAGCCGATTATCTTAAGTTAAATTCCAGCAGGCATCTACTAAGTACAATACACAGGGATAACACATTGCGAAGCTATATACACTGAGTAGGGATGTTAAAATTTTCCATTTAGAAGTATCTATGCAGGAATGGAGATTAAATAAAACTTCCTGCAGCCTGTTGTAAAAGTTGACAAAACAACCAACAGCCAAGTTGTAAATTTTACCCGTCTGGGCCATCAGTGGCCAGGTTCCAGTCTCTCTTTAGACAGCGGCAGCACATTGAGAGCACCTACATGTGTTACAAATATCCATAAGCGATGGCAGCCGCGTCCCACCAGGTGGGCCGTCTGCCTGTCTGATGAACTCGTGCGATAAAAAAAAACAGACGGTGGCGTCTCGGGACAGAAGTGATAACTTAAACTAATGTAACGTGAGAGAAAGGAATACAGTCTGGCGCCGTAACGCGTTACGTAACGAAGCGTTTTACCCTCCCATAAGAAGTTATCACTTCAAAAAACTCCGATGACAACTCCGGAATTCATCCAGTTATAATAAACACTTTGGAATTTGCTATTATTGTACCGTCTAATCTTTCACAAAACCGTAGTGTTATGAGAATGGCTCCCGTTGGCTAATGAGAATGAATTGCCGTGCCGTCTGCACGTCCGGCGCACTTCGGAATTAGTGCATTTTTCACTCGAGTACGTTGCGCCTTCTCACCGTGATCTGTCGTGATTTAACTTAAACTTATTAGCTCTTTATATTAATTTAAACTTTTAAAGTTAATCAAGTTTTATAGTTACAATTGCATTGAGCTCTGCAGTGTACGAATAAAATACGTACTGGGAATACGTTTTCAACTTTAAAAGATCAAATTAAAAATCAGCCAAGTGTATGACGTCACTGTATTTCGGGTTCCATACAGGTGACTAATATGACTAAAATCACTTGCCATATTAAAAAAAAACCTGTCTAAAATATATAAAGCTGAAGTTTGTTTGTTTGAACACGCTAATCTCAGGAACTACTTGTCTGATTTGATTTTCTTTTTCAGTCTTAGCTCATTTATCTAGGAAGGCAATAAGATACATATCATCACGCTAACACCAATAGGCGCGGAGCATCAATGAAGAATGTTTCAAAATCGGGAAGTTTTTAAAAGTTTTTTTTACTGTTCCACGCGGACGAAGTCACAGGCGGATGGTAGTTAAATATACATTTACTGTTTACTGTCCACATTGGACTGTTCTTCCGTATTTTTCACTTCTTTTTGAATTTAATTAGACCTAGACATATGTTGATAAAAATATCAGGTTGCCTGGAAGAGATCGCTTTAAGCGGTAAGGTCGCCTTTGGTTTGGCCGTAAAATAAATGTAATTATTCATCTTTTTAATTATTTATTTTGGTGAACAATAAAGTGTTTTTTTTTATTCTATTCTATTCTATTGCTACGTTTTTGTTATTCGGCTATCTTGTCATTGTTATCACTTTGAAAGTAAACTTCTTGCCAGGAGTTAATAATAGCTGAACCATCGTTAATAATTATTCAATAAGGAAGGTTACGAAAACAATTTTGATTCCTCAATTAAACAGTTGGAAAATATTATAATTACATATTCCTACTAAATGTCATCAGTATTATATGGCACATTTAGTTGTTTTTCAGATAAATGACCGGAAAAAAGTAAGAAATTCAGAGGGATATACTATCCATTACCAGTGCAGGAACGCAGAAAAAATACAATTTCCTGCGGCCGGGTGGCCTGTCACAAGAGGTGACAAAACAACCTGCAGCCTGCAGGTTGTTTTGTCGCCTCTGGATGACTACCACCCTTGGATGTTGCCATAATAACCTTGAGTTGTGTTCAGGCATTAATGGCCAGGTTCCAGTCGCCCTTTAGAGTGCAGCAGCCCATTTGTAGCACTTTTGGTGTTGCAAGATGCCATAAGCGATGGTAACCGCTTTCCATCAGGTGGATCATCGGTTTGTCTGCTGAAGTCGTGGAATAAAAAAAGGGATCAACAAGATTATTTTACTCGCGCTCCGTCTTTGTGGAAATGGCCACGGAATCCTGCAAACAGAAAATTGTAGGATATCTTATTATTGCGAAACTGGCAAACAGGTAGATGGCCCAGCTCATGGTAAATGGTTCCCGTCGCTTATAGATGTTTGCAACATCAAGAACTAAAGCTCTAGTATGAGATAAAGAAGAGGATAGGGGATTGGAATATGGGGAGGGAAAATAGGGTAAGGGGTGGGGGAAATGGGCCGCGGAACTTTTATCCATAGCACGAAACACGAACAGCATAAGGCTAACCATTTTACGTCGATATTCTGTGAGAGCGTGGTATAACAGAGATCGAGCTGACCTTAAGGACTGTAAGCAAAATCTTGAATCCAACATGGTTCTACCATGAAAAGAATTTGATATTAATTAATTAATCTTTCTCTACATAGTAGAATATAATGTAGTTAAATGCCTATTTCAGGAAGTTAGTCATAATTTCATAGAAACTCATAATCTAAACTTTTAATTTGTTTGTTTATTAACAATAAGCGTAATCATTACCATAAGCCGTGTACGCTGGCGAACTCGGGCGGAAGGGTAAAAACACGCCGTGTTTCAAGACTCCTGCTACCGTATTTGAATGACAACATACGAGTAATTGTCCGGCACGGGACCAGAGCGATTGCTATAAAATTCATTTTAATCTGATTTACAATTTATTTGATACACTTTTATGCGATATAGAATGTCTTAAGTTCATATTTTAGAACGGTAATCAACCCTAAATAGAAATTCTAGAACGGTAATCAGTCTTGTATAGAACCTCAAGCGCACAATCGGTAAAATTAAAACTTTTGAAATCTTATAAGCATTATAAGACAATTTTGACTTATTTGCATATTCTATCAAGTTTTAATCCACGATCAGCATATTACCAGAGTGTAATATTTACTACGTACAATTTCATATTTTTATTAAAAAGTAAATTATTTAAAAACGTCTAACCCGCACTGTGAAAAATTTTTTAAACAGTCTTTTTACTTATACATATTGAATTGATTATAATCATTGAACTCCATGAAAGCTACGCTTGTAGTGAAGAAAATATTGTAGTCCCATAATTAATTTCTTCTATGAATTGTGCAGACTTAGTGGCACACCCTGTCTAAATACATTAATCGATACAAATAACATGGATGTCAAATACTTTTTCAGTGTGAAATATGTTTTTTTTAAAAGAGTTCAGAAATATTATTTGGGTATATTTAATCTTCAACCACAGCCTTATATATAACCTGATATTGACGAAATATGTTAAGAATACATACAAAACTTTTTGAAATACCGAAATCATAGATATCTTGTCATGTTTTCCAATAAAATATGCATACTTTGCAGGGCATAAGACTGAAAGCATTCATTAAATTATTTATTTTATGTCTATGTCGTTACCAATAAACATAGAAACAAGGTTTATTTTAAGTTTTATAACGGTATTTAAAAAAAAAAAAATATTTTTGATTAAAAACGCTACGTGTCAGCTACAATTGAAAATCTGTATGTTCCAATAAAGGCACCGTTCGCCGCACATGTTTATCCAATTTGGCGAAGTCTGCAAAGTTGTGAGCTCGCAACATGTGTGACGCTCAAATTAGAGATTCATATTAATTTAGGGTTTACTGTGACAGCGTTTTGCGGCACATATTCGGTAAGACTCTAGGGAGCTTCATTCAATTACTGACACCTTGATGAGGTGTTTACGTTTTCAGTCTACGAGAAGTTTGAAACGAAAGCGATTTTCTCGTGTTCGAAAGGCATTTTTTAAATTAGGTAGGCCCACCAGACTGCAAGCAGCTACCATAGCCTATTGACATTTGTAACACCAAAGATGCTACAAATGTGCTGCAGATCTCTTAAAGGGAGAATGGAACGCGGCCACTGATATAATAGCAGCCCATAAATGTCTACTGCTGGGCTCGGACCTCCCACTATAGGAGAACGGACAGCATACCCGCCACGCCTGCCCAAGGCGGCTTGCCTGGTTTGACACATCGGGTATCTCGATGTGCAGGTTGCATCACGAAATTTTCCTTCACCGTTATTAGCATATGGTAATTGTAACAATGTGCAATTTAGGTCAGAAAACTGCGTAAGTGGTGCATGCGTTCCGGCCAGGATCGAACCCGCGCCCTTTACGTTTGGGATGCGTGCGCCAGCCATTACGCTACCAAGAATTCTTGCATGGCCACTAATACCGGAACACAAGTCAAGGTTGTTATGACGGCATATTCTAAGCCACGTAGTGGTAGTTATCCAGTCGGGTAAACTTCCTATCACCTGGCTGTGGGTTGTTTTGTCGCCTCTTACGACAGGCCGTCGGGCCGCAGGAAATTATATTCTTTCTCCATTCCTGCTCGCATAAGATGAAAATTGATGAGCTATCAATGTGCCTAAAGGCAAACTGGAACATCGCTACTAATCAACAAATAAACGCAATTCAAGGTTAGACGGCATACTTTAGATCAGGGTGGAAGACATTCAGGCGGCCTACTACGTTGCAGATATTTTGTATACCGTATTAAGATTCATACCTATATAGGTAGATAGCGCTATCTACACATACACAATTAAAACTATTTTAATTTTTAATGGATAACTATGAATGACTGTTAGTATATTTATTCTAAGGTTTTTATGTTTCTTTTTTCTTCCTCCATGATTCAGTTAAATATATTTATTTTCAATAACAGGTATGAACTTAAGGTGTTTGAAACTAATACGAGCAAATTCGAAACAAAACGTTCAAATTAAAAATTAATCTTAAAACACCTTGTAAGTTGTTAACGTCACTTAAGAATATGAGTGTAATATAATATGAATTATATTATTATCGAGCCTTTCCGCCACTTTATCGTAAGCGACATTTGGATCTAAGTATAAATTTTGTAGCAAAAATATTTTAAATTATTATTTTATTTTAAGACTTTCAATTATTTCAGTTACATTAGACTCTATAGAGTCAAAATCTGAAAGTCTGTAAACAAATAATAGTTTAAAATACTTTTTGCAACAAAAAATATTATAATTAGGTCCAAATGAAGCTTTCGATAAAATGGCGGTAACAGATCTATATTTGGCCTTAAATGTTTATTACTATTGCCTTGTAATATTTTCTTCTATTAGTACCTATAATCACTGATTTGAAAGAAACATGGTTTCGAAGACTGTTCTTTCCTTTTAGTGATTTCACAGGCTTTTATGTACTTTTATGCTATTATCGATTTTTTTATAGAGAAATGTTAGATTTTTAATGGTATACATATGAAAGGTGATAGATAGATAGATAAGACTTTATTGCACACCATTACAGAAAACACAGAAGAACTTATAGCCTAAAATATTTTAAATGTGCACAATGGGCGGTCTTATCGCTAAGAAGCGATCTCTTCCAGACAACCCGTGGCAGGAATAAAACATATTATATTGATCAAAGGTGGTATATAAAAATATTAGAGGATATGCAGTTACTTCCATATATTTTATACTTAATAGACATATATAAATACACCTATTGATATTAAATACATAAATATATACATACATATATATACACATACATAAATATACGTAGAAATATCAAACATCACTATGTTGCAGGTAGTGCTTTTTTGTCATGTTCTTAAATATTGTTAGTGATTTAGCTTATCTAACAGTATCAGCTAACTCATTCCAGAGTCAAATAGCCTGCACAGTAAAGGAGTTATTGAAAAAATATAAATAATATTTGGGAGTATTAAGTGTAAGATTCGTAGAAGGTCATAAATTGTGAGAGGAAGAGATGAATCCAAAGCGTTCTTTGAGATAATACGGGCTTGGAGGGATAAACAACACTGCACAGCAGTGAAAGAATATGAGTATTCCAGTAAAAACGAATTGGCAACCACTAGAGTTTTTTTACGAAATTCAGAGACGTGGTCATATTTGCGTAACCCAAATATGAACCTTACACAAAAATTTTGGAGGCGCTCAAGCTTATGGAAGGGTTATGATATTATGGGATCTGATGAAAACGAAAGAGTTGCGTTAACAAAAACAATCCATTATTGACCTTCACATAACAAGCACTATAAAAACATAACAATGTACCTACCTATGTATCTACTTCAAGCTTATAATAGCCCACAAATCGTCATACAATGTTGCATTAAATATTATTAAATTGCTACGATTCCATGAAAATGCGGGATACAGAATATTTACATTTTCACAGTCCGGCAATGATGGCCGGCACATGCCATTACGCATAACCACCAGGCCATTTCATATTATGGAGTCGGCCGAGTAATGAAAGATAACTTTTTAAGTTATTTATGGGGCGACTTATATGGTAATGTAGCCAAAAATGATTATTGTTGTATTGGTATTCTGCTGCAACCGAAACTTGCTAGTCAACTGCTATTTAGAGACTGAATCCTAGTTCGGAACTTTGCTTTGGTAGGGAACTGACGGGCTGTTCAAAGTTCTTGTTTCTCCTATTATGTTTTGTGGTTATGAATAAACGCATTCTATTTATATTTATTTATATATTTTATGGTAGGAGAATCAATGTATCGACGTGCCAAAATTATCAATTGCTACTTGCCCACTGCGGACACAACCACTCGAAACCCTATTTATCTCTTTGTTTATTTTCTTTAAATATTTGTAAAAGTACTCTCTGTAATTCAGCGAATTGATAGTCTTAAAATATATGCAACATAGGAAGAGCGAGGTTTCCCAACACAAGTATCATCTGATTACTTTCTGGGAAGCCCCGGCGACTTATATGTATGGACTTATTGAAATAAATATATTTTTATTATTTATTTATGTGTGCGCAGCTCGTCGCACATGTAATATATTTTGTTCTACGCTGATGGTGTTCGCGATACCCTGGTCGTTGTAGGTAAATAAGTGAAACACTGTTATTAGTGAAAACTTATAATATGTGCGACGAGCAGCACACATGTTGGTCCTTCGAGACAGATCCATAGGATACTAGTTTATATCCGGCTCGAAGGACTTAATATACTAGCTTCTGCCCACGACTGCCGCCGCATGGAATAGTTAAAAAGAAGTTTGATCTTAGCGTTATGATATATAGCCTTCCTTGACGAATGGTCTATCTAACGCTGAAAGAATTTTTCAAATCAGATTACATAGTTCCTGAGATTAGCGCGGTCAAGCAAACAAACAAACAAACTCTTCAGCTTTATATATTAGTATAAGATTTTGTTCTACGCTGATGGTGTGAGCGATACCCTGGTCGTTGTAGGTAAAGAAGTTAAACGCTGTTAGTGGTGAAAACTTACAATAAATCCCTTTTACATAAGAAATATGTGCGCACTCGGAAATAGAAGAAGAAAGAAAAAGCAACAAACAGTGTTGCAAGTTTATTTTTTTTATTAATGAATGAATGAATATGCTTTATTGTGTTTTAAAGATACAGTTAACAGAAACAAAATTTTACAAGACTATACGCGGTCTTACCGCTATTAGCGATTTCTGACAGACAACCTTTGGATGGACAAAAAAATAGATAAGAACATGTTGCATTATTCTACCTATCGAATCAGTATCTTATAAATATATATATATATCTAATATATAAAATTCTCGTGTCACAGTTTTCGTTGCCATACTCCTCCGAAACGGCTAGACCGATTTTGATGAAATTTTCCCTCTACGATCAACCCCTATTTTTTACCGGGCAGGACGACGTCTGCTGGGACAGCTAGTATATATATATATATATATATATATATATCTCTTTTAAATACATACATGATATAATATACATACATTAATAAAAATATAAATATTATACTAATACGATATATCTAAATAAAATATTTTAAAATACACTTACATAAATAAATATAAAACAAGAAAATATGACAATGACTGCTGCATCTTGCATTTGAGCTATATAATATTATGATATGTTGGTGTGGCCAACACTATGAAATAAGTAAGAAGGTGACGTTTTATCTGTCAATGTTAATATGATGTTCACGACTCGTTTAATGGTAGTCTCACGTGAGTAACAGGCCTCCTTCGCTGCCCTATATTTAGGGCAGCGAATTAGCTTTGCCATATAATGAGGAAATGCGGGCAGCGCTTTGGGAACGTTCTTAACTGACGGCGATTTGGGATTCATATATTATTAGTAATTTTCACTAGTATTTTTTAAGTCAATGTTATTCATTTAAATATAATTATTTGTATTACAATAAGTTACGTGATATATTTTCTTGTATTTATTATGCTTTCAGATATAATCTTAAATAATATTTAGCAAATAGAACACTGTTTTTATTTTAAAAATTATGTATGTATATTCTTATTAGCCGATAGTCAAAGCTGTCATTGTAAGTAAGCCTCATTTATAAGGTACGTATGTATAGTGTTTAAAAATGAATTTATATATTTTTTACTAGCTGTCCCGGCAGACGTCGTCCTGCCCGGTAAAAATAGGGGTTTGTCGCAGAGGGTTAATAATTTAGGGTTGTATGTATTTTTGTATGTTGTATCATAAAAAAATAGAAATTAAAAATTTTGACTAAAAATAATAAAAAAAAATTAGGGGTGGACTACCCCTAACATTTAGGGGGATGAAAAATAGATGTTGGCTGATTCTCATAGATACCGGATAAGCACAAAAAATTTCATCAAAATCGGTCAAGCCGTTTCGGAGGAGTATGGCAACGAAAACTGTGACACTAGAATTTTATATATTAGATTTAAATTTCTCAAAAAATTACCTAATATTTTTATATGATATTAAACTTCGGAAAGAAAGGTAATGAAAATAGAATATAGACCCAGTGTATTTTTAAGTTTTTAAATAATTAGTAATACCTATACATACTTCATGTATTTAATTACCTTTGTTACTTAGTAAGGTAGTAAATGAAAATACGTACGCAGTTTTAAATATCGTCACAAAAAGCCTAAGGTAATTTTAGACATACATTTAAAACCATCCCTATTCTACAGCGTCCGGTATTTCTTGCGACATTAAACAGCGCATTCAAAAAGGGATTCCACATAACATACTGTAACGTTACGTATGTGCACAGACCAGGAAAACAAAAAACAAAACAAATTGCGCTCTAAAATGCTTGGCCGAAAAGTCCGTGGTACATTTTTTTGTCGCAAACAAATCGCGTCGCAGTCCTTTCATGCCGTCCGTGGCATGATCGTCGCCGGTATTTCCCGTGCGCTGTGAGACCATGCTCGTTACACGTCATTAAGCGATACTTTACAGCAGACGGCTCTCGAGACTGCCTACTCCCTACCCTTCTATACGTTAGGCTCTCAAGTCGTAGATGTGTCGACAATAGATGAGCTCAACTGGATGGAAGAAAAATTCCTTATATGTTTTATACAAGAGATGTAAAACACAAATTATTAGCATATCCATGTGTCGTATCAGAACTGATATTTTTCAGTAAAGTTATCAACCTGACACTGTTTTTGACATCTTGGTCTAGAAATCTGGAAAATGTTTATAATTTTGATTAAAAAAACATGTTATTGCGAGTCAAGATCCATTCGTCTGAAAGATGGTCAAATATCTATAATCTCCAAAATTCAAATTAAATCGATCTGGGTCAAATCGAAATGGATTCAATATTGAGCCGAGATGGTTTACGGACTACCAAAACCGTCAAAAGTTACATTTGTGACTCGATTTGATTGCCAATTTTAGTTAAAAATTCGGGGCCGTGAATGTTAGTGTACTAGTTTTACTACGACCCAAACATCTCGAGTTCAATTAAGTTAAATGTTAGTAACGTTATTTTCAAAAAATACATAATTTTCGGCGATATACATACTAGGCTATATATAGGTAGTTACAACGGGCTAGCTTTTTGTAACTGATGAATTTTGTAACAAAACAATTGTCTTTGATACCCGCCAGTGCAGTGGACATGGTTAAAAGTTGTGAAGGAAATGTGGAAGTAAAATTTAAGTAAAAAGGTGAACATTTAGCGAAAATGCTCTCTTGGTGTTCTACGGATATAATGAATTAGCAAGACATAAATATTAAATTTTACTACGCAGTTGACATACTAGACGTTTGCTTTAGTTAGCTGCTAAATAAACATAGGTCAGACCACAGCACATCCATTAATTTTATATCTCTGACACAAACTTGTTAACGTGATTTTTGTCAGACTACCAAACGCATGCTACATTTAATAAAATTCGCTTTCAGGTCATTTCCAACAGATCGTTACTCGTGACATGTAAATAAAATGAAAATTTTATAATAAACAGACAGAAACATAACTGACAAAAATGTGTGTACTGTTCACAGGCAGCAGAAGAGAAACAAAATGTAACAAAAAGGGGTTGGGGGTTGGTGATGGATTCTAAATTTTGTAACTTCATATATTATATCGTTAGCTTTAAATCACGAAAAAGCTTTAAATCGCGAAATTTGAAATGTTAACGAAAAAACTTCAAAAAATTTCCAACTCTAGTACTCGTATCTGTGTGCGCATGATTAAATATAATGTATTTTATCTCATTCTTTAGCATGCTTAGTCCTATAGATTTATGTGTTTATCTCTTATTTATGTCGCTTTTTTGTTTCATCGAGTGTAAAATGACAACGATTCTAAAGAACTTTCACTTCAAAATATATAGCCGGTTTTCTACAAATAGAGCCATTTTTCATGTTGAAATCACAGTTTAAAATATTAGATTAAAAACAGCTTGATTATTTTAATAACCACATTGTCCTTGAAATACAAAATTGAAGACATGAGTGGATGAAGGTGGTAAGTCGTATAATTCCGATTCTGAGTAAATCGAGATAAAAGTTTTACTTTTATTTTAAATTGAACTGAATTTAACAACTTTTTCAGCTTATTATTTTTTTAAATATGCCTTATATCTATGGTCTAAGGTCTGTAGTCATTTGGTATCGGCTTATAACCTTCATCTACGCAAAAAAGCAAAAAACCGAATATGCGACATATCACCTTCATCCACTCATGTCTTCAATTATTAAATTATAGCGAGTGTAACAGCCACGTCAAGTATAAAGGCAGTATGTTGAGATCTTCCCCCCCCCGCCGCTGACGCTGCTGAGAGCGCGAAGCGGCGAGGGGGGGAGGAAGGAGAGGGAGGGGTGAAGGCGCAGGAGCAATCCTCGCAGCCTCCACCTCCCCCACCGAAGGAGGATAGCGCCTGTGACTCCTGGCAGCCACGGGCGGGCGGCAGCAGGCGTCGAGGTCTGGGGGATCAGAAACACCTCCGCCGGCACTAATGCCGCGAAAGGGCGCGAGAGGCAGCCGCGCGTCCCTCTCAGGGCCGGGGAAACGTCATTCCCCGGCCCGCACACAGAAGAGGCCGCCTCTGTTTACGAGGCGGCCAGCCGCTGCCGGGGTTGCGGGGTAAGCTCGCGCATGTACCATGACCCCGGCGCTAGGCGGAAGAAGGCTCCCATGAGGTTTTAGTGGGTATACCGGCGCCGGTCGTACTGATTAATCGGCGTCGGGGAGCCCCACATACCGGCCGCACATGATCCCCTGCGCGGCTGACGACAACGCATTTCCTGATGTAAAAAAAAAAGTATGTTCAGATCGAAGTCTACTACTACTTAAAGTCAGTTAAAGTACATTGAAACTTTTTCATTTAACATTTGAGCTGTGTCTTAAGTACATTCATATGAAGTCACTCAAATCAAGTTAAACATTTTACAACAAATACAACGGGCTAGTTGTGATTCACTTCTTTGATGAAGGAATGTTCAGGTAATACAAATAATTAATTGTGACAAAGAACAAGTAAAAAGAAATTTTCAAAGCAAAGTTTAGTATTATGTCTTCAAAGAAAGGTAAGAAAAAATAATCCTATGTACTAATTAACAGAAACAGCAATGTCTCTCAGTATACGACATCTGTTTAATTAGTTATTCTTTCTTAATTACTGAAATGATAATGTGTTTTGTAATAAAAAAAATGACTCTTATCACTATTATAATATATAAGTATAATTGGTTTTGTTGTCTAGTTGTAGATAGATTTGTTATTCACCAAAATAATCAATTACAAAATGCGTGATTAAGTACAATACTGTTACGAGTTGCAGGACTCGGATTAAAATGCCGTTGGAATTATTATAGAATTTATTAGAACTATACAAACACGTATAACACAGGTACAAATATAATAAATAACACGCGCAAAGTCCGTCACTGAATAGTATATCGAATGTAGTACATACGTCTTGTTTCACTTGTGCTTATGGCTCGAGTCTAATCTCTCCATTGGGGCATTGCTTTATATTGCAAAAGTACAATATGTCTCTGGGCCACGTAGACTGAATTTCTTAGAATCACACCTGGCTAATGACTACCAAAAAGATTTCAATATACAATGGGATATTTTTCTAATAACATTTTTAAACATAAAGTAAACAAAAGAAAACCAATTAGAAGAAAAAGGTAATAAAATGTCTACAGGTAAGCAGGTGTGAATTTGTATTTTGTCGGTATTCAGGTCGTAACAATACTTTAACGACAAAATAAATACGGCTGGTTTTATTGCTTATAGCGGCCTCCTCCAGGCAATCTGATTAAAGCCTGATTCCTGTATCTCACTGACCGTTCATTTGTCTGACTATCGGTTACAATTTGACATATACGCTCCATAGAAGTAATGTCAAAATTTTACTGCTTTAATTTTATTTTATTTTTATTGCAGGAGTTCAGCAGATAGGCAGACGGCCCACTTGATGGAAATCGGTTACCATCACCTATGGACATTTGCAACACCAAAGGTGTTACAAATGCGCTACTGCTCTCTTAAGGGAGACTAGAACCTGTTACTAATGCCGAAAGACAGCTCAAGGTTGGTAGGGCAAGTCACTAAATAATAATTAAAGAATAATGTCAACCTATATCTACTAATCGTATTTTCTGTCTTCGCCAACCGTACACATAATTAGCTAAGGTTTTAAAACGTGGCATTCTATTTAATAAAAATAAAAATCAAATAAAATGTTACGCTTAAAACCGCTAACACGTAGTTATATCGACTAACGTCATCTAAAATATTTCTAACAATGTAATTAAAACCACTATTTAAATTTAAACTTCAAAATTACAAAGCACGTAGAACGATATCAACCTCCACCTGACGTTGGCGAAAAAGAAAAACATTCGCAAAAAAAGTTTAATTAATTACGTATGCAAATTGACGAAAACTCGCCTGAGTGCCGACTCCTGGTTGGAACGAGATAATGAGATTGTACAGCCTTCATTGTATGGGTGATTTAATCATAGGGTCGGTAGAGAAATGAAGAACGATGGTTCTGAACGATGATGAGTTTAACGTTCTTTTCTTTCTTGCTATCGCATGCAGCCTAGGAGTTAAGTCCGTTATTTCAAGTGATTTGGCGTTGGGCGTTGGCGTTGGTCGTTAGCGTTGGGCGTTGGCGTCGGTGTTGGTGATTCAAACTATGATTTCATTGTCATAGTGCCAAAAATGGCTTTGCATTGGATTTGTTTGCCGCACAGTTGGCCATTCATTGGCGTTCAATGGCCATCTTTGCCTCTGTCAGCTATCATCTTTGGCTTTAAGATGTTATTTTAACTCCTTTTCGCCTATATGTAAAAATATTAGAATTTATTGTAACATGGATGAATGACTGAATAAAGTCAGGAACAATGGGCGGTCTTATAGCTTTGGTGGCCATACATCATACTGCCTATCGACCAATCGATATGATGCTGCGAGCTTGTTAAAATCTGCAGTTCGTTCGTATACACCACACACGATCAATTTAAACTTTCAAATCGGCATTGAAACCATGATGCACCAATGTCGGACGGCCATGTTTTAAGCAAGCTCTCTTAGACATTTTATGTGTAGTAAAAAAATAAAATAAAAGTTCATGCGGCGTGGTACAAATAGTGGTCACGGTGAAAGATTTTCATCGGTGCGCACGTGATGTGCGCACTCTTAACATGTTACAAAATATTAATAATACGATAATTGTTGACTAATGATCATGGATTACGCCAAAACATTGTCCTAATAATTTACGAATGAGTAAATAAAATATTTTATTTATTGTATATTATTCTATTTTACGACATGTTGAGAGCGCACGCACCACGTCTATCACCGATGAAAATCTTTACGAAATTGAACCGACGATCGCGACTGCCATTCACGGTCCAATCGGTATGATCAAGCCAAAATAATTGAATTTCCATTGCTCTGTTAAAAATTACTACCATGCTAATCACCCACACACGGTCAGTTCTACTTGATCGGCAGCGCCATACCGATTCGACGATAGGCAACATGGCGTAGGGCCACCATTATAACGATCTCTTCCAGACAACCCAGGCTATGGATTTTGTAAACGAAATCGTAAATATATGACAGGATTGCTCTAGACCAAACTAATTAAAATCTTCAATTAACCAAAGAGTCTCTTCCTTACAGCATTCCGGAATAATAAATGCAAAATTATCTTAATGCATACCTTAATAAATGATGAACCATCACACAGGGGATTAAAGGCGTGGAACATACTAAAACATCAAAACCGAACATCGCCCTCATTAAGTAACCAAGGTTAAGTGAACAAACCTATATCGAAACATTAAAAGCTTCTTAGACAAGATCTTGTTTCGTTCTCAAGGGAATTGCTAAATTATTTAACAAATTGGTACTCTGTAGTTCAGTTCGGGTCTGACCACACACCCTTTTAGAGCGGAAGCCTCTAAGATGCTCGGTGGGTAACGCATTGGGACCGACCGACGTTATGTCTTACTAAATAATAACAATATGGGAAAGTTTCGAAGTTGAAATCACTAAATGGGTACATTGAATTCTAGAATTGTTTTTGACTACCGTTTAAACATTATCAGAAAATTGTATCATTATCAGAAATGTAGACTACAGCCAGTCTCAGGTATTACTGAATAGTTTCAATATATGTGTTAAAAAAAATAGAACTATGGAGTGTTTTTTAAATAACACGTTTTTTAAGGTTTCGTAATGAAATTTAAAAAAAAATCTAAATATGTGCTGGGACCCAAAGTAAAAGTGAAACTTCAACGGATAAGTGGAAAAACGTATCGCAACTGACAAGTGAAAAAACAAATAGCAACGGATAAGTGGAAAAACGAATCGCAACCGACAAGTGGAAAAACCAATGGCAATGGACAAGTGGAAAAACCAATGGCAACAAAATTTTAACATGAAGTAATTTATCTGGAAGCAATAAAAACATCGATAGTCTATTCTAACATTATGTCACCTTTCACCATGGCCATAACGCTTTTTCGTGACAGAAAATTTTTTATACCCCCCCGTCTATTTAGAAGTTTCACTTAAAAAATAGCGGACGATCGTCGCTTCGATGGAACCCTTCAATGTGACTGGTTCAGCACCAATTTATTAAATAAAGATAGATAGATAGATAGATAACACTTTATTGCACACCAAAATATAGAATTACAGAAACAGACCATAATATTTACAATATTTTCTAGGCAATACAATAGGCGGCCTTATCACTCAAAGCAATCTCTTCGAGGCAACCTAGATGAGAAAAATTTGAATCAGGCGAAATAGGTGGTGCAGAAGAATGGCAATAGAAACATAAATATTCATAACTAATATTATATTTATACACGAATACATACATATATACACAATTATATATACAATAATACACAAGTTATTATAATAAAAGTATTAGCATGGTTAAATATAATGATATAGAAGATATCATAGATAGTTAATAAATATGTTTATATATAGATATATACATTGTTTAAGATTTTACTACACAATGTATTACATATTTAATATACAAATCTTTAATCAATTTATTTATTAGATGAAATTATTATTAAGTTGGTATTTTAGTATCAAATAGACTATACTTAACACTGTTTTACTGTTATGAATAGTATTATCTAATGTATTAATCTATTACATTAGTAGGCAGGAAAACGGTTAACAAATAACGAATAAGAAAATGCAAAACAAATTCATATGTAATCGTGTAAAGAAACGCCTTTACTTCATTAAAGTTTTTAAATTTGACCAACATGAGCTTAATAACATTAAGCCGATGGAAGACTGAGTAAAGGAGCGTACCTAGCGTGCTCTGTAGGTAATTAATTTTCAAGGGATTACGTACAAATTCAGGGGGATAAAGAAGGGCTCTGACCGTCTATGTTTAACTAAGCATTGTAAATAAAGTAATAGGTAACAACGTACCTTATTAAATGTGTTCTGACATTTAAAGGACGCTGACGGTGCAGATTTGTTTACAAAATATTTTCAAATTTAGATACAGAGGAACTTAATGTAATACTTGCAACAACTCAGAAGGGTTTATTGTAATAAAAGGACAGTAACTGGTCACATATTTATAATCAGACAACCTTACGTTTTTAACATATTACATACACTCACTTTGAACACTCGACAAGCATTCTTAGAACACCTTGCCATTCCTCCAACAGTTTAACAGTCTAGCAAATTTGCACAACCGATAGCGGATTGAAGTCATTGATAAACTATTATGAATGAAAATAATTTAATACATTATTCTTTGGAAATCCTACATAATATTTTATATCATATGTAATACTTAAAGTTTCACATGTTACGAAATAGAATCGACCAACCAAACATCCGAACTCTTTAGTATGCCATAATTCGAAGACCTAAGTGCCCCATTGGCGGTGGATTCCGAGGTTAGTGGTGCTTATTACCCCATTACTTTTTGTGCAGCATTTGGCATATCTGTCACTCTCATACATTCCCTTAAATATAACTCACAGTCGACTAAACAATTACTCAACGAAGCTGTATGGGATCCATGATCCAGCGTTGCACAAATAGTGTTTTATAAATGACAAAATTATATTTAAATTCTGAACTAGCTACACATTTTTACATTCACAGAATACACCCCTTCAGGTGCACCTAAATTTAACCGACGGTTTACCAAAAATAATCATATTTCCATATATATTTGCCGATTATTTTAACCATCGGTTAAAGTCGGTGCACACCACCCTAAATCGTTGAGATTTAAACAATCGAAATAAAACCGCGAGCACATTCATGAATGCACATATTTCCCGACCTCTACAACAACAAATGGTAACATGAAAATAGGAGTATTTTCACTGAGACAAATAGAACGAGTGAACCAAGGAAAATAAACCTTAACACTAGATACATTCAATTGAAGCAAATCTGTCGTAGACGGTTGTGTACCGAGGCTCGTAGTGAGCTTGCGAAAGCTTTTTCCACCTATCCACTAAACAAACAAGGACGCCCACAAAAAACGTTTCTATGCAAATATGGGCAAATAAACCGGCGAGTCAGTCGTACAAGGAAATAGAGGACTTGGAAAGCGTGTGAAACATATTTTCACACAGAGCGAATGTAATATTAGCAGACTTGATGTTATAGTGAAGAAAGTGTATAAACGGACATTTCTCATGATGCACGAGACAGCTCAAAGATATACCCAGTAATACTATACTTATAAATAAAACTAGATTGTCGTCTGTATGTGATTTGGAGAAATCTCAAATTAGTGAAAATTGCAAATATTGGTTAACATTCTTCAATTAAACGAATGCAATTTTAGTGGTTAAAATAAGAATTATAACTTCAGTTTTCGTAATATACTGTAATTCTATTATATATATATGTCTTTTAATTCTATTATATAGGACAGATTTCAGTTCGAGATTCAAATTATTACTATTTATCTAAAAATATTTAGTACAATGATAACAAAGTTTCAAATTGCGTAGTTCTCTGAGCTTAGCGACGCTTTTTATTAATGTTTAAAACGTCCTAAACCTTATTATTTTGACGGTTTTAAAGAAATTATTAGCAACGTGGGTCATAATTCAGTTGGTTCGATCATAGCATTACAATATTTTGCGAAGACTACATCTCTATCTCTATAAATATTATAAAAACGAAAGTTTGTAAGAATGGATGTATGGATGTACAGATGTATGTTTGTTACTCTTTAACGCAAAAACTACAGAATGGATGTTGCTAAAACTTTACAGTTATATAGCTTACACATCAGAATAACACACAGGCTATAATTGATAAAGATATAGTGTGAATTATCCAAAATGTAACGATTTCCTATCACCACGCGGGTGAAACTGCTGGCGCAGCTAGATAAATATAAAGTTACTCCCTCAGCGGGAGCATTCGCCGGTAATTTAAAGTTACAAATACGAGCATCACATCAGTGAGGAAGGACAACCAAGCATTACAGTGCGCAACGTGTATACAATCTGTATGTACTATTTCATACAACTTGTAACACAACAACCGCACCGGCTGACATTGTGGAATCCCCTAAATGCTCGAAATCTATCATAAATGTGTCGCTAGAGGCGAATACTCGTCAGTCAGGTAGTATTGTCTGTCTTTGGGATATAATATTTGAAATCACTTATAAATATTTATATATTTTGTAGATATGTATATTAAGTATATATATATGTAATATATAAAATTTATTCATATATTTATATATATATTACGTCTTTATTATTAAAATGTAAGTAGTTTGTACTATATGTTACGTATACCACCATCACCATTATCATATAATTTCATTTTTGGGGTTGTCTGGAAGAGATCGCTTTATAGCGATAATACCGCCCTTTATACATAACTAGATATAATTTTACTCGTAAATTCATGTTTGTATTGGTGTACAATAAAGAGTTATCTATCTATATATTGTAACTTAATTCTCAAAACAGAATCATAAATGTTTAATCACAGGCGAATGCTCGCGACGAGCGAGCAACTTAGACAAAAAAGTCAGTTCTTGCGCAATCGAAGTTTGTACAGCCAATAAGATTTTTAATGGGAATCTATCATTCGTTCTTTCTTTAGATCCTTGGTAATTTTACAATTTATATTTATTAGTAAAATTACATAAAATAACTAAGAACTACCATAAGTAGAATCTATCCTAGACTTTTTTAAATTTATTGTCCAAGAATGGCGTTTATTTCTTTAATTATTATAATTTCTGGTGCTAGCAAAATAATTGAGTACTGGTAGGATAAGGCTGTTGGTCGGGTCTTTCAATATGTATTGGGAAGAATCAATCAAATATAAAAATGGTGAGAACGTACCGATTAAATTGTTTTTATTTGATTTTTGCTTGATTTTTGTTCCTCATTATAATAAATTCGAACCTTCCAGCGAACTAGTTCAACGTGGACCACCTTCATCTCCCACGAGATCGCATTTTCGGGCGTCGTTTTATACGCGACGCATGCTTGATTCCCACTATACATATTTATGATGCCTCCCGGTTGCCAGTAGCAAGGAAGAATTTTATGGTCTCTTAGATAGGTGACCGTACCCTCCATGTAACGTACGCGTATGTTTTGTTTATGCAACGACTTTTACGTACTCCCTCTTCTGTTTAACTAGTTTTAGATTGATTTTATATTTATACTGGCATTTGCCAACGAAACTTCGTTTGCGTTGCCATTTGGATGGACATAATTGTTCCTCACAAGTCTAAAACGTGCGGCGGATGTTATATATAGTATGATATATATTATAAAATATTTACAATGCAAAAGTGAATGAATGCAGAAGTCGTGGAAGGCCACGATACACCTTCCATGATCAAATTGATCGTGTACTAGCAGAAGGTGTTGTCAGGAGCCTTAAGAACAGACGAGGGTGCATGACAAGAGCTATGAATGTCAAAGAAGCAAGTGAGGTGTGTAAGAATAAACCTGAATGGCGCTCTGTTGTTCCTGCCTACCCCGCAAGGGATCTGGCGTGAAGTTATGTATGTATATATATTATTTTGTATCGTATATAAAGTATATTATTATTTATTTTATTTGATTTTTATTCTTGGAATGGTTCTTATTATTTATTGTCTTCACCGCCATTGTTATCTTAATATTTTCCTTAGTTCAGGGGATGGCCTAGAAGAGATCGCTTTAAGCGATAAGGCCGCTGGTGGTGCCAAGAGTAAATTTTGAGGTGTAATATAGTAGCGGTGGTTGTATAAAATTTCCCTATCTCCTGGACTGGGGCGGCCTTCGACAATATAACTGAGGGACAGTGGACGGCGAAACAATCAAATCAATAGTTGCATCCGATTGATCATATGGAAAGGAAAATCAAGCCACTAACCTTAACCTTCCGAAACTGCACTTCTCCTAACTCGGCAAGCCTTGAGACGTCTGGCAACGGTCGTCGAGGTTCGATTGGTTGCACACAGTGGCAATATAGTCTTTATTTCCACACACAAATATGGCTTATATAGACCATTCCAGTTGTTTTTTTAATAGCTTCAAAATATAGACACGGCATTTTAAGAATTTGTTATTATTATATATAGATATTAGCGGCGATTTATGGAAGATACATTATTTTCAAATTTCATCTATGTGATGCCAACAGTCAACGAGTAGAATATCTTTGATATGTGCTCAGACAGACGGATGTACCTATTTGTTAAAGAAACCTGAAAATACTTTTGAATGCTTATAGCTAATCAATATACGTATTAGGAAAGCGTTAACTCCAAGTGCATATCTGATTAACAAGTTGAACGTATCAATAACCACAATCCATCTCGCTTGCAATTGATTGAACAAACTTTTGACTTGAACTCTAACTAGAATACTCGACTTGCATCTTACTTAACAAGACGACGTTAGTTCGACACATTTGAATATTGAAGGGAGGTATCAATCTAAATTAGTCGATGGAAATACTAAATTCTGTATAAGGGTAGAAGTAAGTGAAATTTTAACAGCATTGGATTACTTTCTCAGTCAGAAATGTTTAACCAATTTCAATTGATATATTGTAACTTTCCTGCGAGCCTAGCCACCACCCAGATAGCTTACTATAGTATTGTTACGAGTGCGGGACTCGAATTAAAATGGCGTTGGAGTTACTATAGAATTCATCAGAACTATACAAACACGTATAACACAGGTACAAATATAACTGGACACAAACAGTTAAACTGTACGATTCAATAACACGCGCAAGGTCCGTCACTATATAGCTTATCGAACGTACACGTGTTGCTCGTATCGTAATCGTCGCTTGATTGTCCAATTTCCTAGAAAACATAATGTGCACACCTGCGTAATTATGCTTGCGAACGATAATAAATATCCGAATAATAAACGAGTTCTATACTAAATAGGCTATTGTCTAATTACAAATGGACCTACTTATGTAAAACAAAACCAATCCACAAACATGCCAAAATTGGGTTAAAGATGCAGGAGGCTTTCAAAATGCTTTCGAAATTGCAAAAAATATAGGACGAAATATAATATACAATATTCAATTTTTTTTTCCAAAATATAGACACTTATTTGTATGCGAAATTTTAATAAAAACGTCTTTTTCTCGAAACTGGCAATATGTGGGTTCGTTCCATTTTGCATAAGTAAGTCAAAATTTTAAACATAAAGTAAACAAAAGAAATACAAATGCGGGAAAGGTAATAAACCGCAGGTATATAGATTACGTATTCTATTGAGGTCATTCATCTGGTAAAAGTTATTTGTGAATATGTTGTTGGTAGTTAAGTTATAATATGAAACTTAAGTATGTGCAATTTGATATTAAAGTAAAAAACAGATTGCATAAAATAATTTGTCTCTATCAATTAAATTATAATCTGATTAAAACCAAAAAAACCTATTGTTATTCGTCCAAGTTTCTTTTGAATTATGTTTGTTGTCTGGAAGGATAAGACCGCTTGTTGTTTTTATTAAGAAAGATTTGTAATTTGTAAATTACGAAACTGCATGTTTCGTAATTGTTTATTAAGCAAAACGTTATCAAGAGGTATAAATGTATCTTTTTAGTATTCGTATAACTGTAATTTTTTAATTTATTTTATGTAGTATTGTATCCTTTGAATAACTTCTAAGTGATAATAAAAAATACTGGGTGGATTTTAATATAGTTTTCACCGATCGACATTTAATTCTTAGACTTAAAGTCCTCGCTTTTTTTCGTCCCAGAAATTTCGTGGCTTTTTTTTCTGGGAACGATTTAACATAGCCAGATAAAAAAAACCGAATCCCAATATGATTTTTTAACTGATCGGTAGAAAATTTAATGCAATAAAATGTGTGATAATTTTGATCCCATGAATATTGCGAGTGTTTTGGGATAATTAATTCAGTGTTTTCCCACAAAAATTACTAACTTACAAAGAGAGATGGATATAAAGATTTCATAAAGATCTCTTTGTTACTAAAATAGCTATGAAACTGTAAAAGAAAACAAACTAAAACAAATATTTGTCACAGCTAGTTCAACGTGCATTTTACCTGTAGAGGAGAAATGTATTGCCTTATGTTTTAAACACATCGTCTATCTACGGGATACCGAGTTCAGGGGGCTTGCAATGAAATGCGTGGGAATACCTACACTGGAACAACAGGCAAGTCCACCCAGTCAGTTAGTTCGCCACAGAGTGCCTGAACTTACCCCCAAACGTATGTTTTTGCTTTTGTATGTTCTACTAAATTAGTGATATGGGAATTGTTTGTGTTTTAGTGACTACAGGTAGGATTTTCTCGTTGAAAAGCGGCACATTGGAATTGCAACGAGTATTCGAATTTTGATATTAAATTAATTCGTGTGTGCAATTTTTTCAGTGTGTATTAGCTTTATTTTATTTTCTTCTTGCCTTTATATTGGCTTATCGCGTTCAGATTTCCTTCGAGGTAATTGGTAACGCCACCTGGCAGTAAAACGTCATCCTCCCCCAATCCTTCCTCACCCCCGCGTGCATACGCCGCTTTCCACGCTCACTGGCATCTACGAGTGTAAATCGATCCCGCTACGAACGCACGCGTGTGAAGTGATAGTTATTGCAAAACTAAGGGTGATCAGACCACAACCGGCCGGCCAGGAAGCCTACAGCAGCTGTCGAGTCCAGGTAGCCTAGATTTTCATTTCCCAAAGACGTTTGCCGCCCAGTTACAGTCCATTGCCACCGCACCAGTAATAATAGTCTTTATTGTGAGATTTTACAGTCACATGCTTACAGATTTTCTTTGCATATTTGGAGTATTTCAAGAGATCCCTAGTGCGGCGGCAAGTGGACTGTAATTGGGTGGCAAACACTTTTAGCACGCGTCGCGTGTAATTGCGATTTAGGAGTTAGGCACTGAAAATCGGCGCTGTATCAGATTATGTGAACATCAACCTATTTGGTTATCGCCTCTTTGTTTCCTTTTTTCTTTCGCCACATCGCTACGTCGCTACGTAATGTGACATAGTCTAAGTTCGACCGCTGATCGCGACACTGCTTTCTTGCAAACTTCACCGCATTTTGTGTTTACATCCGCTTATATCAACCCGCGTGCTGGAAGTACACGTTGTACCGTTCCAGCTGGTCCACTAATCGATGGAACCGCAAAACCAGAAGAAAGGATCGCGAGGAAGAAATGTCTGCCGCTGGGAAGCCCGAGTCGTTCGTAGCATGTCTGGTGCAGCGTTCTATCCTGTAAGTCCTTTCCTTCTCTTTTATCCCCGCTTCCGCCCACGCCATCAGATTAGATTTGCCCGACTACCACCCCTGGTCTAAAGTATGCCACCATAAAAACCTTGAGTTGTATTCCGGTATTAGTTGACCAGTTTCCAGTCTCCTTTAAGATAGCAGCAGCGCATTTGTAGCACCTTTTGTATTGAAAATGTCCATAGGCGAACAACAGAAATAAACATTTTTTTATATCATTTACTATTGTCTTTCCACTCTCGCTAGACCTGTAGGTTTGCTGGAAGAGAACTCTTTTTAGGGTTAATCTCGCCTTTGTACATCACCAGTATTTTGTTGTTTTATTTGTAGCTATTTTGTGTACAATAAAGTATAAAGAAAGAATCAAGAACGAAACGAGTAAAAACAAAAATTGATATCACGACAGACATACCATGAAATTAACTCAGTTTGTCTTGTACCGTGTTTAAATTAACATGGTCCTGATTACATAGAAACTCGTGTGCGCTTCGTCACTACCTGTAAGTTATCGTACAGAACCATATTTGAGTTGCCAAGTTTACTTTTAGCGAGTTTAATTACTTAAGGGGTGGTTATCTCAGACCTGTCACATATTATAGTAGCAATATATTCATAATAGCAAATGTAACTGTGAGCATTGCTATTCAGCGTGGTAACGTCGCCAGCCTTTTGGGAACGTTCCCGGTAAGTGACAGTGGTTTGGGACCAATATTTTATCTATAATTTTGTCCTCTTTTTTATTTAGTTTTAGTATTTAATTTTAGTTTTCTATTTTATAGTTTAGTTATTAATTGAACATAGATTATTCCCTTTTTAAAAAGCAATTATAAGTTGGAGTTACACAGTAACTGGTTTTACTGTTAATTGATGTCGTAATTATAGATTAAAAAATATCACTACTATACTATTATTTCAAGGTATATAAAATATACGAGTTTCATGTCAAAAGTAGTAGTAGTTTCGATCACAAAGGTAGACAGAAATTTGGCCCATCTGAAATATAGTTTAGTCGAATTGTAGGTTCTTGTGACAACTCTAAAAACCACATTTCACCACACAATTTACATTTTTTATAAAACATACAATCATAACTCAAAAACGATCACAAATTTTTTTGTTAGTTCAGCAGACAGCCAGATGGCCCACCTGATGGTAACCCGTTAGGCACCATCACCTATGGACATTAGTAATACCAAAAGTATTTATCAATGTGCTGTTGCTCTCTAAAGTAATGTAAACATCTCACAACTATAACTCATATCAAAGTATATTATACATTACAAAACTCTTAACGATTTTAAGCGCGGTATTTCGTTTGATTTTGATCTGACGTTTCGATCATTTTTCAGTAGCTATGTTCACGGAAGACAAAAATATCGAGTGTCATGATGTATGTTTAGCCTGTCGCCAACTTGTTCATTATTTAGTTTAAAATCTTGTTTGTGGTTATTATTTACTCTATGGGAGCTTAATTTAAAGGAATAAAAATATAACAAAATACTGCACTTAAAATCATTAAAACGTAGTTTTATTATGTGTATGTTACTAGTTGTGATAACTTGAGAAAATACTAATATTATATTATTTTTTAAATTGACCACCACAACACAATATCGCTTTTCAGTTCCCCCAAAAAGTTCTGAATGTAAAAAGCGTCACAAAATAGTAAAGTTTTTGTATTTTTTGACAGTACTCTTTGCAAAATAAAATCATTACAACTATTAAAAGTTATTATTGCCATCAAATGCACTTTTTTCTCTAAAACTTATTTCTAATAATTATAATTTCGCTGCTCTATCTGAGACAACGTTAGATTAGTGACTGTGGCCAAAGTGTATAGTTGATAGCGTTAAAAATATATACACAAACACACTTGGTATCTGTCAATTTTTAACGTCATTAACAATTAGTAATAACGTTACATCATAAATAATGCATTAAACCTATCGCTATCTGCGCAAAACTGTCTCTAACCTAGATGGGACAGCAGACTTCTAAATACTAAATATTTTTTACAATTCAGTCCAATTACTAAGTACAATAATATTATTATTTAGAAACTTTCAAACTTTTCCTCTGGTCGAAGTTGGTAAGAAAGCTGTTAACAATTCTATGAAATGGTTTAGTGATACGACTGTAGTACTATCCCCTTTTATAAGAATGTAAATTTTATTGTCTTCGAACCGTAACACTGACCCAAAGGTGCAATTTGAGAACCACTCCGACGCTACAAGCCCCACCACTTTGAATGTCCGTATTATGTTTGGAAGGACATATTCATAAACCCTTTTTCACTGACTTTATATAGCCCGATTACTTTCAAGACAATTTCCTGTTAAGATTATTGCGTATCTTCTTATGAGAATAAAGAAATGTAATATGGAGGTTTAATAGCGTATTTGTTTCAGATTAAACATTTTTGTTTAGAATTTTTATGAATATTAAAGGCAGGTTGCAACAAAAGGCAGTTTCGCAGTTCGTATTTTTACATGCCGACAAAAAGTGAATGCACACCTGACTGCCATAAACCTGGTTTGTTACCTTCCCCGCATTTGAACTTCTTTTACTTTGTGTTTAAAATTTGTAATTAAAAAACAATAAAAATTCTATTGTTATTGTATTGGTTTTATAGCAGTCATTGGGCAGGTGTGTCAATCTGGTTCTAAGAAATCCGATCTATGCAGGCTGGCAGCCATATTGTATTGGTGCAGCAATGGCTCCATGGAGAGGTAGGCACTCAAGCGAGGATTACGATACGAGTAAGACGTATATACATTGCGAATGGTATAAATCCTTGCGAGCCATTTTCCTAATGTTAATAGTCAATTAATATCAAAATTAAAAACAATATGGTCAGAAAAATCTGCATTCTGGATTGTTTGTGTTGAATTTCATAACGCAACTGTATGACGAATTCCCGTTACCTTCCTGGAAAGCATTCTTTCTCTAGCAACATTTAGTCTTCAAAACCTTTATTGAGCCGGTCCGAAGTAGGCATTTAATGGCTACCTGAGTATCATCACGAAGCCACGCTCGCTGATAAATACTCAAAATAATACCGAAAATTGCTGTATTGTATCTAAAGAGTGATCTTCGAACTAGCTACTATTATATTTCCCGGTCAACTTGTGTATGTGAAGAAAGTACGTTAATTGCGCAAGCAACGTTAGTATAACCCACCTTTAAATAAACATTGGAACAATAATTCGTAAATAAAGGTTTTACTTTCATGCCACATAACCGCATTATTCAGTATTTAATTTAATTATTTTTTCCAAGAACGCGGAGTCTTTTCAATTGCGAAATATGTACTCTTATCTTAAATTCAATGAATGAATATTGAAATGAGTTATATTTTTGGCAGACGAGTATTTAATATTTTGAATTCAAGGCAGTTTAGTTTTTACACTTGCGACTTCTATTAATGTGTGTTCTATTAAATTTCCAGGGTTTGGACATTTTAAAGTCTAAAACCGCTTCCTGATTTGTCGGCGTAGCAAAAGTATGCGCGGTGCCGAAAGCTGACAAAGCGCCTATATATCGATACGGGAACGACACATTCGAAGGGAATCTAAAAACGCTCATAGAAAATGGCGCTCGGCAATCTTTCAGTACCGCGTATCGGGCATACTGTTTCCGCACCCCTACTGTTCCGACGAATCAAACAGTGAAGATTACATCTCATGATAACCACGCGCTTACTTTAAAAAGAAATTCTGAGGAAACCTGTATATCGATATTATTAACGTGTGAATTGCACTAATTACAAGAGGATAAACGTAACTCAATACAGGTCCCGGGTGGTCGAATTTTAACATTGTAAATATCACTCAGTCTTAGAACTCAGATACACAGTTTATTACATTTTCGGCATTTGGACTTCTTTTGCTTACTTTGTTTCTAAATTTGTAATTAGAAAAACAACATAATGTGTATTGTATTCTTTTATAGTCGTCATTAGCCAGGTGTGTTTCTTGGAAATTATTGTTACGCGGTCGAGTGTTGTGTCGAGACATATTGTATTTGGATAATATAAAGCAATGCCCGAACGGAGGGGTGAAACAGTCAAGCGATAACCGCAAGTGTGGCAAGACGTGTGTACTTTACATAATCTATATAGTGACGGACTTTGCGCGTGTTATTGAATCGTGCATTACGTTTGTACTAGTTTTGTTCAGTTTGTACCTGTGTTATACGTGTCTGTATAGTTCTAATAAATTCTATAGTAATTCCAACAGAATTTTAATTCGAGTCCCGTAACTCGTAACAATATAAAACCTTATACCGAGGCTAAGGAATTCATTAAAATTATTTTTTTAAATAAAACTTAGCTGTACTAAGGTATAAGTCTTTGTTCACTAAAACGCAGAGGTCCCGGTTTCGATTTCCGGCAGAGTGAATTTCGAGAATGAACTAAAAATTTAATTGCCCCAACAATACGGCCTATTTGGTAAAATCCTAACCGCTTCATCAATCTTTTTAAACAACGAAGGGTTGTTTTAAGGCAAATAAATAACTTTTAAGGGCCTACTTGTTTAGTTAAGTATGCTTAATTAAAAATTGCGTTTAAAATTTTCTAAATCGTTTCGGTTGTAACATTAGACAATAACAATTTTACGTAATAACATTTTGTTTCAATATTATAAAAGCCAAAAGTAAGGAATATTGGTTAGGGGACTGTTAATAGAAATTTAAGAGTCAGCTTTGATTTTTATGTAATTAATATTAAGTTTTAATAACGGATGGAAAATATAAAATCTTATTTGAATTGAAATTGAATACATACATTTTCATTTTGAATATTGTTTGTTCTCTCGACATAGGAAAATTCAACAATGAGATATTTAAATTTTTGTAAAAACGAGATTATTGTTTCAATCTTGCATAAGACTTCCATTATCAGGTTAATCAAATTTTCAGTCACCAAAAAACTATAAAATTTCCGACAACTGAAAAACGTTAAAAACAAATGATACCTGAATTAAATTTTCTTACTTTGTCATAAACCGCGTTGGAAAAACTTGTCATTTCTCTATTTGAGTTTCAACTTTGCATAAGCGGCTTTTAAATCAAACTTTATGACTTTCGGATTGCATTATACTGTAAGATGAGCGAAATTGGATTATAAAATAAAAGAAGAAAACGAGAATTTTAGTATCACAGGGAACGTTGGCTTTTACTGGTTACATTTAAAGTTGATTTAAAATTAGTTCTGGAGTCACTACAGTATTATAGATAACACCTTGGGTTAACTAAAATTAGCAAAAAAAAAATGTAAGCTATAATAAATCATGGAAATAAACACAACAATAAACACAATTAAAACTAGTAAAAGAAGCTTAACTGAAAAACGTAAATATCCTTAAACGCAAAATACCGCCGTAGTTCAATTTTTTCGCTTCTTAATGCTTTATTTATTAAAATATTTATATCCAAAATCCAAATAGGTAATAAAATTTTGATTAATTCCTTATCATATTTGATTGAATTGGTCAAAAAATAAGTTTTTTTTTTGAATAGAACTATAAAAAGGAAGACGAAAATAATCTCTAATTTAGGTCTACGTTAGCTACTATATCATGTGTATCAGACTAAACTCGTGGCCCGTTCCTATATTTTAACGACCGTTCATTTGCCGCTGTATCGGTTAAAATTGGACATATGCTCCATACTAGTAAGGTCAAAATTCAAGCGATGTTAAGGCAAATGAACGAATATTAACATATAGGAACCGGCCATCGGAGTGAGAATGGTTCGTCATTCCATCTAGCTCCTTCACTGTACACGGGTCATCCCTAAACCATAATGATTATATTAGATAGATAGATAACACTTTGTTGTACACCATTACAGAAAACTTACGAACTAGTATTAATCTAATTGGTTAGAAAGGTGTTATCGGTAAAAAGCGATCTCTTCTCGACAACCCGTGGCAAGAATATTCTGATTAGGAGTGGCGATGGTGGTATACATCAATGTAGTACGATTACTTACATTTTAATAATAAATATATAACTATACTATGTATACAAAAATATACATAAGTTGTATACATATACAAGATATGGTGATAATATGCAACTATTTAAAGATAATAAACATATAACTATATACAATATTATATTTACTTATTATATAAAATTACATATCATTATATTGCAGATAGAATTTTCGGACCAAGTTCTTAAGTGTTATTAGGGATTTTGCTTGTCTGACAGCAACAGGCAATAAATTCCAAAGTTGCACAGCCTTAACTGTAAAAGAATTATTGAAGAACACATTGTACAATAGAATACATAGAACAACACTCTTTTAGGTGATTCTTGGAAGGTGATGTTAAAGAAAATATTCTTTACCTTTTCACTTGTTGTATTAAGTTAATTAAAAGACATACAGTACCGAAATAAATTTTTCTTTTTTTGACGAAAAAATCTGATTATGGACTTTTATCCGTGCAAAAACGGAGGAAGAATACAGATTCCTGAGGCCGACAAAACAACCCACATCCAGGTGGTAGAGTAGATTTACTCGTCTGGATGGCTACTATCCCTAGTCTAAAGTGTGGCATCATAATAATTTTGTTGTATTAGTGGCTAGGTTCCAGTCTGCCTTAAAAAAGCAGCAGCGCATTTGTAACAACTTTGATGTTCCGAATGTTCTGTAACAGCTTTTAGTCAGGTCGGCAATCGGCCTGTCTGCTAAACTCATACAATATTTTTTAGCTTATGGACGGAGTCCCAGTGTAGATTAACGTTCAGGATGTGTAAAGATTTGCAGGTCTAATCTTATCTTGGTGGAAATAGATTTCTACTGCCGGTATACCCATTCAAACTATCCCACCTTTCATTTGCCTACGCCGCAGAGGCTCTGGTAGGTGCCGGCCGAGACGCTCTAGTTACCGATAAATCCTGAGTCAATTTATCGTTTAAATTAAGAAATAATAGTCTCACTCTTCAAAGGCTCATTTATAGAGGTATAATAGTGTCTTGGCCTTGATATAAATTAGTTTTCATTTAATCTACAACCCAGTTTTAATTAAAAACGGGAAACGTGGACGGGTGATAATTTTAGGCGTCGCACGAAATGATTATGACGCCAGTCGAGCGCCTAACTCATTGAAAGTGTCGTTGGTAAAAAAAGAACCAAAGGAAATTCGGAGACCAATTTACTGGAAGCGTCATAGTAATTAACAACAATATTTACTGTTATGGGTTGCAGGACAAACATGTATAATACAGGTACAAACATAACTGAATACAACCACGCCAAACGTAATGCACGATTCAATAACACGCGCAAAGTCTATTACTATATAGAATACAGAATGTACACACGTCTTGCCTCGCTTGTGATTATCACTTGACTGCCGATCTTTCCTTTGGGGCATTGTTTTATACTGCACAAATACAATATGTCTCTCGGCCGCGTGGACTGAATTTCTTAGAAGCACACCTGGCTAATGACTACCATAAAAGATTACAATAGTCAATGGGCTGTTTTTCTAATTACAAATTTTAAACACAAAGTCAACAAAGAAGTCCAAATGTCGAAAAGGTAATAAAATGCCTAAAGGTACTCAGGTGTGAATTTCTCTTTTGACAGTATTATAATAAGAAATGACAACAATATTAATTGTATGTGTATGTGGTGAGAATAAAGAGTATAATAATATGTCTATCTAAGCACTAAATTCTCCATAAAGAAATTGTAAATGATGATTTTCTTTCAAAGTAACTGTACAATACTTGCTTATACTAGCTTACATTTGACCAGAAGTTATTTTCCCAAGAGACTTCCAGTGAATTTAATTTCCGTGTTTTGCGATATTTGGGATAGCGGCCTAGCCTCGACGACATGGCAGGCCGAGGTTTTGATGGGTGGCTACCAAAATAAATGCGCCGATCTCCAGGAAATTCGGAATATTAAGACGAATCTGTGAATCAGCAGCCTCGAATTTTACCGTCAATTGGGCTAGGCATTTGGTTATTTCTGAGAGGGTCGTTTTGTGTTTCGGAACATTTACTTGTGTTGTTATTTTTTCCAATCTTGGAACTTAAACAAGCCCAGATTATGATCCAAACTACGTGCTAATTAGATAAAGAACAAAAATGGATATTATAAAGAAAGCTATTCATTTTACGAACAATATAACAAAAATGAGTGAAAAATCTACAACAGGCATTAATGCCGATTGTGCGAGAAAGTTTTGTTGTATTTATTGATAAACTTATAATATGGCCGGCGTAACTTGGCAAATGTGAACATAGGCTCTGCGAACTTTAGAACATGTACACTTGTGTGATGAGTGGGCATACGACTCGTCAGTGAATACAATTGGTCGCCCTTCATCCCTGTATTTTTTCATTGCTTTGTACTAGTTGGTCACTTTATTTTCTTCATGAGTTTATATGCGCTAAAGTTCCCAGAGCCTATGTTCACATTCGCCAAGATACGCCGGCCGCATCATACATTGACTACAATTGAAAATATCAATGTTCGCGTTTAATCTGGTGAGTTCATTACAAATGCGACACATTCGAACCAATGGATTGAAATAAGAAATATTATTACGACACACTTGAAGGGAAAAAACCTGCTGGTTTTTTACATCGATAATTGGTATTGATTTTAAGTAAAGACATTAAATAGGGTGAATCAAAACATCCATGTAAAATTTTGTGAAGAGTGACAAAATCTGAAATGCTTCAACGATTTTATAAGGATGTCAGAGAGTAATATTACATTGTATTTGTTTAATATTTAATGATTGTAATCTGTTTTGTGCTTAAATAAATAATTAAAATAAAATAACAGCAGAAAATGCAGACGTATAAGCCAATTGAAACAAGATTTTGTAGCTATGTTTACTTTAAACATTATTTTTATACCAGGATGGGAATCAAGCCTGAAACTTCTAAGTTCCAACGATATTTGTTATTAGACATCGATATGTTAAAATAACGATACCGCAATATCAATAATAACAATATAATAATGTCAAATAACCATACAACAAGTCATGACAGCGTAATGGCTAGTGCACGCGTCCCAAACCCAAAGGGCGTAGGTTTGTTCCTGGCTGGAACGCATCCACCACTTAGGTAGTTTTCTCAGCTAACTGTGCATATTGTTCTAATTATCACGTGGTAACAAGGGCGAAGTAAAACATCGTGATTAAACCTGCACCCCGAGATAATGTGTCAAACCTGCCAAGCCGCCTTGGACAAGCGTGGTCGATATACAGTCAGTTCCCTGTATAACGGGGCCCAGCAGTGGGACATTTATGGGCTGATATTATTATTTATATTATATAATCAAATACCACACTTGTATTAAATACAATGCGCGGCCTTATTACATAAAGAAATCTCTTCCAGGCAACCTCTAGAAGTCTAGATGCTCAAGACTAATTTTAATAAAAATGTTGTCTTAGTCCATATTATCTTATTGATAGAGTTTGATAAAGTATGAATCGTTCAATAAACAATAGGGTCGATGAAATTCCTGACTTAGAGAGCTAAAACAATAAATGTTATCCCATAAAACACCGTTTACTATCCAATGGTTGTCGTCCCGAGGATCTTCATACAATATTTATGCGGTATACCCCCCCACTCGTAGCTTATGCTCGGTGTTTAGGGTACCTTACTCCAATAACAAACTTTCAATTTTATATAAGAAGTTTCGAGAATTGTACTTCAATAATAAATAAAGAAATAGGTAATATTAATTAAAACAAGTGTATTTGCTTCAGAATAGAAAGTTACAAATAACTTATTCAAAGTCATGAATGGGTCTACCACTCCTCCCAAAGCAATCTTTAGGTACCTAGTAAAAATAAAATAGTTTATTGATTAAAACAAAAATGAAAAATCACAATAATAATTATATATTTTTTTAGCTACTCTACGGATTCTAGTTCCGTACCCACTTTTAAAGCTTTATTTATAGATTTAATTTATAAAATTTTACACGCTTATTATTTTAATTCTTGTGTGTGACATTAATTAATTTGTGTTGAAGTGTATGTATCTTACGAGTAACTTATTATATTAATTTATCCTAATTTTAATACTAAACTTATACTAGTGTAGAGTGTATCTGTTACATGCTGGTGTTGTGAGGAAGTGCGTGTGCAGTGTGGGCCTTATGTCTACAATCTACATCTATAATAATTATAGTTATACTACATATATTTCTTTAGTATATGTAAGTCTAATTATTAACACTATGAGATAACGATTTTAAGAGACTTTTATTTTTAACTAGCTGTGACCACGACTTCGTCCGTGTAGAATTCTTTTTCGCAAAATCCTAAGAAAGATTTTTTGATATAATTACTATAAATATTTACATATGTACAAAAAGACGCTTATTTTTTTATCTGTACAACTATTGGACGTTTCGATTACTTTTTGCTAAACGTCGTCAAGAAATAGTAATAAAACTACGTTTTAACGATTTTAAGCGCGGTAATTTATTTGAGTTTTGTTATTCCGACATTTTTATTATGTGTACAAGTTGCGAAAACTTAAGAAAATATTATGTCAATAAATAGATTTCATTTTTTTATCTACACACCACTTGTACTATTTAATTTATTTTGAATGTAGGAAGCTAACGCCACATTTTCTTGTTAGTTTTTCGTTATAAACAATACTCGTTAATAACAAGTGTGTATGATATTAGTTGTACCTCCAAAGACAACCGGGATTTATTGCTAGCATCATTATATAGGTATATATCTTATACAAGGGTATTATTTACCTGTTTATGAGAGAAATTACATCCGAAGTGGCTCAATTTGGATAGTTGAATCAGTACCATTTGTAGCATAAGCAGGTAGTAAAAACAAATTTCAATCAGAATGTATTTTTAAATATATATATCTATATTTGACGGTAGGTACGTATTATTTCGATTCATATATCCATCAAAAGGAAAGTGGCGCTAGGAAAAAGCTACTAAAATATAAAGCTCCATCTGTATAATACAGACATAACTGTTGCCCTTACAATTTCATCGACATAAATACGCTGACCGAGCGATAATATTCCCCCAAACAGCCGGTCATAAAGCAAAAAGTAGAAGCTTTCCGTAGTGTAGTGTTGTACCAGGTAGGGAACCGACGAATCAATTGAATATGCCGAGAAATTAAATCGAGTTAAAGAATTTTAAGTTCCATAAAACAATTCGGAAAGTGATATAATTCACCTTAAATTGCAAAAAAATGTTTATATAAAAGAGCTGGCGTTAATATTAGATTGTTACACGAGGTGAAAGTGTCCTATTTAGGCATGAGATGGTTTAGCACACAAGCGTAGCGAGGGCGCTAATAGTTCGATGACAAAAAAAGCGAGTGTAAAATATATTAGGACACGAGTCGCATGTATTCTCTATGGTTCGAATAGTTTTTAATGTCTTTAACAACAGGGAAAATCGTTTCCCAGAGCCGAAAAGTATTTTTTTCATCCATGTGATCAGGTAACTCCAATCGTACTTTCAGATAATGAGAAATGAAAAACTGGCGGTCTATCTCACTGCAACGCAGAGGCTTCAGGTTCGATTCCTGGTATAGTAAATTTCGGAAACTTATTTTCTCCGTTATTTACTATGGTCTGGGTGTCTAGGATCGGCCCCGGGGTAGTCCGTTGCATACCCATAATACAAGCGTAAATTGCTTAATTTGGGGATATACAATAATGTGTATTTACCTATCGATTAAAAAAATATCATGTTGTCATACTTTGAAAATATCCTAATGGAAAAAAGCTGAAGTGCTGCATATAGACTGATGGCCCAACTGTAATGGACAGTGGTTATCGTAGCCTATGGGCATTAATAAAATCAGGTGCTGCAAATATGCTGCCGGCCTCTAACGGAAAACTAGAATCTGACCACTGATGCCGGAACATAACTCCAAGTTATTATGGTGATAATACTCTATACCAGGGGTGGTAGCCATCCAGTTGAGTAAATGCGCTACCACATGACTGTGGGTTGTTTCGTCGCCTCTTACGACAGGCCGCCCAGTGGCAAGAATTAGTATTCTCTTCCCGTTTCTGCTCGGATATACTATTTAAATTTGTCTTATGTCCATCCAAGATAATGAACTTACATACTGAGTTTCTACCAAATCTGTCCAATATGTCCGTTAAAGCGTAAAAGAGTTACTTTCGCATTTATAATATTGTTACAACTTAGGCTCTGACACAAAAAACACATTTTATTACCTGTCGGCATTTGAACTAATTGTAATTCTTTTATGATCGTCTTCTTTTGCTTACTTATTTATTGGCATACATTTCTGTAGAACAGCCTATTGTTTTATTGTATTGATGTATGGCCGCTTGCGGCTGAATAATTTGCCAGGCGTTGCGGATTACGTCGACTTAGATACGGAGACATTGCATTTGTGCAGTATAAAACGATGACCTGATAGAGGGGGAAGCAGTCGAGCGAGAACCACGAGCGAAGCGAGACGTGTGTACTACAATCAGGAATCTAACGGACTTTGCGCGTTTTATTGAATCACGACCTTCGGTATTACGTTGGATTTGTTGTGTTCGGTTATACGAGTATTTGTACTGGTTTTATACGTGTTTGTATAGTTCTTATAAACTCTATAATAATTCTAACCGCATTTTAGTTCGAGTCCCACAACTCGTAAGAATATTAATAAAATAACAACAAGTGTAACGAATAATATCGATAAGAAATTACAATTATAATTCGATTGCATAACAGCTATCTTAACTATCGTCATGTTGCATAGATATTGTATGAACCCATCCCTACGCCCATTGGCAATTTATCCTCGGATCACCTGGGGACCGAGGTCATCAATCTGGGGGCCCCGAGGCCAGTTTTCTTTGAGGCACACTGTTAACACCACAGATATATCGAGACATAGATAGATTAGTCTATAAAATGTAATGAAAATTGTTTGAACTATGCTTTGAACTGCATAAACTATACAAGCAATGACTAATATAACAAAATAAAAGAAAATTTGAATATAGCAAAAACTTTTGAACGTTTTGAAGATTTTTATTTCTGAAGTATAGCAGACAGGAGTACGTTCTAGCTGGTTATTATTATCGCCTATAGACATTTGTAACATGCTCCCAACCTCGAAAGAAATATTACACCTTAAAAAACTCATATTGTACTGCTGTAACAAAACATCGGCTGGGTGCTTATCCAAATCCTTAAAGTACGCAAGTGAAACATTTTTGGTATTTACGCAATATTGGGAATAAAACAAGATTACGGAGATAGTATATTTCTTTAATGTACTAATTAGAGGTTTAAATAAATCATATATTAGATATTATCACTAAAAGTAAAGTAAATGTTATTAATAATTATGTTTTTTTTTTTATTGCAGGAGATCAGCAGACAGGCAGACGGCCCACTTGATGGCCAGCGGTTACCATCGCCTATGGACATTTGCAACACCAAAGGTGCTACGAATGCGCTGCTGCTCTCTTTAGGGAGCCTGGAACCTGGTCAATAATGCCGGAACACAACTCAAGGTTGTTAAGGCGACATACTCTAGACCAGGGGTGGTAGCCATCCAGTCGGGCAAATGCCCTACCACCTGGCTGTGGGTTGTTTTGTCGCCTCTTACGACAGGCCGCCAGGCCGCAGGAAATTGTATTCTTTCTCCGTTCCTGCACGGATGTTCTACAAATAATAAAAATATTTTGAGCTATTAAAATTTTCTTAAGTCTCTATCAACAATACAATACCATTGCATAACTGGATATAAATATGAGTGAGTTATCTTTATAGACAATTTAAAAAAAGAGAATAATAAACAACAGGATGCACAATGAATTTTTCTGTGAATGATTTAATATAGCCAGATTTAAAAAAATCGAATACCAATTTACTGATCAGTAGTAAATTTAATGAAATAAAATGTGTGAGATTTTTTATCACGAAAATCCACCGGAAATTTTCCCGGCTGCTGTTTGTAGTTGTTCGGGTGCGTAAAATTAACTTATTCCGATACAGTTTTCCCTAAAACGACAGCGTACATTCATTTTCAAATACTCCGTGTATTTTGTGCATATCCTAGTAATAAATAAAAGTCTTATATAACTATATTCGAACCTTACTTAATAAACAAAAAACAGCACACACACACACATACATACATACATATTAAAGACATACACATATTAAAGTCTAGTCTTTTACACCATGTATAATGAATATTTCGAAAGTATTAGCCGAAAAAATATTTTTTATAATATAAATTAGGTCTGGAACCCCGCCTTCTTCTAGAATTAACAGCTCAGTTCAGGCACGCTTATAGCTTATTTGTAATCATTGATATCCACAAATCAGTGACGTATTCAAAGGCTTTAGATTCACAATTAGACCCGGTAGGTGGCGCTGGAATCAGGTTCCAGGATTTTGAAGAAATTTTTATATTTATTTGTGTGGGTCCCGGGATAATTTAGATTTACTATTAAATCCAGTAGGCGGCGTTGAAACTGAGTTCAAAATTTTTATTTTTTCACGGAAGGACAACGTCTGTCGGGACCGCTAGTATATACCTACATTGTAAAGGGCGTATGTTTAAATCCACCGCTATTATCTTATTTTCAAAGGAACATCTTAGAAACAATTACTTTTTGTAGAAAAAATAAATCAAGGAGCTATTTGACTCTTCAAAAACATCACGTCACAACGCAACACAAAACCAAGGGGCTATGACGTTTTGTAATTTGATAAAAAATGTATCAGCAAATTTGACAGTGAGCCTATTAGGCTGATAAATCTTCATGATCAAACGTACGATATGTGAATAAGGCGTGCTCACAAGTAAATGGGTAGCTCGTTAAAATTGTTAAAATACCGTAAAATATCGCGTACGTCGACTACTCTTGGGGCCCCAACATCTTATCTATGTCCTTATAACTTTTATCTATAAGTTAGTGCTTATTTTATTTGTAAAACATTTTTTGTATCAACCGATATTTATCGATGTTTGTGTTAAATTTTCGAAATTAGCTTTCCTTGTGTCTCTGCTCTGTTTGAGGTAATGCCAGTGTAGGTGACCGTTTTTCGAAAACGTAGTGATGGATTAAAGGGGCGATTTGTGTCGCGACATTATTATTAATTGTTAATGACGTTAAACATATAACGTATTTTTATCTACTAAAGTAGCTAATCGTTGATGACATTATTTTTAATGCTATAAATAAGACGCATTTGGCCATAGTCATTAACACTAACATTGTCCCAGATGTGACAGGGACATTAGCAAATATTTATTGGTAAATTAGATAATTTATACCCTACGTAATATGTATATTATTTAACATTGTACGAACGCACAATGTACACTGGTACGGAACTTTTATAAAAAATCTAAGAAATGATTATATTATTATTTAGAAAGTTTTGTTCAAAGGGAGTTCAAAGGGATCTACAATTCACTTACAGAGAAATAACTACTTATATTTAATACACATCGCATCTATTCATTTATGATTGTATTATTTAAAGTTTTATTAATGTAATGTATGTAATTAAGTAGCATCAATTAATTAAACAATAATTGTGATTAATTAATTAATGTTTTATAAACATTTAGTTTATTATTTATAAAATCTGAGGATAGTCTTTAGACAAAAGACAGAGCATTGCAAGTTGCTTATTAAGGTCACCCGCTTGTTAAAACGTGTAAAGCGGGTTTTCACATTCTTTATTTGTACAAACAATTGGTAATATAGATGAAAAGGCAGATAAAAGGTAAAGATAATCAATATCAGTCAGTATCATTCAAATATTGTATATAAATTAATCATATAAATGTTTACCCCCTGAATGTCGGGGTCTTAACTGTTGCGACGTAAGTCTTTAGGTAGCCTCATGTTGCGTGCCCACGCTGGGCCCGAACATCCGAAGTTTCGCCACTTACCTTTGTGAGATATAATGAAGAATTCAAAAAATAAGTGTTTTGTTTTATTGTTAACATCATTTTATGAAAATCCTGCATTCGATTTCCCGTAAAATTTCTGTTGATCTGATCTTTTCTATGAATGACGAAGATTATTTCGCGACTATAATAATAAATTATTGATAGATACTACTATCAATTATTTATTATTATTATAGTATACTATCATATAAGTGGAAATTCATAAATATTCGCTTGAGTGAACCTCGTTATAGAATGTATTAATGCCTCTCGGGATTTCGAGGGATACTTGATAGTTTCTTTTGATTTCCACTGAGATGGCTTCAGTAGTTCACTGGTGCGTTCAAAAATTGATATTAGTATACAGACGTTGATAGTGGCTACTGCATCACATTTTTTTTTGTAATGCATCAGTTCAGCAAAAAGGTATGTTATCGTTTGAGTGTAAACTGTCTCGGAATTAACTAATTTTTATATATCCGAAGAACTTCAAACCAATTCCGGGAAAATTCCCGCGGGTTTCCCGGCATAATAATATCACAAATTTTAGTACTACATTAAATTTGCTATCGATCAGTGAGAAAATCATATTGGAATTCAATAATTTTTCATCTGGCTTTTTAAAATTATTCCCAGAAACATTTCCGCCGAATTCTCTGAATAAAACGTAGTGCACAGTTTAAAACTAAGAATTAATTGTGAATTAGCGAAAACTGCATCAAAAAAGACCCGATAGTTTTTATGTGAATCCCAAATTAACAGACAAGAAATCTAAAAAAATGCATCGTTTTTCCGTCGTTTATATAGACCATTTCCTCGTTTAGTTGTTTTCTTTAATAGCTTTAATGTATAGAGACGGCATGTTTAGAATTTTATAATATTTATTATACGTTAAACAATGACAATTTAATAATCGTTTCATTTTCCCAAAATAGCTACAAAATTTAAAGTTATATATATATATATATATATATATATATATATATATATATATATATATATAATTTACATATTATTGCGGAATTTTCTACACAAGTTTTTGTTACAGATTATGTGCATTTAATATATAAAATAGTGATCACGTGAACAAAGCCTAAGGTATTTCCGACACATTTTCAGCTACAAAAATTTTAAATGTCAGCGGCTATAAAACACTTTTTATAATCAATCTAAGGACCTGATAAACACGAGGCGATGCCGCTGTAATTTTAAAGAGTTTCTCGTTGAAAGTCGAGGAGCGACCTGTCAGAAAAGCACCTAGCTAGGATGAAAAGCGTTCCCAAAACAAAGTACAGACGTGCACAGAATTCACGTTAGCACGTTTTACAATTTGTTACATCGCTTAAATTGTAATAAAGCTCGTCGCGTTATTGAAATTAACGTAAATACGCAAATATTTGTTATTTAATTCCGACTCTAATACCTTGATATAAGATTGGAATTTAAAGCAATAATTATAGACTTAAGCTGTTTCTATAGTAGGTAATATCGTGTGAGGTTTATAGAAAGAGGTGTACTGTGAATCCCGGATGGATACAGTTCGTATTCTATTTACTTTAACAGATGCCGTCATTATTCCTTGAGTATTCCCCACGAAAACGCAGGTTGCGGAACGGCATTGACAAATTTAGAACTCGCATATCTTACAGGATGCTCCCTCGGGATTTACCTTTACCTACTATATTACCTATATACGAGGCTTCATTTTAACTTAGTGTTGTATTCGATTTTATTTATTGCCTTCATTTTGCTATATTTATACACATATCTATCTTTAAACAGACTTAAAATTAAACTAAATGAAATATTGATGTAATTAACCTTCAAAATTGTATTTTTTTCTCAATTTTCGAAATTATTTTTATACAGTCTAAATCCTATAGCACTTTAAGCGTTTATCTCTTTTTAGTGTCGCGATTAAAACACAACGATTCTAAAGACTTTTCCCTTCATTCGTAGCAATTTAAAAAACATATTCCCGCTATGAGTCGTGGTAGCGTAATGGCTAGCGCAGGCATCTCAAATTCAAAGGGCGCGGATTCAAATCCATGCGCCACTTAGGCAGTTTTCTGATCTAATGTACTACAAGAAAATTTCGTCGACGCCACGTGGCATATTTGCCGTATAAACCTCCAAATTAGCAACCTTACACTATCTTATAACTGAAGACATGAGTGGATGAAGGTGATAAGTCGCATAATTCCAATTCTGAGTAAATCGAGATAAAAGTTTTACTTTTATTTGAAACTGAACTGAACTTAACACCTTTAGCAACTTATTATTTTTTAAATATCCTTATATCTATGGTCTAAGGCCTCTAAGGTCTGTAGTCATTTGGTATCGACTTATAACATTCATCTATGCAAAAAAAAAGCAAAAAACCAAATATGCGACATATCACCTTCATCCACTCACGTTTTAAACTGTTATTCAACACAAAACCGGGCTTTTATTTTTGCTGATATGGTTACGAAATCTCAAAAAGCACACTCTTATTTGTATGCAATGTAATTGCATTTACAATTAAATATATAGTAAACGAATCCTTCTCAACAATTAATTAGAGTTCTCAATGGCATAGTAGGGAATAAACGCTCAGAGAAATGGCGGCTGCGTTTAATAGTCTGAGACTGGCTGCCTTTAATTACTTATGTATTGTCTTTACATAGTATATATACATGTGTATAATGTACGTCTACCCGTTTTCCGAGATTCCCACGGAACTGGCAGGGTCTTTGTACAACTTGTAAGAGCGTAGTCGACTCTCTTCGTCTCTCTACGTCATGAACCTAGAGGCTGGCGAGAATGGGACCATTCTTCATGCGGAACTTCCGCGTGCCACCACAGTTCTACAATAGCATATTCAAGTGCCCCTTTTTCTCGTGTACGTACGAGAATAGATTGCGTCTTAAAAGGTAGCAAACGATTTGACAAAACATAGCCACATTTTTTTAAAGTATAAAAAAGATAACTCTACCAGGGGGTTACGATTTCAAACACATTTATTTAATATTAAAAATCAAGCTATTGAATAAACTGTTAATACTTTGTGAAGTCAATAAAATAATTTTACTATTTGTATATTAATTTTTAACATCTTTATTGCAATAGTTATAGCTTCTGATCTGAAATGTTCTAAACCAAAAGACGCTGTACAGTATTTATAATAAAGAAATAAAAGATGTAACTCAAATATCGCTTAAAAATATTATAGTCCAAAATTTAAAAACCATTTAATTGTTTTGATCTATTTATAATAATTTATATGATACCTACAAGGAGTAAATCGTATCTCTTTAAGAGTTGATTAAAAGTTATTGATAGACTAAAACAAAACATGAAAAAATTAAAAATTGAAGATAAATAAAACAGTTGAATTTTGCATCAATAATACAATTTATTCGAATGATAGATAACATTTGTCTGATGATTGAAAAATTGGCCCTAAATAAAACAACTTAAATAATAGCAAGCAAGAAAATAACTCAAGGAAAGTATATCACTTTCATCCAAAAGTTTCGGGGGGCGCCTTTTAGCACAACCGCCTAAACGGATACGTCAATTTGGAACATCAAAAAAGTGTGAAAAGAAGAAAAATACTGAAAACACATCCAAGGGGACGCAATTTATCAGAATAACGAGCTTTTTCGAATCTCCTTAGGTGACACTCGGTTCATTTATTTTTTCTCTAGTGTTCCGCTGAGCATAGACAAAATTAACTACATATTATTTTAAACAGGCAATTTTAACAAACTAAACTACGTTTTATCGGATTGAATTAAATTAAAATTGAAATAAATGCACACATTTATTTCAATTTTAATTTTAGAACGTTATTTTGGTGTTTTAATAGTTACCATAAAGAAGGTAGTTTGTAATTATTAATGTAGTGTTAAATTTGGATGAAAACTTCGCAAATATAAACGTTGTTTCTCTTCTTTGGTTTTCTTTTTGTCATCGTGTAATGAGTCAGATTTCTAACGCCTATGCGTAATATTTAAATTCTACCCTCAAATTCTTTATTTCATTTGTTTATATTATAATGTTTATTCCAATTTACAATTAAAATGTAAATTGAAATACAATCAAAGTTTAATCGATTAAACAACTGTTTTAAATGTAAACCGGAGTTTACACGTTGTTGTTTGAATCAATTTTAGGCATTGCTTTTTTGGAATGTGTACAGAACCCTATGTTTACCTATCTTTTCACTCATGTCTTTTATATATTTCTTATCCATTTTCAACTCGATCACATGTAAGGGGCATTACTCTCGGTTCTCTCTTTTAAAACGTTATCGTGCGACTTGTCTCGACTCTGAAAAAGAGCAATTTGTCAACTCGAAGGGTTTATTGGTAGGGAATTCTTAACGAATGGATCTAAGAACGAATATCATTTTCACGCCTTATAGCCTTTGATGTGCATTTTATCGACATAAACTAGCTATCTATGCTATTTTAACAAAACACAAAATCGTATACAAAACAGACGCTGAAGAGCCCCTGGCTTGGATTCTTTCACACAAAGTTAAAGACCCACCAATCACACCCACTCATTACAGACACAAGTAGCCATACAAGATTAGCTAAGGCGTGTTGCTGCAGAGTTTTTTCCGCCGCTTCTTCTCCTCCAGCTATAACACGTTGCAAAGTGGTAATAATGACAGACTAGGATCGGCGTCTGTTGGCTTAGCTCGTTCAGCCTTTTAAGGCTTAATCCTATAGAGTCAATCCCCCACAGCGGTCGAGCCGAGGTCGAACCTCACAGGAGGTGCCTCCTCGAGTGTGCTGCGTCGGGATGCCCCCAAAGTCCGGTATCGCTGAAACAGCCACCTGAGGCTATTCCAGACCAGCCCTAAAAAATAAAACACTCGATCAGTATTGCTCAAGCCACCGAACAGGACGGACCTCTCTGGGAAGTCGTAGAGCTCTTGGAATATACGATACCAAGTACTCTTGAAATCCATATTTCGAGGTCTCAAATATGAATGAATATATATATCTCAAAACCTTTGTAACACAAATAACTTTACGTTGTGTCAGGTAAAATGAAAGTCATAAAACATGTTGGCAAATAATAAACTATTACAAATAGAAAACGTCTGGGGTACAGTGAGATATGGTGCTCTCGAGAATTTCATAGTTTTATATTCACATGATTACTCAGATGGAAATAAAATTGCTTTTGTGTTTAACATTAAACTTTTATCCTTGTATTGGAATATTGTCATGATTTTATTTTATTTTCAGAGTTTTTGAAGTGAAAACTACTTTAGCCGCGTTGGACACTTTTTGGTAAAGGAAAATCTTATGGGTTCGCGTCACCGACATGCTCATGTCTGGCGCATCCGTAGCGGCCGCGTGCTTTGCGCGTTAGACGCTTTTTGGATGGGTTAAATCTCGCGCGTTCGCATCGCCGGCATGACTAAAGCAGTATATCTGTAGCTACAGCTGACTTATTGTGCTGTGCACATCTTATAAGTGAAATTGAATGGATTTAGTGAAAAGTTCAATATGTATATACTGTATATTGTTAAAATTGTATTTTAATTCAAACATTTCAACATGAATTTTCAAATTTTAATACTAAAAGTTCTAAGTTTTCACTTCTACAGACAGTCTCTATAACTGCCATTTTTTATGTTTTAAGATCCAAAAATGTCCAGACATATAGTCTCAAGTCTTAAGCCATGTCGGTCTATATATCACATCTGATAATCTTGGGAACTAAGATATGAAAGACGATATATAGAAAACTCTTGTGTGTATACAAAATATATATAAGTATATTTGCGAAATTATATCTGGAATATCAAGAAGAGTATCTGAATGAGAAATTTTAAGTGTAAATCGGGTGATACATGTACGAGCAAGTAAGTTTAATTATAACTTGATGAGTTTTCATCCGTGTCACGTTAAATACACGAATTTCAAAATGTCATGGAGCCATAAATACGTGTACTAGCCTCGTACTTCTCTCACCGGCTTAAAAGTTGACCATCAAACCAGGTATTAAACATTGATTTATATGTTCTACATACTAAAGAACGCGGGTGTCATATGCATTTATTGTAGCGCTAAAATACTAGTTATGCTGTCTAATTAACTATTAAAACATGCAGCGCTAGATCGCTTAGACGGTATTATTTTCTCGCGACCTAACATTTACTATGGCCGCAGTGATGACGAGTCGAGACGACTTAAAATGTATAAAATTTAACGAAAATAATATGTTTTGTCCGGAGAAGTCACCCCTTGAGTTTCTTGAGTGGTCTGTACAGTACCTTAGAACACATAAAAACATTTTTTTAATAGTTACTTTTCAGAAAATTAAGCAAGTTCTTGTCCATGGACCATAATAAACGCCTTCTCAAGTACGTAGTACATTAAAGTTTTATGATTATACCTCATTGGTATTAAAGCAATGGGCTCTATTAGCTCATTAGGAAGAGTTGACAGTCGATGCAACTGACATACTTTTTATAAAGTTACAGAACGTTGCAGCTTTATAGATTTTTTACGATAAGTAGACATGCTTATAACGACATACGTGTATAAGTAAAAGAAGTCACATAAACCGTTGATTTTGTTAAAAAATAAAATAATTTCAATAATATTTTAAAGGTTATCTAGCGAAGAATGATTGTTCTTTTACATGTAAAAAATTGTACGTTAGTAAAATTCATTTAATTTTTTAAAATATTAATTCATGAACAAAATATTTTGTGTCTGAATATAAATGTGTAGCATACAAGTATCAAAATAATTAATTTAGATAATACTCATAATTTCTGTTTTTTTTTTAATGTCAAATTTACAATAAATATTAGAGAGAAGGAGAAAGAAGAGAGAGAGATATATTGTTATGTCAATAAGAAGGCATCAGAATTTATTGGAACATTTGTACGAATTCCTATTCTTATGTACTCAATATGGCGCAACGCATATTAAAAGTTTATTGCTTAAAGAAAAATAAAGCACTTACGAAAGAACGACATTCTATTTTAAAGTAACAATATCCAAGTTAACAGAATAATTTGGTCCACAGAAGCTAAGTAGCGATAAGAAACTTTCACCGACAATATCTTAATATAAACCCAAATCTATATATCTAATTCAGACGGCTCTTTTGAAGGATTATTATAATTTGGATGAAATCCTTTCAGCCATTCTTAAAGTTTGAAACTTGTAAGAATTAATATATAAGTACGGCAACAAGTTAAATTTCACTTGAAGTAGTTTTATTGTTTATAAAGACGCTACAATATTTTATTTTACTTCTATTAGGACAGCAACCGCCGTGCAATATACCAAACAAAATAAATTCGGTTGCTAAACTGGTCGTGTATTCGTACAATGATGGGTTTTGTGCAGGTACTAACAAGAATCCACGGTTTTTGTCATTTGATTGTGAAATCGTAATAATACATCCATATCTCAGATCCATCCATCCATATCTCAAAAACTTGTATTATTCTATTTCATTCGAAAAACTAACAGTTAACTACTAACTATCTACATACTATTAAAACATCTATAAACATATTGTTAGCTGTAATAGTTGCTAGTAATTACTTGAGAATATAATAGTATATAATTTATTGTACAATAAAAATAATTATACAATACAAAATAACAGCCTAGAATTAGGTACAAATGGCAGTCTTATGTCTTCCCGATATCCTTGGAATGAAGAGAGAGATATGACACAAATGTTAGGACAGGGTATTGTTGAACAATATTTAAAATAAAATATAAAAAATAGATACTAATATTATATATACATATATACGTGTATTCAAAATAATACATATTATATAGATAATAATTTACGAAATCGCATGAAGATACGTATAATATAATAACAAGATAAATATACTTTGAGGTAGTAATTAATCCTTAAGAAATCCATTGAAGAAAGATACTGATTGGACTTGTCTCACTTGTAGTGGAAGCATGTTCAGTTTAGTGACCACAATTAAAAAGAATAATGAATATTTTTTTAACTGTGACCTTATTAAATTTAACCCGCCAAAATTCCACGCTGTGCTTTAACACGACAGTCTTAACTAGCAATTATTATCGCGATAGTGTCCTATAATATATTGTCATTAATTATTAAACTAAATAAACGATGGCGATCTTAATAAATTAATTATCCATCACTGTCACGTTAATAATTTAATAAAATGTTAATTACAGCTGAGATTTAGACGAATTAAAACAAAAATAAACAGATTTCGCTCGTTTCGACGTTCCATCTCTGTACTAATGTAAATGTAGGATTAATTTATGATAATTAAAGAAGACGTTGGCTACGTTCAGCTTAATTAATTATTTATTTGAGATAAATTAACAGATACAAATAATTCCAAATGCAAAATGAAATTATAATTTATTATTCATTCTGATTTTTACTTGCCTAATATTTAATCGTTTATTAATAAGAAATTCAAATGTAAATACTTGTTATAAAATTATTAATATTCTAACCTTAAATGTTTACCCTACAATGTCTGGGAAATTATTTTATGAAATATGGCCCAATATTTGCTATATTCATACATCAGTATCGATAAAATTGGTCCCGATAGACCGCGTCCTACTTACAATTGTCAAATATTTTGAAGAAAAACTAGTGAAAAGAACGAAGAATAAACGTTATAATATATGAAAAGATGAATGAAAATAGATGAAACGAAAAACGTTTATTAAAACTGTAGCAGGTGGGAGTTTATCATCTACGCTTATCCCTATGAAAAACATGTACAACAATATGTATATATACTTTGCATGGAACATCTGTAGTTAGATAGCAAAATCCGGCCCATTTTTTTCATATACGTTTATTAACCCAAAAATAATTCAGTAACTTACTAGAATGGGCTGATATTTCGCCAGCCCTAACAAAACTGCCGATCTATCGCATTCGAATGATTAACTCGTATAAACAGTATATTGATTCCAAACATCATAAATATGGAGCATCGAGCGAACCGTATAGAAGTTTATCAGATGATAAATTTCCAATCTCAGCAATAAACAAACGGCTAGTTAGGTTTGTTTGGAGGAGGCTCTGCAAACACGACAATGTTGCCACAAGGCCCATAAATAATAATACAATTAGGCAGAATTGCTGGCGCCCAAGGGACAAATGATTTATTTCCAACTAAGAATAATTCGTGACTCCGGACTGGGGTCAGTGGAATTTATGAATTGCTTCGAGTGGCGGCAAATTCGTTTTAATTCTTTCTCTATGAATTTGTCAAGGTCAGACATGTGTCAAGGTCAAACATGTATCAAGGTCTGACACTTGTTAAGTCAAACGTTTGTCAAGGTCAGACACTTGTCTAGTCAAACACTTATGAAGATATAGGTTCTCATTGGACTGATATTGCATCTGATATCAGTGGAAACCAAGTCTGAAATGGAGCACGCTTAACAGAAGATCTCCGAAGCGAAAGGTAAAACATTAATTAAAATCTGATTGCCAACTTATCTCATTATGGCCAACATTTGACTAGAACATACCTGCACGCAACCTTAGGTCGTCACACTGCCACTGTTACCCTCTCATCCCAACCGTGACAAACGTGTCAAGACCAAAATTTCTTTACGACCATACCTTCTCTAGATAAAATTCGGTATGAAAGTCTATTCTATGAAATGCTAATAATATACTGTTGATACGGACTAGAGCGGAGATTAGAGAGAAGGAACGGCCTCACAGGATAGGACGCCGCGCTAGATACGCTACGAACGATGCGGGTTTCGTAGCGGCAGGCACGTCTTTCTTGTGATCCTTCCTTCACGTCTTACGATTCATTCGACGAGTGGACCAACTGGGTACGGCACAGCAGGTAATATAAGCGGGTGTAGAATGCGGCACGACATACAAAACGCGGTGAGATTTTCGGGGAAGGAGCGGCGCAACCAGCGGTCGATCGTAGACTATGTCACATTATATTGTGACAGATGCGGTGAAAGTAAAAAGGAAACGAAGAAGCGGTGACTAAATAGGTCGGCGTTATCATATACTGTATAATAAAATTTACTTGTTCTAAAAATGAGTTATTTGTATATCTGTATGTTTGTGTAAGATCTTATTTGTATGGCTTTGGAAGTGTTTTCATGAAATTTGGTAAATGTGTATTTTTATGCAATCATTTCCTTCAGATAATGACTCGAATATTAGATGACTGAAGACATTTGGAATGCCTTAATGTATTGTATGTTTGTAAACCACGTTAAAGGTTTTTTTTTAATTTAATAAGAAGTTTTATATATTTTGTACAATGAAATACTTTCGATCGAGAATGTTTTGTTATAGCACGGAATTGGTCTTATAACCCAAAAAAAGTGTTACAAACTTGCGTTGAAAATGCTTATAGACGACGGTAACCACCATATGAAAATAAATTCTCCACACTAGGGAAATGGCGATAGACTAATGCGAATTTCTTTACTCTAATTTATGCACCTTCTATCAGCTTGGTCGAAAACCTGTCAATTATGAAGCAGTTAAGATGAAAATAATAAGAATAGTATAGTACAATATTGTATTAAATTTAAAGTATCTCTTTATTAATTTGTACTGTATTTTTCATCGCTCGTCTTGTATCTCTGAGGGTCCGTCTCCTCTAATTTCGGGCACAATTAAACGTAAGCATTAATTACATTGATCCCCTCAGACGCGCCCCCAACGCTTCTGCCTTATTTCCCTTTTGCTTATTCAGCGGGTACAACCGTAACAACATCGATACCTGGAAGTGACTACAAAAAAATGAATTAATCTGTATATGATTACGAAGGAAACTAAAATTGCCTCTTATAGAGTCTGAAATAAAGCAACAGAATATTGTAAATAAATGAATAAAACCGTTATGACTCAAGTCGTAAAGTTTTATTTTATTTTATTTATTGAGGAGAATAAACAGATATACACTAAAGTTACATAAAAAACAGGTATCTAGTACAAAGTCAGTGTTTATCCTACTACATTATCCACGAATATAAAGATGGTAGTGTACAATTTTCGGAATTCAAACGCACCCACATACTCGAGCGCGCACACACACACACACACTCACTCACTCTCTCGCTCTCTCTCCCTCTCTCACACGCATATATGCGCCCATACAACCAAAGAAACAAATCAACACACTTATATACATAATTTACATACCATATATATGGAGAATGAAAATAACAGAGACACAAATTAATATTACAAAAAGAAAAAAAGACAGACAATTACATTGTTTGGTCCTTAATGGCGTTAATGACATGTTTTTTAAAAGCACCCAAGGAAAGTGCAGATATCTGAGAATATATGAGGCAGATTATAAAGAAAACGAAATAGTTTAATAGCCTATCAAAATATTTTTTAGGTTTTCGATAGTGGTAGACGTATTTAACAATATTTTTATTTCAGTCTCTTTATTTGGTTTAGATACGGCTACTAGAAGCTGTGATCTTACATTTTATCTGTATTAAAACGTAGAAATAATTTAATACAGTAAACCGTACATAAGGTTTTCATATTTTATTTTATTTTTTTAAATAATAATAATAATAATAATTGTTCTTTATTTATGAAGCTTCAGGTATAATATTCATGTCTAGATAATCTACACTTTGTCTACAATAAAAAACTAGCTATCTCGATAACAATAATGTATAATCAACCATTTACCACAAGGAGCCCTGTGAAGTTATTTAGGCTTTCGTAAAACCCCACTTTTTAAATAGCAAAAGTGAAACTTATCAGTGGAAACTCTGGAAACATATTAGAGATCTTAATCACTGTTATTTAATTCATACTCACACATACATATTTATAAACTTCTATCTACCTAAAAAAACTTATATTATAAAGAATATGATTGGTGAAGCTGTTCAATTAATTGCACTATGATAAAGTCAAAACAATCGAGTCGTTCATGCTCAAGAAAGATTTGAATCGACAAATCTTTCTTGAACGTGACCGACTTGATTGTTTGGAGCGATAGAGTAGTTGAAAGTCATCATAATAACTGAAACTATGTTCACATAAAACAGAGAGCATTCCAATACCATGTGATCATCATTACTTTAAAATTTCACCATAGAAATAATTTTAATTATTATTTGAACAGTATATATTATACTACGCCTTATAAATCCATAAAACGTACTTCAATTGGTTTGACCACTTGACTGTCAACTACTCTTTTCCTTTAATTTTCGAAGCATTCAAAACTGCGCTTTAGCTCCTTCTATAGATTTTATAACAGGGACGATGTCACGATTTTATTGTAGGCAATTTACGGTGCGATATACGGGTCCCTTTAACGCCTACCCTCGTATAATTTGGATTGTGGGACTAATAAGAAAGAAACAATGCTAATGAAATAACACCTATCAATGAACTCTTTGTAAAAATTTAAAATAATTAACTTGACCCGTTCTGTTGGTGTATACACATTATAAATTATTTGATGCCCGAATCCCTTAACAAATTACTTGAATACACTAATATGTACTGCAATAAAAAAACCTAGCAAAAAGGCATATCACTCGAGTTTTACACTCTGCTTTACATTTCGAATATGAGGAAAGTAAATAAAAACTGATTATCTAAACAAACAACTAATTCTCTAATAAGATCAGGCGTTAAATACATATCTAAATGTGATGAAACGTACGTCACATATTAAATGTCAAGCAAATTTTTGAAACTTCTTTAGAATCATTTTTATTCCGGGAATTTTCTCGGGAGCGGTTTCTAGTTGCCCGGATGCATCAAAATTAGCTCATTCCAACACAGTCTCCACTAAAACGATAGCTTACATTCTTTTTTTAAATGCTTCGATCCCGGGAATCCCGTGGGAATTTTAATTCAAGCGTGCATGAAATCGCGGGCATATCCTAGTATTAAATATAAGTATATAACGACACGATCCAACCCTACGAACAAAGATCTTTGGTCATAAGGCATCGTCCTATCTTCGCGCATGCGCAGACCCACTGCGCAGACGCACCAGCGCTGTGAATTATAGTGTGAAGTTTGAAGTTTTTCAGGTGGACATTAAAAAAAACTAAACAAACCGGCGCTGATAGTAAAAATTCTGAAAGCAAAATGGATCGTGGTATTAGTTTTATAAATTTTTGTAAATAGTTAGTTAATTACATACAAGGGTGAGTACGAATTGTTGGTTTCTTTGGCTGTGCACTAAATACCGACACCGAACAAAATGAAATACATTAGAAGACGGTGCATAAATAGTAGCGGCATATAATATCTATAATCCCAACAATGTCTATCTATTGTTTAAAAAAGTGAGAAAAAAGTGAGAAAAAAGTGAAAAAAGTGTTTCAAAACGATTTGCGTCTATAGTAATGTACTGTCAGCACAGAAATAAATAAACTAACTCTTTTTATATATTTTTAGAGGCAGGTACATAATTTTTTTTTAATGCAGGAGTTCACCAGACAGGCAGACGGCCCACTTGATGGAAAGCAGTTATGATCGCCTATGGACATTTGCAACACCAAAAGTGCTACAATCGCACTGCTGCTCTCTTAAGGGAGACTGGAACCTGGTCACTAATGCCGGACACAACTTAAGGTTGTTACGGCGACATACTTTAGTTCAGGGGTGGTAGCCAACTAGTCGGGCAAATGCCCTGGCAATATGAAACTAATAATATTAAACGATATTAAGATAATAAATTAAACATAATTAAAAATTAAATTATGTTTAAAAATATCCGTCCGTGCAGGAACGGAGAAAGAATACAATTTCCTGCGGCCCGGCGGCCTGTCGTAAGAGGCGACAAAACAACCCACAGCCAGGTGGTAGGGCATTTGCCCGACTGGATGGCGACCACCCCTGGTCTAGAGTATGCCGCCATAATAACCCTGTGTTGTGTTCCGGCATTAGTGACCAGGTTCCAGGCTCCCTAAAGAGAGCAGCAGCGCATTCGTAGCACCTTTGGTGTAGCAAATGTCCATAGGCGATGGTAACCGCTGTCCATCAAGTGGGCCGTCTGCCTGTCTGCTGATCTCCTGCAATAAAAAAAAAAAAAAAAAAATTGAACATAATTTTTAATACTTAAATTTCAAGTTTAGAAATACTATACTACAAACGCAAAAACGTTTCGTAGCTACTTCTCCTGTATGTCTATTCGTCAATCCGTCCAAAGCATTAAAGTCTGATATTTTCATAACGGCAACCTAATATTATCTAACGAACCTCGTTCAAGGACTACAGTTATTAAATTTAATATCAATACCACGCTCGAAGGCACCCGCCTAACATCCTGTTTCATAATTACCAAGGGCTAAATACACAATTTGTTAGACCTTTTCTGAGTAAGCTAAACGAAATTGAATTTCACGTTTCAAACAAAATATTGCTGAGATCTGCTGTTTGAACTGTTTAGACATGTTTTTGATTCAAAATATTTAAAAATAGGCAAACATTGATCAAGACAAATTGTTATCGTACTTATAGACATTTAAAAAAATGAACATGATTGTATATACTTGTATATATTAACTTTAAAAATGTCTTTTCGTTTTTACATATACTTTGTATTTCTCCTATAGTACAATAGAAAGACCTCCTAATATGTAGATCGTGTGAGTACCGTTGTCTATGGATAATTGAAACATTAAAGATTTTACCAACTTACTACGGGCCTCGTAGGTAGGTCTAGGGTTAAAAAATGAAATAAAGATCTTCACTAGGCCTATTGCTGGAGAGATTCTTGTCTATTTTCGTTAACACAGCGGCAACACATGCAGGGATGTAATAAGACTACTAATTCTGGCGGCCGGGAGCTCTGTCGTAAGAGGCGACAAACCAACCCATAGCCAGGTGGTAGGGTATTTGCTGCCGGAATGGCTACCAACCCTGGTCTAGAGTTTGCCGCAATAACTACTTTAGCTTGTGTTCCGGCTCAGTAACCAGTTTCCAGTTTCTCATTCAAGGCAGGCAGCACATTGGCAGAACCTCTGACATTGCTAATGCCCATAGGCGACGGTAACCATTTTCCATCACATCACACAAAAAAAACACCAAGGAGCGGTGTACATGGAATAAGAACTAGACTTAACTGTTTCATTTATAAGTATGTAAAAGTTGCAAAATTTTTTCTTCATCCGAACCTCAGACGAACACCATAAGTAGTCCTAAGTAAAAAAAATATGTGAAACATTTTTTTAAATTTTGTGTAATACGTATTTGTCGTATATTAATTCTGTAAATTTATATCTCCAAACATGTGATAATACGTGAGCAAGTTACCCAACTCTATTAAGGTATATTCTATTATGTATTTTAAATATTTTTTTCAGAATATAGTGTAACCATACCCTACCCTAGCTATTGTGCCATTTTCTTTCTCCATCCCAAGGTTGTCTGGAAGAGATCTCTGCCAGCCAAAAAAGCCACCAATTATATTTAATTCTAAGCTTTTTTGTGTATTGTTTCATAAATCTTATTGTACAATAAATTATATTATATTCTAGATTCTTAATTATGTTTAAATTAAATATTTTGTAACCTGACGTTGGGAAGGGGAGGCCTACGTCCAGCAGTGGACTGTGAATGGCTGACGACGACGACGACGAATCTGACGTTGTCTTTAAATACGTTATGGTTTTCTCATTATTTAACTACATTGTACATTGAGTATTATCATTTGTGTTGTATTGTCCTTCGTGACTTCACTTGCTGATACCAGGCGAAAGAACAGCACTGGTATTAATTTCGTCAGCATATACTAAGACTGGGTCCAATTTTAGGACTCATTCTGTTTCTATTGTTTTATTGTTTGATTTGATTCTATTGTTTCTGCTCTGAATAAAATATGTCTTTCTTTCTTTCTCAACGTCTTACACAACTTAAGCCATATCTAAAGTGAGATATTACGGTACGATATGTTTTGTGTCAATCATCAAAAAACACGATTTAACTAAAATTGTATACAAAAATATAGCTTGTAAGAAAAACTAGGTGTAATGAACATTTCAATTTACTTTAAAAATTGGCCTTCAAATGACACCTTAAACTGGGTTAGTTAGTAAATCCACAATGGGCCTCAAGCACTAATTGAGGCGACAAGGCGATTAAAGCATTAACTTGACAAAACGTCGGGTGCTTCATTCCTTTTGATGTAAACTTTCCCTTTTGTTTCTCGTCAGAGACAGATTTACTCTCCATTAAACAAATTGTTTTAAAAACTTCACCAATCCCGAGGTCCGATCTTGCATAATGAATGCTATTAGGCAGTTTCTTTATACAAATTTAGACTTTACTACATTTTCAAGTCGTTATAGCTCAATATGCAGGTTCCCTGCATCTAATTTCAATTATGTCTGGTCGGGATACATGCACGTCTTAGAAATTTTCTATGTGAATTTTTTCGAACAATCATAATAATATGCTGAACGAAATAATATAATAATAAATGTGTAGAATGCGACAATCGGCTTTGGTTATTCGTGGCTATTATATCGCACATTCAATGGCAAGTGTCACCTTCTCATTATCATCCGAGTGTTAAATTCCGGTTGCATTCGGAGTGTTTGCTTCGAAGCCCCAGGTTCGCTTTGCTATTTTTTTATTTTCCACTTCTTGCGCTCCTCGCAATCCCTTACTTTAAGTCTATTAGTGCGCAACTCGTTCTGAAAGAAACTGTCATCTTGTAATCTAAATATATTCCTTCGAAACCCGTATAATCTATGATTGAATTAAAAGTACGTTATAACGATGTTTATCCCGGCATTCTATTTGTGTATTATTTCAACGTTTCGGCCATTTTTTATCTAGCAGTGATCATAAAAGATAAAGATATAAAGTGTCAATGAGCAGTTTCAAATAGAAATAAAAAATCAAATAAAATGTCACGCGTAAAACAGTTAAAACGTAGTTTTGATTGTGTGTACTAGTAGCAAAACCTTAATAAAATCTATATATAAAAGAAAGTGGTGTCAGTCACACTATTTATAACTCAAGAACGGCTGTACCGATTTTACTAAAAATTGGTAGCTTAAAACCAGGAGACGGACATAGGATATTTTTTATCTCATTGGAACCGTTAGTTGGCAATGAGGTCGGGTTTTAGAATCCTCCTAATTACCGGGAGCGATTTTGCTGATATTGTTTTTGTGTGTTTGAGTTGGTGTTTTAAATTCACAATTGGAACCGGTAGGTGGTGTTACGATCGGATCCTAGATTTTTGTACAGAGTAGGACAACTTCTGCCAAGGCCGCTAGTACTATGATAAAATGATATTTTAACAACCGTTCTTTTATATGTAAAAATAGCTTATTGTAACATATTTCCGCATCCCTAATCGCATCATTTCTATATAAAAGGCGGATTTAAATTTGTCTGAAGTGTCGTGTAGTGAGCGTCAGAACGGTATAGGTTACATAAATATATTATGGTGAGATTTATATTAGCTGACACAATATGTTGTAATGGCTTGTGTTGTGTCGCGTCAGAAGCGATCCCGACCTGCGTCAGAACACCGGGGGTGGGAAAGGCGAGGGAGGCAGAAGAACAGCCGCGTCAGAGAAGTATGAACGTCCCTGTAGTTGTGTTGTGACGCGTCAGAGAACCTGTATATTTTGTAAAAAAAATAATAATAATTCGGACAGTCTGATCGCTTTCAATCGCTTTTAACCTCTATTTTTCTATTCACTAGATGTAATCAATATCTTATTTTCTTTCTATTTTTCTTTAGAAGATATGTCAGCATCGATAACTATATGTCTTCTTTATAATCCGAATCAGAATCTAATGATTTACGGAAACATTGCGAAGGTGTAAACTTTTCGAGAGCTACTGTTTAGAAATACCGTCAGGAGGCATCAGAACGTGGCATGTAGATGCGAACGCTACCTATCTCGTCAGTGCCCATCACATCACGTCAGAAAAATATAAATCCACCTTAATACTGGCTAGTGTATTTATTCAAACGCATTTGTTTTCAACAATTACATACGGTCAGTGTGCAACGCACCAATAATCGTACATCAGGATTAAAGCTGATGTTAAAATAAATAGCGGCAACAAATCCAGCGATGTATGTAAAGAGTTATTGTATTTTATCGTCAGTAATCAAGTGAAATGGATATAATGTTTGAAAGTATTTTGAACTTTACATACATTTTTTCCATAGCAAGTTAAATTTCGAAATTTTTATTTGTAGTTTTAAATATTCAGGTTTTACTTGCAATCTACTTGACTATGATTTATAATGACTTAATTGGTCTTAAAACCATGTTAAATAAATATGTAGAAGATTCACTTCAAAAACTATTAAAAATATTATTTTTAAATATAAAAACGCAACGACTTGAGTTTTTTCGGAGCTATATTTTTATTAGACAACTGTCTTATACCTTTCGTTTCATCTGTGTATACCTTTTCTATAATGAAATTTGACTGCGTTAAATAACAGTTCGTTATTTAATCTGGTGTGGGTGTCTGGAATTGACTCCAAAGAAAATTGTATTAACAACTGATAATTTAAAAATATGAGTATGCATGTGTGTATATATGTATACATGTATATATGTATAATTTAAGAAAAAAAGGTCCCTGAATATGTTAGGGGTAAATGGGAGCCACATAGCTCCATAAAAAAACTTTAAAATAATTTATGCTTACCAGTGTTAGGCTTAGAGGCTATTATTTAATAAACAGATAATAGCCTGTAACACATGTTACCATAAATTATTTTACATGTGAATATACAAAGTGTGTGTGTTGTATGTAAATGTGTTAGACTGCTGCTTTAATTTTTCATACCGCTACTGGTTTCGTAGTGAATATCTCAGCTAATGTTCAGCAAATAATAGTCAACTTTGCTTTTAACCCTTCTACAATGTTGTACAAAAGTAACAACAATGTTTCCATTCATTCTTCAAAGAACCGGTCATTAAACATAACCAGACAGATGTAATAAATTCCATTCGTTCGGTCATAATCCAACAAACTAAGGGAAAGTGCACGTAAAATGAGACATTCAAAATTTATCGTCTGAAAATATTACCATTTCTGAATTAAAGAAAATGCTAACTTTACTGACTCGCAGACGAGCAGCTTCTCTATACAAATAAATAAAGTTGAAGTGTTTGTTTGTCAAAATAACTGCCTTTTCTCAATGCTGGAACACAACCCAAGGTTGTTATGGTGTTATAACCTAGATGGTACTCTAGAGGTGAGCTATCCAGACGGGCAAATTTCCTGCCGCATCTATTTTAATTTTGAATTTTTTATGCCGATCTGTCTGTCTGGATGTTCCGGCTAATGTCTGAAACGGCTGGACTGATTCTGACGGGACTTTCACTGGCAGATAGGTGATGTTATAAACAGTAACTTAGGCTACTTTGTAAATTTTTTTACGTTTAAGTGAAAAAGAATCCATAATATAACGAGTCTATTGTATATTACATATCATTTCATGGTTAGTGAAGCGTTTTCACAGAGAGCGCAAGAAATGCTGGCTTGACGTCGTGAAGGATGACATGCGTGCCAATGGTCTCAAAACGGGGGATGTTGAAGACCGCGCGAAGTGGAGTAGAAAAACTAGGAAAGCGGACCCTGGGATTTAACGCTCGGATGATGATGATGAGTTAGTAGAGCGTTTAATTCTGGTTACGCCCTAAGCTTCTACTTAGGATGTACCAAGGCTCCGTTTTTGTCATTTAATTCATCCACTTCTCCACAATCTTTGATAAATCTCACGTTGAAACTATTTTAGACATAAGCTTTAAACGATTGATTCTCGTAATTATGATATCATGGAATTTCTATTTTTTTTAATTTTTATGGTATTCTTCTTCTAATTGTGTTTATAGATGACCAAACGTTTTATAATAACTGTACTATTTTAAATTGGAAAAGTTTTTCCGGATTTAGTTGCTTACTGTCCAAATTTTCGGAATAAAATAAACGACCAAATACGTGCCATTCTACACCTGTAACGGGTCATACGGGTTCCGTAGAAGTACGTTCTGTTTTTGCTGTTTAGCTACAGACCTTTGAAAATGTTGAACCAAAAATACACTGTAATTTTTGTTCTGTAACATTTCATTGCTTTATAATATTTTTTTAGAAAAATCTATAAAATTAATCAAATATATAACATTCATCAAACACAATACAATATATATCAAAAACTATTAAACGCTTCTTCTTTAAACCATATTGGAACTTTTCTAATTCTTTCACTTCATAGTTTAAATTGGAAACTTTTTAACACTTAGAAGCGAAATATGTACAATTTATTAATTGAAATAATTTTTATTTATTAAAGAACATAGATGTTGTTTTTAAAGGCTTACTTTAACTATATTTCACATGTCTATGCATGTAAATACACTAGAAGGATATCATTCTTTCTGCTAGATTTCATAAAACTGGAGTAATTTTTAAGAAGAATGACTGCTAACTGCATTATTAGATGCAAGACGGATAGATAATCAAATTGACAATTAATAGGGTTGTTCCGTATTTGTGATATTTGAAAGAATTTAACTAAGTCTGATTTATATAATATACTTGTCTTGAAATTTTTTGTTACCAAGAAAAAAACTCTCAAAGAAATTATGAAATATTTTGTAGATACTTTTAAATACAATACAAAAAATATCATGTAATATTTAGGTTATGGAACAGCGAGATCATGATACATGTAAAATTTGCTTAAAAGATGATCCCAAGAGTAGATTACAAATTGTACATATTTTTCATTAAAAAATCGGAATTGCGGGCAAGTTTTCAAATTGGACAAGTACATTAACAATCTGCCCCCAAATTTGATGTTTATTAAATTAAAATTTTGTTGCGATTCGTTTTGCCACATGTTTGTTGCCATTCGTTTTTTCACTTAACCGTTGTGATTCGTTTTTCCAGTTATCCGTTGAAGTTTCACTTCTACTACGTGTCCCAGCACACATTTCAGTTTTTCACAGGTTTACTGCAAATAATGATTTGTTTAGATTAGGAACATTTTGGTGAATGCATTTTTTATTTAAACATATTTAATTTTATCAAACAAAAAAAAACTGAATTAGATAGACCAAAAACAACTCTCACCACGTCTACTCTAAAATTATGGCGCCCTCCACGCTGCCGTAACGCTTTTGGGTGTCAGAAAAAATCCAAATCTACATACATTTACCCCCGTCTACATAGAAGTTTCACTTCAATAGATATTTTTATTTATTTATTTCGTTCATGTCTAACATCAAGACCATTAACCATTGCACCATAAAATTTCACTTAAAACTGAGGCTTTAGTTAGCTGACACTACAAATGTCTGGTAAAATGAAAGGGTAAACGAAAGTGGGATTTTAAAATGTTACGTGCCCCAAACTTCAACACTGCTCAGCTAACGACGGATCGGCACTTTCGGAATTTCGTTCACCGGCAATCTAAAATCGATTTAATCACGGGAATCATGCAAAGTTTCGCTCAAAGTTTGTTTAAACTTCGGGAATTGGAACAAATTTGAGCAGCGTGGCCCGCGGCTAGGTATTAATGCTGGATTCATGACGCCCTACATTTAGTTACGGCTTTGGCCATAAATGTAACCAACACTAGATATGACTTTTATCAGCTTAACAAGATATTTACATTTATTACATATAACTAGCTGTGCCCACAACGTCGTCCATGTCGAATTTGTTTTCAAAACCCCCGATTTTGAAAAATTCTTCATTGGTCCTCCGCTCTTATTGGTCTTAGCGTGATGATATCGAGGGCTTCACAACAAATGGGCGTAATAGACAAAAGTGCAGTTTTACACAAGGGTCAAAATTATGAATAAAACAAAACTAGTTGATTGTATAAGACTGAAAATTGGAATACCCGTCTATTTAGTTACACTTGCATACTGGTAAGACTTTCTAAATTCTAGATTATACAGCATAGATTTTAGTAAACAACAAAAAAAACGCATTTTTGCTTATACGCCCATTTGTTATGAAACCCTCGATATATAGCCTTCCGCGATAAATGGGCTATCAAACACTGAAATAATTTTTCAAATCAGACATACAGTTTCTGAGATTAGAGCATTAACCAATCAAACAATAAAACTCTTTAGAAGCTTTTTTTTAAGCTTTGTATGTTAGTATGAGTATAAGATTGATCGTTTGTTTAGCATTTATTCTACTTGAAAAATGAACTTATTTGTTCAAAGACACGCGATCTATCCTTAAAACAACTACAATTTTATTGCAGGAGGTCAGCAGACAGGCAGACGGCCCACTTGATGGAGAGCGGTTACCATCGCCTATGGACATTTGCAACACCAAAGATGCTACAAATGCGCTGCTGCCCTCTTAAAGGAGACTGGAACCTGGTCCACTAATGCCGGAACACAACTCAAGGTTGTTATGGCGACATACTTTAAACCAGGGGTGGTAGCCATCCAGTCGGGCAAATGCCCTACCACCTGGCTGTGGGTTGTTTTGTCGCCTCTTACGACAGGCCGCCCGGCCGCAGGAAATTGTATTCTTTCTCCGTTCCTGCACGGAGGAAACAAAGGATGCTTGTTTTAAATGTATTTACCTAAACCAACGCAAAAAATATGCCCAATTATCATTTCTAGTAAACATATGTCTTTTGTAAATGCTAACAACTTCCGCTGCATTTCTACACTAAGCACGGTGTCAATTGTATTTTGAGCAAACAGTACGGACAAAGACACAGTGTTTCCCTGTGCTCAACACGGCAAGAGAACAAAGAACCGACAGTGACGTGAATGTAAGTGAACGACAGGTGGATCACAGAACTGCAGGATTTATCGAAACGTGACCATTACAGCTGATCAATGCTGCACGTTAAACTTTGACTGTGGTAACTGTCTTTGTACGATTGCTTCATGGTTTTCAGATGAAAACAACTCGTATTTAAAATGGCTATCTATATAAAGTTATCGTATTATACCATTTAAAAAGTGAATTGATTTCTTTAAAAGTCTATTAGTCGGGGATACACTGTCCATTTTTGGTACTGATTACCTACTATCAAGCTAATTTTCCGTGAATAGCTTAATTTTGATGAGACACCCAACTTCTTCTATTACAAACATTTTCGATTGTGGTGGCTTTTGAGCGTAGGAGCGGGATGACCTACCACGCGATTTGTAGGACAATTTTGCTTTTAAATTATATAATATGTATTAAGCAACAGAAAAAAAACAGATGGTTAGTAATCGTTTTTGATGACCACGTTATCAATACATGTTGGGTAGGGACTTTTTGATTAAACCATACATTTTGTAGGATAAACATTTTTTCGAATAAGTCACATAATTAATTATCTTGAGATAAAAAAACCCAGTTAGTAATATAATTTGGAGAATCATCAAATCGACTTATTTTATCAATATACAATGGAAAATGTTTGTAATTTAAAATTAGCTTGATAGTAATCAGTAGCAAAAATGGACGGTGTATCCCCGGCTATATGTGTTTATTGACAATTAAATATTGTAAAATATGGATCTTTAGAATTAGAGTATAATATATTTTTATCGTATTAAGTTGAGACACTAGGTTCGTGGAGTCTATCCGCAGAAAAAAACTACAAAGAAATGTGTAGGAAAATCTGATACAACCTAGGAGGATGACAAGACTGGTTTATACTTCGCACAGCAATATAGCGTTGCTATTTAGCATAGCGTATGTAGCCACAATTCTGCGCAAGCTTTTCCTTAAAGGCGATTTGTTATATAGTATTTAATAAATGAATATGGATTTTTATATTTACTCTCACCTATCATATCAGTAATACTGTTACGAGTGCGCAGGAGTTGAATTAAAATGCCGTTGGAACTACTATAGAATTTTTTAGACCTATACACACACGTATAAAACAGGTAAAAATATAACTAGACACTACTAGTCAATCTGCACGATTTAATAACACGCGCAAAGTCCGTCACTATATCGCTCATCGAATCTACGACTTGCACGTATCGTAAGCCTCGCTTGACTGCTCCACCCTTCCGTTCGGGCATTGTTTTATACTAACTATACAATACAAAAATCGACCGCATGGACTGTTGTTTCCGAGAAACCGTAATCTGCACATCCGGTTAATTATTGCTGCGAACGGCCAACAAAGTCGAAAACAATAACAATAGGCTACTGTCTAATTGTAAATATTAAACACGAAGTAAACAAAAGAACTCCGAATGCGGGAAGGGTTATTACCTTGGTTTATTAACCAGGTGCGCATTTCTTTATCGGTATGTAACAATACGATAGGTGAGACTGACCGATAACCACGTAAGAAGAATTCGCGTAAATTGGCACATAATATAAAGTGTGGGGGTAGTAAGTAATCGTTGAGTGAATCGAGTTGAGAAACGAATAGATATTTGAAAATCGCATAACATCGAGTTCGCGATCGCGTGAGGATTATTACCATATGTGATTTAAAAAGTGTATTAGCTACCTCTATTTTATAGAAGATTTATGTATAATTTTTAAAAGACAGACATAAACGTGAAATATTTCGTTTAGATGTTAATTAGTCCTTTGATATTTCATAACGGGGATAAAAAATTTGAACGTATACATAAGTATTTATCAAAATGGGGTTGGACCTTTATAAAACACGAAGTTTAATTTAAGTTTTAGTTGGATTTATAGATTATTAGAAGTCTTTTCTATGTTAATTTCAATCATCGTCAAAGTAAAATACGCCCTATATGGAGATACCGCTGCTAACGTATAAATGTGTTAACGAACAGGTATACATGTTTAGGTTTGTTCTCTTGGTTATAAACTGATTATTATGAAATTTGGTGAATATGATGAATGGTTCGGAGATTGATATTAGATAACTTTGTGTTTAATGTATGAACTTAGACAATATATATGTTTAATGAAAGACTAAGAAATGGAAGGTACTAGTATAGATATTAAATTGCCTGGCGAGCTAAATAACTTGGTTTGAACAGAATAACTTTTGCAAGCCAATGCCAGGAAGCTCCTTCTAAATCAGCAATCGCGATAGCTCACGTCCAATATGCACTGCAGCGTGGAAGTAGATCTTACGTCACGTATGCTTTGAATTCAGTTAGGGGTCGGCAAGTCCCCAGTGGTGTCCGTACGATGCGAGAGTTTCGCACCAACTTTGTAACTAACTTACAATACGAAATGAAGGAAACGCTTTTGCTAGAAATTTGTGGTCCAAAAACGTTCCACTACTAGGTTTTTGCCTATCATTTTTTTGGTAAATATTAAACATATGGATTGGTGGATTGTATATATGTCGGTATGCAATCAGTAGTGTCAATGTTTTCTGTCATCGTCAGTACACGATGATGCTCAATAAATTGCTTGACTAGTGCATGCTTTCCTACCAGGATTTTAATCTACGTCATAGGAATATACTATGGGTACCTTAACTTCTGAACTATCATGACGATTCCACACTAATTTCTTAATAGACTAATAAATTTTATTACAGCAAAAAAATTTAATAACGCAATTCGTTATTGTTCAAATAGATATAGTAAAAATACAAATATGATTAAGCTTCCCGCGTCTTCACTATTTATGCTTGAGTTAAATTAAAATTTATTTTGTTTTATTGCGTAAATCAAAATTCATGGCAGCTCGATAAATAATCTAATCGCAAATGGATTTTTATTTCAGAATATTGACGATAATAATCTAGAAACGAGTGTACCAAATATTCAAACCAGATTACTTTTGGCCCAGAAGCGTGTAGAGATACGAATCCTAATTCCGCCGGGCATTTGTAGGTAATATGTTTATCTAGATAATTGGCAAAAAACTTGTTCACGTTAAGCCTAGGATATCATTAAGGTTTTATTATTGCTTATAGATGTTATATTTGGTTCAGCAAATTATCTTAAATTATCTTCCCTCTTAGTTTTAACTAAGTTATTATTTTATATAGCAATAACGAAAAAAGGAAATTAAAATGTGGTATGAGATTTCCAAAAAGTTTGAATATTTAACATGTTTAATGTATTTAACTGAACTAGTGTTAGCCTGTGGTCCGCATACGGCCATAATAATCAATGTCAAAGGCTATACTTCTATAATCACAAATTTCGCCAAGGCGACACTGTTAATTTGACTTGAACACTAAACAAAAGAGTATATATGCGTGTGTGACAAATACATGGTAATATGTGTAATGTTTTTTTATTGATTTAATGTATCTTTTATGCATTATTAAAAAAAATAGCATTCTGTACCCCTTCTCTATATAAACTATAAGTGTTCGAATCTTCATACTCCTCCGTCCGCGAATTTTCGTAAAAAGGGGTATAAAGTTTTCGCTTCACGTATTAATATCAAAATAATAACATAAAGGCAATTTTCATTTCTAAAAGGAGTTTTGGAAATTCTACCTCAGTAGAGATTAAATAGAAGATATAAGTTAGTATCTTTGGATGTTATAAAAAATGATTTTGACTCGTTTTGTTACAAACCGAGCACCAAACACACAAAGCTGCGATCGTATTTAGGATTACTAATTGTATATTTAGAAGTGGTGTAAAATATTCAAGTGCTAATTGTAGCAGTAAAATATTGTATCGAGAAAAATAAAAAATAAGTACGTTCGAAAATCATAATTGAGAAAAGAAATTCAGGTATTTAATTAAGGTAGGTAATTAATTGTTAAGCACAACAGCTAACAATAAATAATTATAAGCATAATACAATACCCTATATAAAAGGTTAGAACTAGATTGGCATCCATGCCTGCTGATATAAGAGTGCTAAAATTATTATATTTTAGTAAACAAAATGATTAAATCTAAAAAGAAGTTATTTGTTTTAGTAATACATTATTATGACAAGACAAAAGAAAATTATACATAAAAAACACATTATATGAGTTACTTAAAAGTAGACGGAGAAGGTGGAGTGTGATTTAACAATATGGAATTAACCGAATTCTTAAAAGAAGGCAAGGGAAGGTAAGCATTAAATATATCCAGCTTATATTTTACAGAAAATTCGTTGTAAGCCCGGCACATTCTTGTAAGCGGATTATATCACGATGTGTTGTTTTTACATACTTCTAAGGTAAAGGTTCTATTAAGTACACGTTTATGACATTCTGTGTTAAGATTCAGGATAGATAACCAATCGGGCGAATGTAATTACCTATTAAGAATTTTTTGCAAATAGACGAGGTTATTTTGTATACGACGAACATGCAAAGGAGTAACTTTGAATATTGACAATCGTTGAGCACAGCTTCCCAGAGTGCCAGGACCTCTTTCATAAGTTAATATCTTGAGAAATTTTCTTTGACCGTTTTCAAGAGTTTTGGAATGTACAGAATAACAAGACGACCAGATAACATATAAATACCTATATTTAGGCCAATTATTTCGATTGCTTCATTCCTTTGATTATATGATCAGAATGATATCAATCACACCGAGATCTTGATATTATGTCCTCACGATGACCGATATTATGTCGTCACGCGACAACACTGGAGAGACAAAGCTGTACCACCGCCCCAACATTATAATAAGTCGAAGGACCTCAAAAATTACTCTTTGCACCACCAACATGCATACTTCATAATGCTTACGACTAAACTGTACAGGTAATTAACGTCCTAAATAAATTTAAGATTTCTTGAATTCTTTTATACATTTGGTTATAAGCCCGAGCAATTGAAGATCTTTATTTAATGCCAATTTTAACATAAAATAAAGGTTCAGGTACGGTATCTGCTTTTATTGTAAATAACATATTTAGTGACTGTCTGGTGTAATATTATATATTAATTGCGTACTCCATTATTGTAATAATACAAAAAAATGAGAAAAGCCGAAAATGATTAGTGTGATGTAAGGAATAAAAAGATCGTGCTCAGTGGTGGTATTGTATCTGTGAGGATGCTGTCTTGTGGTTTATAGTTCTTCATTATCTAAGAAAACGAGGAAATGTGTTGAATAGACGTACTAGGTATAACGACAACCTTGTTATAACATATATACATATTGTAACGGTAACCGATAGAATTGAAGTGCGGTTTGTATAACAGCATTTTGCATATCGATTATGCCATATACAATTAATCAAGTGTGGCCTTGAGATATATCTATAGAATGTATTGCTGTATAAAACTGACTTCATGGGATAGGTATTACAATGGGAAAATGTAACCACAAAAAAAACACAAACAACCTTCGAGCTGCTAATCAAAACGTTTACATTCAAAATGTCAGCAAGAAAAGTCCGAGGAAATACATTCATCTCAGAGATATTTTATCGTGAAGTTGATTTGGGATTCACGGCGCGTACGTGATACGAGATCGATAAACGAAACGACCCTTGCCTCTTGAAAAAAGCGAGATTCAACGCTTTTGTTATTCAAGCAGCGGATTTTTGTCATTGAAAATGAATACTCGACGTACTTGTGCAATGGGAAGTGATAAAAAAGGATAAAATGTGATAACTAAAGATGATGAAATCATCAAGAAACGAAATACTTTTAACCAGGTGAAAGTTTTGCCCATCCAGATTGCTACTACCCTTAGTCTAGATCATATGTTATCAACGGCGGCGCTACCGCCCGCTAGTGGGTGCTGGAGCTTTTCGTATGGGCGGTGGTGGGTCCAAAGGTAAATGGGGAGCGCTATGACAGTCAAGGCAGCGTACCTGCCTAATTAGAAATTTAATATAATAAAATACTTCGAAAATGTATTTATTTTCATAAAAAAACATTTAATTTAGTCGTAGTTTATTTTATAATTTTTTTTTTTACTAATTTTAATTAATTGTCTTGTCTTTGCCGTTGAGCAATGGCGCAGTGCACGGTGCTCCAGCTTTGTGTACTGTGTTTTATTAGTTGGTTAAGTTATAATTTTGTTAATAACAGTTTGTATGGTCTTTATCTGAGTTAAATGTTTTTTATTATAACATGATTTTGTATTTTTAATTAATCAATAATCACGACCCTCAAGCACGACTACGAGGAGCACGTTTTGAGAGAATTAATTTTTAATTTGTGACTGTTAATAGATAATAGACTGACAATTAAAATTGGTATAATTGCTTAAAAGGGGGCGTTGGATTTTTTTTTCTTATAAAAAAGCTAAAGGTAGTCCGCAAAAGCTTGGGAGCCTTTGGTCTAGAATGTCTAGAGCATACCACAATAATGACCTTGAGTTATTTTATTCTTTCATGTTGCACTTTTCATCAGGTGGGACCTTAGCTCGTCTTACTCCAGCAAAAAAAAAATACGTACAAAAAGGTAACCAATAATAGGTACATGTTGGGTAAATAGAGATAACTTTATACACCGTTAAGACCGAAAACTTATAGGTTATATCTGTTCTAACGGTATACAAAGAACGGTCTTATCATTAAAAGGGATCTCTAAAAGGTAACACGTAGGGTCACAGTTTCCTCCTGATTTTTTCTTTTACTTTCAGCGCATGGTAATTTTGCACATTAGATCAGCAAAACTGCTCAAGTGGTGAACGCTATCTGTGAGAAGAATCCTCATTAGAAAAAGACGCCGATATCGTACCCTCTGATTATGAAACAACAAAACATTTATTTCCGTTTTTTTGTACATTGATAAGAAATATGCAGAGTTGACCTTAATAGAATAATTGTCGAAATCCATTAGACATAATTGCAACACTTTTTTTTATTTGATTTTCTTTTCTCTTTTGTTTAATGTTATCCTTCTATATCCATTACACATCTTAAACTAAAATAGCAATTTTTTTTTCATAATTAAAAGAGTTGCATAAGTGTTTCATTAAAGGACCGTGAAGTAAGACTTCATGTGAAAATTTGCCCGTTAATTATAAATCCAAGAAACTCGACACTCTACTTAATCCTGGGAAACAGAGTTAATGAAACACACTCAACTGCAAACAGCATAAATAAACAAGACGGCTTTGTTTCTTTAAGCGACTGTCTACACTGACATAATTAACGCTTGTTATTTAATTTAATTATAATATAAGCAAATAATTAAATTCTATTGTAACTAAGTCATCACATTGTACTTTTCTTTCACGTTCTTCCAACTATTTAAGGTCGGCACAGTATGTCTTTTCTTTCCATATTGCTATATTCTGCCATAGGTCCTCAGTCAGAAAACATATCATCATCTCATGATTTACACAATCCATCCATCTTTTTTTGTCTATGTTTATATTTGTGCACATCAATTTTTCAGTTTAACATTATATTTGTCACGTTATAATAAAATATAAGTTATACCATACTCAATAAATGTAAAAGAGTGATTTTAGGAGAATTGATAGTAGATCCGTTATGTTTGTGTAAGGTTAATTGGTGAGTTTTAGACGGTTTTTTATCGGCAATCAATTTCTATGCGATAATTTTCTCCATCATCTTCAGTTAGTAGTTATAACAATTACGCACGTTCGGTTGATTGGGATATGACTTACATGTCTCAAATACTAAGCCACCGCTAATGTTGCGTAACAATTTTGGCTAAAAGGATGTAAGATGCTTATCGAATATTATGCTGATGCGATTACCTCAATGTGCATCAGAGGACGCCATATCACGCACTCATTTACATCTAGGACATTATCGGAACATAAGTACGTAGCTAAAATTATCGTGTGTATACTGCTCATATGTGGCGACCCAAACATTGGTTCTTCAAGCCAAATTGACAAGCTGTCTGTCATTATTTTAGTTTCGTAGCCAAATAAGAAAACCAAGTATGGTCAACGCCTCTATGAAACATTTTACAGTGCATAGTCCGACGAGTATTTGGATTTTTTTTTGCATAAGGATATTAACCACCAGCGCGAGTAAGCCACCCATGACGACACTCCCTAAGCCCACCGTCCACTATTCAACCGGTTATTTGCGACACGTCCGCACCTGGGCCGTGCGGGCTAATTGCCCGGGCACGTTAACCGGATTTAAGTTTAAATCTGGTTACGTAACGGTTAACGAATTCAGTCGCCCTTAGTTAGCCTTTCACGTAGAGCAGCGGCTTGAGGCTGGATTGCTACGATGAATTCTTAGTATACACAACTGTTCTTGGTATACGCAATTTGAGAGAGCATATAGAACAGAGTCATCGATCCACAAATACAAAATAAAGTACAATCTGATAAATTAATACTTAGTTACCTTAAGTTTGTTTTAATCGCATCTCCTCAGTCATTGTTTAAGGCATAGATTCTTGTAGACTTTTTTTCTTTTTTTCTTTATTTATGGAATAAATGAGGAGTCTTTTTTTACATCAAACTTCTGTACGAAATTTTCATCTTATAAATAATTATTACACATTTACACAATTTTGAAAATATCGTAAGGGGATTGGATCCACAATTATACCCGGTAGGTGGCTGTGGAATCGGGAACTAGATTTTTATTCTTTCAGGGCAGGACAACGTCTACCAAGTTCTGTGTTTGAGTGGGTGCCGGGGTGGATTTGGTTGCCAATTAGACCCGGTAGGTGGCTGTGGAATCGGGTACTATATTTTTATTTTTCATGGCAGGACAACGTCTACCGATCCCGCTAGTAAATTATAAAGGGTATCTATCTGAAGTACACATCAAAAGGCCTAATTTCGTCTGCTATTATTATTTAGTTTAATTTTACAGACTACGATTTAGCAAATTAAAAACAATAGCCAGCATACAGAAATACTGTTTAAAATTACATCTAGACTTTGGAGTCGTAAAACGGAGTAATTTTAATCCCCAGACACACTCACTGTTACAAAGAGCAAAACAGCCCTTCACGTTTTATATCATCATAAACTCGAAATGATGTACCTTCACATGTTCATTAATAAGTCTCATGAATAACATTATTTTTGTTTCATACAAAGGTCGCTTTGCAAAGGTAATATGCAGATTTGGTGGTGAATTTATAGCCCAAAAGTCATAACTACTTATTATTATGACGTTTGGAGAAAAGAAACCCATATTGTCATAATTGAAGAGAATTTCTAAACTAATACAATCAAGTAAACCTAGTTTATTGATATCAGTTATATAAAATCCCTTATCTATAAGATTATTCTTTCGTGCATATATTATCACTGAACTCCACGTAAACCATCTGGACCGATGTTGAAGAAATTGTGGTGAGCGAGAATCGCTTAGATTCACGATTGGGATTGTTCACTTTTTTTCAATCTAGCTATTTCAAAAACCATTTCGAGGAATAGTGTCCCTAATCATTTCTGTCTAGTTAAAATTCCAAAAAACGTACGGACTTCTTGTATTTTGTAAGAAATGTGTTTGACCTTTATTTGACCTTACTAAATCCAATCAGGTGTAAAAAAATCTAGCTGTTTATTATTTGATTTAAGTTCTGTAACATGGATTTTTCCTTAAAGATCACTTTAAACATTTTAATGATAACTATAGAAAATAATAATGGTTGAACACAAAAAATTATAAGCCTAGCGACAAAAAGACTAAAACGATCACGATACGTAATGTAATGAGTAATGACAGTGAGATTTAATTAGCAGTAGCACCGATTACTATGTTTAGTAAGTTTTAATTATTTTTGTTTTCTAGGCAAAGAAATCAATGTAAACTTGTCCCTTATGACGTCATCGAAGAAATAATTTTAAAATCGAATTATAAAAAAAATAAGGCTTAAAATACAAAAATATTCAAATTAGTATTTTAAAATACCCTATTTTACATAATAAAAATATAAAATTACAGGGTATTTTTTTGTGAACAATCCCCATTGTACCTGGTAGGTGGCGCCATTGAACTCTGTGTATAACATGGAATGGTGTATAAAAATGTAATTAATGTATTTAAATTTCGAATAATAGAATGCGCAGCATGAAAATGTGATAAATATTTATTTTTTTTGTAAATACATAACATTCTTCTATTCGTATGTATGTTCCCGAACTCGACGTAAATCCCTATACTGATTTTAATGATTTATTTAAAAGCATATAATCCCTCGAAACTATATAAGCCGAACAGACGTTGGCAAAGTTATTTATTATCAAAGAATAAACTGCCAGCACCTAAACCCCGTTTATTACCTGAATTTATTCGGAGTGTGGTTCTTCTACTTGAATGCCAATCTTATTAATTAAGTAAATTAATTAAATCATAAGTTATATCGTACAATAATATCTACCCTAGAGCGCTAGTACGACATGCGCATCCGAACAAAGTCGAAGTGAGTTTCGACTTGGCGTTTCACTCAAATACTTTTATATCCGAGCGATGACAATACGGGCGTAGTAATCTCAACTACCTGCATATACTACAATAATATGTGGTAATACTTAGAGTAAATGGTATTAACATTCGATAAACAGTAATAACTTCTATAAAAGTCTAAAAATTTAATAGAGCTTCTAAACCCTCTCACTAAACGTTTCTCTCTAAACGTAACTTAAGGGGACACAATTTAAGTTTGAACGTTAAATTCTCATATTGCCGAATGAAAAATTCACGACTCCATACCATACCCAATATAACTTAGGATTGATTAAGTCACGTCCCACTTTGGACATTTTTCGCACTTAAGTAGGTAATTAGGAGACGAATTTAGTTATAACTGTCTGAGAGGTACAATTTGTTATAGCATCACATATAATGGAGCATCTACATTTGTATAATTTTTGTGTATTAGATAATATAACTTTTATAGAATTCATTTCGACCTGATCCCCCTACACCATTCCATCTTCAGACCACAAGGCGCTTTGGTCTACGTCATCGTTTCACCTCGACGTTCTTTCTACGTACGGCTGAGTTGTGGAATGCACTGCTAGAGTCGGGTCGGTGTTACCCAAAAATTACGATCCGGGTGTCTTCAAGTCTCGTGTGAATAGGTACCTACTATCTACGTAAGCGTGCTTCATCTTCGACCGCATCATCGTCCGGCATTGGACGTGATCGTTGTCAAAAGCAAACTTAATCTAACCGTCAGATTTTTATTATTACATTAATAAGTGGGTACAAGATTGCATCCATTTAACACTATAGTTTATTATATTTATAATCTGGCTTAAACTCAATTTTAATTCAACAAATATTAAGCTATCCATAACATTCAAATCGATACTAGAACAAATTTGTTTACTGAGCCGCATTAAAATGAACTACCCGCACGTAATTATCCTGGTAGTGCTAGCTCTCGTATCATTTAATCACTATCCAATAATTGGCTAAGTAAGTCCGCAGCCAGTATCCGTGTCCGCTGAATTATCCGAGTGCGGTGCGGATACTCGCCCCTCAAATTATCCGTTGACCGCTTTTGATCTATTCACTAATAGCCACGCATCAATGAATAACTAGACCAATCAATTATTACGACTAGTCATAATGGTGTGGAGTAAATTAAAAGTTCGTATCGCTTTAGTTACTCTATGTATGTATGAATCAGTAAACTGCGGTTTTTCTGATGATGTCGCAGATACAATATACGAGTACTACTGGATGAAATTTATGACTCTCCGCTAACAATGACTTCTACGGCAAAAAAATGTTTGTCTATTTCAATCGTCAATTTTTTTTTCTTTTTACTCTCAAATCTTTTTTTAATTTTCAGAAAACAGAATTATTTAAAGATAAAAACTACAAATAATAAATAGGTCCCAAATCACCGTCAGCTGGGAACGTTCCCAAAACGCTGGCCGCGTTACCGCGTTGTACAGCAACGCTTATGCGTTGCCCAAAATATTGACCATCGTTTTGGTTTCGTGAGACATCTATCAACCGTTTTGATAGGTCTCGATAAAGACGATGGGCTTCTGGACCCCATGGCCCGAGAGTTTCGACACCAAAAGCCGCAAATATGTATCCACTACCAATGGATGCATATTTGCCGCGTTTTAGGTCCTCTTGTCGGGCGGCAGAAAAAAATTTCAAAATCGTCAATTGATTAAAAGTAATTTCTTGAACAGGTCTATATCAAAGTTTTCATATGAATATTTTTTTTTATTCTGTATATTTTATAAATTACATTATACGTGTTTTAAATTTGATTTTCTGGTTATTTTTTTTTCTAATAACACTGGTTGGCAAGCAAATTCTCCTTTATGTAAAAATCCGAGAAATATATAGAATTTGACATGTTGAATTTAGATCTGCTTTTAGCTTATCAAACTCCAAAATACATTCCATCATGAGAGTAAATTTTAATTACTTTTCCGCAAATCTTTTAGCAATAGTTCATGAATGTGCTTAAAGATTAGCAAGTATAATACAAATAGAGAAACGATATAACGACAAATGGTCAGAATTATTATTTGCATGGTTTTTTTATAGCAAGAGTTCAGCAGACAGATGGTTCACTTGACGGAAAACGCCTACCATCTCATATGGACATTTGTAACACCAAAGGTGCTACAAAGAAGCGTGCTAAGAAATGACGAAATATCAAAAAAATCACAATAGGACTGTTTTTTTGCCGACCAATCTCTGTTCAATCACATTGTTTTCTAATTGTATTATTTGCATTGTAGACATTTTGTATGAACAATTAATAAATTACTAATGTTACTTAAAGGAAGATTTAATTCTGAGATTTAGGGCATAATGGCGATGTAACTGGATATTTACTCAAGCAGTGCGTTTGTATAACGATTATTGCGTTAGTTTAGAACAATTAAAGCCAGTAATGGTCTGCTGTTGGTCATCATAATAATAATTTAGTATATCCCTTTATAATTGCTACAATAACAGAAGTTACAATATGATCCGCAACTGTTACAAGCTTACAACACTGTTTAACAATTTAATGATAAGCGTTTCATTGAGTAAAGATCGATTTTATGGTTTTACATTGTATATGCCCGGATTTCTAAAGAATACTTAAGGAATGTTTCCGGGCATCCGTGGTAGTAACCGCTGGTTATCAAATACTTCAACCTTAGGCGTCCGTTGTTGTGTATTCAAAAAGTAATAAATATGAATACTTATAACTACTAAGCACGTAGAACATTTACATCTTATCATACTCAAGTGGTTGCTAATCCGATTTCGCCGGAATACTCACATCCTTGCTTTTCTCTATAGTATTTTAATTGTCCCTAGTACTCCTGATTACCTTAAACAAAGTTTTGAATTTCTTTCTACTTCTACTTATTTTAAATTGAACACCCCTGCGCATAACTCAACTTTTTATAACAATTATTTTACTGTTAAGGCTATACAGCAAAATCGCTAGCGATATTTAAAAATATGATCAAAACATACTACCTGTCGTTGGAATATGACATTTAAATTCATTTATATATTTTGTAGATTTGTATTTGCATGGTATGTGTATTAAGTATATATATCTATGTAATGTATAAAATTTCTTCATATAATATATGTAAGTATTTCTATATGTACATATTTACTATATGTTAAGTATACCACCATCGCCATTATCATCTCAATTCATTCCTAGGGTTGTCTGGAAGAGATCGCTTTTAGCGATAAAACCGCCCTTTGTACATAACTATAGATATAATGTTAGTCTTAAATTCATGTTTGTATTGGTGTACAATAAAGTGTTATCTATATATCTATCTGGTAGCACTTTACACTATCACATAAATACAAGTTAAATAGTTCACTGGGACGGCCTTTGACATTGTTTTTGTGTATGGGTATGTTCCGAAGTTTAGAGTCCCAAGGTTCGTAGAGAAGTGTTGAAAACGCGCCGACGCCGCTGCATTTCGCGCGTGTTGGGAGAGAGGGATAGACATATTTTATATACATATTACTATAGTCAGAGAGAGAAGAGTATTTAATGTATGAAAGTGCTGGCAACCATGTTTGAAATTCCCACTTAAATAATAAACACACATAATTTTTTACTTAAATTCTATAATATGTTTATTATGTCGCTAAGGCATTACCAATTATTTATTCATTATTTAAAGGTATAAATTGACAGAATTTATTTCCGACAAATGTGTATTACATAAAATATTAACTACGAGTATGACTTTAGGAATATTCCACAAAAAAATTTTTTGGTGAAACAAGGATTACTACATAAGGAAAATTTTCATAAGAAATATTTTTTGCACAGAAATGTATATAAAATAAAATAAAATTTCTCGTTAATTCTCATTTTTCGCGGAATTCCTTCATGATTGTGTAGTACATCTACCTGGCGAATTTAATTTATGTAGACTCAGTGTTTTTTAAGAGAAATGGCCGTAATATACTTATATAGACAGATAACATTTTTGATCCAAAACAGTTAAGGATCTCTATAAGAAGTCATTGTTTCAACTAATATATACTAAGAAATTGTTTCCCGTAAATATCAATGATATCATAAATAAAGCTAATGGTCAGCTACTTACATTCCGGAAATGACGTGAACAATAATTTCCAATTGCTTGAGCATTAATGTAAAGGAAATGAGAAAAATGTTAAGGAAACATTAAACATAATACTGTAAATCGGTTTGGTTTGTATAAATAATTGTTCGCAAAAATGCGGTACTTTGAATTGCTATACAGAATTTAAAAAATCTAATTAGTGAAGCGCCGCGAATAGATTTCATATTTCTTAAATATAACATGATTTTACACAATAATACTATAATTATTTTTTTTTAGTTCATCAAACAGGCAGACGGCCCATGATGGAAAACGGTTAGGTACCACCGCCTATGGACATTAAAAACACCAAAGGTCTCAGCAAGTTGCTGGACATTTTAGATTGCGAACAACCAATTAACGGTACTTTTAAGTAATTTATAATATTTAAGCGGTGCATGAGATGAGGCAGACACAGTTGTTCTACAATTCGTCAGGTGCTACGGCATTTGATTTTTTTAAAGTGTATAATTTTGGATTATATAAAATTGAAAAGATTTTGAAATAGTGAAGTTAATTACTGCGAGGAATGGGGTGACTGTAAGGGGGGGTTGGAGGTCACCGGGCCAGGTCGGGCCTGTTCTTTATGTAATCTTACTAATATATCTGAATGTGTGGCTATCAATTGATTGAATAGAGTTGTGCTTTCTCATCTTTGTAGATATTATATATGTATTTATTGATTTACTATGCGAAGTTTCGAGGACGCTTACAGGTCTATAAAAGTTGATATTTTTTTATGTGCTTAGTGTATGTAACTCACTTGTCGTCGCACACACTGAGTTTCGACGTTTTCGAAACAGTCGAAACAGTAAAAGAATAATGGGCGCGGGAAAAATTAAATACCAATAAATGTCATTATAAATGACAACTTCTTTCACATTAAGTTTTGTTTTATACTAGGATTTCGTCCGCGACTTCTTCCACGTTGGATGGGTAGCAAGATCACATTGGTTTTACACAGAGAATTTGAATCAGTGAAGAAAATTATGCATCGGAATCAGAATTTTTTCGACCTGGTCTCTTTAAACCTTTCCCAATTAGTTCCCACGAGATTCTCGGGATTCAAAGTACAGCAGATTTTAAGGACGGGAATTTTCTGCCGGTCAACGAAAACAGTATCGAAATCGACTTAGTAGTTTTTGCGTAAATCACAACAAACGGACAAACACTAAATAAAATGAACGACTACAATTTTATAATATTATAGACATGCCTTTGGCCTTTACAATCATACCTATTATGGCTATATGAAAAAAATATATAGATTTCTTAATGTTTTGAATAATATACTGAGTAACAATAATTGCACTGGGATGCCAAGAATTGTATAGTTTCTCCTAGGTACTATAGCCGTTAACTATTTTGTACAACTAAATCTAGTAAATACGAGGAAAATTTTGTCAAATAGCAATCTTGAACGCGGGTTATTGTTTTGTTACTGCAAGCGGGTAAATTGAATTTCTTCAATCCGCGAGATTACGTGGCTCGGGAGTTCTGCGCGGAAACGATGGGAATTTGCGACGATTGCTTAGTTGTGATTGTCTTTTAATATTAGCTACATTAAAGTATAACATTGTTCGATGACCGTTAAATAAGAATCATAGCGTTTTATAATCCATTTTCTATTTCTTATTTATTTTTAAAAACTGATTTCGAATTCGAAAGAATCCAGTGCTGACTTCATACTGGCATCGTGTAAATTCATGTGAAAGTACAGTCAGTAGAAAAATAAATTCACCATTTAATTAGGGGTGGTTATGGACTGCATGCATGGTCTTCCAATATTGAATCAAACCTATAAGGTTTGGTTAGGAAGGAACTCACCGTATGCTGATGGTCTTGGTTCTCTTTAGCCCCAGCAACAGATCCAACGAGCTTTTAAATTTTAATTTATTTATATTGTCACTTCGCGAGACGTGCCAAGTCAAGCCAGATTGTAGGAGCGGTTTTTTTTTATAGCAGCGGAGAGGTGAAATTTAACCGCGTGGTGCGAACGACGCTCTGAGACGGACAGGGGCTTGCGTTTCTTGCCGTAGCGTTTTTATTGTAAGTTTTTAAAATGTTAACATCTACACATTTGATGTGTCGAGAATAAGGACGAGAGGAAGGTTAAAATAAAGGGAAATAAATAAAAAATATACGATGACTAATTACCAATATATACCAAGTCAGTATTGACTTCAACATTCCCGAGTGAATATTTTGAACTCAGTCCCGAGTCAGTAGCTGGGTTAATGTCAATCAACGTTATCGCTCAAGTAGACGTTTTACATAACAAGAATGCTTTTGGCACAAAATTATTTTTTTATTTTTCCCTTGGATGTGTAGTGGAACACTTACAAAAGCCGCAATACATTTCCGATAGAAAGAATATATGTACATTTTCAAAAATTGCATTAGGGATGGATTCAAGCCTGTGAAGCAGATAAATAACCTCGGCGAAAGTCTTCATGCGGTCGTTCTTAAAGATTAAATTTATTTCCCTGCCAGCCATATTTCTTCAACAATGAACACAAATCACGCTTAAAACCGTTAAAATATAGTTTCGATTATAAATTTATAATATAAAACTTTGAGGTTTAAGTTCTGCAACAAAGTGGCACGTTTGGGTCGCTCTCGATGCATGCAAGCTTATCTATTATAATTTAATATAAGAAATTGCACGAAACAAACCCTTGGTAGCGAACGTGAGCTTAGATAAGCTTAGTTTGAAGAGTCTTCCAATGTGTACGTTACATGAAAATCGGTATTTGATTTTACTTGCAAAGCCACAGTACTTTGGTGTTTGAGGTTTAAATAGATTTAATATTAATATAAAAGATCCAGAAATGAGAAGCAACATTACAATCCTTAAATCACGTCTTCCGGTGACATAGTACACTTGCACAGAACTGATCGTCATAACAGTTGCCTGTCCTAGATTTTTTTTATTGCAGAAGTTCAGCAGACAGGCAGACGGCCCACTTGATGGAAAGCGATAACCATCGCCTATGGACATTAGCAACACCAAAGGTGCTACAAATGCGCTGCTGCTCTCTTAAGGAATACTGGAAGCAGGTCACTAATGCCGGAACACAACTCAAGGTTGTTATGGCGACGTACTTTAGACCAGGGGTGGTAGCCATCCAGTCGGGAAAATGCCCTACCACCTGGCTGTGGGTTATTTTGTCGCCTCTTACGACAGGCCGCCCGGCCGCAGGAAATTGTATTCTTTCTCAGTTCCTGCACGGATACAGATTATATACACAGTTTGTAAAAATCACACTATTATTATCAATTAAATTACCTTTGTGACAAGAATATAGACGAAATTATGTAAATTGTTTAGTTGACACTTATCAAAATTTAGGAACTCACTTAGTTAATAGTTCTTACAATAATAATCACTATGAAATCAAAAAAGGGCAATTAGCAAGCTATAAAAATCTATAATAATGTTTATTTATGTTGTTTTCTTCATTGTATTAGTTTATTTTATGATTAAATTATATACCTTACTTAGAGCTGATTTTTCAATCATTAGATAAAGTTTATCGACTAAATTATAATCTCACTAAATATGAAAGCACAATAATCCAAGCATTTTATGTATGTAACAAAAAAAAATTATATACTTATGAGTAATTTTAACTGTTGTGATTTTGGTAGCTTCTATAATGATTGCAAGTAAACAAGTTCTGTGAAGGTGTCACTACTAGACTTGATCCTCTGCATTTTACAAGAATCAACTAGGTTCATCTCCCCACTTTTATAAGGTATATTGGCAGGCTTCATACATCATTAAAGTGTTTCTTTTGTAGCTTAGCACCTTTAAACTTTCTTTCTTCAAAATAGGCTATCGAGTTTATATCCCAACATTGAACTAAGTTTCTCCATCAAAGATTTGAAACAAAAAGTATATTATTATGTCGTAAATAGACTTTATGGTAGCCGTGACCGGAAAAAGTATTTTTATTTAGTCGTCTTCGAAGGAACGTAACAAAACTTCGATTATATTTTAAGACAGCGTTAGATATTTTCGGTATAATAAATCGTATAATTTTTCTTATATAACTATGTAATTTACATTTTATCTCTCTCTTCTCTCTTTTCTTTCACCATATCCCAATTACTTGGGGCCAATTTTTCTATACTTATAATGTTATAAGGAGGTAATGTTTGTAGGTTTGGATGTTCGGGGTAATCTCCGGTACTACTGCTCCGATTTTGAAAATTCTTACACCAGTAGATAGCTACTTTATTTTTGAGACATATACTATATTTTTGTATAAAGCTGAAGAGTCTATTTCTTTGATTGAACGCGCTAATCTCAAGAACTACTGGTTTGATTTGAAAAAAATATTTCAATGTTAGATAGCCCATTTATCTAGGAAGACTATATGCTATATATGACCACATTAAGACCGATAGAAGTGGAGCACCAATGAAGAATGTTCCAAAATAGGGGTTTTTTTTAACTTAATTTTTTAAACTATTCCACGCAGACGAAGTTGCGGGCAGAATCTATTAGAATATATATTTGAAGATTTTATACTATGAGTTTATTACTTCTGATTTTTTTACTATAGCGTGTATCGTATTGTTCGGAGTGACCCTAATTGCAGGTGGAGCGGGATCACGAGATGGAATGCTTCTCCGTCTTAAACGAAGATCTTCCAGCGAGGCTAATGTTCTCCCTTGCAGGCCTTGGCCCGTCCGTTCTAGTTGAGAATATGTATATATTCTTTGTATGTTTCGGGAAACGTTTGTGACATCAATTATTGCACAGTGCCATCTATTTGCTTTTAATTGTTCCACTACAGTATAATTGGGAAGACCAGTAAAAAATAAGAATTTTAAATCATGGTCAAGAATTTTGAACATCGCTCAGGTATTAAGGAAAAAAGAAAACAATATTAATGATAGTTTAACAGCTACTGACCAGCCGAACATGACAGAATGAACAATAAATCGAATGGCGTTTATCGCATGCTCCCATACAATGAAAATCCGAGTTATCTCCCAACACAGGGTCGAAAGACCCCCGTCGGGTCAAAAGGACCTCACACCCCTTAATATAACCTTGAGTGATGACCACCGATTTGTTAAGACCCTGTAGACCCCGCGCTCTGTCGTTACGACCTCTTTTGAGTTTTTATTCCCTTTATGATGTTTCATTTTATGATTGTCTGTATTAGGGCGGTACGTGACATTGCGAAATGTGCTGACGGGCTTTTTCTATTTAGGGAGTCATAATGGCGTATTATACAATCCCATGGGAGATATATAGTTGCAGGAAATGAATACAGGTATTTTTCTTACTAGTTTTTGTGTGGCTTTGTTTTATTTATTACACTAGAGTTCACTCCGCGGCTTCGTCACGAGTCAACCTCTGGTGATGACTGATATTGTAATAAATTGTAATGGTGTTGACAAAAAAGACGCGATCGTTGCACCATGTCTTTGGCTATTTTCGTGTGACCTTCGAAAAAATTTGATGTATTAATAATAATTATATCATGTAATTAATAATTAACAAATATATGTTTACTGTATAAATTAGCTCTGTGTAGTTTTATTTCCGTTCAGTAGTCTTCACATGATAGTCCAACACACAGCCAGACCAGCAGATAAATTTTTAAAAATAGTAGAACTAGGATCATTCAGAATACGAATATTTATGACCATTTTTTTTGTTGCTGAAGCACACAGCAGACAGGCTGCCGAAATGTGATGGAAATTGGTTACCGTTACCTATGGACATTAGCAATAACAGAGGTGCTGCCAATGTGCCGCCGGCCTTGAAGGAAAAACTGAAACCTGGTCACTTATACCGGTACACAACTCAAAGGTTGTTATGCTCTAGACCAGGAGTGGTAGAAATCCAGTTTGGCATATGCCCTACCACCTGGCTATGGGTTGTGTTGTTGCCTCTTACAATAGGCTGCCCGGAATTAGAATTCCTTTAAGAAACTTTGAAATAGTAAAAATTCAATGTTCTAACATAACCTTTAAACAGGCCTTTTTATGGTGGTAAGTAGCAGGTGGCACGCAGTACCGTAAAAGAAAATTTCGAAAATATCGAAAAATTTCCATAAAAAAAACAATTTTGGAAACCATTCCAAAAAAATGGATTTTATAATAGGTTTTTTGGAGTGGAGCTACCAAAAAAAACATAAACTTACAACTTTCAGAAACTAGCGTGCCCCCAAAAAAGAAGTGACAAAAAGGCCTGCCTATAAACGTATAAAATAGTACAGATATATACGTCAACGTAACATATACCTAAAATGAATTATAAACCATATAAATTCAGTAGGTGCGTGCATTCACATGTGTTGTTACCCTCAACCGGTACTGAATGTTGTGCCTGTAACACATTGTGTGTGTACTCAAAACGGCAGGGAGGCGTTGTTATAAATCCGTTTGGCTCGTAAAGAAAATTGTGTTATATATCAAAGTGTTAACACCAGGAGTGCGGGCCCGTTTATCACCACGACTCTTCTAATAACATATCTTATTAATGCAATTTCACCTTTAAATATTTCACCTGTAAATGTCTCAGAAAATAGAATAACAAGTTTAACAACACGTTTTATATATAAATTTGGTATTTCAAATTTGTTCTTCGTCTTTAGTTTTGCACGATTTGTAGATGTACCCAGGGTCTATCTAGAACCAAGAATCCTAAATGTGTAATAGCCTTCAAGTAAATTGGCTGTCATATACGGGTGGATCGCCATACTGTTCTATTGACCGAGGTAGCACCAGCCCTGTGATCACCTGAAGGGTCGATGAGTCGTTTTGATAAATTTTGGTAGAGACTCAGGGCCTTAGGACCCCGACGGTCAAGCGTTTTAACAGCAAATAGCACAAACATAACGGGACACTGAGGGTTGCATATTTGCGGCGCTTGAGTGATTCAGGTGCTTCTGTCACTGAATCGGCTGATCTAGACGTAATGGGATGTTTTTTTTAATTGCAGGAGTTCAGCAGACAGGTAGACGGCCCACTGGATGGAAAGCGGTTACCATCGCCTATGGACATTTGCAACACCAAAGGTGCTACAAATGCGCTGATGCTCTCTTAAGGGAAACTGGAACCTGGTCACGTATGCCGGAACACAACACAAGGTTGTTATGGCGGCATAGACTAGACCAGGGTTGGTCGCCATCCAGTTGGATATATGTCCAACCTACCAGATATCTATCAGGTGGTAGGGCATATGCCCTACCATCTGGCTGTGGGTTGTTTTGTCGCCTCTTACGACAGGCCGCCCGACCGCAGGAAATTGTATTCTTCCTCCGTTCCTGCATGGATAAAACAACAACATGTGGCCAAAAACAGCCTATGTGGTTAAGTGGGCTAAGTCTTGGCCGGTCGAACTCGCTTAAAAGTAAAGGCTCCGGGTTTGATTCCTAGAATGGTCAATTTTGAAAAAAAAACTCTCTGGTCTAGGTCTCTGGGATCGGTCTCAGAATGGTCCGTTGTATTTTTATATAGCTGGAGTACAGCAGACACGCAGACTGCCTGATGGGAAGTGGTTGCCGTCGCCTATGACCGTATGCAACACTAGAAATGTCACCAACACGCTGCTGACCTCGAAGAAATTTTATGGCACCCTTTTTAAAGAGCCCCATATTGTAGCACTCTGGGAAAACTACGGCTCACTCCACTCATTCCATTTGTATATCATATCACCCATGATCAAACATAAGTTGTTTAGCTTTGGGATATACAATGTGTGTGTTTGTTTGTTTGTATTGTCATGCCTGTTTCCCATACGGCTACACAGATACCTCCATTTGCTATGATACTGAAGAAAATATTGCGTTTCATTTACTTTTATTAATTTCTTCATACATATACATTTGTTTAAGGTGCTGCTTATTTTAACTCACAAAAACAAATTGGATATGACAGCAGTATTCTTATCAGGGGAAGGTGGAAACTCCCCGAGATAACTTTACTAAGACATCAAAATCAAGTTAAGCAATCCGTTAGTTCACGTCAGATGCAGGGTGCACATTCAAATTTCCAATTACAATTCACGACAACCTGTAGGGGTCCTAAAAATTCAATTACCATGTTTTGCAAAACGTGCGTCTATCCCGAGATGTTTTACGATGAATTTTACAATATTGTTATAAATATAAAATTTGTGGCAAATGCTTGGGGGTGTTTGAATTTTTTTTATATGTAGGTTTGCATGTTTTGTTGGACTTTACAGCCTTATCAATTGATTTGATTATGAATCATGGTTTGTCTTTTCCTGGGTCTCCGCCTGCGTTTATGTTAAAGTTAATGCCTATGGCCAAATGCGTCTTATTTAAAAATAACGCCGGTAACAAATAACCACATTAGTATATATGTGCTCCTACTAGATAAAGTCAGCTTTGCGTTTTGTTACATGATGAAGTATTATATCCAGTTGACTACCCTGTTCTAAATGCGATTATTCTAAATTTAAATTTATAGAAATAGGGATGTGGACCCATTAAAGCATATTTTATTTTAACTAGGAATATACCGAAATCAATCGCGAGTTACAAGTCTTGATTCTTTTATTTTACACAAAAAGTTACATAGAAAACTATAAAATAGTGGTAATTTACAAAGGTAAGCCTAACCCTAAAAAGTTTTCTTCCAGCAATCCTATGAGTTTAGCAAGAGGAGAAGAAATGGCAGGTTTATGTACACTAAAATATTTTATGATCTATCTATGTAAATACATACATATTACAAAAATACCTAATAACAGAATTAGAATATATTATACAGAAAATACATAAATATGTATACAAGATAAATAAAGATAAGATACATACATATTTAATATAAATATATAACGATTATTTAAGCCAGATAGTGCTCTTTGACTTTTTCTTAAAGCTGATCTCCGATGAACTATCTCGTATTGTATGATTGTAAGTCTAACTGCGTGGATAGAGAAAGAACCACTATAACATGCCGATAGTGTGGATGCTTTCAGAAGAAAATATTTAGAAATTCTGCAATTTTTGTCAAGAGGATCAAGCAATTTAAAACGTTGACGAGGATAAGAAGGAGATAGAGGGTTATGTAAGATTTTAAATAGAAATGAAATTTGTGGAGATCACGTTGACGAGTAATTGGTAGCCACTTAAGTTCTGATCTTAATGCAGTTACATGATCAAACTTACGCAGACCAGAAATGAATCAAATACACAAATTCCGAAGACGTTCGAAACTCGTAAAATCCGTGGGTTATTCTCACAAATATGTAATTAATTTGTGAGAATAACCGTACTTGTGACTATAATTAAAAACATTGAAATCATATAAGTATAATACTAGGATCAAAGTGTATATTTATGACGTCCGTGTATGCTCCGCGGGGCCCATAGACACTGCTCGCGTAGTACACGGCCGGAATTGAGATAAACGACTATCCGCATAGTGTCGGGGATCAAATCCAATTTTCCACTCGCAAATTGAAGAGGGAACATAGCGAATCTACACTATGCTTTATACGCTTCCCTGGTTACATCTAGACGGACTCAGGGTGTTCGTTTTCCTCGGTAAATTTATAGATAAATTTCCATTTTTCAGTTTTCTTATTTTCTTGTAAACAGTTGTGTAGACGAACGGAAAAGTCAGTCTTATGTTCCTACACCATCTGGGATAATGTTAGCGTTAATGACCGTGGCCAAATGCGTCTTGTTTATATGCGTTAAAATAACGCCGTTAATGATTAGCTTCATTAATTCACGCGTTACCTGTCACTGTCGCATCACATATATTAAGGCATTAAACCCTTAGCTACATCTGCGTGACACTGTTACTAACACTTACATTATCTCAGATAACTATTGTATATTATAATAATTTGTAACATTAGAATAAATAAGTCTTCTATTTAAATAGACATGTCAAAATTAAATCTACGTGCTTAAGTCTGGTGAACATAGACATTTAATCGACGCTTAAAATAAACTAATCACTGTTTACATATATATATATATTTGGCGATTATTTTATTATAACCGTCGGTTAAATGTCTATGCACACCAGCCTAAGAACTAGGTACATACATAAATGTTGAACAAACGGCGGCCTTATCGCGATCTCTTCCAGGAAATCTCCTCAATTAAGGAATATATTAAAACATGACAGTGACGGTGAAAATCATAAATAATATGAAACATTCAGAACATAACTAAATAAATAATAGACTTTATACGCGATACCAACGTAAAAGTCATAACCACAATACATACAGAATAAACAGCACTGACCTGAGAAGACCAAAAATTATTATATTTTATGTGTCAATCTGTCTGTAAAAATTTCTTTTGAAACTCTCCGTAACGGATTTCAATGATACTAGTAAAGATATAACAGAAATTGTATATTAATAATACTAAAATGAAGTGCATGTTTCGTTTAAATATCTTATCAGATGATACGAATACACAAGTACTGCGGCAACCAAATTATGGTAATAATTAGAATAATATATATTTTTATTGCATAAAAACCGGCAATCAGACAGACGGCCCACTGAAGGAAATTGGTTATCATCGTCTATGGACGTTAGCAACTCTAGAGGCGACGCCAATGCGTTGTCAGCTTTTAAGATGGTATAGGGAGGATGTAACAGGAGTTAAAGGATAGAAGAGATTGGATAAAAGGGAGTGAGATAGCGGACTGGCATAGAAATGATTGGTGTGGCGGCTAGTGACGGTTGCAATTCGAAAATTTCTTTCATTTTATCTCATCTGCCCGACACGCCATAATTGGAATCAGAAAAGGAATCATAGGGTAGTAATTTACATAACTTGACAATGAGATAGGAGGCTGGCATATGAGAATGGGAAAGTGGGCCATCGGAACTCTCACTCATCGACGAAGTACATTTAGCTCAATGCTAGAATTTACGACCATATTCTGTGAGAGCACGTTAACACTGATCAAGCCGGCCCTAAGAGTTGTAATCAAGGTAGTGATTTCATCTTTGCTCTACCATGTTCGAATATGTTCGATATGTTTATAAAAAAAATTAATTATAAAAATCGCCTGCGCTGCAAAAACAATTGATGATATAATAAAATAATGTACTACGACTTTGTAGAACACATCATTATTTATAAAAAGTGTCGCGACAACATATCTCTAACTATTATAGTTATACCACAATAAGTGTTCTTTTGTTTTTAAAGTTTAATTACAATGCCGCGGCTAGAAAAGGCTCTTTATTTATATTTTGGTATTCATTCTTATCAAAATAAATTACTTTTTATTCAAGACTGCTTCAATACCTTTATACTACTTTTTTAATTATTCGACTCGTACATCCCACTCGAAAGATATCACGAGTTTAAAAATATAAGTAATAAAACACGCGGCCGTGACGCTTTTTCGTGAGCGAAAAATCGTGAGACCCCGTCTATATAGAATTTTCACATCGTATTTCATTGTTGTATTTATCCATTTAATGTATTGCAACGAATTGTATTTTAATTGGATAAACGAACGCTGTAGAGTTAATTTGATTATCCATTCAATGCACATTTAATGACCCGATATTTGAATAGCTCTTGATTGATTTCGTTCCACGTGTGGGATCGTTAAGTGATTTGCAATTAAATGGTTATTTGATGACTTGACGTGAAGTAGCTGTTTCTATAAAAAGTCCAGTTTATCCGTCCATTGATTAAGTCTATGTACGCTTTTTTCACGTACTGGAGCCATGCTGAAACTGAATGTCTTGATCACAACTCTCGGGGCCGGCATGACCAGTGTGATACCATACTACCATAGATCGATACGATCGTATCATCGTGAAATGGTTAGCCTAGAGGTAATCATGTATCGTGGGATTAGTGAGAGTTCCAATAGACCATTGGAACTCTTACTTCCATCTCCCCCGTCCCATATTTCTTATCCCATCTTTCCTATCACATCTTTCCTAAGCCATATTTCCAATCCTATTTCTCCTGCCTCATTTTTCTTATCCAATCTTTCCTATACCATTTTCCCTATTCCATAATCCCTATCTCATTCCCCCTATTCCGTTCATTCTATCCCTGAATATTAGGCAACTAAAGTGATAGACAACAAACATCTCCACTCAGCTGAGATGAGAATTTTGAAATGGATGTGTGGTGTTACAAGAATGAATAAGGTGAGAAATGATACATAAGGAGATCTTTGAAAGTTGCACCCCTGACTAAAAGATTAAGAGGAAGAAGATTAAGCTCGTATAGGCATGTAATGAGGAGGGATGGATGTCATGTGATAAAAATAATGACAAACTACAAGTTTGATGGATACAAATGGTAGACCAAAAAAGTGATGCATGGATTGTGTGAAGGAAGACATGAGGTGTGACAGAGGATGTGTGTTAGAATAGTCGAGTTTTTAGGGATAATGCATATTGTGCCGACCTCAAATAATTGGGAAAACGTAAGAAAAAAGAGAGTCTCTATGCTATAAAATGTATAACATAATTCACATACTTTCATTTCATTTAAATATTATATTATACATTATTTATGTTCAATCGTCTAAAGGATATGCATTGCAAAATTGCTACAGCTTCTACAATTAACAACGTCAAGAAGTTCTCTATGGAAGTTTGTACTGGTACCGCAATGTGGAGACGCTCGTGGAATTATTGTGCAAATTTTATTATTCACAGTTTAGTCGCCATTCAACTCCTCAACTAGTTTGGATAATACTAGTGAATTTCGCATGTGATTTTAATACGCGCTTTGCATAATGAATCTTGATGACGTAACATACTGAATTAAGTATTCTATTCTAACTAATTTAGTAGTTTAATTTCCACAAAAAGCACATGTAGATAAAATTATTTTTCTTTCAGACCATGTAAATACAAGAACAAACATATTTGAAGTAGGTTATTAGAAGGAAAGGAAAAAGAAAATCGTAAAAGCATGTTTAGGCATTGTTTTTGCGCACATAAGCAATAGATCGTGACTATTTTGTCAAGCAATAAAATTCTATTCATCAGGCCATAATGTGTTCTTTGCTTTATTTAAATTACACTCAGACTAACCTCATGATAATCGGCAAAAATTTTGAAGAAGTCTTGGGAACAAGTTTTCTGACGTTTGCTGTAGTCTGGGCGTTACCAATATCGGAAACAAAACGACCCGTTTCATTTGAATTTACAAAGTGTGTGACTGACGGTTTAAAAACCATCTTGATAATTTTAATACCACAGTTTTTGTCCAACAATTTCTCTGTATCGTATTTCATTCTGAACAATTAATTCGAAATAGTTAAATGAAAAAATTCTCCAGTGTGTCCGATGCGGATTTTAAACGCGTGGCCTCGCTGTCTATCAAAAAGCGCTTTTGCGGCGCACACGCCACGCGGTGCGCGGATTTACCGCCACAGGCATTTCCATGTCGACCGCATTAGGTGACGATGATATAAAGCAACTAGAAATACTTCTTGAATTGAATATCAGTTGGCAAAGAGACTAGTTTTAAAATTGATTACACTGAACGTCTTAAATATACCATTGTTATTATACAACATCACTTATAAATAACTACTAGCCGATAAATTAGAACTTCGTAGAAATTTTTACTAGAATGTAACCTATCTAAAAATATCCATCCATCAGTCTTTTAATCTAAATATGACACAATTACTTTTCCCGATAACTGCTTAGTCTAATAGATACAATTCGGCTGGAATTTGTGTATCTATAATGATGCTTTAACTATGTATTAGTGTCAAATACTGTAAAAAAACAATTGGAACGGCTACCGTATAATGTTTTCAGTGTCTTTATTGGTTGTCTTTTCTATTTTCAAAATATTATGTCTAAATATTTACGCTACTGTATTTGTTATTGATACAAATAAGACTTTTTGCTGATTAAAATATATAAAAATAACCAATAATATTTTTTATATATTAATTTTACTATTTAAAATTGTATTTCTTAAAATTTATATCTAAATAATATTTAGATATTAGATAGATATTATAATATTAATGAAAGCAAGATTTTCCTAAAATATTTTTTATAATAATAAATAAACCATGTGAAATGTGATGGGCGTATAACTCTCAAACAACCTAGACTTATGAAACTAATTTAACGAATAACAACACAGAAAATAACCTGCTAAAGAATGAAATATCAAATGTTAATACATCACTATATTAACACAAATCCGTTAAATACAGATAAAATACAATATAAATACTATGGCAATAAAAAATGGCACATCTAGAAACAATAAATCCACGCAGTTGGCATACTATTGCCAAGCTGACAAACGGAGGTTACAATTAATTTCAGAAATACAGCCATGTTGACTCCATTCCGGTGTAGAAATTAAATATAAACACTGTATAGCTGAGGGCTTGACGTGGTCGACGGAACCCTCGGAACGGTTAATTGATATCTTGATTACTATGATATTACATTTGATTTTGATTGTAATCTATGTACTACACTTATATATCGAGCCTTAACGCCATTTTGTCGTAAGCGACATTTGGACTTAGGTATATTTTTGGTTGCAAAAAGTTTGACCATACTGAATCAAAAACTGAAAGTCTTAAAATAAAATAATAGTTTAAAATAACTTTTGCAACAAAAAATATAATACGTAGATCCAAAATGTCGCTTACGATAAAATTGGGTAAACGCTCGATATGCTGACTTTGTTTTTCTTGCTATAGATGAATCAGGTAGAAGTTCCACCTGGTGGAAAGTAGATAACGTCGTCTATGGATACTTGCAAGAGTAACCAACGTGCTGGTGGCTTCGAAGGAACTTTACACCTTTTTGATAAAGCTTCATATAGGAACGCTGCGAGAAGTTCTCAGCTGGGAGCTCATTCCAAATTTACATAGTGTCCAAAACAAGAGTTCTAATGAATTGTTGCACAAAAGCCCAAAAAAGCCAGAGCTGCACAAGGAAGTGATGATGAAGAATTATGGCATACAGAGCGGTGATAGAAACAATAGAATACCTAACCTAGTATTCTAAACAGATTGTTGAAAAACTCCCTATATTCGTTCTCTGTTTCTTAAGAAAATTTTATATTTCCCTTATCAATTATTTTGAGCTTATCTCCATTATTTAAAGAACTATTTTTTTATTAAAATCTTTTCTTATAATATTAAGGGTCCTCCTTTCTATACTGTATGGTCTAACAACGGCCGTATATTGGCGTGTCAGCGGTTTACGCCGACACGTGCATTTCAACCTAATGTTACAACTCAAGTTCCGATAAAAATAAAATCCACCTGCATATCTGAAACAAAGCACATTTATTACCCGTCGGAATTTGAACTAATAACATTTAAAATATTTTATGATCATCTTCTTTTATTTAATGTCGCCTCTAAGGACAGGCCGGCCGGCCGCAGAAATTACTATTTTTTCTCTGTTCCTGCACGGATAAAGGTACTTGCTAGGTTTTGCTTATGGAGAGCTAATATGTTTCGAAGAAAAAAATGTATTATGTTCACAGAATACAGCTAACAATAGTAAAGAAAATATCTGGAATATATCAAGCAAACAATTCACAACGTAAAAAAGTCAGTTGTCGTGCTGTAATTCAAATGGAGCTCAAAGTAAGAGGCTATAAAAGTGATAAAATATCTATTTAGCTTTTTCTATGGACATTTTCCCGTTCCCGGACTACGGCGTTCGTTTCCGTCCCGGCAACGTTTGGTAACGGGTAATTGCAGTTTATGCTAAGACAGATAAACGCAATTACTTTTTTAACGATCGCCGCCTCTGCTTTATTTTGTTTTGATAATATCTATTAAACAGTTAATTGAATTTTAGTCTGGACGTTTCTATTGCAAGAAAACAGCTGATAGGTTGACGGCATACTTTAGTGAAAAATAGTTTCCGTTGGCTATGGATATTTTTTTTATTGCAGGAGTTCAGCAGACAGACACATGGCCCACTTGATTGAAAGCGGTTACCATCGTCTATGGACATTTGCAACACCAAAGATGCTACAAATGCGCTGCTGCTCTCTTAAGGAGAAGTGGAACCTGGCCACTAATGCCGGAACACAACTCAAGGTTGTTATAGCGGCATACCTTAGACCAGGGGTGGCAGATATTTAGAGAAATACCCTACCACGTTAACGGGTTGTTTTGTCGTATCTTACTACAAGCCGCCCGGCCGCAAGAAATTGTATTGTTTCTCCGTTCCTGCACGGATGTAATTTAACCATTTTAATTATGTTTTTCATTGTGTATAGGTAGCTAGCCATGCTCGGAATTCTGTATTGCAACTTGTTTCTTTATATATTAAAAATGTCTATATTTATTTAAACCTCTAATAAAAAATATATAGATAAAGATAATACAATTAATTTTTGATATGACCAAAAACTAACAAAACTACGTTTTAACGGTTTTGAGCGCGGTGATTTATTTGATTTTGGTTTATCCGATGTTTCGGCCCCTTTTCAGTGGCCGTGGTCACGGACGACAGAGATGACATTTGTCCACCGAGTATTGTTAAAGTTTAATTTAGCCTACCGCCAACTTGTTCATTTTAATTATTTAGTTTTAATTTTGATTATGGTTATTATTTACTCTATGGGAGCCTAATCTAATTTATGAAACGTCGGATAGACCAAAATCAAATAAATCACCTCGCTTAAAACCGTTAAAACGTATTTTTATTATGTATACAAGTCGCGAAAACTTAAGAAAATATTATGACCAAAAACTCTTCAGAATCTTAAACGTAGATTACGCCACGCAATTCATTATTAGGAAAGACTCGGTGCGTAAAATTGCATCCATTTGTGTAATAATTTCTGGGGTAGTTATGACATTGTGCCCACATTTAGCATTTAATTTGAAGTCGAGACAAGACCGCGAGTAAATCCCCTAACATTTCATTACATCAGTTTATAGATGTAAAGTAACGAAGCACGATGGTTGCATGACGACTCAACATTATGTTTGACCGAATGGCATAATTAGGTGGGTTGACCCACAAGATCAATTACAAGTCAGTCACGCGTTTTATTAATTATATTATTGTTTGAAGGTGTTATTTGTTTCATTTCCAGTAATGATACTAAATATAAATCAAATTAATTTTGTTTCAAAATAACTAAATCTCATTTTTATTATATTTTAGACTACCCGTTATTGATCATGTCTTTTATTCAAATACTTCATTAACATGATTGCGATTGATGTGATACATCAAGTCGCTCGGATCTGCCTCACAGTCAAAGTGGGATATTCAACAAAAAGTACGGGTGGTACATATAAACACAGCTGAATCTGCACAACATTTAATTATCCTGAATTATAATTTTAGTTTTGATATAAAATTTTGGGCTGTGTGTATGTTGCTTATTGAAAAAGAAACAAGGAAGGAATGGGGTGGCGGCCGATGCCTTCCCGCTCTTCTATTGTCCTAAATTAAGGAGAAATCGGACGGAACTGTAATTTTGTTGCCATTATCTGTCGTATGGCGTGAACAGAAAGAAGTACTTTGCATATACATTCATCGCTTTTTATGCGCGTCGCAAAGATGTACAGCGCACTATATTTTGTGGGTTGTGGATTATTATCGAATTCTACCTCTACTAAGTATTATTATAAATGCATAAATAACTCTTAAAAAGACATAAAATTTTAAAAAGACTTAGGATTATATCTTGGGTAAGGACATAGACTAATTTATGTATCGAAAAACAATCTTAAAAGGGGATAATTAACCGTAATTTCTCAAGTAATATGAATATTATTACTATTTACGCTTTGAGTAAGAATTAAATAAAGACGTGATTCAACAAAAACATCCCTGAAGGAGGTAAGGTAGAGAGCGGTAAAAGGTTGAATACGGAATAACCCGATTAAAATTTTGAGTTTCTCTTTAGATGTTGGTACTCCTTAAGTACAGTATTTATATGAATTTAAGTTGAAAAATTTTGTATGTGTGTGTGTGCAGTTTATACACAGTACAAGTAAAACCTCAGAGAATACACTCACAGATAATTTTTCTCTAACTTTTATTAATATAAATATAATTTTTTATGACCAAATCCGACAGCATATTATAATTCAAAATTAACTTCTTATGTACACTTTCAATTTTTCATTGTTTTAGTCTAAAAAATATTATTATCAGTTTTGGTCCAAATTGTACCTTTGGTTAATGTTCGCTCTTATTGAATCTCTAATCTGTGCTGCACAATCTAAAACTCGTATCTCAATCTCTTGTAGGCTTAGCTTTTTAGATATATGTGTTTATTTCTTTTAAGTGTCGATTTTTCGTTTCATTGAGTTTCAAATAATAATGACTCTAAAGAAGTTTCACTTATTCATTCTTTCTTCGCCAGTATGGTTTCATAAGTTTTTTGAATATCATCAATAGTTAGGGAAAACTATAAAAAAATACAGCTTTTTGAGTATTGGAACATAAGTAGGCCCCTTCACAAATTTTAATGCACGAAAAATGTGAGAAACTTCAGAAAGCATCAGTGTGACATTCAGCGGCATTAAAGTGAGTAATACCCATAGTAAACCCCACGCCCTCGCACGATAATTATGCGGGCACACGATTTCGTTACAACCCAACAATGTATGGTGTCAACTGCCATTATTTCATCTTTTGACGTGCGTTAATTTAACACAATCAGCTCAGCCTCCGAATCGGCTTTTAGCTTTTTAACGTTGACAATCTATGGTATAACCATCAAGATAAAATGGTTTATTTTTACATAATACTAGCATATGCCCGTGAATTGGTCAGCGCTTGACTTGAATTCAAGTCAGACTGCCGGGAGACAAAGTATCAAATCATTTTAGTGAAAACTGTATCGGAATAAGCCAATATTTATGCACCCGTTTTTATCCGTGCAGGAACGGAGAAAGAATACAATTTCCTGCGGCCGGGCGGCCTGTCGTAAGAGGCGACAAAACTACCCACAGCCAGGTGGGAGAGTATTATATATATGCTCGACTGGATGGCGACCACCCCTGGTCTAGAGTATGACGTCATAACAACCGTGTGTTGTGTTCCGGCATTAGTGACCAGGATCCAGTCCCTCTTAAGAGAGAAGCAGCGCATTTGTAGCACCTTTGGTGTCGCAAATGTCCATAGGCGATGGTAACCGCTTTCTATCAAGTGGGCCGTCTGCCTGTCTGCTGATCTCCTGCAATAAAAAAAAAAAAAAAAAAAAAAAAACCCGAACAACTTAAAATGACTTCCGGAGAGTTTTTACTACTTACCGAGTATAATTGTGCATCTAAACCATACCAGAACCCACTCAAACACTACTTTTTTCCACCTTAGGTTACATTATTGAAGTTTTAATAGGGATCTCTAATTTTTTCTATGAATAAATATCAAATCGATCATGTATTAGCAGAAGGTGTTAATAATGTTACGAGCCTTAAGAACACACGAGCGTGCATGACAAGAGCTATGAATGTCAAAGAAGCAAGTGAGGTGTGTAAGAATGGGCTTGTGTGGCGCTCTGTTGTTCGTGCCTACCCCGCAAGGGACCTAGCGTGAAGTTATGTATGTATGTAATAAATATAGCCTATATTTATTTGGGATGTAGCATTCTAAAGGTGAAAGAATTTTTGAAATCGGTCCAGTAGTTTTTAATTTATTCGTTACAAACATACAATCTTTCCTCTTTATAATGTTGGTATAAACAAATATTATGACTTTTAAATTGCGTCAGATTTTATGAATCAATATTTTTTTAGTAATTTGTTAGTATATCTTCATTTTATATGTTTATTATGTAACATCTCTTGTTTTGTTTTTTACGTTGGCTTATAGGAAAACTGGCAGACAGGTCCACTTGATGGCACGTGGCTATCGTCGCCCATGTACATCTGCAACACTAAGGGAGTCGATGCGTTGCCTATCTCGTTGAGACATTAAATATATGTTTACCCTTTTTTAATTTAGAGCCCCATATTTTAGCGCTCTGGGAAAACCGCGGGAGGGAGCTCATTCCACACCTTTTTCACGTATGGCTTAAAGGAGTGAGCGACTCGTACAGTGGATAACTTGCAGGTGTCAGGGAAGTGTGGATGAACTCCCAGTCGTCTTCTATGATGGAATATATCATATTCCATGAAATAACTTCCAATTCATACAAGTTTATATATATATCAAAATACAATTCATCTCGTCCTGTTTAACCGTACAAGGAAGAAAAGTTTTATTAAAGAGCATTATAATAAGATATGCATTTCCGAAATTTCCCTACTTACACATTCCGACCATCAAAAGAGCGCAACAAAAACAATCTCATTTCCATTATAGAAGGGGAAAATATTAATATGAAAAAATGAAAACAAGGCCTACACAAGACATTGGCTGAGCGAGCGGAACACGGTCTGAATGAGGTCAAACGCAAAACGGTATTACAGTGTAGGATCACTGGTATACAAATATAGCACACAATTAAAAAAAAAACTTACTTTAGAACTCGAGATTTGCTAACTTTCGGTTTAATATCCTACAGAATTATTTCCCGGTTTAATACGAATTTCATAAAAAAATTGAATTTGATAACTATAATTTTTTATTTCAATGTTTTCATTTACCTAAATCTGTATTATACAGGTAATGACTTTTTTTAAATTTGTTTGATTGTTGTCTTCAACAATTGAAATTGGCCAAATTTCAAGTTATCTAAATATCTGAATCGCTGGCGTCGTTATATTCTCTCAGTTAAATTAAAGTCAGGTTAACCGTGTTTTGACTATATAATATCAGCTCGTAAATGTTCCACTACTGACTCGTACCTCCCATTATACCCGCCACGCTTGTCTAAGGCGGCTTGACACGTTTGACACATCATTTATCTCGATGTGCAGGTTTCGTCACGATGATTTCCTCCATCGTTGTTAGCGCGTGCTCATTGTAACAATATGCACATTAGATCAGAAAACTGGCTAAGTGGTGCATCCATTCCGGTCAGGATCGAACCCGCGCCCTCTGAGTTTGGGACGCGTGCGCATTACGCTACTATGTTTTTTTATTTTGTTTTGGTTTGACTAAAATGTTTTATTATTGTAATTTATAATCAATGCAGATTGCATTCAGAAACACACTATGTGATTCTGAACATTTAAATTAGTATTTTATTCTCTCATAATAATGCTGGATACTGAATTAAAAGAAAGCCTTTTCAAAGTTGAAAATATACCATAAAATCGTCTTGCCAAACTGATGTACGTTTACTGTAAGGCCCAACCGTAATATAAAGGGAATAATTTCGACTCCCGAACATTGTTACTTCGTCCTGTTAACGGCTACCAAAAGTTTTTATGCAACATTTTCTTCCTTTATATAATTTTGTAATAACATACAATGCAATATGCATACATTAATAACTAGACGGCAATCTCTGTTTTAAATTTGGAAAGTCTCCCCAGAATAGAACGGAAAAACTAGCCTTCTTTTTTGAAACAACCCTAATACATTGGAAGAAACAACTCTAAATAACTAAAAAAACGTTTTCTTTATCAAGCTATCTGTCTTTATAGCTGAATTAATCTACAAAAATTTTACAGATTACACGATTGCGTTCCAATGCCATTGGCAAATTAAAAACTATTACAACATTCAAACACCTCGCAAAATCTTTTTTAATTTATACGAAGGTTCTAGAACGCAAGCTTTTGTTAATATTGATTCATATAACAACAGTCTATTTACAAATGTTGGCATTTTTGCATGTTCCAAATTTAAAAGGTCCATTTTACTTGTATTAAGTGATTTTGATAGTAAACTCGAGCTGGAATAAGTTCTTTATTTTGTAGCTTTGTTATATCTCATGTCATTAGAAACAGCTTTATCTTTCATCTGTAATATGTTCGATGATTTTTTTATATCCTACCCTTCTTTCTACTCATTGTTGCTGTTAATATTGTTGACAGTTTTTTATGTAGATGGAGTACAGCACATAGGCTGACGGCCCACCTGGTGGAAAGCGTTTACCGTCGCCTACCACCATCACCATCTGTAGTTGACTATAGATCAAATAGACTTGTTAATATTTATTATGTTTATGTTTAATTCAAAATTCTGGGGGTTTGAACATTGAGTCACCACGCTTGCACGATTAGGGTTGGTAAGATGAGCATATCGATAAATCTTGTTTCCCTCTGTACGTGACGATTGTAATAATGTCAAAGTATTGGTACCTATAAAAGTAGTAGAATCAGTTTAATACATCTTATTTCTATTGCAAACAAAATAAGACTTACAACTATATAAGTATGAAGGAATGAAAACTCTTTATTCTTCATCATAAACTTTAATATAAACAATCGATACGTTTGCATTAGAACAATGGACGGCCTTGTCGCTTATAGCGATCTCTTGCAGGCAACCCAGTGTCTAAGGAGATTTTGAAGAACATTTTAATAAACGATTTTTGGTGGTATAATAAAATAAAATATAAATAAGCTTTTAGTATAAGTGATATTATAAATTAGATATATATATACATTCGAACAATAGACACTTTCTTGTAATGCAACAATTTTATTTAATAGACCAATAATGATCAGTGACCACACGTTTAAATGTAGTCATCGATTTAGCTTCTCTGATTGGTAAGGAGAGGGATTCCCACAATCGAAAAGCCTGTACGGCAAAAGAATTTCCTACGAAAGAAGAAGTGTGTGCAGGTATTGTTAACAAAGCAAATTACAGGAATGAGATTGATAGAGAAAATTAAAAAGTTCTTTTAAATATGGGGGAGTACAGGGATTGTAAAGGATATTGTGAAAGAGTGACAGTAAGTTCATTCCGGCGAAAGCGAATAGGTAACCATTTAAGCTTATCACGAAATTCGGAGACATGGTCATATTTCATTAATTCAAGTATATAATTATGTGTACTCATTTCACTTTCACGATCCAATAACACGCGCAAAGTCGGTCACTAAATAGATTACTGAATATACACAAGTCTTGCTTCGCTCGTGGTTATCGCTTGACTGCCTCGGCCATCAATCGAGGCATTGCTTTATACTGTACGGATGCAATATGTCTGCTGACCGTGTGGACCGAATTTCCTAGAATCACACCTGTCTTATTACTGCTATAAAAGATTTTTCTATTTTTTCTAAATAAAGATTTATTTTTCTAATCATAAATTTTCAAATTTAAAGCACAAAGTAAACAAAAGAAATCCAAATGCTGAAACACATTTAATTATAAGTGTGTTTCTATAGGGCTGCAGGTGTGAATTAGTCTTTGTCGGCACCTAGGTCGTAACAATATTTATTGTATGTTTACATACATTTAGTTCGTTTCATCTAATAAATATATTAGAAAAACCTGTTATTAGCCCTACATTATTAAGTACTTCTTTGTTTGTTTGCATTATTGTAATTTGCGCTGTGGGATTTTTCATTAAATAAATGAATCTTTTTCCTCTCAAAGCAATATTGTGGTTTCTAATTTATCGTCTAATAAGTAACAACATAAAAACTATTCCAACCATAAAAACATAGTCATTACAACAATACTGTTGACTTCTCCAAATCCGCATATTCATAAAACCTTTCTTTACTATCCAAACCATACTCAGCGGTCTGTTTCTGTAATTGCTATTTGTGGGCGAATGAATAAAACATTTGCTTACTAAGATTCAACGTATTGGATTCTGGTTAACATATTTCTTCTTTAATGGAGATGAACTGAGAATATATTCTTCTTAAAGTCTTTGTAACAGTGTTGTGGCTTGTGGATAGAGCATTGTACGAGCGTATACATGTAAAGTAGGGTTTATTTACGATTTTTGTATTCAAGTTTGGTCTTTTGAATGGGTTTAAGTGAATAGCTTTGCTTTAATGACGGTCAGAATGTTCGCTGCTGAATATAATGAGGTGCAACAGTTTCTTACAAGAATCTTTTATAAGTTGTAAGTTAGGATACTGTGAGGCATAAAGATGAAAGATCGCATATTCTTTGAGGTAAACATGATTTTAAATATTAATGGAGGATTTTATTATTAGTTACATCAGTTTATAAACATCTCACTGCCGGGGACAGGCCTTCCCATGACATTTAACGATTTTACATTCCGGTAACCTCGAAGTATAAATTTCTTAACTATTTTTTATAATTATACTTATTATGTTAGAAGAGTTGTCTAAACGTAGGATGCTTTTGTATAGACTCAAATCGACATTACTTGAAATAATTATGTATCATTGGAACCATCGTGATTTTTTGGGTGTTTCCGTTTTCTACCCACAAGTCTAAAATAATAATAAATCCGTTTTCAACCCATTGCAAAATTCAATTCCAGTTTCTAGCCACTGAACTGAGTACAGGCAGCAGAGAAAGTTAATTCGATTAAAAATATTTATTTAAAAAATAATGAAGTCAAAAAGATTCTTATACATTCTTTACAAACAATTAATAAAGAAAATGTTTGTAACTATTGTTCAATACACTGGATGCATTTATTACTTTTGGAATCATAATATTGAAAATATAACTTAAAGTTAAGTAAAATTTGAATAATTGGATAGATTGGGTAATACTAATAATCGAAGTTACAAGCATGAAGTATTAACATAAATTATGTAATAGCTTTTTTTTTAAATTCAGTATATAAACTAGCTATGTTTCCTTACAGTGGCCTATAAAACACACAAGCCAAGTCATAAAGCGCAGATTCTATTTATTGTCTCTCTCTAACACATCATGTTTTTCTATTCCTTGATATTACCTTTTCGTTATCTTTTCTTTTGAACCCTGTATTTTGTTTTTTAGCGTCATTATGAATATTTGAAAGGAACTGAAGCATGTTTAGTGACTTTCTCTTTGCCACAACGCGGTTTACCGTCACATGCTAGCTTTCAAGAGAGTTAGTTGTTCTGTGTAGACATCCGCATGAAGACATTCTAGGGGATATTTTCCGTCAAACGTATATGTTTTGACAATATAATCATTAAATCTCACTGCATCTTAATGCGTGGGAGAAAATTGTTATGACCAGACAGTTTCTTAAATAAAATCTTTCCTATAGTTTTATTAGTATACATATATAAGAAAATTATGTGGCCTTTAAATGGGGGATTCTGGGAATTCCAAAGAAAGAGCGTGTCTAGTGGAACCGAAAACGTAACTAAACGATCTCTACAATGAATTACTGAAATTACTCTATATTACTATTATTTCGGCGAAGAAGAGAGTAGAAGACAGGGTAATCACAGAAAACACAGTATTATTTAAATAAAATACAATCGGTATATTCAGCAAATATATACTATTTGATATATAATACGCGCATCGAACCATGCCGACGTAGCTAAACGACAGCTGTCCTTACATCCGAGCGAATCCAAATTACGGCACGCTCAAAATTTGTCACTTATTTCTTTGTTTTCAATTTTGAAATCGTATTTCAAGTGGTTTTATTCAAACTAAGTTTTTCGAATGTCTGTTCTATCAATACAGCCGTGGGGATAACTATCATGATCCCGTATATATTTTTTTAATATCATTGCGAAGAACCAGTCTTTTCCTCTTTAAATTTGAGTGATTTATTGTTCGCTCTAATACTTTTTTACGCTTTCCGGAAAGACTTCATACATTCTTTCTTCTATTGTTTGCATTTTATGCGAATTTTTAGAAGCCATAAAGCTTTAAATTGAGAATTTCAAGGATTAATAGGCATGTTGCTAGGAAGCCATGGCTATTTTTACAATTATATTCATTGGGTGGAAACTCACCTAAATCAGTCCCCGGACTTATTTAGTTGAGTTTCAACTGCGATTAAAATGTTACCTACTGTACTTTTGGAGCGACTATATTTTAACGATGGACTTTGCCTCATTCATGTCATTACGATTTTCTGCTTGACGGTTTGGACTTGTTCTGTTGTATCTGTAAGAAGTGAATTACGAATTTGTACTTCTAATAAACTTTGAGATAATTAGAAAGGCATTTCAAATTTACATCCCACAAATTCGTAACAATATATATTTATTTTAAAAATAATGACAGCATTCAAATAGATCGGAACACTTAGTTTTACATTAGTATAACTGTCCTTAATATTTTATTTTTCTATTTCTTCGAATAATGTAATATCTATGCTGAGCTTTGTATCTGTATGTAATAAATTTTTCCACTGAGCACTTGTTGCAACAAGCAATAAAATGCAATCGAATAAATTCACTTCTATTTCCACCTGTGCAATAAAAACAATGATTAAGCCTCACCATTACACACACTGTTAAAACACGGGCCAATTAATCACGCCGGTTAAATCTATTAACAAAACACGGTGTGTAGTGGCGTGGCCGGCGGGCAGTACACTCATTTGTCAACTGAGCCACCAGGGGACTGATATCACTGGCCACTCGGCCTGTAATGCTGTTATAGTAATTGTGTTATTGTACTTAAGTGCTAACTAATTTAACGTATTCTCCTAAACATGTAATGTACCAAACGGCGTGTAACATAGTTAAAACAAAATTCTATTGAGAATTAATGCATTGAAAAATCATCTAAATGCGTGTCTATGAACACTTAGCGCAGAGTTCCGAAGATGTGATCAACGTTAGTTGTTTTGTTTTCATTTGACCATGATGAACCTTGCAAACGCTTTTACTCATATCTACAAGATTATTCAATGAAACTTTTTAGACTAATTTTGTTTTAATATATTTTATAACTTCTTTTTTTTTGTATCCAAAGTTCAAATGTTAGAGATGATCAGGAAAACATTACGCGTATAGGTAGAGTTAACATAATAATAAAAATAAAAGAATTTTTATTGTCATCAGAAATATAACAAATTTTGCCTTAAGATTAAGACTGGATACTAACACCTAGTCTAGGCCAAGCCTGTATCCAATGTGTTAGTTGCTTCCAGTGACGTAATAACTTTTTCAACACACTTGCTCATAAAGTGGCTTTATGGTCACCGCAATTAGGCACAGAATGACACCCATAATCAATCTGTGAATAAAAAAAATTATAACTCACTAGTGAGTTATAGATTTTTTTTAAAATTTTATTGGTTGAATTGCTTTGTTCTTAAAAAAGTTTTTATTAAAAAACAATGATCGTGTTCTATAGAACAAATAAATTGATGTTCCTATTGCTTGCTCATTTCATGCAACTTCTTATTTAAATGGATAATTTTAACTCGTACGTGTTTAATAAATAAAACTTTCACTCATATATAACTTTTTTACTAACTGCACATTTACTAATTGTTTCTCTAAATATCTATTTTATCTAATAAATAAAATGAGTTTTTGTTGTTATTTTATTCACAAGTGTGTTGAAAAACGTCGTATGATACACGTGTGTATTGATGATTACCGTCCTCGGCTCTCTTAAGACCCTCGCCTACGGCTCGAGTCTCAATGGCGCCTCGGCGGTAATCACCAATGTTACACACTAGTACCATAATGTACTATTATATTACATATTAAATGTTAAAAGCAATACACTTCTTGCCTAATTTCATTCTAGACAATATAATTTTCGATATAAATACATATACAAACATGACGATTTTCAAAAAGTTCATTTTTGTACAAAATGACTACGAAACTGATAAAATATAATACAGATGAAATTAATAGAAACAGAAAACTGTCGCGATCTCTAATGTAAGTATGTATGAAATAATCAAATGCGCAGACACCCTTGAGTGCGTGTGGCCATCAATAATGTATGAGTTTCAAGTGACAAAGTATGAAGACAAACAGAACGCGAAGTTTGTACGTTCATTTGCACGTGCCAATAGAAATGCATGCTGTTCACATGGTGAACTCGTGACAAGGGCTTATTAGGCACGAAAAGCGATTTTTACAGCAGTAATGTATCTAGAACACTTCTTTAGGAAACACAAAGAAGCGTTCAAACTTACTCAACTCTCTATGAATCAGACCGATAAAGTATAAAACATATTCCCATCTCCTGTATACTATCAATATCGACAGATTGTTACAATTATGGCGTTGATTGGAAGCGTCAAGCACACATTCATTTATGTCATTGAATTTGGGTGAATGTACCATAGTAATTCATTTAACAATTAAAATTAATTTTTAAATATTCAATGTCATTGAACATTGTCGCTTTGTGTTTTTCAACCGAAATTTTTCCTTTGTTGTGCAATAAAGCATTATTATCTGTGACTTCGCTAAACTATCATAGCCGTTGTTATGTTAATATACCTACAACGAAATTTAAGGTTTGTTGCGTTTCATGAGTGTTTATTTCGTGTTGTCACACGTTTTATATGGTTTTAGATTTTATTTAGAAATATTAAGTATTTATTATTAGACGTATGTAAGGCGCGTGAGTTATAATAATATTAAGTAGTAATGAAATGAGCTTGTAATGAATGAAAAGGCTGTGTTAATCACAGACAGCCGATCCTATCATTTAAACGTTATCTCTTACGTTATAAACGATTGCTTCGTTACTCATTCTTTCTGTTTTCTTATTCAATTGGTTTAATTTTCCGCTCACTTTTCAAGACTAATTGTTGATTATTAAGATGTTCAGCCAGGTTCTCAAACCGGCCTCTTTTACCAAACTTGGCACTAGTTCTCCCGCTAACGCTTCACCACTAAATCACGCCACAAAACTTGGACGCAGCAGTCGCAACGGTACGTGTCTTGCATGTCCAATGCCGGAAAGCGGATTGAATGGAAGTATTGTTCAGGAACAGATAAAATGAAAAAACGTACATAGATGTGAAGCTGAGGTATGAGGAATGCCTTTCACGACCGAAGAACAGTTGTCTTCTCGGTCAAATTGAATAAGTTTCCCCGCAGTGCATTGTTATTGGACATTCCATCGAGGATTCCGCGTCTATGTTCGAACGCGACACTAGTATACTGGGTGTCACTTGTGGGTTCTACTATATTTATTCTACCTTTCAGACTCTTTTATAGTTTACAGTCTGTTCCAATGAAAACTGAGCATTTAAAACAAAGATTTGTGTTTGTGATCACCATTCTGCTATTTTCTCCACTGCACATTAACAACCTGTTGCAATCACATCACACCACATTCAAAACTGGTCAAAATGTTCAAATTATATTTGATTAGTAAAATATATTCTATTGACAAAATTCCGTAGAGACTAGAAGCTCTAACTACACACTTAATTAAAAACTCAATCAACAAATACACGACCCACGATACATCGTAAGTCCCACATCGACAATCTAATTTCCCAAAGCTGAATGTCGAAACACTAATGAAAACAATTTCACCTGCGACATGGAAAGTTGGGAGTGTTGCGCGACTAATTTCAAACACTATATTGCTTCAAGTATTGAAAATATAAGTGCATATATTATTTCACTTAAACTAGTTAAAGGGTAATATTCTATTATATTGTTACAACTCAGGTCCCAACAAAAACAACACCCGCCTGCATATCTGAAACCAAACACATTTTATTACTTGTCGGCATTTAAACTAATTGTAATTCTATTGTGATCGTCTTCTTTAGTTTACTTATTGATTGTCGACGTTTCTATGGCGAGCAGGGACAGAGAGAATTTAACAAGGAGGTATTCGTCTTCGCAATCATATCTACAATGATAACTCAAAATCGTTGACATACGAATTGTAGCTTCGGAACCCAACGCCTCAAATAAAATTCGGTCAAGGGCGTGTCAACAAGCATTATGCCCGTATATACGGAACCATGCAACCACGCCGCTATCCTGTGTATCTAGACTAAGGTCTACCGTGTCGCCGCCGCATTTCCGCTGTAAAGGAGGCGTTAGCGGTAGGGCAGTCATATGGAGGGGCGGACAATATTCACACTTCTATACTAGACATTTTATTACGGCCCATTTCTTGTTCTAAACTTCATGGCACTTTCTTATTGTGTGTAACTTTAAATGTTCTAAACTATTTCAATTCATGACCTCGCCGAGTGTAAACAGGAAAATAACATTAGTACAAAAAAGGGTTTCATATGGTAATGACTCCGGACGTGTTACCTCCACACGACCTCATGTAACATGGTGCGCAACCGGAACGGGACGGTACGTACCGGAACGGCGCGGTACGAGCCGGAATGGGACATAAACAAAAATGGCCTAAGTCCGGTGTCAACCTTCATGTGATTACACGATCTGTGAACTTTAATGGGCAAGCTTTGTGCTTATTTTTAGATAGTATTTTTGTATTGCGAAGCCAGAAACCGAGCAGAAAATATCTAATGGAAAATGGTAACCATCGCCTATAGACGCTTGTAACACTAAAGGCGAAGTTAACTAGATACCAGCCTTTAAGATAGGGATTCCCAAAGTTGTCGGTCTCGGACCCTGGGTCGAAATCGGTTTCCCAGGGGTCGACATAAACGAAAACTGATTTTGGGGGCCGACGAGGTCTTAAAGTCGACCCCTATCAATTAACACAAGTTCTAATTTGAAACATTCAAGATCTAATATATAAAATTCTCGTGTCACAGTTTTCGTTGCCATACTCCTCCGAAACGGCTTGACCGATTTTGATGAAATTTTTTGTGCTTATCCGGTATCTATGAGAATCGGCCAACATCTATTTTTCATCCCCCTAAATGTTAGGGGTAGTCCAACCCTAAATCCTTTATTTTATTTTTTAGACAAAATTTTTAATTTCTATTTTTTTATGATACAACATACAAAAATACATACAACTCTAGATTTTCAACCCTCTACGATCAACCCCTATTTTTTACTGGGCAGGACGACGTCTGCCGGGACAGCTAGTAATGTATAAAGTTGTGTTGTGTATTATTTTTTCCTTACACCCATTTTAATATTATATAAAATTTTTAGAACTAGGCATGTTTGCTGAAGAGTTTTTTGCGCCACTTCTTCTCTTCAAGCCACAACATGTTGTGAAGCGGTGGTAAATTAGATTAGGCTCCCATAGAGAAATAATAACCATATAACAAAATTAAATAATTAAAATGAACAAGTTGGCGGTAGGCTAAATAAAACTTTAACAACACTCGTTGGACAAATTTCATCTTCGTCGTCCGTGAACCAAGACCACTGAAAAGCGGCCGAAACGTCGGATTAACCAAAACCAAATAAATCACCGCGCTTAAAACCGTTAAAACGTAGTTTTATTATTTATTTTGTGTTATGTGTACCAACTTGTTATAAGAATGACTAATAATTTAGTAGGAACTATCATTGTTGTCAAACATCCTCTTCTTATGCGCGAACTGCTAAGAGATTCAGAGCCGTGTAAAGAATCTTAAACTAGATCAATATTTAGTCACCTAAGGATAACAAACGTGTCGAACACATTACCATCAACGCTAAAAACAATATGTTGATCTCAAAACATACAGATGCGCAATTTCGTTATGAGTTAGAACACGGGGGCTTGCGCCAAAACTGCACGCATCGATTCAACGTAGCACTCTCGTTTCGCAAACGGATTTATGCTTGGATCTATCAGTCTGGACACACTGTCGGAACGAGTGTTGATCTTTTTGTACGTAGTATTGTTAGCCAAAGATGTATGCGCAACACAAAGTGTACTGAAAGTAATTGGCATATTTTTTGTTGTAAGATCAGGCAAGAGGATCTTAAACGCCGCAAACATTATGTTGGGATTGGATACACATTTGTGGCTTTTGATATCGAAATTTAGGAGACTTGGGGTCCAGAAGCCCTGGTGGGCTTTTCGTTATACAGCTGGCTTATATTTTGGGCAACATACATACAGCGTGTTACAGTTATGTTTGACAGCGTTTTACTCCCCCGTCCATGCTCGATCTTAAGCATCTATAATTATATTAATATAAGATAAGAAAACTTTTTAAGGTTCACACGTCTTTATTTAACACTAGCTGTCCCGGCAGACGTCGTCAAAAAATAGGGGTTGATCGTAGAGGGTTGAAAATCTAGGGTTGTATGTATTTTTGTATGTTGTATCATAAAAAAATAGAAATTAAAAATTTTGTCTAAAAAATAAAAATAAAAATTTAGGGGTGGACTACCCCTAAAATTTAGGGGGATGAAAAATAGATGTTGGCCGATTCTCATAGATACCGGATAAGCACAAATTCATCAAAATCGGTCAAGCCGTTTCGGAGGAGTATGGCAACGAAAACTGTGACACGAGAATTTTATATATTAGATTACATTTTTATAGTCTTGTATCGTCTATTTGGAAGTCAATAGTTGAAAGCAAAAAGTATAATAAAATGAGCTTAATATTCTTAGCTACGCTAAAACTTTATAAATTCCTGGAAAAGTCTGTTTTCACAAAATATTTAATCCACATTTAATATAATCGATGTTTCTGTTTTAAGATGTGGACGATCAAATGAGCTCCAAGGTGATGATAATAATAATTATGTAAAGGTTAAAATTCTAACATCTTTTTTTGAGTAATCGGTGATGGATACTTTGCCACTCCAGGATTTCAGTAAGGTAGTATTGGACTAGTGTTGACATGCCCAGAACTACAAATTAAACCAACTGGCGCAGGGTCGTCTTAACATACTGGGCCAGAGGGTGAACTGGACTTCCCCCCCCTGTTAGTGAAGAGGGTACCCTTCCCCGGGGGTGTCCTAAGTAAAAGTTAAGTGTAGGGGTGCCACAGATGTAATACCTATGGCTCAGTTCCTGTGGCACCCCATAAAAGCGCATAGGAGAGGGGCGCAGGTTAGGTTTAGTGGGTAGTCTGACGGCCGACCATCCCCCGTTCCTCCAATTGGAGGCCACGGTAGGCATCCGGCCGATCAGGAGTCCCACACATCCCTCGGTGTAAAGCCTTCCCCCCAGGCCCGAGGATGGTGTCCCAAGAAAAGACATTCCCCCTGCGTCATCAAAAAAAGGGGGTGAAAATTATCATTCCATCATCAGCAATTCATTGTGTTTTCAAGGATCGAGTTCGATGATGTAAGCTAATTTTTTAAACTATCAAATTATGTATGGTGTACGTAGATAGGTTTACGCCTTCTAGGTCTCTGCGCCCCTGCCACTCACCCTTTGATCCCCAGGATAAAGACAGCCCTGAACTGGTGTTTTAACTCATCAGTATGTCAAGAGATCAGGAATCAAAGACGCATCCGATAGAAAATCTCATCATCGTAAGCCTAGGTATTTTTATATTTCGCACTTCGCAGCAGTATGTCAGGAGCCAGGACAACCAGGTCTGGCAGGAAGCCACGCCGCTCGTTTATATATCATCATGTTTTGACGTGTCCGTACACCCTGACGACGCGGCGCTGATATTCTGTAAGAAATACCGGATTTCAATTTTCACATTGTTTTATTTCATTGTTAACTTTTATACTTTTCGCTTATTCGATTTCCGACAATAAACCTCCAGAAATATAAAATGGATGGTGTATTGTTTCTATATTCGGTGGTAACTTTTGTCGTATGGCTGGATACAGACAAAGTCGACGAAGGCCTTGTATGAGGTTGAAAAAAAGTAAAAAGATTTAAGCATAACTAAGTACATACAATGTTAAAAGTATTTAATAATAAACACAAAATGGAGACGAAATTCTAAATTGGTTTTAGTGGTTTCCGTGGCTTTTGTTGGTTCTCTGTAGGGAATGTATGATGATTATGTGGCCTTAAACGATTAAGATTACTTTTTTTATTGATGAAGAATAGCAGACAGGCTGACGGCCCAACTGTGATGGAAAGTGGTTACCGTTGCCTATGGACATTGGCAACACTAGTCATCGTCGTACTTAACCAATGAGGCCACTGCTGGACATAGGCCTCCCTAAGTTGGCGCCACTCATCCCTGTTTTCTGACTTCCTCATTCAACGCTTACCGGTCACCTTGTACAAGTTGGTCCATCGTCCTGAAGGTCATCGGACACTTAATTCACAGAGACGCCATCGGTCCTGCGGCGTGACCGACCCACTGGTTCTTGCTAATTTCGCGAAGTATTTCAGTTACCTTGGTTCTCTTACGACTATCCTCATTTCTAATTCTATCCATGATAGAAACACCAGAGATGCCGCCAATCTGCTGCCGGCCTCGAAGGGAATTCTGGAACATGGCCACTAATGGCAGAAAAGGACTCAAAGTTTTATAGCGGTATACTCTAGAGCAGGAGTGGTAGGCATCCAGTCAGGCAAATTCCCTACCACCTGGCTGTGGGTACTCCTGTAGTCTGTTACGACAGATCTCCCGGCCGCAGGAAATAATATAGCACTTAGTCATATTCCGTTACTATACAGATGAACTTGCATTCCTAAACTTGACGTTATGACGTTGAAAGTACCGCATCAGAAATTCCCGGATCCCAGCCTTTGCACCAATGACATAACAGACAAACTGTAAAAAAAGTTTAAAATATGGTTTTTAAACAATGAAAGTTATGAAATGAATGAAATGAAAGGGCCGCTTGCATAAAGTTGTTTAAATTTATTTAAAAAACACAAAACGTATTTAACACCCTTAAATTAATTTAGCGTCTTGCACAACGCAAAATTTTCTGCTAAATATGTTTAAAGAATTATCGACACGTTTTCTATAAAACGTATTTAGGCAGTTTATATAATTAACTAATTTAATTTAAAGGCGATCATTATGCAAGCGAGCCTTACTTTAATACCTAAGTGTCTTATTTATTTTTAATTGATTTGATATGAAATATATTTTTTAATAAAGTTTAAACAGCAAGAATAGAATCACCTCTGGCGTATATTTAGTATAGATATAGGAGCTTTTCACAAAAGCGTTTTTTACTTTCCATTCCAAATGTTTATTTATTCGCCTTACACTAACTTAATACATCGCGCATTAATAATTATATTCTTTGCTATCTTATTTACGCCACTCTCGCTACATAAACAACTAAAAGCATTTAAGAGTTTCAAAAGCGGCGAATAAACTGTCGTCTCCTACTGACTTCGTCAAGTCCTTCAAAGCAAAATTCCAATGTAGCAATTTAAAGTTCCACCGAGTTGCAGAGTCACCTCTGCGCGGATGGGAACTTTAATCGATTCGTTTATCGATGCTTCACGAACGATTAACCCTATATTGCTGTTTTATAAACTTATTCCAGATGTTAGGTATGTTAAAAACATATCAAGTTTTCTCCACATCTTTAATCTTCGGACGATCACCGACGTTTTACATGATCGTCTAATGTTGAAAAAAAAGTGCCAGCCGAACTCGCTCCAACGTAGATGCTCCGGGTTCGATTCCTGGTATGGTAAATTTCAAAAACGAACGTTTCTGTCATTTACTATAATAGTCTGGGTGTCTGAGATCGGCTCCAGAGTAGTAAGTTGTATATTACCCATAACACAAGCGTAACTTGCTCCTGGAGATTTATAATGTGTGTGTTTGTCCACCGATTATTATTATATATAATGTGTGTCTTTGACGATCACGGGCATTGATATATCAATGAACACGGGCCATAAAAATGGCCCGGATATTTGGGGGGCTTGCGTGGGGCTATGGGAAGGCCAACACGTAGAGGCCCTAAAATGTAAATGTGGTGTGACCCTGACCGGCGATTATCTCTGTCTACACCATATAGTAATGCACCCGAAGACAAGCCCCGTCCAGTATAGAACTATTTTGGGAAATGAGGACAAAAAGTACCGGGCTATTGGGGTCAACTGCTAGTGGTACTAGGGGTCTCGGGATATGGGGACTATGGCGTGCCCGTCGCAATGTTCAGGGAACATGGAAAAATGGACAGACGATGACTCGACACTCCACTTATTATATATTATTATTCTAACATTGGCAAATCAATTTTCGTCCCATTAGTCGTATTGTTGCCGACCCTACATACAATTTTTTCGCGTTCATTATTCTGTTATTTCATAAAAAAGAAAGAAACTTTGTTTATTAATTACACAGTATTAATATAATACTTGTTGAGTGAGACTAGTGCCTTTTGTAGATCTGTATTACAGGTCACCAGTGCTCCACTCTGTGGCTAAAACCTGACTACATAAATAAAAATTACTATAACAGCTTGCCATACTCCATTCACATAAAATCAGTCTTTATGAAAATCTAGTTGACCCGGCGAATTTCATACGTCTAAGAGTCAATTAATGTCGCATTAACTTTTACCTAATCTTAATTTAGGGTTTTATTAATGTAATAAAATTAATAATGAAAGTTTTTTTAATTTCTCACGATAATTAATTGCAGACGAAGGCAGGGTTAAAAATTTATTTTTTTCTGAGAATTTGTTTATTATATTCATAGTTATTCTTCTGTTTGGGGTGGAGAAAAATCCAACAAATCAAAAATTATAAAAATCGGTCCCGCCGTTCTCTAGTTATTAATGGTGTAATAAAGTCGAATTTGCTTTATATAAAACATGTACATTACTACTACTAATACACTACGATATTACAGTACAGGTAGGTGGATATCAAACAAAGATTTTATAAGATTTCTATTTTTTGGAACCCTACAAGGTCCTAGATCTAGTTATCGTCTGCAGTTTATTTCTTAACCTACTTTTACAATAAATGCGAGCGCGAATAAAAAGTTATTTTAAGTATATGTGCGAAAGTGTGCCACCACTATTGTGAGCACTTCCCCGTATTATGCTTTCCGTGAGATTGAATTTCTTCAGCATAACTTGCAAAATGCGGTAGCCGTCCGCAATTTAGTTTCAGATAGACTAAAGCTGTTGTGCATAACCGACGGTTAAAATAAAAGTATCACTATTTAAGCATACATTTTGAGCCATTATTTTATTTTAACCATCGGTTAAATGACTATGCCATCTGGATGGCATATAATGTTAGGCTGGCCTAACATTATATTATCTTAAGTTTTAGTTAGTTAAGTTGTTTTCAAAACTACGTTTTAACTGTTTTGAGCGCGATAATCAAATAAATTACCGCACTAAAACCATTAAAATGCAGCTTAAGGTTGCTATAAAAAATGAAAAGGCGTTGATTATTTCGCATCTTGATTCATGTTAATGAAGTATAATAAATAGTTTTAGTCCTTTCTTCTTCTACATTCTCTTTTTTCTTCTTTTGGATACTCTTTATTTTAGTAATGTCTTAGATATCATTGGTATGACTATGGGCACTTGTAGCACGTTTGGTGTTATAGATGTTTATGGGATATGGCAACCGTTTTCTATTAGGTGGGCCCTCCGCTTGTTTGCTGTACTTGTGCATTGAAAATATAATCTCTGATATTATGCAAATTAGGTCAGAATACTGCCTAAGTGGTGCGTGCTTTCTGGTCAGGATTTGAACCGGGATACTCTCAGAGTTTAGAACGCGCGCGTTCACCAATAAGCTACCACGGTCTGGCATGACATAAATACGACCAATCAAATAAAAATTGATATTTATAACCTGACATTAAAGTTTGACAGACAACAAAGAATTAACATTGTGTATTCAGCTTACAAAAGAACATTAAATATAACATTATAAACCTAAGTAATACATGGAATATGTAAATCTTTTAATACAACCCAATGTCTTCAAACGTAGAAAACCAATTTTACTATACAATATTCCAGGTATACAATTCTAATATGTTAGAACGGGGCGCCTATCAAATATTTCATAGCAAATGTACTTCGTGCGAGTGCGCTATGGGACGACATCTGGTGGGACAAGCGCACAAAATTCATTTACATACGCTAACATCCTTGCATTGGAACTCGTATTAAAACAATGCAATAACCCTTAACTTTACATTCTTTGCATTCAGTACTCAAATTGTTTAGTTCAGTAGTTAAGACAAGAAAAAAAAATTTTATATTAATATTTCGACAGGATTAAATCCAAGTAAGGAATATAACACATTATCGAATTATGCACTATGTCATACTTGCATGCACACAACATCAAACGTAAGATGCAGATATTGAAATAATTTTATAATTATAAAACTTTTTACGTAAAAACAACAATATGTAGCGGATGAGCTCGATGAAGAAGATAGGCTTGATTTTTTTTTAAACTTTTTTGTGGATTTACAATATTCAACAGAAAATAATTTCGTATCGAGCAAGACTAGAATGACAGTGTCAATTTAAAGTGAATATAATATAGAAAGAACGGTGTCCTATAGAGCTCCCTCTTAGAGACCATCCTAGGATTGGCGACTGTCGTTTGGGAAGCAAATAGTCAAAAGCAAATAATTCAAAACAAAACCCGTTTCTTTCATTGCACCCATTCGCTACACTTTAACCTATATTATAGGGAAAACCGAATATAAAAATACCTAGCACTCTCAATGGCGAGTATAGTACCATATAAATAATAAGTAACTTCTTAAAGCATTTTATTTGTTTTTCGTCATTTCTCAATACAATTTCTAAATCGACTTAAGAGTCTATTGAAGTTATTTTAACATCGCGATATCGCAGGTATAGCTGTATGTGACAATATTGTCTGAATCTGACTTAAGTTCACTTCTTATAAGAACATTACAGCAGCTGTTGTATATGATGATTACTTTATACCTAGTGAAGGCTGTCAAACTTTGGAATCTGCTGCCTTTTACTGTAAGAGAGGCCAAATCCTTACCAACTTTAGAAATTTACTCAGAAAACTCAGTATATAATCTGCTATAATATTAACTAATTAAATTAATTTGAGTGTTTATGTATCTATTGCCTTTTTCCTGCACCTACATTGCCTGATTCATTTTTTTTTCATTTAGGTTGCCTGGAAGAGATTGCTTTGAGCGATAAGGCCGCCTATTATATTGCCAATAAAATATTGTAAATATGGTCTGTTTTTGTAATTGTATATTTTGGTGCGCAACAAAGTGTTATTTCCCTCTCTATATAATACGAAACTTTCAAATCATGTTACTGTGGTTAAATAATTAGTATTTTAACCAGCGTCTTTGCTACGAGTGCTTAAAGCAAAATTTAATATTTCACTCCCCTTCCTCTTGCATTCGTATTCAAATGGACTAATATATAAGCGGATGAATTTTGAAATAGACTTATCTTTAAAAACATGACTTGCAAATCGAAAAAAATAGATGCTGTTTAAGTCTAAGCAGTTTTCTTTTCGGGTTTGTTTTACCTTTAACCACAATTAATCCGTTTTAAGCAAGAAAAATTCGTTACATATGCTACGTCGAATAGACCGGGTTTGAATGGTTTTGGCCGCAGACATACACGCAAATAATATGGTTTTTCTTCAATATATATTTTTTACCTATAAAAACAAAGCATTTAGGGCCGCTTGCATAACGATCACTTTTAAATATAATTAGTTAATCATATTAAACTGGCTAAATACGTTTTACACAAAACGTATTGATGATTCTTTACACATATTTAGCGACAAATTTTGCGTTTTGCAAGACGCTAATCGTATTTAAGGGTGTTAAATGCGTTTAGTGGTTTTTAAATAAATTTGAGGAACGTTGTGCAAGGGGCCCTAAATGTAGGTATTATTTAAAATTGTTTTTATATTCAAACTTTAATAAACAAAATGGTAGTGCAAAACACAGTCTGCATTTTACGTGTATTCTCTACTATGTTCAAGCATCAAGGAGCACTTTTATTCAGATTTTATCTCTTGAGAATCACGTACATAGTATGCGCATGGAATATAATGATTTTCAATACAGAATGCCAAGAAAAACTAGTCATGCATGAGTAAAATATCCTGAGCGAGACTCGGGTCATGACCTTTGACTTTCTTGAATATTTTACTTTGTAGCTTTGAGAAATGTTAATAGATAGATAATGCTATACTGCTTAACAAAATAATTGCAAACATTCATAAGTACAATTAGTTCATTGAAATCTTACAATTTAAATACCGAATATTGCATTTTTTAGAGGACGCAATGTTATTTTTGGGACATGTGTGGTTATACTAAGGGCGACCTGTCGGTTAAATCGATCTTTTCCAGGCCACCTAATTTAAAGGAAATTCTATATTACTTCTAATTTATATTGTTACATGCCGACAAAGTGGATGCACACCTGGTTTATTACCTTATCAGCATTTGGACTTCTTTTGTTTACTTTATGTTTTAAATTTGTAATGAAGAAAAACATTCTATTGTTATTGTACTTGTTTTATGGCCGTCATTGGGCAGGTGTATCAAACTAATTCTTGATGTTTTTATTTTGCGTCGAAGCATATTGTATTTGTCCAAAATAAAAGGAATGCCCAAAGGGAAAGGTGAGGCAGTCAAACGAAGATTACGATACGAGCAAGACGTACATTCGATGAGCGATATAGTGACGGATTATGCGCGTGTTATTGAATCGAGTAGTTTGTACTAGTAGTGTCTAGTTATATTTGTATCTATGTTATACGTGTTTATATAGTTCTAATAAACTCTATAGTAATTCCAACGGCATTTTGATTCGAGTCCTGTAGCTCGTAACAATATAATGACTTTAAGCAGAAAAAAATAGAAATCACATATATGGACAGCAGATTAGAATCTAAGAGAGTAAAATAACACGTACAATATTGAGTAATATGAGCATAATGTTTCCTGAGTGAATTTTTAAATATTGAAAAGGATTTAGCTTTTCTGACGTAGTTATACAATTATTGTATTGTAAATACAAGCAAGAATAAGATTGTATTAGAGTTATGTTCGTAACTAGTTTTGAACAAATAAAGAAAATAAAAGAAATGTCAGTAAAATATAATAAATCCAATAGCGCCTGGCAAAACGTGTTCGTCTAACTCTAATGGAAGGAGATTATAAAAAAAATGTGAGTTTGATACGCACTTGGCCAACTTTATTGCAATACTGGGATATGCCTACGACATCGTCCATGCATGAATTGAAATTCCCTCGGGATTCCCGGGACCCAAAGTATCGCAGCATTTAAAAAAAGAATGTAACCTATAATTTTAGTGGAAACGGTGTCAGAATAACCTAATTTTTATGCATCCAAATAACTTCAAACCGCCGCTCCCGGGAAAATTCCTGCGGGATTCCCGGAATAAGAAAATTACACACTTTATTACATTAAATTTGCTATCGATCTATAAAAAATCACACTGGAACTCGTTTTTTTTAATCTGGTCATTTTAATTATTCCCGTAAAAATCAGCGGGATTTCCAGGATAAAAATTGGCGCAGAGTTTAAGCTTAAGTATTAGCTGTTGATTAGCGAAAACCGCAACGAAATGGGTCCTGTCGTCTTTACGTGATTCCCGAACAAACAGATAGACTAAAACAAATGCATAGAGTTCTACAACGTTTATATAGTGCATTCCAGTTGTATTGTTGTTTAGTAGCTTCAATATATAGACACGGCATGCTTAGATTTCTATGATAATTTTTATCTGTAAAAATCTTCTGTGCGTGTTGAAAGTATGTGACTGAACTCCTTCTAAACTGCTGGACCGATATCGATGAATTGTTTGGTGTTCATGTGGATTTGAGAATGCTATCAGGTACTAAATTTTATTTATTAGGGAAGACAATGTCTCACGGGACAACTAGTATTATAGATAACACTACACAGAAAAATATCACTCACCGAGTATTTATCGAAAATTCACGTCTTATTTCTCTTTTGTTTGGTATACGCCTAACATATCCACAAGCTGTTAAAGTCTTTGATACAAATTCAATATACTTCACTTAAGTGTCAATATATACGATGTTTGTCGACAACATCGGTGTGTTTTAACGATATTCCTTTGGGAAAATATTTTCCGAGCATTCCGAGGGTTTGCATACATATTAAAGGGAGAGTTAAAATCATTTTTGATTTAGAAGTGACAAGTGAGCCTTTTCTCCTTCCAAATTTTCACAAAATGAAGATTTATATATTTATTTATTTTAAATAACTTTTTTTTTAACTTAACTATTGCGGTTCCGTGTTCCATAATGAAGCTTGGCCTCTGAAAACGAGAATACGTCACTGTTTTTTGTAACATCTTGTTATCGGTAATAACATATGATTACTAAGTACAACATAAATAAAGTAAAGATACTAAATATAAACGATTTCTCCGTTTGCAACGTATTATCGCTTAATAAAATAACTAAACAAACATAACTTTCACAATCCAAAACTATCACCTTTCAAATAGCGTCCATAACCTTTGCAAGGTAATTGTTTGTTAAACCAAATATGGGTCTCCCCATTTCTATACTCTAATAGGGTACAAAAATCTGTCAAACTTTACGCTGAACCATTCTCCACTAATTCACGCTTAATTCATCGACCCACGGCGTCCAGCTGTCGAAATTAGGCAATAAAAGTCAATACCGCCCCATTAGCTTCTAATATCGACACTTTGAGATTTATCGACTCTTCGACTTATTGGTCCACACTATTGTTGATAATAGATCCCACATCAGAATCTACACTTATTAACGTTTGGAAATACAATGCGCGTTTTGTGATATCGTATGGCTTACGAAATCATACAAAGAAGGTAATGAAAATTGTGTGCGCCGAAATAATGGTCAAAATGTGCAGTTTAATTTGTGCATTGTGATACGGTCGGTAAATCAAGATCGCACATCCCGCCCCTCGGCGCGGGCGCAGCGTATGTTTGACACAGATTAAATAAATAAAAAATCCTCCCTGTAAACCGTATTTTCGAAAAATCACAGACATTTTTTAAATTTAGTATCTTTGAGGGTTTTACACTATTTTTTTATCTGGATTAAAATACGAAAATATGGTAGACTAATTCTCGCAATAGTGATAAGCATGGTATTCATTTTAATTTTAATATTATATAAAACTATAAAGCTAGGCATATTCCCACTCAAAGCGGTGGTAAATTCGATTCTAACGGCATTTTTATTCGAGTCCTGCAACTTGCAAAAATAATTAATAAAAAATAAGTCAGTCTTATTGTAAAAAAGAATATGTCCTATATCTAACTAGCAACAAGAATACGTAATTAATTGCTCAATCAAAATATTGAATTTTAAGTTTAAATCCTCTGTATTAGTATAATAATCTATGACACCCCTGATTTATTTGATCCCATTCGGCGCTCGCACACGCACGATTCAAATTTATCATGGTACCGGTCGTTTGATGCGCCCGAGTTGAATTATTCTGTATCATATTTGTTTATTATTTAGCAGAAAGATAATAATGTGTATTTATGTTTGTTATTAATATGGTATAGGGTAATTTATTGGTAAGCAGGTGACTATTCGGTACTGTTTATTTTTCTTATATTAAAAAAAAACACGTGATATCTGTTGATGATTTTGTTGTAGTTTATGATTCTTAATTTTAATGGGAATATTTTATTTTTATTGGATTTATTAAATCTTATAATTGTGCATTTTTGGAAGTGATAACTTTTTATGGGAGGGTAAACCGCTTCGTTACGTAACGCATTACGGCGGCAGTCTGTCTGGTTTCCCTTTTCTAACGTTAGATTAGTTTAAGTTATCACTTCTGTCGGGCGTCCCGAGACGCACATCGTCTTTTTTTTGCTTATTGCTAAGATTCGTGATTTTTTTAAAGTTTTAAAATACATTCCTTGTTTTATTTTAGTATCAATTTCAACTTTATGTTAACTAAATTGTAACAACGACTTGTTCTATAATATATATTATAATTTTGGCTACCCAAGAGAACTCTCCATTATCAAATTTACGTCAGATCTTACTATAAACACATTTTATTATTATTTCCTTGAAAAGATAACAACAAAAAAACACTTCTATTAAAATGCAATGTGATGTAAATATCTCGAGTCAATTAGAATTATTAAGGCTGAATTTTTATATTGATAAAATTGGCAAAAACTTATTAAGACTCACTTTTAAACTAATTTTGTATGAATTTTAATTTTCAATCGTTGGTTAAAGGATTTAATTATGTTTCTATATCAAATAGCCAAAGAAGAATAGTTTGTAGTGTTCTCTGGTCAATATTAGAAAAATATAGGAGATTTTTGACAGTTATGTTTTGTATTTGATGACGTACTTTCGTATTATAATACTTCAGTACGACAGTAGACTGTCGTCAGCCAAGCATAAGTAACATGGAAGACTAATAATACCTAAATAATTCAAATGTCTATATTTGAATTATTCACTAAAAAAATATATGGCAATTTTGAATTATTCACTAAAAAAATATATGGCAATGCTAATACACACATCAATAAAATTTTACCAATACGTTATCATTACTACTGTCATTTTTATTATATTGTGTTATTGTATTGATACAGATGCATTTTAGCATTTACGAGCTTTAAATCTGAAGAAAACAATTAAAAATGCAGTGGGAATGTTATCTTGTATGATTTACCCGCGCACGAACGGAGAAAGAATACAATTTCCTGCGGCCGAGCGGCCTGTCGTAAGAGGCGACAAAACAACCCACAGCCAGGTGGTAGGGCACTTGCCCGACTGGATAACTACCACACCTGGTCTAAAGTATGTCGCCATAACAACCTTGAGTTGTGTTCCGGCATTAGTGACCAGGCTCCAGTCTCCCTTAAGAGAGCAGCGGCGCATTTGTAGCACCTTTGGTGTTGCAAATGTTCATAGGCGATGGTACCGCTTACCATCCAGTGGGCCGTTTGCCTGTCTGCTGAACTCCTGCAATAAAAAAATGATGGCCAAATTCGAGAAATGCAACAGAAGAGAGACGCTTATTTAAAAAAAACACTAGACCATTTACGTTCTGTATGTTAAATACTCTATGGTAACTTGGAGTTGTCATACTGACATTTTTAAATTTGCCGCGGTTTTTCAGTCTTTACTTTCATTGGCTAGACTTTCCAAAGCGTTAGCTAAAATTAGTACATTAACAATAGAAGCTGCTTTATTTTCACCCAAATGCACCGCGTTTTAAAGGATTACTAATTTATGCATTACATACGTTATTACAGTAATAAAAATAAAACCCTTATTACCCTTTAATTATAGCTTCTAAAACGGTTACAAATACCAAATGGTTACAGTTAACGGTTACCCCGGTAATAATTTAACCGGGAGTACTATATGTCACCGCTTTCACCCGTAATCCCACTTCATCCCGGACTGTTATAATTTTAACCCTGCATTATTTTACATCTTTACCCATTATCGAGATTAGATGTATTTTACTGTTTATTTAGTATAACATTATGTTATCTTACCACTTTTTAATTGTGTATATTTTATATGGGTTTATCTATATATTAATACGTGTAGCAAAATCTTTGTACCTTTGACCGGTGTGATACTACGCTTTCACAGAATATCGGCGTTGAAGGCTGTTGAAGGCTGGCAATATGTTGGTAACGCACCTAGAGTTGCAAACGTTTATAAGTGACGATAGTTACCGTCACCTATAACGTGGGCTTTTCATTACGCGGGCTGTCTGCCTATATGCCAGCTTCGCTATAAAAAAATGTGTTACTATGTTTGAGTGTGTGTGCATTGCACACGCAGTAGAAGTGAAACAAAGTGTGACAAGGGGTGAAAGGATTCTAAATTTCGTGACGTCACGTGTCATATTATTGTATCGTTATAATTTATTTAACACGAAATTTGAAGTATTAACAAAAAATCTCAAAACATTTCCAACTCTATCTACATGGGGATAGTGTTTACATTATTAAATAAATGTAGAATAAATTCTCATTCTCTCGCAGATTTAGTCCTATAAATTTATGTGTCTCTTATTAGTATCGCGTTTTCGTTTCATCGAGTTTCAAATCACAACAATTCTAAAAAGGTCAATTCAAAAAAGTTCTTGCAATAAAAATTAGTATAAATAGTCTCTGTTAAGTATTTTTGGGATCATGATTTTTCAATTAAAAACTTTTTTGTATGTTCCCTTAGCAAAATTAAAAAAAGGTAGACTTTTGAAACATCTACAGAAACCTTAATGTTTTATGGATTGTAATTTTTTTTCTAGTAATAAATATAGCCCATGTTACTCAGAGATAAAGTAGCATTTTAATGGTGAAAGAACGGTTTAGTCGTTTTTTAATTTATTCGTTACAAATTTTAATATCCTCCACACAAAATTATTATTATTTAATATCAAAAAATAAATAAACGATGTCAATAATAAGTGGTGTATGACGACAAATAGTTTTAGATTTGCTGATGACTACATCTAATTAAGTCTCTTATTATATCTGATCGAGGAAAGGGATGAAAATAATAAAGCTGATACAATATTAATAAGGAAAGAGGAGGAAATCTTGTCTACTCCGAGACAAATGTAGTATTAATGAGTGTGACCCCTTATTTTTATAGAGCAGTATTATAATTCAGAGAATTAAGCTTATTGAAATTTTAATAATATGAGGTGATAATTATATATTAAAAGGTATGGTATATTAATTATATAATTGCATTTAGGGACTTAAATTAAACTTCTAGTTAAGTGTTATTTTCGATTTTAAAATGAAATGCTATAAAAAGCTATAAAAATTTGATTCTTTACAAATTTCGTATTAAACTTTGTTTTTTTTGTAATCGTAATCGTTTTCGTATCGTAATTTTGTTGAAAATATTTTGAGCTCACTTTGAAGGTTTTTAGAATTTTTTACCTCATAATTTTTATAACATTTAAAGCGAATATCTCGCAATCTACTGACTCAAATAAAAAATATGTATAGACACGACTACTTTGCTAGCAGTGAGTTTTATACTAAGATATTTGTAAGCCTAATCATTATATTAATACGTGAAGCAAAAACTTTATACCCCTTTTTATGAAAATTGCGCTGACGGAGGAGTATGAAATTTCGCACACTTATAAAGAAGGAGTGAAGAATGCAATTTTAAATATACATAAAAAAATTCATTGAATCAATAAAAAAAAACATCACACACGGTACCATTTATTTGGCATACACACGCATATATACTCTTTTGTTTCAAAAAAATATCAAAATTCATTTATTGAGAAAAAAAACATAATTCACAAATTTCTGAGTCATTGTTCCCCAAACTACCAACTACTAACTTTTGTTTATTGTTAAAGTCTAATTAAGAGTGTAGTCTTGGCGAAATCTGTGATTATAGAAGTTAGTCTTTGACAACGGAACCTTAATAATATTCAAACTTATAGTTAGTTATTTTTTAATATATAAGAACTACATCACACAAATGAAACAACATAGGATAACCTCTAAAATATTGCGTACAAAATAGTTTTACGAGATATCTAACAAATAAAAACATTCTACAAAATAGGCCAAATAAATTACGTAGAACAAAAGATTATCTGAACAACAACTAATCTGTACGGGAGCAAGAGTCGACCGGCGGGGCTAACACGCGTATGACGTTTAATTTTGTTCGTGTATGATTGATGGCCCAATGAGAACACCTTGTTCGCTTTAATACTTACTTCATCCATTACTAACTTGAATACCTACTGCACGAGATATTTTTTAAAGTTTCATAGCCATTTTGGTAAACACGGAATTTCCAATCGTCATGTCCTTTTGTTCATCTGCCCATCTATTTATGTATATCATTTTGTATGAGTTTAAAAATCAAAATCTCATAACTTATTTTAACAAAAACAGAAAATCTAACTAAGAAAAAAAAGGAAATTTTGTACATGATCTTGAAGTCAGTGCACTTTTCAACTTTGTTGCTGTGTTTTGTTTTACTTCAACTTGAGAGGTTGTAGAAAATATTTATTTTACATTTTAATTTGAAGTCGGTTATATTTTTATTAAAATACTAGCACGCGTATAAAGTTTTACTTGTGGAAGAGTGTAGGCACTCGGTCCTACTCGACAAGATATGCTCTCGACTTCCCTAAGATCCACTCATCAGATCCTGATTTGATGATAATGGGACCACCTCAGTAGTATTTTATTTCGAAAAAAGGAAACAAATTTGAAAACCGATCCACATTGATGGAGAAATCGCATAACAAACATAGAAAAACTTTCAACGAAAATTAGATTCAATAAGATACATACATATATTTTTTTTTTGATATTTCCTAAAAACTACGGATGTACAATTTAGAATGTCTTACCAGTATGCAAGTGTACCTAAAAAGGAGGGTATATAGGGTTCCAAATTTCAGCCTTATACAATCAACTAGTTTTGTTTTATTACAATTTTGTCCCTCGTGTAAAACTGTACTTTTGTCTGTATGCCCATTTATTATAAAGCCCTTGATATATAGTTTGAAATATGAAGTATTTACGGTTAACTACTTTTTAATGTTCTGGAGCTAAATGATAAACACAGAATGGTTGGTCATCTCTATAAAAACCTTCATTGTTCATGAACTGATATGACTTAAGCCTGTTTTAGGAGCGATATCTATATTTATAGTATGGTAATATTGTCGACTATGAGAATTAACCTAATAATTTTCAGAATAAGACATCAGATAGACAAACCCGTATACACCCGTCATGTCTTCATTAGACAGTTCTATTGTTATTGTCGCAGTGTACTGTTTAGGTATTTATTGAGCACAGAACTATGTGAAGCTTACCCGCATTTACAATTTGATAAATATTAGTTACTCTAGCAGTTGAAATGACCTGAATAAAGATACTCTTTATAAAGCCAATTAGACGGTTCATTTTTGTCTCTGGACGAATCAACTAAAGCGATCCTTAAACAAACTTGATGATTCAAGTTGAGTGATCTCACTGCCATTAAATGCCGTAGGTCTTTTCAGTACTGTGTCTTTTGTATTTTGTAGTTTTAGGAGTGTTTCTATGCCGTAGATGAATTTCTTTAAAAAAGGCGTTTGTCGTTATTATCTAAAGGCCGCTCGGCTGCAGGAAATTGTATTTTTTCTCTATTCCTGTGCTGATAGCATGCACGGATAGTACTGAAGGAATGAAAACTTTATTGTTCACCATAACTTAAATCTAGACAATTTAAAATGAATATATTTCCATTAGAACTTATAGCGATCTCTTCCATGCAACCCGGTGTCCAAGGAGACATTAAATAATATTTAGTGGTTAATAGATTATAATAATATAAATTACATATATCTTCATGGGAACAATAATATAATTGTATTTACTTCAACAAATTTTATTTAATGGGCAAATAATGGTCAGTCATAAAGTCTTTGAATGTAGAATTGTCTGATTTTCAAGGGGAGAGAGTTTGACAGGCGAACAGCCGGTACGGCAAAAGAATTTCCTAGGAAAAATGAAGTGTATTTAAGTATCGTTATCAGATTTTTTTATTTGAGTGCAAATTACAGGAATGAAATTCATAGAGAAAACCAAAAAGTTCTTTTAAATATTATGCACATAAAGGTATACTGCTCTAAGATTATACAAGTAATGTCAATATTCAATCGACGGGAAGGCAAGTGAATGATTAATAAGATATATTAACCAGCCAAAAGTAATTTTAACAACAGACACATTTAGGTGTGCAAAATGCTTAAGCGAGACAGGATTCCCGGCCAGTGTTTGAACTTTATCACTGAAATAATAATAATAATAATAATTGGCAGACAAACACACACATTGTATATCCCCAAATTAAGCAAGTTACGCTTGTGTTATGGATAATATACAACGGACCACTCTGGGGCCGTCCCAGACACCCAGACCATGGCAAATAACGGAGAAAATACGTTTCCGAAATTTACTATACCGGGAATCTAACCCGGAGCCTCCGCGTTGCAGCGAGGTAGGCCGGCAAAGGCTTAGCCCGCTCAACCACAGAGGCCGTCAAATGAGACGCAAGTGAGTAACTAGTAAAATAATTCACCATAAATATCTTCTATTAACTAAAAGGAACTTACAATACGTTCGTACTGTCTCACTATGACTCAAGCAAACATTCCCTTTTATAGTTCCGGCCGAAATAGGATTAGTAGTAATTTGTAAACAAAGTACGCCCAGAGCCATTCAAGTGGGCAGGTAGTATGGCTTCCAAGATTGAGTGTTTTTGGTTCCCATTTTGGCCAGCGAGTGTCTTGTTTTGGCCCACCAACCACGCTAGTGTAAGTTAAGACAGGAAAGGTTTAATAATCATTTAACTTACTTTAAATTCACTGCCTATTTTTAATAGACTTGTGAAAGATTATAGCTCAAATTCAGGATGCATCAGCAGTTATTGTCACCTTTTGTTAGTTTTATATTTATTTATGTAAGTGTATTTAATAATATTTTATTTACATATATCGTATTAGTATATTTTTTATTAATGTACTAAGGGCCCCGGTAGACGTTGTCCTGCTTTGAAAAAATATTTTTCAATCACTTTCTCGTGTTTATTGGTTCTTTACAAACGCTCTAGAATCAAAGTCTCCTATTTTTAGGCGATTTAAAATTTCCCGTTTTTCTTTCCATTTAAATAACTAAGTACTACTCGTATTTACATAAACGTCATTTTCGCTAAATTCATTTAATGTTACATTTCACTACAACTGGGTCCAGTTGTGAAATTATTTTCGTCATTACCTTTTCGTTACTCTAAATGGATAATACCGAATACCAATTCCAGTCGCCATATCCGGACTCGGTTAAGCCATTGCTTAAACGTAACATACTAGTGTAAACAAAACGCTATTGACTTTCCCACGATGGACCATGGCTATCCGAACGACGGCTTAATAGTTACGCAGTTAAATAATCAAGACAGTAATTTACTTGTTTAGTTCTGTATTATTTAATTATGACTTTGAAGCAATCTAGCGTTGTAGTATAGAAAGATGATTGAAAAGTCAAAGCGCCAGTATTGTACATGAGCAGGGCCAGATTTAAATTTATGCCGCCCTGGGGCACTGAAGAAAATGCCGCCCTATGACTTAAATTTTATTTTAACAGTTTTGATATCTTATTTTTTAAGAATTAGAATAACTAATTGATTGCAGGAAATATATTATGTATTATATATAATACATAATAAATAAATATATATTATTAATATATATTATATTTACAATAATATATTATATATTATTGGATAATTTTCCAATTTTAGAAAAATTCATTAATCAATGAAAGTTTCTGTTATCAAAAAGATATACATAATTTGAAAATATTTTTAATTCTTCAAAAAAACTACATAAATTTATCAATTCCAGAAAATAAAAATATCAACTTTAATTTTTTCGAACCTTTATGGAAATAAATTAATTAAACTATTTGAATAGTTTTTAATTAAATTTCCTATATTATAATATACAAAATTTTAATTTGATACAATATAATACTTAAATTATATTTCTTGAAAGATAAAATGTTTATTTAAAAGAATTAGTTAATTATATATTGTATAGAATTTTTTTTCTCACTTTCCAAATTTTGCCGCCCTAGAAAATCTGCCGCCCTGGGCACTAGCCCCGACTGCCCCTAGTGTAAATCCACCACAGTACATGAGAAAGAATCGAAACAAAAATTAGAAAGAGTTTTTAGCTATTTAGGACTAATGAACTCTTTAGTTCTCAAAATATCTGCTAGTAACGTAACTAATGCATACATTAGACATATCCCTCGAGAGATTTCTAAAAGCTTTCTTCTAATTAGAGCGATTTCAAGATTTCATTTCGATATTTAGTTAAACAGTATCAGTCGTGTTTTTAGGGTATTAGTCATTTTAGGTGTGGCATGAATGAAACCCTTATACAAACTTATGTTCATCCATACGTCCGTCTTATATCGCAGCCATGTTTCTAGAAATCTGCTTAATTAAATTTAGTAGAAAGTATATCCTATATGCTATTGAATATAAGTGTTGGGGATTTGAGACAAAACTTAATGTTATGGATGCCTATTAAACACGTAACTGAGTTTTTTTTGATGGAAGACCTGAATAGTGATAGTGAAGAAGCAGTATATGTGACGCAAACATAAGGAGGCTTACATCCAGCAATAAACAGCGGTTTGCCGATGACATTAATTCTAGAGCTTGTAGTATGTTTCCTCTATACCGTTGTTTAAGATACAATATTTGAATCGCGAGATAATACATATATAAGCAAAATACCACTCACTGACTCACTCACCACGAGATCTTCGAAATCTTACGTCCGATTGACTTCAAATTTTGCAGTCACTTCTTTCGCAACATAGACGTGTACTTAAGATATTTTACGAAACTCCTATCCATAATATTTATTTATCTACCATGAAAAATGATGTTATTGTTGCTATGGTAACCATTACAATGGTAAGCGTTGCTATGTTAATCGTTGCTTTGGTAACCTTTGTCATGCTAACCGTTGTTATAAATTCAAACATTCGAAAGCCACTATAGAACACTTTTTAAAGGTCGTAGATGTAAGTCAATTTAAAACTGTTTCTTATTCTAAGTACACCGCTTCGCAATGTGTTATCGCTGTTACAAGGAGAAGAAGCGGCAAGAAACTCTCCAGCATCACGTTTAGATAGAAAAGATTTTTCCATCATAATTATTTATATATTAGCTCAAGTTCTTTTATTTAACATATATAGGCTTTATATTACAGTTACTTTTCAATGAATGAATGGAGTGTAACAAATAAAAAATATTGTTACCGTCGCAATGACATACTAAGAATATTGCGACAAACCTCCATAGATTCCATACATGTTACTCAAAACATAAACGCTATACAGAAGATAGTACAAAAGGCTGGAGCGAGCAGGTATGTAAATGCAGTTTTGTCATTTAAATATTCTACAATAGTGTAGTATCCTTTTCTAAGCAAGGCACTTTTAAATTTAACTTTAAATTTACTGAAGGGCAGATCTAACATTTTATTGGGAATATTATCGAAGAAGCCTTCAAGAAAGAAGACAGTACTTTTTGTAATCTGAAAAAGTTTAGTAGTATATTGGTTGTAGGTAGTAATTATATGCTGGCTTATGTTGGTTTGGCGCCCAGCTAAGTAGGCACGGGGCAGTTAGTAATAAATATAAACTATGACTAACATAGCTCACGAGGTTAGTAGGCTGATGTGGCAGTGGGCCGGTTTATCTGTGGAAGGTCGATGGTACGGATGAGTCCTGGCGTGGAGACCGCGTCCCGGCAAACGTAGCATAGGACGTTTTTCAGCCCAATGGATCGACAACTGCACAAGGTTGCCGGTTGAGGTTGGATAAAGATAGTGGAGGACAGCAGTATAGCAGTGGACAACGGCTGGCTGTCGAGATAATAATACAGCCTATCTCGTTTATAGATAATTTAAAGGGACATGCAACCATTAATACTAATGTGGACTAAGCCTCAGATATAGACAAGCTACATTTGCATCGGAACCGAAAGAATATTTATTTATTAGAGTAGACATCTTATTGTATCTTGAATCAATCAATGCTATGTGATACGCATCGGAGACATGCTTAAGGTGTAACCATTACACTGACTTGCCCCTGTGGAATTTGATGAGTCACTGAAGGGCTATACTATTTTCATGTTATTTTTGTAATACAAATCAATGTACGATCAAAAGAAATATGATGACATATTAGCACTAGAAGCATTATTATCGAATATCTATACTTCTATACTAATATCATAAAGATGAAAGATTTGTACGTTTGTAACGAATAAACTTGAAAACCATTGAACCGATTTTGAAAATTCTTTCACCATTAGAATGCTACATTATCCCTGTGTAACAATTCGTAGGCTATATTTAATTTAAATATTCGGGTTCTAAATTTTGCAATGCAGAACGACGACTGCTGGGACCGCTAGTGTTATATACCTAATTGTCATACTATTGAAATCGCATTAATCAATTAAATGGGTTTTTGAAAAAAAAAAATTTTTGTGATAAATGGAAAGATTATATATTAGTTTTATAACGAAACTATTTTTTTTTTTGCAATAATTCAAAAGTTATTTCAAAATAAAAATTAATTTTTGAATCCAGTACCGAAGACACGCCGACAACTCCCAAACAAACCCGAGCGCGTGTGACGTCATAATGTTAGTTTTCACTCATTGCAGTTGATAGAAAAATAATAAATACAGTGTTTTGATCTATTTCATTTTGTTGTCATTATTAAATATTTAAATTTATATTAAAAATGTCGAACCTCAAAAGTTATCGTTCTTGTTTTGTACCATTATGTACGAATACTACAAAGGCAACTCCTGATAAAACATTTTTAAATGTTCCCCAAGATGTCAAACGTCGAAATAAATGGTTTCAAGCAGTGCACCGTGATAATCCCCAAACAAAATCGATTTTTTTTTGTTGTGAAGATCATTTCGATGTAAGTATTTCTTAATACCATTTTATTAATTATTATTTATCTAAGTATACAAATCAAATAATTATTATATATTTAAGTAAAGTTCAGTAAATATTTTTTTTAACTGGACTCCAAATCATAACCTTTATAATCATAGCACTAAAAATTTTTTTTATTGATAATTTAAAGTGCTTAAATAATAAATTTATGTATCTTTATCTAATGATTGGGATTCAATTTGATATATTTATATTATATTATACTTAGTTGAACATAACCTATAGCTTTGTCGCCGTAACTCTCACGCGATGCTCTACAATTTATGAAATAAATAACTATATTTAATGTAATGGAGAATAAATACTTAAATATTTTCATTTATTATATTATTTTTTAACAGACTTACCTTGATGCCTTGGCACCTCGAACTTCAGCAGAATTAAACCGAACGCCATTTTTAAAAAAATCGGTGATCATAAATATATCAACATCAGGAATGTTATCAGACTTTGCCTTAATAAATTCTTTATCACACATAGCTAATCGGAACCAACTAACAATTCGTATTTTAGCAATAAATTTTTAATATTATTGTCTAGTCACGTGTAATAGCCGTAAACGCTGTACTGCTATTAAATAGCTATAACATTATGACGTCACAACTATGGTGCCCAATCATGGCGCGCTTATAGTCACGTGATTTTTATTTAAATTTCATCGATTTTTAATTGTTCATAATTAATTGAAAATTTTTTTTTTAAGTTTTTTACATTAAATATCAATATTATAAATAATATAAAGTTTTAAAATACATAAAAAAATCAATATTTTTTTTTCAAAAACCCAATTGCATCAGATTACTTAAGCTTAATTAAACATATTTCAAATATTAGAGCATTTGAATATTTAATATATATAATTTAAATCTCATATGGGTTGTAAGTTTGAAGTACAAACAAGCAAAGAAGTTTTATATTTATATAATAGTATGGGGGTGCTGGTGCACCCGCCACGCTTATTCAAGCCAGATTGGCGAGTTTCACCCACTTGTCTAGAAGGATAGGTTTCACGATATTTTCCTTCTGTAGGTCTGCAGAATTGCCTGAGCGTTGCATGCGTTCTGCTCATAATTCAAACCTGTGGTTGAAATCAGACTTGGAGGCATTAGCCATTAAACTACCTTGACTAAAATAAGGAGATCTGAGCTCAAAAGTGGATCAAACGATCCACTTTTGAACGTCTATATAATATTATATGTATAGTTATGTGGATCATATTTTCCGTAATATAGGTACACATCTAATCATAATTGCTTTGGTGGCGCAAGAACATAATTGCTGTGACGAATTAAGTTCTCGAACAATATAACCAGAAGCGATCATTAACCTATTACAGTATGTACCTGCTCTACTGTCTTTATAGATTCACAACGGTGTAACAGCGGTGTGTTTTGAGGTGTAATTCACGGTTTACGTTAAATGAACTGATCATTAGCGTACGGCTCGGTCAAATTGAGGCCAAACCGAGGCGTCTGTCCGTTTGACGACCAGTGTTTACGATCCTCTATTTTATTATACGAGTTTCGTATTGTGTCGGATTAAGATAATAAAACGTCAGATGTGTTAATGTTATATCTAACTGTGTGGAGTAACGGTTTGTTTGGTTTAAAATCGAATTAATCCCTTACAATTAATGACTGTTCATTTGCCATATTACCGGTTAAAATTTGACATAAACCCCACACAAGTATTGTCAAAATTTAATCAATGAATCGAGTGAATGGATAGTAAAATATAATAACCGGCCTATAAGTCACCAAAGATGTGAATATTCTCTATAGTTATGCTTACATAATGGCTTTTAAGAATATTTATTCTACGTAACAATAACAACTGGGAGATAATTAACCGTGGATACGTTCCTTTTACTCTACGAAATTGAGTCATTCAAAAAGGGCTGCCTCTTTTGAAGTCGGTAATAATAATTTGAATATTTATTATGTTTACCAATTATAAGTAGTGTTAATTATAAATTCAAAATTACCAATTGCAAAATTTTGTTTACTTCAAAATATACATAAATTATAAATAATATGAAGAAATTTTTTACTAAATATTTCAAAATAAACTAAATTATAAATAAATTAACATAAACTTTGTAACAAATCGCCAGAGAGAAGCCTGCACAGGAGGCTGGCTGCATTACCACTGGCAATGCTGATTCGTTCGCGAAATACGATGATTAATAAATATGGCAAATAGTCAAATAGTGTTTATAGTTTAATGTAGATTCTGGACAAGTGATATACTTCTAGACTCTAGATCAAAGCGAGTAGAAACATTACTAATATTATAAACGCGAAAGTAATTCACGTTTGTTGCCTTTTAATGACTAAACAAGACTGTAATACACCAATTGTAATATTTGTATATCTCCTGGAAAAAAAAGCTTCTTGTTCTCTCAAAAAATAATGTTGTGGAGGGTAAACTAACAAATGAAAACTTCTATCGTATAAATATTTGATAAGAAATAAAATTATTTTTGTTTCAGCGTTACACTTATCTTTCTATTTCATTCAGAAAGTAATAAAGTAAATGCGGACGAAGTCACAGGTAACATCTAGTAGGTCATCATCATCATCATAATCAGGGTGTTCTCCCCGTCGCCCAGGGTCCGCTTTCCTACTTTTTCTATTCCACATCCCGCGGGTGCCCCATTTTAAAATCCTTGGTATGCATTTCATCCTTCATACGTCAAGCCAACCTTTCTTGGGCCTTCCCCTTCTACCGGGGTCGTCTAGGTCTAGTAGGTCATGTAACAAAAATCAATAAACCATTTATAGAAGTGATATTTATCTACTTAGAACATATATACCAGTTGAAATACTAAAATATTCCTAAAATTACGAGATTTTTACTCAAGACCTCAGAGCGGCTACGTCACATCAGCCATAAATTTCCCGCAGCAGGAAGACGCCTCAAATGAATTCGCTATTCAATCTCACGCTACATTCTCCTTTAATCTCTTTCAATGACGACAAATTTACTGCTACAGATTTTAATTTAATGTGCCATGTTTCTTCGCCGTTTTAATACACGCGACAGTGTTGCTAGAAATGAGAATGTTGTACTATTTATGGATATACACATCATGCCGGGATAGCTTAGTGGTTAATGGACTCGCGCCTTAAAATCGTGTTTCAAATGATGTGGGCTAGATTCCTGGCCGGAAAACATGCGCAGTAATTACCACGTGCTGATGGTCTGCACATTGAGATAACCGATGTGTCAACCCGCCAATCCGTCTTGGCCAAGCGTAGCGGGTATACCGTATATTTCCCTAATGGGAGGCGTGAGCCTAGCAGTGGGACATTTATGGTCTGTTATTATTATACTAATTCATTTGATTTAAAATAAAATAATTCAAGTCTTCAGATGATCAGGGGCTGTTTTTTACATAGAACGACTTTTTTTAATATCGCAGGAGTGCAGCAGACAGTCAGACAGTCCACTTGATGGAAAACGGTTATCATCGCCTAAAGACATTTACAACACCAAAGGTTACAAATACGCTGCTCTCTTAAGGTAGACTGGATCGGGTCACTAATGCCGGAACACGACTCAAGGTAGCTATGGCGGCATACTCTAGGTCAGGGGTGGTAGCCATCCAGTCGGGCAAATACCCTACCACCTGGATGTGGGTTGTTTCATCGCCTCTTACGACTAGCCGCCCGGCCCCAGGAAATTGTATTCATTCACTGATCCTGCACGGATAAATAACATATCAGTACGGCTTACTAAATAATTTACCTATAAGTATAGGAAGGTCATTTAAGAATTAGTATTCTACTCACTGCTTATAAATAGAAAGCAGATCAGCATTATTATATATTATACTAATCAGATAAAGGGTTCCAACAGAATAAATTACAACCTGAGTAAATTCAAAGGTGTGTAACATGTAAAATTTAGAGTCTAATAGCGACATCTAGGAGAGCGCGGCAGAAAGCGGCCTAGGGTCGATATTAGCTATGGTCGTGATTGTTTATGGTATATTCGTATTTTATTTGATTAATAAGGAAAACATAAATTCTTGGTCGCGAATACCTTTAAATTAAGTTTAATCAAATAATTACGGTAAATACAAATTTTAGTCGTTAAGACAATCAGCGCCTCCAGTGGCCAACCGTCGATGCACGCTATCCAGCGCTATTGTAGCGCGCGAAATAGCAAACAGCTAACATTGCGGTAACTGTGCGAGCCAAAAAGGAATCAACCAAAAAATAGCGGAGTTTGAGTGAATCCCTAAATAGGCAATATTGAATAGCAAAAATTTTATAAACGGTTAGCCATTGTTTACTGGCTAATAGGAAAACGAAATCGTCACTCTGGTGTATACACACAAAACGACCCAAAGGACTGGGGTTCCCAGCGCTTCGCGGTTTCGCCTTCGTAGCTGTCACATTGACAGCTACGTTTTTCAAAACACATTCGACAAGGCCGAACATCTCGACGGGCGTTGAATATTCCATTCTTTGGGGGGCATTTCATATAAAAGTAAAATCATCAAATGACTAAGCCCTTTTTCGATCGTCACCAGTGCTCCGAGGTTTCGTTAAAGTTTCAAGTACACGTGTGAGAGCGGACATTTTGATATCATGTAAGTAGAATCTTGTACCGTTAATCAGATAGCATATTAGGTTTTATTTCAATCTGATCAGGTGAAATAAATTATTCCAGAATGATGTCGTTTAAAGACGATATACCTCGTGCCGCTCCACGAGCCATTACGGGTTGTCCTGGACCCCCCGCAGTGTTCTTTTTATTAGCCTCCTAGGTCAGTAAACCTCTTTAGTTTTATCATGTGTTAAATTAAATTTCCAATTATTGTCTTATATATTATAGTTCACCAGTTTGGCACGCGAACGTCGGTACTTCGAAATTTAAATTAATACCTCATTCCTGTACTGTACCGTGCCACATGATTTAGTTGCCAAATACAAATTATAAATTAGTGTTATTATTTAAAGTATCTTCCGCAGGCCTCGTTTCCCCAGCCAGCATTTAATAGGAATCTTTTTTTTACCCTAATATATCTTTATAGTGAACGTTTTTCATCCTTTAGTCAAAATGTGTTTTACCTTCTTATTGAAGGCATAAATTAATTCATCCACTGGTGATTTTCCAGTGAGGTGTGTGGTGTACGGGAGGCATAGGGATGTAGCGACCGATGCCCTCCTACAAGGCTTGGGGCTAACCAGAGTTCAGCCCATGGCGGTACCCTCCAGTTGATACACAGCTTTCATCATCTACTCTCTCTTCTTTCATCTACTTGTCCTGTTGCAAGATCTTCCTAAAGGAATTCAGCAGGTGGCGTCCATTTTTATTTATAATTCTCTTAGTTCAGTAACTCACTCTTTATGACCAAGTTATACTCACAAATAACGTTATACATTGCGCATGGCTCTTAGCCGATCTCACCCCCTGAAATATAGCTAGCCAGAGATGGTATTGGGTTAGATTCATCAAACCACCCTATACTAGGGTAACAGGGAAGCTCTGTAGAAACAGAGTATTTATGTAATTGTGAAATATTAGCGGTGCGGCTTGTTTTTTTTGTATGGTTCTTGGTGACCAGTATTTTGATAGATAAATAAACTGTGTATTACCTGGTTTGATGTTTTATTTCTAACCCACTATAAACCAAGGGGCTCACTGAAAACTCCCTAAAACAACAGGTGAAATCATTATATTATTCGTTCAACTGACATTTTAATTTTTTCATGATATGCTTTATTCTATTAATAACTTTTATCTGGTGATTAAATTCTTAATTGTATTAGATTCCTTCAAAAATAAGCACAATTAGAAATTCCTCATTGTTAACAAAAAAAAACACGTGCGTGCACGCGTTACTATAAAACTCATTCATATACTTATTGCACCAATAAATAACTGCAACAACAATGTGCAAAATAAAAGCACAAAAGCCATCTGCTCGGAGCCAAATGGACCCTAGACCATGTCAAATTTGAGGTACGACTCCGTGACGTCAACAATAGATTGTGGCATTCTCGCCCACAACCAGTAATCATTTCTAATAACTTAATGCTATGGAATACAAGTGAATCACGTTTTGCAGGGTTAAGAGGTATTTATGCGTTTGTAGTATTATTTAATAACATGCTATCTGATATTCGCGAATTTGCCTGTATTTGTTTTTTACTTACACAATAGAAAAGAAATGCTTCCAAAGCCAATTTTTAAAACACTAAGGATTTAGCATCTCTTACAGGCAATAGGTAGCTCATTCCAAAGACGCAAAGCCTGGACGGTAAAAAAATTATTGTAAAAACAATACGTATATACAGGTATGTTAATTCTATCTTTTTTATTTTCTGTCTGTTAATTTGTACTTTCTAAAAATTTTCATTTTTTTCTACTACCTATTTTTATTTTCTGTGAGTAAATAAGTGTTACAAAGGTAGGTTGGGCGAATGGAAGGATGGAGTGGTGGGTGACAGTGTGATTGGATAAGTGGATGTATTGGATATTTATACGGATGGTTGGTAAGATGTGGGAATGTATGGAATGGACGAGTGGGTAGATGGGTGGGTGAGAGGATAGTAATGATGTTTAGTTACTAGTGCCTACTAGTTTATGCATTACTCATCATATTATGTATATAATATCAGCCCATAAATGTCCCACTACTGGGCTCGGGCCTCCCATTATAGGGATCGGACAGTATACCCGCCACGCTTGTCCAAGGCGGCTTGGCAGGTTTGACACATCGGTTATCTCGATGTGCAGGTTGCATCACGATTTTTTCCTTCACCGTTTTTAGCACGTGGTAATTGTAACAATATGCACATTAGATCAGAAAACTGACTAAGAGGTCCATGCGTTCCGGTCAGGATCGAACCCGCGCCCTTCGATTTAGGGGCGCGTGCGCTAACCATTACGCTACCACGACTTTGTTAATACACACATACACGCTACAGGTCTATTCTTCTTCAGCCAGTCTCTGTCCATTGCTGGACGTAGGCCTCCACAAGTTTCTGTCACGTATCCCGGTCTGCCGCCGTCTGCTTTTTCCAGCCGCTGTATAACTCGCTCCATAGCCCGTTGTGCAACTTTAAATATGTCAACCGGCCCCACCGTCAGTGTCCATCTCTCAGCACCGTATGTCACAATGAATAGGATGCATGCTACAGGTTGGAATCATCTAGATCTAAAATCTTAAAATGTTTTTCCCGGGACCTATAATTTAGATGTCAAAATGTGCCCATTTATGACCATAGTATCTATCGACTCAGGTAAAATAAGCCGAGTAAAACCAAAGAACGCTATATTAGTACCTATTTGTTTTTTTGTTATGAAAGCCCCGATTTACGGTTTTCGGTGGTACCAATGCCGAAACCGTTATAATTTTATGTCGGGATTATGCTTTGGGCCGTAAAAACGTTTTACGATTCTATAAATACTATGTTTCAAGTATCGAATGTGATTTTTCGGTAGCGAAGCATTCCTGGCTTGATATCCGGCACCGAAATGTTCACGCAACACTAAACTTAGATATAGGCTGAAAAGTTTAACATGAAGAAAATCATAGTTGAGAGATTTTTTGTTTTGTCTTGACTTACTGTTCACTGTTTAGAGAACTGATAATATTGAAAAGTACTACTGCTCACACACACCATCAATTTGAAAAAAATATCCTAAACGAGTATTCCAAATTGACTTTTATTTATAACCACCTTTGTTTTTAATAATTAAAAAATGAAAATAATGATTTATCGTTTTTTAACATAATTGGTTTATTTATTTATAATCTGTACAAATTCAAATAAAATTAAACAATAGGAATATACTAATATATACTGAAAAAAGTGTATATATACAAATTAAATCACAAATAAAATTGAAACAGTATCATTGTCGCAACACTATTGTATGTTTGTATAGACAAACATACATAGTGTTGGCATAGGCCAAGCTCTCGGTCTCTAGAAATGGACGACTTCTAATTGTAACGCTCGATAATAAAGTAATAAAGAATTGTGAGTAGAAGAGGATTTTAATTATAACACCCATCTCAAGCAGAAGCATCTGTTTATGATTTAAAAATTTAAGTTAAAAATGATATTTATATGATACCTAACTATAAGTGACTTCAAGACATTTTTTGTTAATCTGTTTGAAATTTTTTCTCGAATAGGCTTTGAATCGTTTAAAGCATGTTAATATGTACACGGAGAATAAAACGGAAATTGTATATTTTATATCTTACAGGGTTTGGAAGATATGAATGTGAACTCCAAAAGCTAAAAACATAGACATGACTATGCATATGACTTTTCTCTCTAAAGCCATAAGAAACATTTTTTTCAATCTTAGACTGATGTTTAAATGATGCACGCCCGCTGCATTATTTAAACATCATAGAATTTTATCGTCTTAATAAGTTTTAAGTACGATTAAACAAACATAAATATACTTTTTAAACAGTTACAAATGTAATTCATTTGAAAACTGGAAAGTAAAGATTAGTCCCAGTAAAGCCAGTACATTATCTAACTTAGCTAAGGCATTGAACAGACAGCTTTAAAAATTCTTTAGAATCCTCGAGATTATTAAATAACAGAATGACTACAGAGGAAATCTAGTTTTCATTGCATACATATTATGCATTAATTAATAGGAAATTAGGCATGTCGTAGTGATAAATAGATAACTCTTTATTATACACTGTTTTAAAAAAAGGACAATAAAGCACTATAGAATGTGTTTGGTGTTTAGAAGCCAATTTATGCCTGTATATTGAGATCACTTGTCATTTTTTAAAATAATTCGTTCTTCAAAAAGTAAGCCAGGTGTTGTATTTGGTATAAATATTTAAAAAAAAACGTTCTTTCTCTTCAACATCAAATACATGGTCCATAACTTAGTTACTTTTATGTACCTGAACTTGTTATTTTTTTTATTCTCCCTCTTCTGACCTAATTTTTAGTCAGGGCGTATTTTGATTAGAGTATTTTAGTCTTATTTTATATATTAAATTATTTAAAAAAAATAGGTTTAATTAATAGATATTACCTAAATCTAACAATTATTAACAAAAACTAAAATATCCTATAAATAAACCTAACTTAAAAATATAAAACCTAACTCAAAATTATAAATAAAATATTGGTCCCAAACCACTGTCACTTACCGGTAACGTTCCCAAAAGGCTGGCGGCGTTACCACGCTGAATAGCCATGCTTATCCTTTGAGCAAAATAGACGCCAGCCTTTTGGTCGCGTGAGAGGTCTATTAGGCGTTCGGCGACATCTCGATAAAGTTTTAGAGCGCTAGGACCCCACGGACCAAGAGTTTCAAAGTCTTTTTAGTCTTTATATTTCATTTCCTTTTTGTATATTTATTTTTATTATTAAACTTATTCCACTACATTGTCCTACTCTGTTTATGTATACATTGGGTTAATATATTATTTAATACATTAGTAGTATTAGTAAATGTATTAAAAATAATATTATTTAGTGGTTCTCAGATTTATATCTGAGTAAAGAGACACACGAGATAAGACCATAGGAGGCACAGGTCGACGAAGCTTGTCATAGCCGTGTCTTATAACTAACTATTCATTCACTTGCCTTACCATCGGTTTTATTTTGACATTACTGGTCAAATATAGCTTATGTCAATGTTAAACAGATAGTAAAATATATAGTCCTCCTTGACGTATCCGTTAACGGCGAACCCTGTCAAGTCCGGCTGTGCGAGCGCAGGTGGCTAGCGAAACCAAAGATTTTAAAAATACTTTTTTTAAGGAGCGCAGTACAGACACTTCGAGTCTTTCCAAGTGAAGTTTTTAAGATCAACCCTTCATGTGAAGTGGCAACAGATAGTAAGACAAGTAAAGGTCTGTAAGATATAAAACCTGTTCAGAACTAAGCCCCGTATCAGCCCGCGGTGTACACACAGCCGTACCTTTGCTCCGATCGTCGAAAAGTTTACAACTTGGCTTTCACGATTTATTGTAATGAAATCGTACTGATAACGCTTCCCTTCGCGTGAGTTACACAACGTATTGTCTCTATATACGACTTACGATTGCTAATAATGATCGTAAATAGTTCGGTTTGGTAATAAATGTTTGTTGATCGTAAATGATGGAGTTTAATTATGTTGAATGATGTTATTGCTACAATTTAAATGACAATCTGGGTTAGTTGGACTATAAAAGATATGAGGAATTTTGATTAACCTTTATTTTTAAATGAGTGTTATTAATTTTGTGTTTATAAATGGGGAGAGAATAAACAGTAATGTTATTAAGGATAAAGATTTGGACATGTTTGTAATAATATTTTATCAGAATTTACCATCAGTACCTATGTACGTCGCTTATCAAGCTCACCGGTGCATATCAAAGCATCTCCATCCATATCAAGGGATGAAATAAATCAAGTATATAATGTGTGTTGTTTCAATTAAGGATCCTACAATGTATGCTAATTTTATTGTATGCACAATAATATTTTATTTACATACTTTTTACATCGCACAATAAATTATAAGTTGTTTCAGCACATAACTTGATCGATATTATTTAACTCACATAAAATATGTTTATCGGCAGACAAGCAAATTAAAAATATACATTTTTGTTGTTTTTCAAATTCCGTATCACATTGTGTCCATATAGAATAGATCTATCTACCAAATTTCCTACATTTAGAAAGAGCTTCTTAAACGTCAGATAAAAGTTATCAGTCAAATAAATTATAACCTAAGTGAAAATATTCTAGTGTTTTATTCAAGCAACAGTCGTTTTTAATGTTCCCGGGTTGTACTTTATTCAACGAGTAACTTTTATTTGGTGAAAATCGGCCCTTAGACCAAATTTAATAGGCGGCCCCACTGCAACGAAGAGGCTCCGGGTTTGATTCCTGGTTTAGTAAATTTCGAAAACGAATTTTCTCCGTTATTTACTATGCTCTGGATGTCTAAGATCGGTCCTAGAGTATCCGTTGTATATACAAATAAAACAAGCGTAACTTGCTTAATTTGGGGACATACAAACTGACTGTTTGCTTGCCTATAGTTTTTGAAAACAATGACTATAAGAAACGCGCAGACAGACGATTTTTATTATCAAATTATAACAAATTAAGTATAGTGAAAGAAAAAAAAGTATTGAAGAACAGCTATAAGTCATTTTCTCTATAATCAAACGTCACATAACGTTCTCATCCAAACATTAAATCTCGGTTAAATTCTAATCCGCTTCAATGCTCGAAGTCCACTTGAATACAAAACTGAGTACTTAAGTGGTAAAGATAGTAAGAAAACCTTGGTCAAAACTAAAAAGAACCAAGTTGGTGAGTCTATAACTGACAAGTAAACAACCGCTAGTGTCCTTACTGAAGTGGACTCATGAAATAACACCGACGAGCTCGCAAACTGTCCTCAATTTACTTTCAATACGATAAAGTTTCAATAACGCCCCTTGAAATCTAGTACCACAGATTAAGTAAATAGATAACTTTCAAGACATACCCAAGAGTTAGGGCTTGTGGATACGTGACTCAAATTTACAAGACAGTTCCTGGTTTTAAATATATTTCAGGTTTTTAAAACTTTAAATCTGTATGTAAGGTAGTTACAATTTTTTTTGGTTTGGTTATTTTTTTTTCTCTTTATTTATAAGAGGGTTTGGTCAGTATTGACCATGCCACCCTCATAGGAACAACTTGGTTATTATGTGGTGTTACCAGTGATAATCTCTGGTCAGTGTCACGCCACATTTCCAATTAAATTTGTCGAGAGGCCTCTACGTGTTGGCCTTTCCATGCCCCCCCCCCACGTAAGCTCTCCAAAAGTCCGGGTTAAATTTATGGTCCGTGGTCTTTAGAAACATACAATATAATTATAATCATCGGCAGACAAACAGACACATTGTACATCCCAAGATATGCAAGTTACGCTTGTACCCATTCACAATAAACAACGGATCATTCTGGTGCCGATCCCCGAGACCCAAACCATAGTAAATAACAGAAAGGAGATACGTTTCCGGAATTAACCATCCCAGGAATCGAACCCGGAGCCTCTGGGTTCCAACAAGCCCGCTCATTTATTATTATACACTTTTACAAAAAAGGCTACACAGTACAATGTTATTATCTATTTTTATTTCTTTTCATGTTTCTTTATTGTGATTAACTGTTTGAGCCAATTTTTATTTTATTTTTTTATTTTTATATAAATTTAATAATTATCTAATATATAAAATTCTCGTGTCACAGTTTTCGTTGCCATACTCCTCCGAAACGGCTTGACCGATTTTGGTGAAATTTTTTGTGCTTATCCGGTATCTATGAGAATCGGCCAACATCTATTTTTCATCCCCCTAAATGTTAGGGGTAGTCCACCCCTAAATTTTTTATTTTATTTTTTAGACAAAATTTTTAATTTCTATTTTTTTATGATACAACATACAAAAATACATACAACCCTAGATTTTAAACCCTCTACGATAAACCCCTATTTTTTACCGGGCAGGACGACGTCTGCCGGGACAGCTAGTAATTTATATAATTTAATTTATTATATAAATTATGTTATAGTGAAAACTTGATAGATATATGTATTAATTTTGTGTTTAATATTTAAGAATATTAACTATTGTATGTTTGCCAAACAAATTAAATAAATAAATATCTATAATATTATAAAATTCTAAACATGCCGTGTATGTAGTTCGAACCTATTCAAATACCAACTGGAATAGATTATATAAAGTATAGAGAACATAATGAATTTTTTTATACCTTGTTTGTCGGTTTGTTTGTTTGTTGGTTTGTCTGTATGTCGGTCTGTTTGATTGTCGGTTTATGTGTTTGTGCGGGATTCGCTTAAAAACTACTGGGCCGATTTCGATGTGGTTTTCGCTGCTCGACAGAAAATTCTTAGAATAATATCTGCGCTACTTTTTACTCTGGGAATTTTTTCTAGGAATTATTTAAAGTGGCCAGATTAAAAATCTCGAGTTTCAATGCGTTTGTTTGAGAGATTGATAGCAAATTTTATTACATAAAATTTGTGATATTTTTATCTCGGGCGGTTTGTAGTTGTTTAGGTGCATACAAATTAGCTTATTCCTAAAATGCACTTTGAATTTAAATACTGGCAAAATAAATGTAATCTACGTTACTTGTCAAGGATGGATGAAGCTGCGCACATATCCCGGTTGTTAATATAATCTTAAACCATATTTTAGAATTTCTTAGATTAAATACATTATTTAATACGACCTTCCCTTGAAGATTGAGAAGAAATTCAATGAACTTTAGATTAGGTCTATTCCCAAACTGTTTTCTAAATAGATAAACGTCTCAGAGATACTCCCTAGAGATGCATTTACTGATACCCTTCTCAAATCCAATAGCTACTTTTTAAAGGTGTAAATTTAAAACTGTTGCTGCAAGACACAAATCACTGTTTTATTAGTCTTGAGAATTTATGGTTTTGTTGAAAACTAAAGAGATATCTTATTATTTAATTGATAGGAGTGAATTGTTGTTTGCTTATCTTTAGGGCTCTGTAACCAATTGTTGTATCTGTTTATCTGTCTATGTACAAATATCCCAGACCTTTCTATAAAAAGTAATAAACTTATATAATCTAGCTAATAAAAGTCCCAATATTGGGCTCTGGTCTCTCTATTTTAGCATAACGGACGGTACACGCGCCACACATAGCTAAGATGGATTAATTCAGTACGGAGATGTGACAAATTTCATAGATCGATTTCAGATCGATTTTATAAAGAACCGTCTACTCAACAACTGTTTTCAGCATACGTAAGTAGATATAACTAAAATCTCCTTTTAAAAAAAGAGAAATGTTCAAAAAAATAAGAAAATACACCAATTAATCGATTATTGAATACTGTTAGTTAATTTAGTTGAAATATAAATTTATATATATATATATATATATATATATATATATATATATATATATATTAAGTACTTCGTTTGTAAAAAATCTAACTAGCTAAATGGCTTTAATATTAATACTTGAAGCAAAACTTTGTACCCCTTTTAAATTGTGCGGATAGGATATAATAGTTTATATAGAGAACTAGAGCAGAATATTAATATTTTTTTAAAATTATGCATAAAAAATACATTCAATTAATAAAAAACGTTACACACACTAGCACGTCAAAAAAACGTTGTTTAAAAAAACCGACTTCAAAAAGTATAAAGTAACTTATTTCTAAAGCTATTATTAATTATAATATCTTATTTTAAATATATATTATCTTAAACACCTTAAAGTCGGTGCTTAGTAGTTTTCAAAATATACTATTTTTTATGTATATAATAAAATATTATGATTAGTAACAGCTTTAGAAATAAGTTATTTTATACTTTTTAGTTTTTGAAGTCGGTTTTTTTAGACGAAGTTTTTTTTTATTTGTTACTTTTTAGTGTCTAGCTATGGGTATGCCTACGAAAGGTGCCGCGCGCTTATAAAATATAGGTCCCAAGAAACGGGAACAAAAAAGTTCGTAAAATGAATACTACTAGGCCAAACTTTATCCGTGCAGGAACGGAGAAAGAATACAATTTCCTGCGGCCCAGCGGCCTGTCGTAAGAGGCGACAAAACAACCCACAGCCAGGTGGTAGGGCATTTGCCCGACTGGATGGCGACCACCCCTGGTCTAGAGTATGCCGCCATAATAACCCTGTGTTGTGTTCCAGCATCAGTGACCAGGTTCCAGGCTCCCTCCCTAAAGAGAGCAGCAGCGCATTCGTAGCACCTTTGGTGTTGCAAATGTCCATAGGCGATGGTAACCGCTGTCCATCAAGTGGGCCGTCTGCCTGTCTGCTGATCTCCTGCAATAAAAAAAAACTATGTTAATTTTTTAGGGGATCAAATTGCAACTGTTCCACCTACAACCACTAAGTTAAATACAAAGACTTCATGTTCCAGAATAGTATCTAGAGTCGTTGATACTATAGTCATCTCCTCAAATCTTTCATCTCTCTATCACATCAGTGCACCATTAAAATGATACGTTTATTTTTGTGTCAGCCGTTCGAAATGTCACACCTCGTGAAGAATGGTCTGGGCACGTGACGACAAGACGGGCGTTCCAGTAATATTTCGTTATGTCTGGAAATATGACAGCTCGTTTCATGCTTTGATTTAGGACCGCTTTGACTTTGATATCTCAAGTATAATTATTATCGTTGTATTTTATTGCTACCAATTTTTCGTGGTGACAAATAAATAGGGCGTGAAAATGTTTGAATGTAAGGTGATATAATATCTTTCAGTTGCTTTGAATAAACTGTTTTGATACTTTTACTGTATCGACAAGACGTATTATAGACATTTTGGTTGACATAATATTAATAAATAATTAATACAATTGACTAAACTATATGGGTTGAGTTCCTTTCTCTGTCATTGTAGCATATTTAACAATAAACATCACATATTAGAAAAAGGGACCAAAAAGAAACATTATGCAAAAAGGAATTCAACTTTCGTAGAATATATATTATCGTAAGTAAATTGTTTCAATTTAAATCATCGAATCTTGTTCAAAAGTCATGATAGCGGGTTGGAATCCTGTTCAGACCGCATTGCACTTAAGGCAGTTTTCTGTGCTAATAACGGCGAAGGAAAACATCGTGATAACACCTGCACATCTAAATAACCGATGAGCCAAATCTGCCTTGGACAAGCATGGCGAGTATAGTGTGCAGCAGTGAAACATTTATGGTCTGTTATTATTATTATAATACCTTCAGTAAGTAACTTTTTTACTAGTGAGCCTCTTTCAGTACGTGCTCCTTCCATAAGAGGATAGCGTATTTCGCAGTAGATTTTAAATCGTAAACTAAGAACTTAAATAGAACTATCCTAATCTATCCGTGCAGGAACGGAGAAAGAATACAATTTCCTGCGGCCTGGCGGCCTATCGTAAGAGACGACAAAACAACCCACAGCCAGGTGGTGGGGTATTTGCCCGACTGGATGGCTACCACCCCTGGACTAAAGTAAGTCGCCATAGAAATCTTGAGTTGTGTTCCGGCATAAGTGACCAGGTTCCAGTCTCCCTTAAGAGAGCAGCAGCGCATTTGTAGCAGCTTTGGTGTTGCAAATGTCCATAAAGAACATTTTTTAACGAATTAAATATTGCGAATTTGCAATTAAATTTATTCCCGTTAAAAAGTAACTGTAGCAATAAATGTTTAAAATGAATCACATTTTAACGTTAGCAGTTGACACATCCCTTTATTGTTCCAAGTAAACGACCATTAAATGTTTTACGACATCCAAGCGATGGACCTTAGCGAAAATTTATTCTTTGATAATTTATCGGCGGCCCAATTGAATTTATTGTCAAAACTAAAAGTTTTATTACGTGCAGCATTCGTGTTTTTGTGAAACGCATGTTTTTAATGGTCAAGTTTACTTGTTGTTTTTTTACGAAGCGACAGGCATTGCCCGCTTTTGGAATACGATAGATACCTTATGCTGATATTAGACGGATCAACCAGATTGAATCAATTTGGTTGCAAGGCACCTAACTGAAGAAGATGACGCTCATTGAACTCACTTTGGTTGATTCATCCAATATTCAATTACAGAAATATTTATTTGATTGTCTAATACCAGCTTGACGGTGAAAAAGGCATATTCAACAAAACGCGACAATACGTATAAATAAGTACATTTATTAGCAATTGTTGTACTACTTAACATTTTAAGACGGAACCACCACAAATTTGTTTTCGAGTGTCATACACCACAAGCACCACAATTTTGTGGTCAAATACAGTAAATTGAAACGAACGTTGCACTGATGCTTTCTCCCTCTAAGTACGTAGAATAATACAATTAGTGTAAAAGAGATAATATAATTATATTAATATCTTAATTATCAGCGGGCAGCTTTGGACAAAAACAATATTAACTGTGTAACCTCAAAAGGGTTAATAAAATATAACATAAATCATTATAGGTCCCCCCTGCTGCAAATAGGACTTCCTAAGATTGCGCTACATGTTATGATTTTATGTTTTCCACTGAGTCCTCCGTCCTCCATCCTACATTATGGATACCGAGATACGGTCTCGGTAGAATTCGTCTGAATTCTGAAACGGGGGCCGTAGTATTAAGTATCAATAGTAAGTAGGTCGTAATGTCTGCAGTAAAAGGTAGCGGCTGCTCTACCGGCCATTAGGACCTAATACAGGTGTGAATGCTATTTCAACTTACCTATTTTACGAGCATATTAATTAATTTGGCACTCATACTGGAGATTATCCTTATTTCAGTCTTTGTCACTAAGAGTAATAGTCTTCTTAGAAGCCTCAAATTTCTGAGCTAGACTAACCATCAATGCTCACATCTCGGAATAATGCATAAAATAGTCAGGCAGGACTGCTTCAAGTAATTCGTTGCGTTTATCCGTGCAGGAACAAAAAAGAATACAATTTCCTGCGGCCGGGTGGCCTGTCGTCAGGGGCACTTTTAAGTATAATTTCTTTAAAGCAAATTACGATAACATTAATAATACTTTTCAAAAAATTAACTGGCTTGACATTTTTCATAATCTATCTGCTGAGAACTGTACTACTGTTTTTTATGATCAAATATATAAAATTATCCGACAAAATGCTCCTATTACGAAATACAAAACTTCCCACTTTCCAGTATGGTTAACTCCTTCACTTGTTCGTCTTTATAAAAATAAAACAAAAGCTTGGAAAAAGTGGAAAATTTATAACAATAGCGTCGAATATGAAAGGTTCTCAACTTTAAGAAAGTCATTCAAAAAACAAAGTAATATTTGTTATAAGAACTATATAGATACGGTCCAAAACAGTATCTGCTCAAATATTAAATTCTTTTGGAAGTTTGTTTCAAATTTAAAACAAAAAAAAACCTTACCACGGTCTATGCATTATCTTTCACAGTCAGCTTCGACACCTCAGGATATCTGTACTTTATTTTCGAACTTTTTTAATTCTGTATACGAACCTACACACTTTGACAATAACACATGGCAGCCACCTAACAACTATGCTGATAACAGTCCGTTAATCAATAATGTGCATTTGTCTCTCTCTAAAATAAGAACGGCATTAAAAAGACTTGACACATTTAAAGGCCCGGGCCCAGATACTATACATCCAATTTTCCTAAATAGGACAGCTGACTCCATCTGTATACCACTACACATAATATTTAATAAATGCCTTTTCGAAGGTGTCTTTCCATCTATTTGGAAAGAGGCTTATATTATACCAGTTTTTAAATCTGGGTCTAAACAAGATATTAGTAACTACCGGCCCATCTCTATCTTGTCCGTCTTGTCGAAACTCTTTGAAAGACTTGTACATAATAATATCTACCCTCTATTGCACGACTCCATTATTGGTGAACAACATGGATTTGTAAAAAAACGTTCTACGTGTACAAATCTCATGTTGTTTACAAACTACTTATTTGAGAGTATGGATGAAGGCGTGCAAGTAGACGCAATATACACAGATTTCAAGAAGGCTTTCGACAAGGTGGACCACCAGAAACTATTAGAAAAACTTGCCTACAATGGTATACGTGGTAATTTATTAAGATGGTTTGTTTCATACATCACAAATCGCTCTCAAAAGGTGACTCTTCTCGGTAATTTTTCTGAAGTCTCCTTCACTACCTCGGGAGTTCCCCAAGGATCAATTCTAGGTCCTTTACTATTTATTATCTTTATTAATGACATTAGGCCCTGCTTCCATTATACTAAGTTCCTACTTTATGCCGATGACTTGAAGGTTTTCTGTCGAACATACACACATAATGATTGTGTTCAAATACAAAAAGATTTAGATCGCCTCACTTCATATTGTCTGAACAATCATATACTTTTAAATATAAATAAGTGCAACTCGATAGTTTTCACAAAAAAAGTTAATAAAATCAATTATACTTATAAGCTTATGAACATGTCCCTTTCTCAAACTGAAAACGTCAGGGACCTTGGGGTGGTATTGGATAGTAAACTTCATTTAGATATTCACACACAACAGATTATTCGAAAGGCTAACAAAATGATGGGCTTTGTTAGTAGAACAAGTAAATTGTTTAATAGGCCACGGACATATCTTTATCTTTATAACACGATTATCAGACCTCAAGTCGAATACGCCACTCAAGTATGGAATCCTTTTTATAACAAATATACAGATGCTATTGAACGAGTTCAAAAAAGATTTCTACGTATATTGTACTATAGGTGTAGTAGCGGCCATCTCCCATACTCTGAATTACTTCTTAAATATAACCTACTGTCACTCTCTAATAGACGTATTTTACTGGGTGCTATGCTGCTTTATAAACTTTGTCACAATTTCATAGATTGCTTGCCTCTTACTAACACTATTTGTTATTGCGTCCCAAGGACAGTGCTTAGACGCGCGGTTAAAATTGGGCGGCTTTTTTCTACGACTTCCTGTCGTACTAACGCAGGACTTCGTGCCCCAATGTACCAACTCGTCAACAACTATAATATATATTTTGAAAACATCGACATATTTGCACTTTCCTTGGGTGCTTTTAAAAAACATGTTATTAACGCCATTAAGGACCAAACACTGTAACTGTCTGTCTTTTTTTTCTGTCTCTCTTATCTGTTATTTTTATCCTCCACACATATGTAAACGTAAATTATGTATATGAGCGTGTTGATTTGTTTCTTTTAATTGAGAGAGTGAGAGTAAGAGTGTGTGTGTGTGTGTGTGTGAGAGTGAGAGTAAGAGTGTGTGTGTGTGTGTGTGTGTGTGTGTGTGTGTGTGTGTGTGTGTGTGTGTGTGTGTGTGTGTGTGTGTGTGTGTGTGTGTGTGTGTGTGTGTGTGTGTGTGTGTGTGTGTGTGTGTGTGTGTGTGTGTGTGTGTGTGTGTGTGTGTGTGTGTGTGTGTGTGTGTGTGTGTGTGTGTGTGTGTGTGTGTGTGTGTGTGTGTGTTTTAATTGTATTTGTTCCGTTTTCCTCTACAAATTGTACACTACCATCTTGATATTCGTGGATAATGTAGTAGGATAAACACTGACTTTGTACTATTTACCTTTTTTTTCTTATATAACTTTAGTGTATATCTGTTTATTGTCCTTAATAAATAAAATAAAAAAAATAAAAAAAAGGAATATCCCACTACTCTACCAGGTTGTAGACTATCTGCACGTCTTGATAACTACCATCCCTAGTCTAGCCGCCATAACAACCTTGAGTTTTGTTCCGGCATTCTTAGCCAGGTTCCAGTCTTCCTTTAGAGACCGGCAGCATATTATCAGCTCCTTTGATGTTACAAAAGTCCATAGCCGATGGTAACCACTTTCCATCGGGTAAGTCATCTGCATGTCTGTTGAACTTAGGAAATAAAAAAAAAATGATCGAAGAGAAGACTATTAAGCCTAACGTACTAAAAGAACTCCGAGGTGCTTTTAATGTTTTTGCTGCATAAAAGATAATTATTTCAATAAAATGTAATGTACCTCGAAGAAGTTCTTAAGAAATAATTCGAGCAAGTTTAGTATTCATAAAGTGTATTAAGTCTTCCTGTTTATAGGATTACCTCCATATAACCGTGTAAATAGATGAGATTTGTGTTTGTAAGCTGACTGCCACTGGCTCGATATCCGGTCTAACTTAATTAAGCGCCGACTGACTCTATTGGAGCTGTGAACGCGTGTTTGGCATGCCTTATATCGTATTTATTAGTACTTATTTACTGTTACTGAAACTACTAAATCCCGACTGTCGATACCTTTGAAAATCGGTTTAAATTTTAAAAGGAATTTTATTAATTAAGTATATTTCAAAAGACACGATATATGTATAAGTTTCCTATGTGACTATTGATTGAGTTTTCGGGTTTCAGTAATCTTGATGTGCATATTTCCTCACGATATTTTTCTTCATCGCCTATTTTTGGAAACAATAATTCATTACAACAATGTGCATTTTGAATAAGATAATGGTCTTGGCGGTGACTGGCACTCCAGCATTTTTATTTAAAACTAGCTTCTGCCCGCGACTTCGTCCGCGTAGAAAGTTTTTTAACTATCGCACGGGAACTCTTTAATTTTTCGGGATCAAAAGTATCCTATATGTTGACCAGGGATATAAGCTACCACCATACAACATTTCATTTTAATCAGTCCAGTAGTTTTGGAGATTATCCGGTACAAACAGAGAAACAAAAAAATATCTAAATTAGTTTTATTTCACTTCTTGACTCGATTTTTAGCATTTTTGGTCATTTTACAGAAATTCGACCTCTACAATTTTATTATATGTATACAGATAAGAAAACAATTTTCATTTTAAATAAGGTGGATTATTTATTCGGTCATCGCAATTATTCACTTATTAAATAAGTCTATTAACGGTCATATTATGTGAAATTGGAATCATCAAGTCATAGTTGATTTATCTTCTGAGTCCAGCTGTGTCAGTTGTCAAATGCTAACAAATGTAATAAACAAACTTTAAATTAAATCACCTTGTCTGTCTTGTAACACAATTACCTTCAATAATACTTTTAAGGTAAGTGTTATCATCTCAAGCATCGAATTGTATAAGAATATTTCTAAGTAAATTCAGCCGTCAAACAATTACCTCCTTTAATAAGCCGTCTTAACAATCTCATAAAAATATCGATATGCAAAGAACACCGTCCATCTTCTGAAGATACGCACCGTCATTAGTTTAATTGAATCAGCGATGGTATCGCCCGGTCGATGGGGCTTATCACGGCACAGCCGTCACAACGAGATCAATCGTACTCGTTACGTCCTTTAACGACCCCTGTCCCTTAACTGACATTGCTAGGCCTGTTATTTTAACTGCTAATAATATGTCAGTATGCTATACTTAGCCTAAATTATTTAAATAGTCTAGTTCTCTCCAAGCAGTCAATTTCTCCTTTTTTCTATTACCTCACTCTCTAAGTTGTCCAAGGGGCTTTGTTGGATCTACATATCGCTAATCACGATGTACTAGTCTTTAAACTTTTTTTAGTATCTTCTATAGTCCTGGATACTCGTTCCACAAGCAGTTGATCTCAAAAGCCCAGTATCTTTTTTAAGTTCCAACCATAGTCCTAACCAGAGCTTCTCTTTAGATACAATTTTGCATTCTGCATGCAGCGATAATTTCCGGTCGGTAAGACACAATATTTATATCAAATTGTCGAAAGGGTCCACGTGGTACCCACCCTATAGTACCTTGCCGCCTGCCGACATTCAGGCCCATTCTAAAGGGTCTTTAACGATATTATTATGTATTATAACTATAATAACATTTATTTGATCATTTTGCCATTTAATTTGAAATTACACACGGACACTAAAATAACACTACGAAGTGACCAACCATTATATTATTAGAAAATGTGGTCAAAACTTAACGGGAACGTCATAGTCAAAAGATCTAACAAGCTGTTTTTATGATAGATAAATCTTATTGTGCTTCAGAATGCAGAATGCATCCTTCAACAATTACTATTAGTTTTACGAGAGTCTATCATTGAAGCAGTTCAGCAGCCGATTACGTAGTAGCAGTAATTCGAGAAACCATTACCGTGTATTTATCTTATCTTTGGATAAATATTTACTTAGATTTATAGTGGTTAATGATAAGTTGCTTATGAGTTATACCTACGTTACTCAAAAAGTTCTTGGAAAGATACTGCGACGTTTTGTGCAATGATCAGTGTCTCAGTTGATGTGGCTGTCAAATACCCAATTGATTGTGAGTAAAAATAGCAAGTTATAATCAGGCACGTACAGAAAATAATTAGAAATGCGCACTTCAAACGATATTCCGTAAATCTTGGAATAAATAATACGCAGCGCTGTTAATAGGGTTGACTAGTAGTAACGTGACGTCATTACTCGTTGTCGCCCTTCAAGCGTACTTACCCCTCCTCTGGGATAGCCAACTTGATAACGTCCCCCATTAGCCAAATACGTGACATTTGTTTTATTATTAAACTACTAATTCACACTGCACCCTTACACATATAATACATTACATGCCTCGGTCAGAGTGTAAGCAATAGTTTATTTATATTATGCAATATATACACGGTCTCGAAAATTTATACTAAATAAGACATAATTTGCAAAAGAAACAAAAAACTTAAATCACTATATTATTATAGCCAATTAAAAATGTTGTTTCAATTTATTATGTCATATGTTTGCATCCTTATGAATGAGGACGTCGTGTGTTTTGAAACTCAATGAAACAAAAAAGCGACACTACAAAGAGATAACATTTAAATATATAGGTCCAAGCCTGCGAGAGAAAGAGATACGAATTTTACATTGTGCAGGATAGATTAGAGAGTCAATGAGACCGATGATTAAACACACGTCAAATTTGGATCGAAATAAAACTGATAATAGTATTTTTTAGACTAAATAAAACATTGAAAATTTTAAAGCGATAATACTTAAGAAGTTTATTTTGAATTACAATATATTGACGGATTAGGCTAAAGGAGTTATATTTATACTAGCTGACCCGGCGAACTTCGTACCGCCATTTTTTTGGAATTCCTAAAAGACTTTGTTTCATGACACAAATACAAAATGACCATAATCGCTCCAGGTGAATAGGAGGATTCTAGAACCCGATTTCAACGCCACCTACCGGTTCTAATTGCGAATCTAAACCATCCGGGAACCCACTCAAACATACAAAAACAAAATCGCTCCCGGTGATTAGGAGGATTCTAGAACCCGAACTCAGCGCCACCTACCGGTTCCAACGGTATAAAAAGTATCCTATCTTTTAAGTTGGATCAAACTGCACACGGTGTGCAAATTTGATTGAAATCAGTTCAGTAGTTTTAGAGTTTATTGGCGAAATCATCGTGACACATTTTTATATATAACATAAGATTAATAAAAGTTAGAGAAGAATTATCTCTGAGTATTTTCTCTAAAGTCTCACTTCTACTGCGTGTTTACATATTTTTTTATAGTTTTCGAATAAACCTTTAAAAACACATTTAACACCATGTTACATTAAGCAGGGTTTCAGTAGTATCCCCTTAAGCCTCGGCGGTTTTATTCGGGAAATAGAAACGTAAAGTAGCAGTACGGCATCATTAGTCGTCGCCGCCCTTTGACCGACTCTCCCCTCAACGGGGACAGGCCAAACGTGATAACGTCCCCCACTTACTGTATGCGCTACGTTTAGTTTACAAAGCAGCCCTTAAACTAGCGTTTTCGAGAGCAATAAGTCCTAATTAGCAGCTAAGTAGTGAGTAGTACCCGTGTGAGGCAGTACATTTGTACCATACAAAATAGATTTAAACTGATACGGCTCAAAATTTAAATTTATACAACTTCAAAAATTTTGTACCGCTACTTCATACGCGTCAAAAAGAGGAAAGATGGAACGAGTGCAACAGTACAATAACGCTTCTACGGATATTCACATGACAAAAAGGGACAATATGATATATACGACTGTAAAATGAAGAGACCGATGCCGATCACATCCGATTCTTAACGAACCTTCCCGAACTTGAAGTTTTGTACAAGGCAAATGAGAGAATAACGCTCACCGCCCACCAGCCTCGTGGCTTCAAATGTACTGCCGCTGTTCAGACTATACAAATCTCCTCGCCTCATTCGAAGTGGTATATTGTACTGTTTAAGTATAAACTCATTTTAAAATCATATCCTACCCAACTATATAGCTGAAGTGTCATTACAATGTTTATCTTTTTAGACTATTTATTTCTTTTTATATTTGTTCCAAAATTCCTTAAAATTATATTCATCCATAAAACTCTTTTTCCTTCAGAAGCATTTATACGGTAACTACACAAATTAAACACACTATGCATTTCAGGAAGTATCTCTGAGGAGATTCATGCAACATCAGCTCAAATGCAGGATCATTGTACAGAAACCAGACCTTCAGAAGCTTTTGCTAACGGTGCCACATCTAAGACTATTACATGTCTTGGACTACATAATATGGTCGCTTAAAGATTGTCCGGTCTCCTTTGTAGTGGTAAATGACAAGGGTAGTAATGTTAAAGTGTTGGCTATAATCAGTTGATCCTAAACTGTGCATGGATGATCATAAAAACGCTAGAAACATGCATGTCTATTTGTTCATAAAATAAATATTTTCATAGACTATGTATCTTTATTTGATATGATCTTGCCATATCAAGTTATCATGCCCCTAGTTTATGTATTTATAAGTATGATTATATTTATGTATTTATAATGCGTTGGGGTCCTCGAACACAAAATGTACACCCATTTATACGTATTATTAAATAAAATTACAGTAAATTGATAAAAAAAATCAAACATTTTTAGTTATCTTCAATATTCAAACTTTTTCTGTGGTGACATTATTTTCGATACATTCCTTTTTTCGCCGCTGTGTTTCTAACCACCCAGCCATCGATTAACCATAGAGCTCCGTGCGAGTGGCATAGTGCAATCCGACGTTGTATTATTGAGCCGAGGCCAGATAAGATGGATTTGATGACACCTACCTAATGGATTATTCTAATAATCCAAAGACAAACAGACTGACAACATGACAATATTGTGTAATTGCGAATTGTCATGATTCGAATTGTAATTTGTGTTTATGCGTGAAGTAATTGAGTGTTATAATTGATAGTGCCTGCATACATAGGATATATTAATTATTATGCGTTTCTTGTTTAGTACCAAGGCCCGTATGCATCGAACAATGCGCATAAAATACATCAACATTTGAGAAGAAAAACGGGCCAAATTAGTTTTTTTTTAATTTAATACGTGTTGTCATAAGGCTGTGAAACATTTCAGTATTAACATAGAAGAAGAATACTTTTTGCATGGTATTACTGATAACATAATATTAATTTACTGATAACATAATTTAATAATTATTTGCTTATTAGAGTGGTTCTAGAATACAAGACTACGGACCGACATTTCATCATAAGAATAAATCAATTAAAAAGGGAAAAAGGTGACACTGAACTATGTAAGTGTGATGTATCAAGCTAGTTGCTAAAATAACTGAAGAACCCAACAATCAAGATATCTTTTTTTTGTAATCTCGCTTTCATTCCCTGTATTGTCAGCAGGGACATTATTAGGCAAGTGCGTTACAATATTCAAATGGATTGAAGGAAAAATAAAAGAAATTATCAGTCAAGTTTGTTAGTGTTCCGTTGCACGCAGAAAGAGTTCACAATATAAAAGCTCACAGTGTTTTTCTATGCGAATTTAAATATACAAATGAACACGTCTAAATTGGGCTTAAGACTGAATAATTTGAGCCACGTGGTATGCAAAAAAGCCAATTATTTGCCAACCCATTATTCATGCCCTGTAACTTCCATTAAGCCCGAAAGTGCAGCACAAAAATTTGCAATCAGCAAACACCCCACTGAATGAAAAATGCATAAGCAATTTATTTAAGTCGTATTCATAATAAAAGAACCAAACATGGTATTGATTTAGTTGCTCTTAAAATAAATTGATACGCAGAAATAAGTTCTTACTATATTTGAGTGTTCTCATTTGGATGTGTTTATAAGCTTTTTGCATAAAACTATTTTAGTAAGATCTTTTGGAATCCCTTATTTCTGATGCCTGTCTATACTGAATCTATTTTGTGTTTTCCGAAACAAAAACTTATAATTATGTTTAGCCATAGCCATAGCCATATTAAGTATTTTGGATTAAATGCTTTTCAGAATTTTATTTATCATTTGATCATCATTTGATCAAAAGCCAATTTCATATGATTTAATGTGTAGTCACTGTCCGTAATTAAATTAAATGCAACAGTTTTTGTATAGTTTGCATTTAAAATAAATACACTTTTTGCCAAAAAAAATTATTGAGGACTATTTCAAGTACTCCAGAAAATCCTTAAAGTTATCATAAGTTAATTTTGTACAAAAAACAAATTATCATTTTTTTACATATTTTTAATAACAAAAAATAACTTATTTTTATTATTAAATGTACAATATATATTAATAATGAAAATAAGTTAAACTTAAGTTTAACATTCCACAACCAGTTCACGGCCTAACAGTATTCACTTGTACATTGTAATGTAAAATGTAAAAAAAAATGTAAAATGTATGTGTACATTGTACATATACATTTGATTCTTACAAAAAGAGATGAAACTAACAAAGTAACAACTTTATATAATAAGCATAAAAACAATATTATTACAACGATAAATACTTACACAAAACCTCATGAAAGAGATCAACCAGTCCAAATAACCTTGATTTAAAATTTATATTACAGCATACACTTAAAAAAATCGAATATAATTTAGCACTTTAAGTTGACCTATAAACTCCGCTCCATACTTCAAGTTAATAAAGAAGAAGAGTGGGCGGCTGGGTTCTGTATTAAGTGGTCGCTTAACACACTATAGTAGCTGTTAACATTCCTTTCCGATGCTTCGTTTAAAAAACGCCCCGAGATATTTTATTGTAATCATTAGTGTACAATCATTTGTAATGACCCATTTGATTTCTTCAATATATTATGAATTTAAACTACTTCGATTTAAAGTTCAATATTGTATACTGGTTGCGTGAAATATGAAGGGTCTTGTGATGTATGTAAGTTTAAACGTACAAAGACTTAATTGAAAATGTTATTTATAAACGTAAATAATATATATTTATACATATACCTATTTACAGAAGAAAAGAGAATCAAGTGCTTATTGTCTAAGAAATTATTTTAGCTAAGCTTCTTACAATATATAAATACGTGATGCAAAAACTTTGTGCCCCTTTTTACGATTGCGTGGAGGAGTATGAAATTTTGCAAATTATAGTATATAAAGAGAAGCAGCGACGAACGCTATTTTTTTTATTATGCATATAATTATTAATTAAATTTAATTACATCATTAAAAAATTTACAGACACTACCATGTATTTGACACAGACACGCACTTTTTTAACCGACTTCGAAAAAAGGAGGAGGTTCTCAATTCATCGGAATCTTTTTTTTTTATGTATGTTCGCCGATTACTCCGTAATTTTTGATCCGATTTACGTGATTCTTTTTTGTTAGACGCGCAATAGCTTCCATGTGGTCCCCTAAAAATTTGACATAGTTTGGCCCAGTAGTTTTCATTTTACGAACATTTTTTTGTTCTCGTTTCTTGGGACCTATATTTTTTAAGAAGCGCGGCACCACCCATACATAGCTAGACACTGAAAAGTAACAAATAAAAAATAAAAACTTCGTTTAAAAAAACCGACTTCAAAAACTAAAAAACTGAAATATATAAAATAACTTATTTCTAAAGCTATTATTATTAATATATATTATCTAAAACATCTTGAAGTCGGTGCAAAGTAAAACATAATAAAAAAAATACTATAATTTTCACATTACTAAGCATCGACTTTATGATGTTTTAGATAATATATATTAATAATAATAGCATTAGAAATAAGTTATTAAATACATTTTAATTTTTTAGTTTTTGAAGTCAGTTTTTTAAACGAAGTTTTTTTTTTACCAAATATAATGTTAAAATTGTGAAATTCTAAGGACGTAAATATCCATAGCACTAATATAAACCGCAGAGGCTTTCTATGCTATATATAATTCAACAAGTTTTAATCATTTATACTGTCTTGTGAAATAAATAAATTAATAAAAACATATAATCTTTTGTTTATTGTTGCTTTGGGAAAATCAGTGATTATAGAAGTATATATAGTATTTGATAACAAATTATTATGGTCGAGTTGAGACGTCGGGCGACCACTAGTATATAAATAATATGGCAAAATCAGTCAGAACGCCACTTAGATAAATTTATTTATAACTTTCTAACTTTGTCTTAACATCTGATATTGATACCCGAAATCTGGTAACTTTGTGTGATTATAAAATTGCAGCTTCAATAACTAACTAAATCATTCAGCAATTGTTGATAAAGCAATTCAAGTTTAAATTACAGACTAGAATTATTATGTTACTGATGTTAGAAAAGATAAATCACTTGCCATATTTAATAGGCGATAGTAGATAGTAAACGTTTCCATCAGGTGGGCCGTCTGTCTGTCTGCTAAATTCAAGCAATAAAATAAAAAAAAACAGTCAAAAATCATTACTTCAGTTTATAATAAAATATATATATTTGTATTATTCTTGGCTTTGCTGTTTACTGTCCACACTGTACTGTTCATCCACTTTTTATCCAGATTTTTAAACGACTTTTACCGTTAGTTAGATAATTTTTAATTTGATGTGAGTGAAATAGAGCTACCGTCCTTCCCAGGGTTTGACAGAGTTGGAAAATTCTAGTACAGTAATTTAGTAAATGAACCCAAAGAATCGAGAACGCAATACCGTCAAACAAACAATCGACACGTTAGCTTTTTGAGGATCGTTTCAATGTACATACCATCCCCAGCTCAAGGCCTTAACAAACAATCAAACAGGTGTACAGGCCTAATTTCGTCAGCACCCGTGGAACCACTGCAGCAGTAATCAATCAAGTGCTGTCCGAACTCGGAATACAATTATGAACTTAGTCTATGTCACTGTACACCAGTCATGTCCTGTGCCCAAAGTGATTAATTAGTCGCCGTGTTTGTTGTTCAAAATTATAGGTGTATGGCGCAAACCATACCAAAGAGACGTGAGGACTGAGGACGTGCCGAAGTCACGTGTTTCACTATCATTATAATTTTACTTCATTTAATGTATAAAACATACAGTATAACTTATATAGTAAACAGTAATAAGTTTTATACTTAATAGTAATTTGAGAAGTATACATAAGGTTGATGTAAATATGGGTAATATGACAAGAAACAGTGTGACAAGGGAACTTTGTGGATTAAAAGAGAATGTAGTGACACGAGTTGAAAAAGGAATGTTAAGGTGGTTTGGGGCATGTAAAGAAATGATAAAAGTAACATCATAAAACAAGTGTATGACGGCACCTTGTGAATGATAGAGTTGCTGCCGGAAGACCGTGATGTAATCCGCATATATGAAGAGGTTAAATAAAGTAGATGAAGCGAAAGCTAATTTTCATTATCGACGCAAGTGGAGATCTCATTTCTGGCTACCCGGTGAGAAACAGGCATAAAAATACATATGTAATGTATAAAGCATAGATTATATTTTATATATTTAATACTAATATGATTTTTTTTTATTGCAGGAGATCAGCAGACAGGCAGACGGCCCACTTGATGGACAGCGGTTTCCATCGCCTATGGACATTTGCAACACCAAAGGTGCTACGAATGCGCTGCTGCTCTCTTTAGGGAGCCTGGAACCTGGTCACTAATGCCGGAACACAACACAGAGTTATTATGGCGGCATACTCTAGACCAGGGGTGGTCGCCATCCAGTCGGGCAAATGCCCTACCACCTGGCTGTGGGTTGTTTTGTCGCCTCTTACGACAGGCCGCCGGGCCGCAGGAAATTGTATTCTTTCTCCGTTCCTGCACGGATGAAATAACAAAAACAAAACAATACGCGTCTCGAGTGACGAATATATTGAGTGTTATTAAAGGTTTAAAATACGATATTATGTAAAACTATAAAAATCCATTATAAAAACTAGTTTGAATGCTCATATATGTATTTGTTTATGTAAAATGTATGTGTCGTGTGTAAAATCATTTTTTTATAAAGTAAATGATGTATAAAAGTGAATGAGTAATTATTTATAGCCTCATATGAAATATTGTTAAATTATCTAATCAATACACTAAGTATTGATCAGATGAACATTGGGAATGAATATGACTTTTATTTCCAAAATTACTAGAGTACCTGTAGGATATAAATCACAATTTCACTTGAGATAAATTAATGAAGTGATGACGTGTTTACCTTCACGTCCTTTCAGTGTGGCTTGCGTTTATTACTTCGTTTATAAAATTAGGGTAACTTGTTTTTGAAAAATTTAATATGAGAAGTTTTCTGTTTCGAATTTAATAGGAAATAATTAGAAACGTATCAGGCAATGAATTTACTAAGGCTGGTGTGCACCGACTTTTAACCGATGATTAAAATAAAATAATCACAAAAATGTATGCATAAACAGTGATTATTTTATTTTAACTGCCGGTTAAATATCGGTGCACACCAGCATGAATTAAGCTTTGTTGTAAGTCTTAAAACTGTATTAAAAACTACTTTACATTTGAAAGTTATTTATTAATGTGAATATTTTGTTGCAATACGAATTTTTTTGGAGTTTGGACATTCGTCATGTCCATCAGTCTTTTATGTCATAGAACTTTTATGTTTCTCGGAAACTGCTTGGTTTAGATGATTTCATACTATACATTCAACAAAGTCACATTCATATGAATTTGGATTAATTAACGTTGAAAAGAGAAAAATCATTTCTAAAATCTATCCATCTTTTTCTATAAAATTTTCTTTTAATCTTCTTTCTTGGTCTTTATAGAAAATTGTGTCTTACTACTAAAAGCGTTTTCATAAATATGTAAAATAATAATCGAAGCACAGTGGAACGTTGCTAACATCAGTTTGGCAATTCTAACTAGATTGCCTCCGATATACACCGCTGCGGATTATAACCTCTGTAGGAAAGTAGAATAATACACTGATATACCTAGAATTGACTAGAAGTGCCTTTCCTGTTTTTCTTTAGAAGTGCCTTTCGTCTTTTTTTATTTTATATAGTGTTAATAGCATTTGTTACTAGTCGCGCCATCTAAAATTACGACGAGTATTTGCTGTATTAACATTTGATAATTTGAATAACAACTAATCAGAATAAATTGTAGAGTTATTTATATTTTAAAAAAATGAAGGACTTTTATATTACAACACTGTATAAATACTGCAAACACGCGGTGCATCGGTCAGTCTCTGTTCTGAATTCAAATAAAACAGTTCTCAAAGCTCTATGTATTTCGTTATATAAATCCCGCACTAATAATAGTTATGTCAACATCAGTATTCAACATTCTAAAACCTGTTGAATTACACAAATTTGGAATTCCAATGACTTTATTGCGTTGACACAATTGGCCAAATGGTGATTACTTTGTTTGGACTTAGGCTGGGAACAAAATATTTGGACACCATTCGTGTACTTTGTTTTGGATTGCCAAACCTTGCCTTCTTGGAACTCTTCGTTGTGCATAGACTCACACGCACTTGGCCTTTTTATATGTAACTAGCTGACCCGTGCCCTCTTTGCTGGGCAACATTAAATTGTACACATGTATCCACGCACACACGCACGCATATCAAGGTTTAATTAAACTTTGTAACCATTAATTAATTCATAAACCCAGAAAGTACTTGCAGTGCCTCGTACAAGGATGTACACACTTATTGTGTGGAACGTTATAGCTGTAACATATTTGACAGGCGTTCCCGAGCGCCATTCATTCGAATTTCTCCATTGGTGAAATAATTTTCACAATCGGTTCAGTAGTACTGGAGGTTACCCCGAACATACAAATTTTAAACTTTACATTTTTCTAATATTAAGTATAGATAAATAATTGTTCGAATTCTACAACGATATGCCTTCTAGATTTTTTTATAGCTTCGTAAGCTCTGCAAGTTGTATGCCACGTCTGCAGTATCGAGCTAGCCAGAAACAATATTTTACAGTTTTGAAAGTATAAAGGGTACGTGAACACTATACACCCACCCACAGACTACAAAGCGGTGTTTGTGTCACAAACGGTGGGTAATTAAAATTTTCTGCTCGAAATGACCAGAGCTATCAACGCTGGAAGTGAGTTTCTAAACACGCAGTTAAGTGCAGGTATAGCTATAGCACGCATGTGCAGCTTTAACCGACTTCCAAAAGTAGGAGGTTCTCAATTTATCTGTATATTTCTGTATGTGTGTTACGCGATTACTCCGTCAATTGTGTACCGATTTTCAACGTTATTCTTTACTGGCAAATCTGATCACCAAGTCAGGATCTAATGAGTGAATTCCAGGGAAATCTAGAATAACCCTTAATTAGTATAAAATTTCGTACGGGGTACCGTTAAATATAGTTAAAACTTTTATATATTTCAGAAATACATACATATGTAGGTACATATCGCTACAACTATCAAGTGTCTAATACGAAAAAACATTGAAAGAAATCCTGCATATGACAAGCATGGTATAACCACCATTTGTTCTTTTATATAAGAAGACGTCAGCTCAACAACGAAACATATACGGCTAATACTATAAATATAATGCAAGAAATTATTTGTGACCTGCCATACTAATGCCATACAACGTACTAACGTTTCATTTAAACCCCCAGGGGCCCAATTCTGCTATTACTATATCGTCAAAATCGCCGAACTGTATGATCTCAATTGTAAGTTGGCCTGATTTTGGTAGTCTGTTAATTCCAATGGCGTACTCGTGGCACACCATTCTGTTATTATAAATATTTATAAGAGAAAAATCGCGAATTAAATGCTTTAAATTTTGGTAGTATTTCAAATTTCATTTCCACCAACGCCATTACTGCTGTCGGATTTTTTTTTCTGCTGTTATTCCGTGGCGATCATATCGACAAGATACTGTGGATTTAATGGAGTACGATTTTTTGACGTTTCGCAATAAAATTGTACTTTGAATATCTTCGCAATATTATGATATTAAACTAGCAGAATTGGGCTCCTGTTTATTTAACAAATAGTTTATTTATAACCAGTCACGTATCTCGTGGACAAAGCTTTATGAAAATGTGCTCACACTGGGTATGCAAACAATCCTCGCATTAGTTGTTTAGGGCAGTACTAATGGTTCTCGATAATCTAATAATCTGAGGAATAACTTAGGTTGACTTAATATGTTATTATAACGTATGTAATTCAATTAAATTTATTTGATGCGAAAATGGGTACTTACATATATATATTGAAATTTATACAGTATTTCAAGTTCCGCTTTTCGATACGTACGTGATTCAAGTGTTTCCAAATAAAATTGCATAATTTGTTTGATAAAATGTCTAAATTTGAATATATCTATCCATACAAATAAATAAAAATCAAGTATCTGGTCGTAATGTTAAAATAACAGTTTTGTAACAAATGCATAATTATGAAAGTATATTCGGTACTTATATCAAAAAAATCAATCATTTTTTTGTCTGTATATCTGTTTGTTTGACGGAATTTTTACTGACAGATGCTGATGTTATAAAGAGTAACTTAGGCTAAATTAAAGACCCACGCGCACGCAACGAAACTATAATAAGTAATTTAAAACACTAACATAAGATCATGTATCCATTAAATTGATTGTTACTTTCGAGATTGAACACTTCTTATACAAAAAGTCGGCATAATGGGATAGGAAAGAAATAAACTTAAATTAATGCCTTCGATATTTAAAAATAATAAACCCGTTGATATAAAAGTATAAAATCATTTAACCAGCCTCTCAAAGTGACAGTATCCGACTTCCTTATCGAGTACTCGTCGTAGGCCCACTAGTTATATTTCAAAAATAATACGAGAGCGGACAACTTTATTATATTGAAATAGTTGGCGAGCGTTTATTTGCAACTAAGCGGATACTTTTATTTCTACGAGTGACACGAACAATCTACTTTGTGACAAAGGATCGAGGGAAAAAATATTTTGTGGAAATAATTTAAATGCCTCCAATTTGTAAAGAATTTTATATAGATTCTTTTTAAACGACTTTTAAAAAGGTGGAGGTTTTCAATTTGTCTGATTTTTTTTGTATGTTCATTACTCGATTTCTCCGTTAATTGTGAACCGATTTTCAAATTGTTTCTTTTAATCGAAAGGTTATAATCCCGAATTAGTCCCATTGTCACCATGTCAAGACCTGATCTGAGTTTAAAGAATTAGAGAAACTCACGAATTTTTTTTGTGTAATATAAAATATACTCCCGAAGTAGTCCACTAAGTCAAGGTCTGATGAATGGATCGGATCCCAGGGTTATCGAGCATAACCCTTATTGAAGAACGTCGTGCGCCAAGTTCTTGGAAGAAATCTTGTATGCGCGTGTAGCTATTACATTTTTTACAGGCGCATAAGTTTTTAAATGCATGTTACGCGATTTCTTCGTCAATTGTAGATCGATTTTGTCATTTTTTTTCTTCGCTGTAAGGATGTGCGTCCATAGTCACCAAGTCAGGATCCATCCCAGAGAAATCGAGAGTTACTCTTAAGGATCTAATTTATGGTTCGCAAGGAAATCGAGAGCATATATATTCAGTTCATTCAGTGTATGTGTTGAAGAGCATAATATACACTGAAGAGTGAGAAAGGTTTGTATGCGCGTACCAGTGGTACAATTTCCTTCTAAGGTACTTTATATATTATCTCTAAAGCTATTGAACGATTTGCGCAATCAATAAGTAAAAATATATTTTTAATAAAAACAAAATCGACTTCCCATGAAAAATTAAAAAATAAATATTTAACCTACTCCTTTCTACAACATCTTGAAGTCGGTTTCAAGTAAAATATTACTATATTTTGTAAAGTTGTCTTCTTTTATCTTTTCTTGACACCGACTTCTAGATGTTGTAGAAAATAAGTTGGTAAAACATTTATTTTTAAGCGTGAAGTCGGTTGTTTGTTTTGTGTTAAAAATAATTTTTTATCTGATTTTCTTTGTGCCGCTATCACAGATAAGAATATGAGTCGCTCTTTGCTGTACATATATATATAGTTTCGATACTCAAATAAGTTAGTTTAGTTTAAATCAAAGTTATATTACACTTTCAAATTAAATATTTACGCCAATTACGCCTGCTTTATATATTTAATTTAAGAAACACATAACTTTCTGGCTTATCATTATTCTCACAATCCCATGGTACTATAGTTTTCTTATTAATATAGCATAAAACATGAACAGTACAAACATAGTATTAAGTCAATGATTAACGTGGAAACATAAATGACTTGAACAACTCGCGCAAACCATCGATATAGTTAATTGACAATTTATGTTCTTGATTTATGGAATCGAAATAAAGAACCACTTTAATGAACTGTCTTTACGATCTCATTAAATAGTGTCTAAAGAAATCGGTACGTGTAACACTTGCTCGTTTTTTTGAAAATATGTTATATATACTACACTACATCTCAATTGGATCTAGTAATGCCATAATGAATCAAAATATAAATTATTATGAAAATTATTCATTAACACCAAACTGATAAGAGTGTGATACATTAGTAAACGACAATCAGGTGTATTAAATTTCAAACCTAGTACCTCAGTGGATCATGAGAAATTTTACAATAAATTTGTTACAAGCTTTGAGAACATGCCATTTTAAACTATTATTTCAATTTTTTTTATTGCAGGAGTTCAGCAGATAGGCAGACGGCCCACTTAATGAAAAGCGGTTACCATCGCCTTTAGACATTTGCAACACCAAAGGTGCTACAAATGCATTGTTGCTCTCTTAAGAGAAGCTGAAACCTGGTCACTAATGCCGGAAAACAACACGAGAATATAATAAAATGTGTTTTTACAGATATGCAGGTGTGAATTTGTGTAAGTCAACTCATACCAAATACATTTTTTTTAAATGTTTTACAACCCTAGATATCTTCTTTCATGTAAAATTTTTCATATAGCTTTCATTTTGGACATTTATAGATAGATAACTATCAAATTAAAAAAGTCAACGACACATTCAACATGTGATGCGACATTCGCAAAGTAATATCTTTCCACGCCCATATAGAAATTCGGTTTGTCAGCACCCGTATCAAAGACGCACTGGTAAGTAGGCCCCTGAAAGCCAACCTTCGTCAAGTGCGGCCACTCTTGACGTTGAAGGAATCTTTTCAATTTGATCCGGGGACCCTCATGATCAAACCTATATTAAGTCCGCAAAGGCGCTCTGATTTGCATCGAACTTATTAAAAATTTGCTACGTGCGTGACTCTCCATGGACTATGACAGGTTCTGTACAAATAAAAACATCCACTATTTTCGACATTTGGCTATTGGCACTTAATCTAAAATGCTTCATATTTCAAAGACCAGTCAATGAATATTATCGAAACTAATTTACGTTGAAACTATTTTTCAAGGTACAAATATAGGTTATTTTCCATTTAAATTTGTAAAAATTACAGACGTCATCACAAATTTATCGACTTTCGATGGTAAGGTACTAAGTAATATGTTTGTGTTTTTTTAATAACCGACAGACAAACACACATATGATATCCGCCCAAATTACGCTTGTACTATTCTGGGGCCACTCCCAGACACCCAGACCATAGGAAATAACGAAGAAAATTCGTTACCAAAATTTACCATACTATGAATCGAACTCGGAGAACGCAGAGGGTGTTGCGGTGCGGTAAGTCGGTAAAGGGTTAGTCCGCTGAAACACAGAGACCGTCTAGATTTTTAATATCAACAATGTGTCATATGTAGATTTGTTTTGATATAAGTTGTGGTATCACTTAGAGGTCCTCGCGGAAGATCAGCGCTGGTTGTGAAACAGGTATAATTCTACTATTTTGTATCTTGTATTAAATAAACATATTCTTTCTTTCTATTTAAAAAAAAGACTGATACATACAAAAGCATACAAACATATGAACAAATATGAGGAAAATATAAAGATTTCGTGTATAATAAAATGGCTAGGGAACCCTAAAATGAAATTTATAAAGCAAGATACCGCTTCATGAAAACCTGTATAAATTATTCTATGGCGTCGATTAAAAATGTATTATCATTCCCTTTCATCTTTGTAATTAAATGAATGAGGTTTGAGAAAAGAAATTACACAAATCGATTTGTGAATTTAATAAAATCTCAATTAATATTGGATTAGTTTTAGGAATATTAATTGGAAGCCGAAATTCTTTGGTTCTCAGACTGATTGAATTTTTTGTCTAATCATAATTACTTTTAAATTAACGGGTCTTATTTTAATTAAAGTATTTATTCTATAATTTAATTTTCATCTTTATGGATAGACAAAGCCATTGATATCTATAAGGTAGTGGTTTTGTTGCAAATCACCCGTTTTTTAATGTAAGTTATATAAAAATACTAGAGTAAGTAGTATTTACAACTATAGCTAATCCCTTATTTATTTTTGCATTAGTTAAGTATTTAGTCCACTTGCGAAACTGGCGAGTTTAATCCTTATTAATATTTTGAGAGATTTTTTAAATTTCAATTATAAGTTGTTGTTTAAGTAGATATCTAACAAACAATTATGCAGATTTATTAACTTTAGTGTATTGTTTTTAATTTAGTATATGTTGTCTGAAGTAGATAACGCCCTGGAGCGAGTGAAATTTAAAGAGTGAGTTACACTTGTGTTATTGGTAATATACAACGAACTACTCTGTGGCCGATCCCAGATACCCATCTAGACCATAAGAAATAGGGGAGGAAATAAGTTTTCAGAAATTTCCTATACCAGGAATCGAAACCGTACTTTTTCTCAATTTGGTACGATACGCATGTCAATACTTTATTTTTAAAAAACCGACCAAATTAAAAATAAAAAACTTGTTAGAGTTTCAATTTTCATTTGCAAAATATATTGGAATCTGTAAAGAAAGGTAATATCTTTTCTTTATACACTCCTAGCTATGATTTCAAATCAGGTATCCATTTTGCATAAATTTTCATAAAATAGACGTCTTCGGTTTGCGCTCTTTCATTTTATTTTACTTTTAGTTTTAACTTAAATAAATTTCTTTTATTAAAGTACAGTGTATAGAAAATTTTAATTTATTTAAACTGTAATGAGCGTGCATTTTACGTTTTGTCAGATGTTAAAATTATCATGAAGTCATTTGTGATTTGTGACTGGAGTGGTCTTTTTCTTTCTTCTTATGCAAGCGGAGAGTTTCCGCAACTCGAAAACTCTCCGCTGCCACACTGTTATTTTGTGAATTTTTGCGTCTGTACGAACGTTGTTCACCCTCTCATACAACCAGCCCACTGCTAATGCTCCCTGGTAGCTAAAGTGCTTGAACAGTGTAGCGGCGGTGGCGTAGTGGCGGCGCCGTTGTGGCGGCGACGTGGTGACTGCGCCGTGGTAGTGACGGCGTGGTGGTGACGGCGTGGTGGAGACGGTGTGGTGGTGACGGCGTGGTGGCGGCGAAGTCATGTCTTGTCTACACAGTTTAGATATACAACGGCGGCATGATGGTGGTGTTATGTACAAACGCGCTAAAGCAGTCCAAGCATCAAAATGACCTTATTAACTCCACTAATTATCAGTTACTCAAGCGCTAGTAGCCAATATGAAGCTAGCCTTAAAATCATGTATGCGTACCACTCGGATATTTAATTACCACCACCCATCCTTGACCCTCATATGAATAATACGAATAAAGGTTTTCCACAGCGTGTGCACTCACGTATTTTTATTTTTTACGACACATCAAAAAGAAAGTGATATCAACGTAATTTTATGATAATGGAGGGGGCACCCCTAATAACGAAGGCTTTTAAATTTACGCCGGTATCCCGTGATGAGAGGAATGTTTTATGGTTTGCAACATTTCAACTTATACTCATATGTGAGCTAATATTGGTAATAAGATCACGCCGGCGGCTGTTCGCGGGTTGATAAGGAATTTGCGGCGAGGTTATCGGTTGTTTTAACGTTAGAAATTTGTTACGAAAATTTTCCTGCGCTATAATATTTCAGAATGTGTAAAGTAAGTCGATACATATATTCACAGTTAGATAAAGATTAACATCAGTGTGGATGTCATACATGTGTGACTTGAGTCATTTATTATCGAATAACTAGTTGTCGGAAGTTGAGTAATACAATGTCGTAGTCCGATCGATTCGCTGGGCAGTTTGGTTCAAGCCATGCTGCATAGCGACGATCATTGGGTGGGTGCGGCCAATTTCTGCGAGACAGTAATGTATCATAAGGAGGCAACGGAACGAGAAAGGGAGAGAGGTGCGACGTTAGTCGGGATCCCGAAGGCGCAGATATGCGCAAGATCTCCTCCCGTAATACGCTACAGGCCTCCAGCTTCTAGGGAGCGGAGGAGTCATCCCCCCCTGTTGACGAAGCGAGTCTGCACTGCGACCCGCGATATTCTCAAGCCCTGAGGCGCTAGGATCAGGGTTGGCGGAACTACGTTCTAAGTCTCACGCTCTTACCATAAGCATAGGGCACATGGGAGGAAGGTGGTTTTAGTGGGGTATTAGCATGATGTCAGAAGTCGAGTAATCGTCAGTCGAGAGTAGTCATTAACTAAATATCGAAGCCGAGTCAGTCGACTCGGCATCTATTTATTTACCTAGTTTAATAGAAGATGCGTATTCACGTATATTCTATTAAACTAAATAAAAGCTCTCGAACGCATCGCTTATTATAATAAACATGTTCACAGTAGTTTTTAATTAATTTAGTTTTATACTAATAAAACCTTAGTAGCCTTTATTTAAATTGTAATGTTCATATGTACGTTCAGATCAAATCTTACAAATGAATTTTAAAGCAAATATCTTCAACCGACTGAGATAAAATTTTACAAACATATTTAGTTGGCATTACAATGCATAGTTAGGTAAGCGACGTCTTTCTTAAGGTAATAAATTTACAGAAGTAGTATAAGTTAACTATTTGACTCATTCAAGGCATGATGTCATAACTTGATAGGCTCGTACAAAATTTGGGGCGGTTTTAGCGTTTTGTAATATGATAAACGGTTCATCAGTTGATTAAAAATTCGACTATTATGATAAATATGTATACATTTCCAATGCACTGAATTAAACCAATAAACGCGTAAGTCACGTGTCACCACTTCAACGACACGCGCACAGGGTAGCGATAATATTTTATCACCACACCACTGTCCATATAAATATTTATGACAGACAGGCTTTTTCATGCGAAATATTGTGGGTCGAAATAGCGATTACGCGAAATTGTTTTTAATTTGTATATACTCGTAATAAAGAGAAATTGTGTACATGTTTCAAACAAATTACTTTGACTTTGTTATTTTTTAAGATTCATTTGGATTGCGAAACTTGGAAAAGATTCCAGGAAAAAATCATTAATATTACGGTGGTATTTTTAATGTTACATAAGTCATGTACATTTTTTTAATTGGCTTTGCTAACTAAGGAAGGTAAACATAAAAATACCAGCATTCAATTGAAAAAACACACAATGCGAAATAAATTCATCTTTATATAAGACCGCGTGTTTCTAACAAACATTTGTTAAGTCAGATCTATTTTTCAGTCTATAATTTTTTAAATCTTAGACCTGTACTTTTGTATGGCAATGAATCATGGCCTGTACTTGAGCGACCGAAACAAGAACTGCGTGTCACGGAGATGAATATGCTGCGTTGGATGTGTGGATTGACGCGGAAAGACCGTGTCAGGAACTCCCTCATCCGTGGCAGTCTTCATGTCCGTGACATAGCAGACAAATTGCAAGAGTGTCGCTTACGTTGGTACGGCCACGTTTTACGGAGACCGGCTAATTATGTGGGGAACAAATGTCTAGCCATGCCACCTCCGCCAGGTCCCGGTGGAAGGGAAAGGCTCAAGAAATGTTGGCTTGACGTCGTGAAGGATGACATGCGTGCCAATGGTCTCAAAACGGGGGATGCTGAAGACCGCGCGAAGTGGAGTAGAAAAAGTAGGAAAGCGGACCCTGGGCGTCGGAGTGAACGCTCCGAACGCAACCGGGATTTAACGATCAGATGATAATGAATTTTTTAAATCTTAGCATTAAAAAAAGTGCTTGAACTGACAAACCTCTTAAACTCTACGTTACTAGATGGCGCCACTGGAAATAGACTTTGGAGGTTTGTTTGTTATTATTATTCTTCAAGATGTTAGGATGGAAACGGTTAACGACATTTGTTTAAATCTGAAAACATTCAAATAGATAAACAAACATATTGTTACGAGTGAGGGGCTCGAACTAAAATGCCGTTGGAATTACTATAGAATTTATTAGAACTATACAAGCACGTATAACACAGGTACAGATATAACTCGACACAACCAGTACAAACTGCACGATTCAATAACAAGCGCAAATTCCAACCGTCATAGCTTATCGAATGTACACGTTTTGCTCGTATCGTAATCCTCGCTTGACTGCTTCACCCCTCCGTTCAGGCATTGTTTTATACTAAACTATACCATACAATAATCGACCGCGTGGACTGAATTTCTAAAAAAACGTAACCTGCACACCTGCGGCCATAAACCAGTCCAATAACATTAGGATGTTTTCTTAGTTGCAAATTTTAAACACAAAGTAAACAAAAGAAGTCCAAATGCGGGAATAGTAATAAACTGCAGGTGTGCATTCACATTGTCGGCGTGTAACAATATAATATATTTTACCCAATAAAATACATATTATGCAAATTTAGTGTGAGCGAAGATGCATGAAAAGCCTTGTAGCAAAAGCCAAGTTTCAAATATATAAAAAGAGAATCTACATAATTGTGTATACTTTCGTCATACTTTATTATTTATGATGTAAACAGCTATTGTGTTTTCGAGCTTTTTGTAAACAGCCCTGATAAGCCTTTGAGGGGTGCCATGACAGAGTAAACCATTGGAAGCAGTAAAGGGTACTGAATGTTGAATGACAAACACTTATATCACACCTAGAACCTCAATATGAATCTCTATTTGAAATAATGTTCGTCAAATATATATTTGAATACTAATAATAATCAGCCAGACAAACACGCATATTGTATATCCATAAATAAAGCATTGTGCTTATGTTATAGGTTATATACAACGCATTCCTCTGAGGCCTATCCCAGGCACCCAGACTAAGTAAAATTTCCAAATTTACCGTACCAGGCCTTTCAAACTCCAAACCCCTGCATTGTAGTGAGGTAGGACGGCAAAGGCTTAGTTCGCTCAACTACAGAGGCAGTCAATGAATATATTAAATATGACGTCAATATAAATTTTATTTGATGACAAGAAGGATAAAATAATTGTAAAATGTAATTAATTATGGAAATAAAACACACAATAATGAAAATATAAAAACAGACATAGAACAGAATTGCCTGCGGTTGGGCGGCCTATCGTAAGAGGCGACAATACAACCCACAGTGAGGTGGTAGGGTATTTGCCCGTCTGGATGGCTATCACCCATGGTCTACAATATGCCGGCATAACAACCTTGAGTTGTGTTCTTGCTTTGCTACTACCAAGTAGTATTTGGTGTTACAAATATCCATAGGCGATGGTACCCGCCTTCCATCAGGTAGGCCGTCTGCCTGTCTGACGAACTCATGCAATTAAAAAAAGCACTTTTTACAAGCTAAAACCGCTTAGCATCAGAAAGACTGTCTGCTTACTTTCAAAAAATTCCGGCAAATTATTCCATTCTTCGACAGTGCGCATCAGAAATCTTTTTTACAAAGTACTTCGTCCTGATTGGTGGTTTTTTGGACCGTAACGGTGGCGCAAAGCGGTAAATAAATAAAATAGAAATTAGGGAATCACCTAAAATGTCTTAATGAATGTTAGTCTTGGTATAACCACCCACCATTAAAATTGTGAGGCCCAAGCCCAGCAATGGGACGATTAGTATCTGTTCTGTTAATCTATGCCCCATGAAAGACAAAAACTTTCACTGGTTTTGTGAATTCCCTATTGAAAACTTCAACTGAAAATCAGCGTTGTGTCGGATATAATTAGGGCACAGCAATATGCGAGTGCAAACCTTGTTTGCTGAAAATGCGGTGTACAAATTTTCCAAATATGCTCTGTGTATAAAAATGTATAAGAAATGTAATTACGTCGCTATTTTTGCAAATAAAGATTTTCTTTCTTCTACTATATATCCCCATGTTACTATAGTTACTCTATACTGATTTTTTTTTCAATACAAACTCTCAATAGTCTCGATACTTTATAAAAAAGTGGATTTCGTGTACATTCCCAATAAAGGTTATGTTAAATATGGAGATTGGTACGCCGAAACGATTTCAATTGTAAATACTGTATGCAAATACAATTTCATTCGTGTTTCAATGTAAAAAATATATAAATGTAAGATATTTTTCGGGTTTATTTATCGGGTAAGTGCGTGTCCATCCTTCTAGGACAATTTCGATGGAATAAGGGAGGTTCGTCACTTCTAGACCGTTATCGATAATATTAAAAAATTCTAAGAATGCCGTGTTTGAACATTGAAGCTATTTAAAAACAACTGGAACTATATAAACGATGGAACTCTATGCATTTTTTTTAAATTTCTTGACTGTCTGTTTGTTCGGGATTTACGATGCGGCTATCGCTGGTCGACAGCAAATTATTAGACTTAAAATCTATTATTTATACTGAGAATCCCGCGGGAATTTCTCTGGAATGGTTTGTAGCTGTTCGGGTGCATAAAAAATAGTTTATTCCGACACAGTTTCCACCAAAGTGATAGTTTTTTAAATGTTTTGGCACTTTGTGTCGTGGGAATCCCGTGGAAAATCTAAGTCAAGCGTGTGTACGCTTCTTCTACTTATTTGCTAACTTCGTGTGAAGATGCGGGCATATCCTTGTTCACTAATAAAACAGTATTTAATTAAAAATGCGTTTCTATCATCTTACATTTTAAATCGACTTTTCACTTTACAGGTCTAAACATTTATGTTATGGTTCTTTAAGAACCTTAAAGTAGCCAACAAACTTACTGTAACTCAATATGAATAAGAAGGAGAAAGCGTAAGACTGCAAACAAATATCTTCCAAAATATTGACTTTTAAAAAACATAATATGGAAGAACATCGTCGTGGTACACACAGTGGTGCGCACATTGGGAAAAAAGTCCACCCTCAATTACATGTTTTGTAGCAATTTTACTACACCCTTCTTTGGTGCCACATACACATTATTTCACTTAAAATTAATTTATATGGACAAAGTAGCTTCTGAGAAAAATCACTGTCTTATACAAAGATCTATTTATACTAGAGACTAGAGCTATGGTAAAAACCAGCTAAATACCAGTTGTTCACAAAATACCAACTGACTAATGGTAGACGTATGAAGTCGACAACTGACAAGTTCACTTAACCATCAGCCGTTGACTGTATGTTAGCGAATTAATCACTTTGACAAATAGCCATCAACCAGTTTTTAGCGAGCTTTTAATTCACCACTAGCTTGATGGAAATGTTTATGAAATTTCGGTTGGACATTCTTTTTTTTTGAGGAGGAAAATTTCCCTTATGGACTTATCACCGTGTAGGCATCACGAGGAAGGCATATGGAGACTTGCCGGCGTGGTCTTACCCTGGTGAAGGTAGATTACCTCTACCGGAATGTTTAATAAAACTCCGCATGTCAATCGTCTGCCCGCTCTGACCCTGGCAGGCACCAAGTTGGTTACCCGTCGCTAACTTATACTTGGCTAGCATTCACTAATTCATGGCAAAGTCATTTAGTAATGCCCCTCCTTTCCCATTATTGTTAAACTCGAAACTCATTCTCTCAATGTAAATGCCATCACAAAGGCTATACTTCCATTCCTATGACAAATTGCTCAATCCGTTAAAACTCTTATCTCCCCAAACCAACGACATTCATATACAAAACAAAATAATTTTCCCCGAAAATCCCTTACATTGTTCCAAAACGATATTTATGTGAATGAAGTGGAACGCTCCCGTCGCCATATCAACACGCCGATATATCAGCGGGGATCGCCATTTGTCAGGCCATGCGTATTTATGGACGCCGGCGATACGCTACCAATCTACTGGGTCGTATGCATCACAATGCGTATGGAAACCAGTTGAAACCACTGCCTTTAGTAATTTAATTTTTTCTTTAATCACCTATCTTCTATAAGGGCCGAATCTAATATCATTTTTTTCCACAAGCTGCCTACTGCCATCAAAATTACCGCGCCAAAACCAAGAGAATTATATCGTCTCTTTTATTTTAATACAAATTCTATGTAGTTAGATGGAGAAAGCATCAGATAAACGTTCGTTTCGATTACCTGTATTTGATCACAAATTTGTGGTGCTTTCTAATTAGCCGTGTGTGACAGTTCGGCAACAAATCTGTGGTGGTTCCGTTCCTAAGGTTAAAGTTTCGAGGGGAGCTTCGTAGTCTAGATCATGGCCGCAAAGTCGCTAGTTAGTCGGTATTCTATAGGCCAGTTAGTAGGCCGGTAGTCTTCGGCCAGTGTGCCAAAGAATTGCACAAATTAATTCCTACCTTGCTTTTTTACCACTGCACAAGCAGACGTATGAGCACACGCTACTGAATATGTGTCGCTGAAGAGTGAAAAGAGTTCCACTACTACTGACTGCCTGATTACTGTCGTCTGCTTTTCCTGAAATATACAATCTAGGAGTCTTCAAGCCTCGCCTGAACAAGTATCTTCTAGGTAAGTTATTTCCACCTTATATTGCGTATCCACGTGATAACAAACGCAATGCCGGTTAAACGCGAACCTATAACAAATACCCTAATAATTTTCCACAATGTATTTATATTTTTTTTGTTAAGCTATTGCATAGCTTTTATCGCGGGCTTTGAGCGCGGCGACCAAATTTCCGTAACGAAAATAAATCCTAACACCTCCCATTCCGCCTACCATGTAGCTCGGCTGAGTGTTCGCTTAACGTGTGTGTATATGGTACGACTGTACGAAGCTCGCACGGATCGAGACTAGCTGCTCCGAAATCGAACGAACACGTAAGCAGCTGTTTGTCAGAAAGTATAAAACTACATAAGTCGTGCTAGGACAAAACTAACGTCATTCGGATGAGATGAAGTACGCTAGTCAGTAAGCTACCACGTTTCCCCATACGGTTTTCCAGAACGTTTCTCTTGCGTACAGGGAGGACTTGAAATGAGCTCCCAGCTGAGGCTTTCCCACAGCGCTACGATATGGAGATTTTCAAAAAGGGTGTCATAAAATTTGGCTGGCAGCGCGTTGGTATCACCTCTGGTGTTGCATACGTCTTTAAGCGACGGTAACCGGTATCTATCAGATGGGCCGTTAGACCGTCTGATATACTCCAGCTATTAAGAAAAAAAAGATTTAGACCTATGTCCACACTTGACCTAATTATAGGATAGGACAAAATAAGTATGCGTTCCTTTATTCAATTGAATCCCTAATCAGGTTAACACCATCGTATTACGGCCACATAAGCAATGCAAGCTATCTGGACCTAACCAAACAGTTACTAGATAAGCGCTAGACGTCCACTATCGGCAATTGAGCGGACTAAGGCGTGCCGATCAACTATCATTAAGGATTGTGGACGAGTTATATTCCAAAAGAGGAGCGACAGCGGATATCTGTACTTTTCAACTTTGAGCTTCGGATCAGAATTTCATAACTCTATCTAATGATATTTTAAACTTTCTTCCTTTAAAATCCATTGGTTCTGAAATGACCGGCGCACTTTGATGTTTAATTAAGGTATAGAAAATAGAACATTTTGTTCAAAAACCGCGTTTGACATTCCTTCACAGAAATGAATACTTACAATTATGATTTGGTATAATAATAATACAGAATGTATTTTTTTCAAATTTAGCCATTTAGATTCCTGGGGAAGGTTGGGCTATAGTTTGCCACTCCACTCCACTTTAGTTTTCATCAAAATCAGCCTGGAAACTCTATTGTGTGTTTTTCAATTATTTAACAAAGGTTAGGATTTGAGCTCGAAGACCCACTGGGAAAATTCACTCTGTATAACAAAACAATGAAGAAAGCAAGAAAAAGACTTTATTTGAACAAATAGCGACACACTTAGATCAATTACAAATTATTGAAAAAAAAACAAGTTTTGAGAACATGTCAGCCACATATTCGGTAAATGTACAAACGCTTGCTCTTCCATTTCAAATCGGCTTTATCAACACAGCCCATAGTCCAGTTGCCCTTAGGCCGCCTACGAATTAGGCCAATGTCGTTACAAAATGACCTATTGTTTGCCACGCGCTAAATAGAGCCTGCGGCTCACTATACAAGATCGTTAAATAATATTCATGAATAAACTTGGCAATTTATCATTTAGCGGTTTGGACTTACACACAAAGTCTGAAAGCTATTAATGAAATATCGCTGAAATATTTTATTTTGCTAGTCATTTAACAGTCAATTTATTTTCTAGCAACAAGGAATGGAGCAGTAATTTCAATTCAATTTAGATTTATTTTCAATTGATTCTTCAAATCAATTAAGGTTTTTATTGAGTTGGAATTTATTTATTGAAGCTTTTTCCCGCGATATTATGACATGAAAATGTACGTCACGAAGTGAGCAAGTTTTGATTTTTAGAATCGACAACCTTTAACCGTGTAAATATGGATAAAGAATACAATTTCTTGCAGCCGGGTGGCCTGTCGTAAGAGGAGACAAAACAATCCACAGCCAACTGGTAGGGTATTTGCCCGACTGGATAGCTACTGTGAGAGCTGCATACGTCTTGTCATCGCAGCGGACAAGGCACTACTGGCTACGCTAGCGCAACGCGGGAGCGGATGTATTAATAGTTGCTCTATCTCGCTCGCACATCATTCATGCCGCTCACACACTGTGCTATACATTGTACTGGCGGTACTTGTTAATATTTGTAGTTAAGGTCATCATCACATCAGCACTCGACAATGAAAACGACTCTCTACCATCTGAAGTATTATTTAACCTCTACCTCTCGCTGCTACACTGCCGATCCTTGTGTAGACCTTGCCGCATTAGTGGCTAAGTTCCAGTCTCCCTTAAGAGAGCGGCAGTAGATTGGCAGCACCATTGGTGTTATAAATGTCCATCGGCGATGATAACCGCTTTCCATCAGGCGGGTCATCTGCCTGTCTGTTGATCTTATGCAATAAAAAAAGCTTAGTTTTTAATTCAAAGTACCTGATCACAAGTAACCGTAACGTCATTTAGCGGAGGTAGAACTAACTAAGGATGAGAGCAAAACATTAAATTGTAGTTTTTTGCTGTCATTATCGTAGCCATGACTATATAATTGCCAGTTAGTGAATTTCAACGGTCGCGCTAACAAATCGCGATTAGAGCGTCATCTTTTCGGCCATATTCGTCTATCCCTCAGGAACAGTATTTTTGTTTGGATGAAATGTACCCTATGTCTTTCTTATTATATATCTCGGAACGTGTAGACAACATTTCGTGATAATTTGTTGCGTAATTAAGTTGCGAAAGCGTCACAAAATCATATTCGCATTTAATAATATTAACAAAGGTCCCGTCAGGCATTGTCCTATCCTGATAAAATAACAATGATTCTAGTTCTTCCTAGCGGTTCTAGTTATGAATTTAAACCATCCGAGGACCTATTCAAACACAAAAAAAACCAAGAAAAACGTTCCGCGAGATTAGGAATTTTTATTATAATATTACATTTCTAGGTTTGAATTTTATTTATTTAATAAACTAGCGGTCTCGGCGGACACTGTCCTGCCCTGAAAAAATAAAAACTAGAACTCGATTTCAGCGCCAGGTATTTGATTTTTTAGACTGGTGGGTTACATTATTGACGTTTTATTAGGGATCCCTAATTTTTAAAGTAACAAATATAGCCTATATTATTCACAGATAATGTAGTATTCTGATGGTGAAAGAATTTTTGATATCGGTCCAGTGATTTTCGAGTTATTTCGTTACCAACATACAAAAATACGAATCTTTCCTCTTTAAAATATTATAAAGTATAAATATAAAGTTTTATTTACTTCTGAAAATGAGTGTAATAATTTGTACATAAAAGCACTATTTGTTCGGCCTCTAAACTGTATCCAGCCCACATCACCTAACATAAATATTTATATAGAGCATACAAGACACAATTAAAGTTCCATCCGGAATGGCACGCGGAAGGAATTCGGAGGCTTCTGCGGTCACATCGTTTCTAACATAACTTAAGGTAAAGGTGCTTGTCTACTTACCTAACAAAGCCAGAAGATATGCAAGTAATCAGAGAAAGATAATAATCAAAGAAAAATAGTATAAACGGCAAATATCCATGCAGGAACGGAGAAAGAATACAATTTCCTTCGGCTGAGCGGCCTGTCTTAAGAGGCGACAAAACAATCCACAGCCAGGTGGTAGGGCATTTGCCCGACTGGACGACTACCACCACTGGTCTAAAGTATGTCGCCATAACAACCTTGATTTGTGTTCCAGCATTAGTGATCAGAGTCCAGTCTCCCTTAAGAGAGCAGCAGTGCATTTGCAGCACCTTTGGGGTTGCAAATGTCCATAAGCGATAGTAACCGTTTTTAATCAAGTGGACCGTCTGCCTGGCTGGTGAACTCCTGCAATAAAAAATGTAACTCCGAAAAGTTCCTAAATTCGACATGATTAGATAGAGATCGTTAACATGTCTTTTTCCTCTCACTTTAGAACATCATATAATTATAAAGTCTTAAATAGTTTAAATTTTAAACTCATTTGAATAAAAAATATTTTGAACAACAAAAATTTAAAAGCCAGAATATAATTAACTCTGCTGCCATCTTTTCTAGGAACTGAGCAATTATTATACCTAGCGAAGTTTTCGCGGGAACTGAAAGAGGACGTTGTGCAGTGCAGTTTTATTTTCTAAAAATGTGTAAAATAACTTTAAAATGAACAATAGTTGTAGGATATTGATATTTTTTGTGTAGTATTTATATATTTTTGTGAGGATTGTGAACTGTACAGTCAAATGTGGCGTTTTGAGTTTTCACAAGAACTCCGTTAAATGACGTCGATTGTAGTATACAACAACAACAATACTAGCGGTTGTTCATGCTAAACATCATCAATTGTCTTGATTCTAATCAAAACAGCTCTTCTACAAAAATAACATAGCTAGATGAAATTCCTGGTTAACTTCGCCCTATGGTGGGCATCATCAGATTCATCCCCCTCTCATGGCAAAAGTCCAGCTGAGGTAAACCTCCCTAGGGAGCTCCATCAAGCAAGTTGCCCCCGGCCTCTCCCCGAAAACCCCGGTAAAGTTGTGAGGTCTTTGGACCAACAACATAAAGTCAAGTCAAATAAAAAAAATATCCTGGTTAATGATGCCTAGAACATAATGTATGAATTACATAATCATATTTTTTTAAGTATGGATAGGTAGGTATATATAGATATATAGGTAGCTTTGTGCTTTGTATGACGTATGACGTCCGCTTAATATGACGTGTTTGTCACTTCCCTTGATGTCATTATAAACGGATTCTAATGTACTAAGGTTTTTAAAGTTAAATTGATAAGCAAGAATATGGATTTAGTGTCTTGCATATTTGTGATAGTTAGTTTCCACCTTAACCGAACAGTGTAATACAAGTAAGGACACTCAATTGGCGATCTACTTAATTGATCCCAACGTTTGGCGGAGTGTACCTTTTGCACCAATTTGGGCTGGTTAAATGCTTCTGGGCGTCTCCTGATTAATCTCAAGGGATGTAATTGTAGAGACATTTGTTCTCTTCTCGCCTTGGTATTTGGTTCCTTGTTTGGAGAATTCAGTACCACAGTAAGAAGGTTCTTATAGTTTCACTAAGTATAATATTTTCAATTTCCAATGGTTAGTTAAAATTATAATTAGGTATGTACTTCGTACTGTGTATATCTAATATATAAAATTCTCGTGTCACAGTTTTCGTTGCCATACTCCTTCGAAACGGCTTGACCGATTTTGATGAAATTTTTTGTACTTATCCGGTATCTATGAGAATCGGCCAACATCTATTTTTCATCCCCCTAATGTTAGGGGTAGTCCACCCCTAATTTTTTTTTTTTATTTTTTAGACAAAATTTTTAATTTCTATTTTTTTATGATACAACATACAAAAATACATACAACCCTAAATTTTCAACCCTCTACGATCAACCCCTATTTTTTACCGGGCAGGACGACGTCTGCCGGGACAGCTAGTATATTATATATGTATGTATAATTTACATTGCTTCTCAAAGTGTCATCACAGTTCTAAGAAAAAAGGGACATATAATATATACATAATATATATATATACATAAGCAACACCGCTATTAAGATAAAATATGTCATTGTAACTAGTAAGTGAAAGTGGAATTTTATGCTTTGTCATACACACACCATTCACAGTTTCACTAAGAGATTCTCCAAAAGCAGCCACTTTAGGTCCTCAGGCCTAATAATAAATTTATAGTCCCGTCCTTTCAGCTTAACTGCCATAGACGATTTTTGTCACTCTTAAAATTGATTTGAGTATAATAAAAATCTAATTAAAGACCTTTTTCCCTTATTCATAACAGTTATAAAAGGTTTATAGGTTCGTTAAAAATATTAAGAAAAAATGTTATTCATGTATGAACATGAATAACAATACATGAATGCGATTATAACACTCTTTAGCTCTTTTAAATGAGTATATAAACCTCTTCAAACTATTATTAATCTTACATACGGTCTTTTTCAAGATTCTTAAAGAAGCCCAAAAACTTACACTAACTTAATATGAATAAGACCGTTAGTCTTTAGTAAACTTGAAATATACAAAACGCTTACCTACAGTTAGGAACTTTCAGCCAAAATCTATCTTATAAACTGACTTGTGTACAGCAAACATATAGTTTAAACTAGTTTAATTGTGGCAATTGCTCTTGAATAGTATTTGTTAGTATATCAGAACATCTAGCAATTAACTGCTACCATTGAAAACAAACACATGCTCCAAATGAGCTATTAAGTCCTCTCAAAGATATAGCACAGTGATATCGTATAATGGGCCAAGATGGGTGCCAGCGATAATTACTTCGAACCCTTCGGAATTAAACACCACTTGCTTGGTACGTGTCGTTGGTCATTTGTTTTTGTCCCAACCATAAATAATTTATCGGTGTTCGAGGCTATTTCGGAAGGGTTGTAATGTATATACTAGTGTAGCTAGTTCGAGTGACAAATTGTAATAACATTACAGATAGGACTAATTACATTTAGTTTGGAATTACACCAAAGCGGATAGAAAATAGAGATTTGTATCATTACAAATCTAGAGCTTAACCGCATCCTTCATTATTGTTTGTACATTTTAAAGAAAGGAGAAGGAAAAGAAAGTAATCGTTTATTTTCCAAATGCGACACAGGCACAATAGAAAATGACGAAACTAAATATTTTTACAGGTATATAGCGGAATACGGCAAATGAGGTTGGCAATTAATATATTGCTGTGTCGGAAGATATTCCGCCATAACATAATTCCTATTATTATTATAAGTTATATAATCCCATCAATCGTTACAAAATACTTTGCGCTGGAAATGGGGTTCTTCGATTTTGATGAAATTTTGTGTGTTTGGGTCCCGGGTTGGTTTAGATTCAAAATTAGAACCGGTAGGTGGCGCTGGAATCGAGTTCTAGATTTTTAGGTTTTTAAGGGCAGGATAACGTCTACCGAGACCGTTAGTATTGAATATAAAATGAGTCTCAGACGGGGCGCTACAGACATGCAACGAAATATTGCAAGACTGTAGCGTCCAGAAAGATAAAATAATTTTGTAAATATTTCGATTTTATGGTATTATTAAATACAATAATAACATATTGTAATTTTTCTCTTTTAATAAGCGATAAGGCCGCCATTTGTACTTAATTGTAAGCTGTTTTTGTGTCTTGTTTCATAAATGTTATTGTATAATAAAGTATATTCTATTCTATTCTATATCAAAAATTTGTTCTTTTTGACTTTTTGCATGAGACGCACTCCTCAGATAAATTTTGCGATATTATTCTATGCTACTTGCTTTTATACATGATTTCCACATTTGATCCTTCGAGCCGGATTTACATTCTGCACCGAAAGTAAGCATTAAGACGATGACGAAAGTTCTTTATGTTTTTGTAGCTTTACTTGCTACTATTCCCGTAGCTTTACTGTCAATTACTTAAGCTTCGCTAAGCAAATCAGCATGTTTACATATTTCTTTGTATTGTAACTCCAACCCCAGTTGACTACTTATATTTCTAGGAGACAGAACACCCTTACAATAACATTCATAACAGGGAAAGTGTCGCAAAGCACACAGTGGTACATGGGATTGGTGCCAATAAAACATCACGACACCCCATGCAATAAGCCGAGCGAATAGCGCGGAAACATCGGGGGAAACAGTATTAATACTTATGGTTAATTGTACTGCGGCCACGGAGCGGTAAGATGACGCATAATTCAGAAAATAAAAAAAAACAAGTTCCGTAAATGCCAAAATTCTACATAACATATTGAAATTAACAATCAAAGTAGTAGATTATTGACCTTTTACAATCCAATTTTCATATATCTAGATTACATGTGTACACCAAAAAAGTAGTACACTATTCAAGAGATATTTTTGTTTGTTCTATGAACATCAACTATAGCGTATGTCATATATACGTGCATATACTTTAATATTCATTTCAAAATAAGTTTTGCTTTAAACTCTTGTACAGACGTACATTGTGATGTTAATATTTAATTAATACTAGATATCCCTCTGTAATTTTACCCGCGTTAATGGCACTACAATCAGATTCTCTGGCGTTATATAGCAGATAAACTTATGTTACTTTTATTTAATTTAATTATGTCTTTGTAAATATATTTGTATATTTATATGTGTGTATAATAATATTAATATATATTTGTAGAATATTGCGTAATTAAGCCCTGCCCTAGCTTATGCTTTCCATCCCAAGGTTAGACAACCTTGGGATGGAAAGCTAACAGCGATCTCTAGACAGAAGAGATCGCTGTTAGCGATAAGACCGCCATTTATACCTATTTCTAAGATGTTTTGTGTATAGTTTCATTAATTTTATTGTACAATATAGATTATTCTATTATACATGTACTAAAGACTTTTCCCGCTTTGGTTCTAAAATTCAGACGCATATATCCCACGACAAATATTGTAAATTTTAGGTCAAAAAATTTCGTAATTTTATTTTCGGCTTCTTAACTCTAATATACATACAAATTCATATCGTGTTAGATTATGCAAAGTCATATTCATACGTACTAAAAATATAATTAGTCATATTCAGGACAGCAAAAAAGGAATTTTCACATTTATATTAGGTATTGTTTTTATCTCTAAATATTATATATTCACATCGAGTTAAAAAGAATTTCATATTATGGGATCCGAGTATTATTGGCCTAGGCAACAAGAAAGCACAATTTTATCCCCGTTCCATTGAAGGGTGACTCCACTATCTTTTCCCTCGGTGAGACGTGTTTGGACTCGTCAATTGCCCTCCAAGGTGAAATGCAGTTCATTACAATAGGAGGCACCGACTGTACAATTTGATCCTATCTGCAATATTATCAACTGCTGTATTGTCAAGTGAGAACATACTACAATTGGTACAGAACTGTAATTATAACCTACCACTTGTCTATCTTTGTTGAAGTTTGTTACATAGTTACAAATTGTAAGACTAACATTTGTTATATATATAATGTAAGAGTAGTAAGTATCAGTGATGGGTGTATAGTTGAGACATTCTAAGAAGCCCCATTTGATGTTTCATAAAGATACTAACGAACTAAATTTGTAACAGTATCAAAATAATTTATATCAAATTACATCAAAATTGGCTTATTCTTTAGAAACATAACACATGACAACGTTATGGTTGCCAACACCTTTTTTCTTAAATATTAGTGACGTGACCTAGAGATTGATGTATAATTGAAAAGTATAAACATAATTCGAAATTAAGTAATGCATATTTTCTACATTAAAAAAAAGGCAACTGAAAGTAAGATAGATTTTTTAAAGTAATGATTCGTTTTTAATTTTAATCAGTTTAGTAAGTTTAGTACCTCACTGCAACGCGGAGGCTCCGGGTTCGATTCCCGGTATAGTAAATTTCGGAAACGTATTTTCTCCGTTATTTACCATGGTCTGGGTGTCTGGGATCGGCCTCAGAGTAGTCCGTTGTATATTACCCATAACACAAGCGTAACTTGCTTAATTTGGGGATATACAATGTGTGTGTTTGTCTGCCGATTATTATTATTATTATTATTATAATGTGTGTCTTCCTTTCTGGATTTTTTTTTATTGAATCATTAATTATTTACGTAACAATTAAAATTAGTTTGATAGATGCCAAATGTGGGTTTATAGAATGGCCGATCTATAGTTGTATTAATTTCTAACTTATAAGACTTTCGAAAAAATATTCTTTGGCAGAACTTAGTTTTTATACAAACTGAGATGTTATTTATCCGAAATGACTCCAAAACTCTAAAGAAATATTGAATTTCGCTCACCTCAAAAAAACATAGTAGAATTATCTTTTAATGAAAAAGACTATTGTTTTTCCTTAAAAAATAATTCTAGTACCTATGACTTTTGCAATCAATCACACAATTAATAATGCTTAGTAATGATCTTAGTTCACTCGTGGAACATCAATAAATAGATATTAAAGTATGTATTTAATTTAATACATACTTTAATTAATACTCTAAATACATAATTTAACCAAAATTGTATTCAAAAATTTATCTCGTAAGAAAAACAGATACATAGTGCAACGTCTGCAATGCAATAATATTAAACAACCAAGTCACGTCGAAGAATTATTATGTTCCGTGCATTCTATGACATATGTTATTACTCTACAATGTTTCTTTGAAAACTCCAAACGTATATTCTTTGAAGACTGACCCGTTATCCATATTAATATTTAAATGTGAAATTGAATTTGTTGGTATGTCTATACGATCCTCCGTTACGGGCTTAGGAATACGTGAATAAAAAAATCAATAGACAAACTCACACATTTATTATTCTGGAATTAAGCAAGTTACGCTTGTGTGAGAAATTTAAAAGAGAGAATTCTGGAACCTATAACAGATACTCAGACTACAGTAATTAACGTAAAGTTTGTTTAAGAAAGTAAACCACTTCACACAATGATTACAAAAGTCATCGAAGAATTAATTGATTAAAATATAAAACTTTGTACATATGGGATAATTTAGAGGTTGTCAGCAGTATGTCGATAACAGAGACTAAAGAGTGACCACATAGCCCGTAAGAATTGAATATAAAGAGACTTATGGTCACCGGGAAATTGTAGAAGACAAGAGACGTTTCGATCTACAAATAGGCGAACAGACCAGGGGCCCAATTCTATTATTATTGTTTCGTCATAATCCGGGACACTATCGTCTCTATCATAGGTTTCCTTGATTTCGGTATTCTGTTAATTCCAATGGCATTCCCGTGGCACGCCACTTTATCTTTATAAATATTTACTAGCTGATACCCCCCAGTGACGAAACGATTAAAACGATGGCGTAATTTCAACAGTTAATGATTAACGCGTGCGGGTCCCAACATCAGAGAACGCGGGTTTGAATCCTGACCGGAAAGCACACACCACTTAGGTAATTTTCTGACCTACTGTGCGTATTTTTACAATTGCCACCGTGCTGATGGTGAAGGAAAACATCGCGATGAAGCCTGTACATCGAGATAACTGATATGACAAACGCGTCAATCCGGTTTAGACGAGCGTGGCGGATTTACTGTCCGTTCCGCTATAATTGGGTAGGCCTAAGCCCAGGAGCGTTTATGAGCTGTTATAAAAAAACAAAATACAAGTGAGTGAATCCGTGAGAATAGCAGTAGCAATAAAACAGTCTTATTGAACACACGGTACAAATTCTTAGAAAACGATTTCACGTTATTTTGTTATCTGTTCTAAAGGCAGTATGTTAAATTGGTTTTGTACGCGAGTGTCATATGTAATGTAGTTATTTAAAATCCAAACAATAGCTTTTAATCAAAAATGCTTCACAAATCACAACTCAAACTACTCAATACCTTACTTTTAAATAAATTTTTGTTGAAGTATTTTTGTGCACATTGTGTTTTTCACAATTTTCCACTATCAAATATGTTAAAAGTTAGAGAGAGGATGTACAATGTAAAAACTTTCCTCAAGTTATACATAGGTATAAATATTTTACAGTCAGGTATAATATGACTATATTAGCAACTAGCTGTACCCAGCAGACGTTGTCCTGCTCTGAAAAATAAAAATCTAGGATCCGATCTCAGCAGCACCTACCGGTTCCAACCATACATTTTCAGCCAAATCGGTGCAGTCGTTCTTGAGTTATAAATAGTGTAACTAACACGACTTATGTATATATATATATATATATATATATATATATATATATATATATATATATATATTCAACATACCTATAGTATAACACAAGTCGTGGTAGCGTAATGGCTAACACACGTGAGCTGGCTGGAACGCATGCACCACTTAGGGAGTTTTCTGACCTAATGTGGATCTTCCTCTTCTGCTGGGAGCGGGCGGTTTCCGCAACTCGACGACAAAGCGCCTATTTTGCGTGCGAGGGTGGATGAGGGTTTACTCCATCCAGCCCAGCTCCTCCAGGAAGTCGACCAGCTTCTTGACGTTGCTGATGTGGATATTGTTACAATTAGCACGTGCTAATAATGGTGAAGGGAAACATCGTGATGCAATTTGCACATTGAGATAACAGTTGCGTCCAACCTCCCAAGCCGAATTGGACAAGCGTGACGGGTATACTATCCATTCCCTCTATAATGGGAGGCCCGAGTCAAGTAGTGGGGCATTTTTATAGTATAATAGCATATATATACCTGCATAATTGTACATTTTAATTTATAATAAGTAATTATATAAGAATTACGTTTTTTTGTTTCAAAAATGTTATGGAACCTTCAAAAGAAAAACCAAATTATGAGTAAAACTTCTATTAAATAAAATACTAAATGAGAAAAAACACGTGCAACCTCGCACTTTAATATATTATTTTTCTTTATACTATTTCGTTATTAAAGCGTCAATTTCTTCAATTTTATCTAAATAAATTTGTTATATTAAATTTATTTTGATCCAGACTTTTCTCATTTAGTTTTACGTTTAGATGGATTGCGTTTTGACGATCACATTGTTCACAATATTTTCAAGAAAAATACTCTGTGAATTATATTCTTGGTCTAATATATTAAAAGAAGTCTGGCTAGGTGATTTATTTTACTTTGATATATTCAACTAAGTATGACTCGTTTGATAAAGAAGGTATATTTTTTTTTATATCTTTTAAAAGGTAATTGTATTAAACCATTTTAGTGAGATATAGAGGGCAAAAAGAAAGTTATTATACATTTAAATTTCTTTGAGGTTGGCAACGCGTTGGCGACCCTCCTGGTGTTTCAAACGTCCATAGCCGACGGTAACTACTTTCCGTCGGGTGGAACGTTTGCCTGTTTGCTTGGTCAAAATAAAACATATTTGTAAGAGGAAATGTATGCATAGCTTAAGACTTTTTCCGGTTTACCCACGTAGAGTTTCGATTTATACACAACTAGCGGCCCCAGCTTCGCACGGGTATCTAAAAAAAAAATTTTGCTGAGTTTAATTAGGTACTTAAGCGAATTCAAAATATTTTCAAGCAATAATATTCGATTCCACACATGACTGTTACGTAGGGAGCCGACCACGCGGCACTTCATTTCTTGACATTGACTTCCCTCCTGTACGGCTCGTACCCCAGTGACGCCTTCATCGCATAAGGTGTTGCCGGGCAGGGTGAGCGGCGACCATGCAACTTTTTTCTAATACTTACATTTTTAAACTCGTAATATCTTTCGAATGGAATGTTCGAATAGAATAATTCACAATGTTGTATAAAGATATTGAAGCAGTATTGAATATAAAGTAATCTATTTTGATAAAGTTGAATACCAAGAAACAAATAAAGAGCCTTTTCAAGCGGTGGCAGTTAATTAAATTTTTAAAATAAAATAACACTTACTATCGCATAACTATAATAGCTAGACATATGCTGTTGTGACACTTTTTGTAAATAATGATGTGTTCTGCAAAGTCGTAGTACATTATTTTATGCTGTCATCAATAGTTTAATCAGCGAACGCGACGTAAAGAATATTTTAGGTATTTTTTTTACATCTTGGGTTACATTATTGGAGTTTTAGTAAAGATCCCTAATTCCAGTATAGCTTTAGCACGTAGAGCTAATCGTTCGTTGTAATACGATCATAAATCAAAAATATCCAACAGCTCTATATAAACAAATCATTCAAGTTAAATGATCCGCGTGACACTTTACTATCACACGTTGAAAATCGTCAAATAATACGTCCCCTTAAAAAAGACAACGCTTCCATAATAGATATAAAATAGACTCCAGTCTCGTGTACAATATCCATTAGGGGATAATTTTATCATTCGACGTCATAAATTACAACCCCCTGTATAAAAGAAATTCGTACACGAAACACCGCCGGAAAGCTGTATTTAAACAAACTATATTACATAGTAATAGACAATTTAAATGACAATAACTCGAGTTATGTATGATAATTTGATCAGGTGATAATAAAGGGACCCTCTTTTGCTCCCTGCCGGTTATTAGGCGGACTAATGGCGGCTTAAGCAAAACAGCACCCTGTATAACACATAAAAACCGTCCAAGTGTGTTTTGGACCACGCACAAAAAAGGGTTCACTTCAAAATATGCAAAATCTTTTTTAAACTCTCTTTTGTTTTTTAAAATATGCTCCATGTTTTTAAGGTTCTGTAGTAAATTTATTAAAAACGGTATCCTTTTCAAATCGTGATGTTTGTCGCGTCGTGTAAGTACGGTAATGAAATTTAATAAGAATATGTATACTGTAATATTTTCTTAAGTTTTCGCGACTTGTATACACCAATAACGGAACACAAACCAACTCGACTGATAATTTATTTTATTTTTTCCTTCCACCCATTTTAATATTATATAAAATTTTTAGAACTAGGCATGTTTGCATGCTGAAGAGTTTCTTGCGCCGCTTCTTCTCTTCAAGCCATAACAATTTGTGAAGCGATGGTAAATTAGGCTCCCATAGAGTAAATAATATCCATAAACAAAATTAAAACTAAATAATTAAAATGAACAAGTTGGCGGTAGGCTAAATAAAACTTTAACAACGTGTATTACGTTAGACAAATGTCATCTCTGTCGTCCGTGACCATGACCACTGAAAAGCGGCCGAAACGTCGGATAAACCAAAATCAAGTAAATTACCGCGCTTAAAACCGTTAAAACGTAGTTTTATTATGTATTCTGTAGGCTATTTATTGTAGTGAAATCTCAAAAACAGTACTGATTAGTGCTAGCTGTCTAACTGTTGTATAGCTCAGCGATAAGACCTCTCTGTTTAGCGATAAAACCGTCCTTTGTGCATGAAACGTAGTTTTAGTCTGTAAGTTCTTTTTTGTATTGATGTTCAATATAGAATTATTGATTGATTGAAAGTATTCTGTAATGTAAATAGAATTTGTGCTTTTGCAATTAAGTATCTTCTAGATTCCGTGGCGAAATATTGGATTTCTGGAACCGTTTATTGTACGTGGCTTATAATAATACTTGGCGGATTTTTTCCCCCATAAGTAAAACTTATTTATCGACATCCTCATTGCTGGCAATTACACTACAGTATTCTGTGTAGCAGTATATAGAATACACCTTCCTTTGGCATTTCATGTGTATAGCGCCAATGACACACTGACCTTTGTTCATTTGGTTACGGTACCCTAAATACGTCTATTGAAATTGGGCCCCATATGCGATCCGCCCCTTCGATTATTTTAAAATTTTCCATTGTTATTGCGTGCAGAGAAAAACAATAGTCTGCTCCGGAATTGTTTTTTGAAGACGGTGGAATAAAGAAGGGTGTCTTTATGATATACTTATGATTCTGATTCACCGTGTGTTACTCAGATTTCCTTACAGTTATATTTTGCCAAAGAGAATATTTAATAACAAACCAGTCTTTGCAGTCTCTTTTTTCATTTAACGGAATTACATATCTACCCTCAAGGGTTCGATTTAATTTAATAAAATAATTTGTTTGGTGTATCGCAAATCAATTATACTTTTGGTTTGTAAATTTACTGTATCCTTTTTTTTACCAAACAAATATTATGTATTAATGGAAAATTCGTCATCATCATCATAATTGTCATCATCATCCTAGCTTTAAATACCAGTTGAGGTTGGAGCGTCTATCTCGAAGGCCGGGGTCTACTTTCCTACGAATTCATTTTCCTATTAATGGAAATTACATTGAATTAAAACAACTTCGTATAAAGAGATAGAACTCTACAACATACTGGGACCTAGGCTGTTCACAATTAAATGACAAATTGAAAGTAATTAAAATACCTCCACTAACCACTTAACCAGTCGATTCGTCTTTAACCTATATAATAGATATGAATTCTGTAGATATTAGTTCTCAAAGAGGACCATTAGGCTCATATGTTAACTAACAATCATATACTAGAATGATAATAGTTCTAATTATTATTATCAAATCAAAACGATAACACCAATCTTTGCCTCTGCGCCTATTTTTAATATAACATTAGTATTGCGTAAATTCGTTTTCAAAATGTCACTATGTATCATACTTCATGTATTTTAAAGGATTCTGCGACACGAATAAACACATGGTATCTGTGCCATAGTCGAATATGGTTTTATGTATATGAATGTAAGCGTATTGGAAACAAATAAAAAAACCTACATATTAAAAATTCTTACATATTCGAGTACTAATATACTATATATTAGAAGTGTCCACCACCTGCCTATTTAACTGCTTTTGATAGTCTTCGTTACAAATTTTACTTGTTTGTTAGTAGAAACTACGCTAAAATAATCGTTGCTTTATTTTGACTATAGTGGAACACTATACACCAATTCAAATTCAAATAGATTTCCGACACATACAAAAAAATATCTACAAATTTCTATGAAAAGTAATTCGGTCTAGGTCTGCAAGGCTAAAGTGCCAAAATATTATCTGTGGAAGATCTACCCTGATCCATCAACTACCTAATTTCTATCCTTGAATTGGAGACAGCAGTCCATCTCACTCCTCTACCATTAGGGTTATTTCTCTCATTACATTAATGTACTCTGTGACTCTGTGTCGTAGTTTCTAAAATGTTGATGTCGTCATGTTGTATACGTGTGTTCATGTATATAGTAAAAAAAATATTTATTTGAAAATCTTAAGATTTAATCTAAACTTTATCTATTTCCTAACAGAAATTCATTAACATGAAAGAAGTAAAAGCGCGCACTTCCCTCGAAGATAGTACAAAGAAAAACTGTATACATTCATCAGTTGTCTAAATATGCAAAGTGACTATCACGTTATGGGAGAGTCGGTTCCCTTCCAGCGCTGAACGGCGGCTGTTATAATGGATTACGAATCTAGACGCGAGACAAAGCCCTTGCGAGCCCTTGACAGTGATGCGGGCATGCTGGAGAGAGGCGAGGGCTGATACGCGACTAGCGAAACACCTTTTGTTGCTACGAGCAAAATGCTTGCAGTACATAGCGATACAATAATTTGGTAGGCGACAAATCTTACAATAAACTCTGATAGAGCGTTCATGTATTTTTTTTAGAATAACTTGGCATCGCCTTTAGTTTTAAACATCATGATGAAAACAATTACAATCACTATTTTATTACACAATTAATATATTTATTCTATTTGATTCACCGAAGTCATGACGGTCATAAATTGTTGAACTTGTACAAAATCTAGGAAACGTCAGCGTTCTATAAGATGACGAAAAGCCTCTCTGTTATAGTAATTAATTAAACAGAAATTACTTACTGGTATAATCTAATGCTAATGGGTCTAATTCTGCTATTTCAAGTGATTTAGTGTTGCGAAGAAATTCAAAGTACGATTCTATTTTAATAGAGGTAAAAAATCATTTGAATTCTACAATGATATTTTCACATAATGTCACCGCGGAATAATTGTCACGTCACCGATATATGGTGAAAAGATTAAACGGACGAAGCGCTATGCTTCCACATTAATAATGCGTAACTTTGAAGAGTGGATCTTTTTATTGTCGTCTGTTTTTATTGAAAGAAAATTTAGGTGTCTAAGATGGAGCGCGCTTACCTAGAAGATACCTGCTGACGTGAGCGTAAACAAGAAGATAATTTAGAATTCATTTTCATCTGTCATCAAGCGCAATGTCGGTCACACGTGATACAATATTTAAAAAATCTGTTTCCTATGCTTATGAAGATTCTTTTAATAATGAAGGGTAAGCTTCCCTTTATTATTTAAACTAGAGTTTACCCCGCGGCTGCGCCGCGGGTTAACCTCTAGTGCGTGTCTCTTGTTTAAAGAGCAAGTGCTACAGCTTATATTATATTACAATGTTTTTATGTATTTGCCCACGGAAGATTCACTTCATTCTATATCGCTAATTATATATACTATCCCCCGTCTATCTGTAAACAAAATAAATTACAAAACTTGACCAAAAAGGCCAAAATGGTCTAAATGACCAAAAGACCACAGTGACCGACATGGCTAAAATGACGGAATAGGAAAAAACGACCAAAAAGGCCAAAATAATCAAAATGGTCATAATGACCAAAGAGGCCAAAATGACCAAAAAGGCCAAAATGACCAAAAAGGTCAAAATGATCAATAAGGCCAAAATTACCAAATAGGCCAAAATGACCAAAAAGGTCAAAATGATCAATAAGGCCAAAATGACCAAAGAGGCCAAAATGACCAAAGAGGCCAAAATGACCAAAGAGGCCAAAATGACCAAAGAGGCCAAAATGACCAAAGAGGCCAAAATGACCATATAGGCCAAAATGACCATATAGGCCAAAATGACCATAGGCCAAAATGACCAAAGAGGCCAAAATGACCAAAGAGGCCAAAATGACCATATAGGCCAAAATGACAAAAGAGGCCAAAATGACCAAAGAGGCCAAAATGACCAAAGAGGCCAAAATGACCATATAGGCCAAAATGACCAAATAGGCCAAAATGACCAAAGAGGCCAAAATGACCAAAGAGGCCAAAATGACAAAAGAGGCCAAAATGACCATATAGGCCAAAATGACCATATAGGCCAAAATTACCAAAAAGGCCAAAATGAAAATTATCCCTTGTCCATCCTCAGTATTTAATTTACATACGTGCCGAATTTCAGCCAAATCGGTCCAGTAGTTTTTCCGTAAAAGCATAACAAACAAACAGACAAATATCATTTTATCCCGGAAACTATCCCATTTTTCGGGATAAAAAGTATCCTATGTTCATCCTCGGTATCGAAAATATATATATAATGAGTTTCAGCCAAATCGGTCCAGTAGTTTTTACGTGAAAACGGAACAGACAGACAGACAGACAGACAGACAGACAGAGTTACTTTCGCATTTATAATATTAATAGGGATTATAATTGAATTTTTTAAGAGGAGCTTTTTGTTATGTCTTGTTGAGGTGATACTATAGCAGAATTTTAATTATTTACCTGAAATAGAAGGATAGATCTTTTGAAATTATTTATTAGATGTTGATAGATGAGTGATTGTAAATAGCTAGCGAAAGTTTTTTCTAGTAAGGTTTAATAGAAATCTAGCTACAGAAATTTATTTAATAGATTTAAATTGTAAATTAAAATTTTACGACTATAATACAAGCAGTATAATAAGCATATGAGACAATCTGTCTCAATAACCAATGGTTACATGTAGCTTATTTATCTTCATTCAGATTCGATTCGGTTCGATTTTATCAGCGGATAAAAATCACTTTGCAACAAATATATTTTTCGGAAACAATTTTTTTACAATATTGGATACAATCATAGCGTGACCCGATAAATGTTACTGTATTGTCAAAGATCCGTCGCTCGTTCAAGGCAGATTTGTGGGCATCACTCATATGCCGGTTTCGTCACAATTTTGTCCTTTGTTGTCATCATCATGTGGAAATTATAACTTATGGCCAGAAAATTGCATTAAAGCCGTGATACTGTACCTACTTATTGTACCACCAAGACCTACATAAGGTTGATTGACTGCACTAAAATGCAGATTCGATACAGCTGCACTGCAACAAGACATTTCCCTCTCACCAAAGTCGTAACCCGCTTTAGCTGCTATGCGTGCGGCGCGGCCGACTTAAGATTGATGGTGGGTTCACATGACACCGTTCGCCCTGAGCGAAAGCTCCCACCCTTTTGATGACTTCACTAACCGTTATTTATGAACCGGCTTTACTCTGAGCCCTGTTTAAAATCCAAGCCTCGCACTCTTTCCATAAAAAAATACTTTAATACATTTTTAAACAGGCTGTTGACTTATGGGAACCTCCGCATTGTTTAACGATAACTTGATGGCTTTCAATATTGTTGGAGCGATTACGAATCTTATCTTATCTCTTATCTTACTTATCGTATTAAAAATTTTATTGTTAAATTAATGAATCTTTGGAAAAAAGAATTTTTTTATTATTCCTGAAGCACAGAAGACAGGGTGACGGCCCAACTGTGATGGAAAGTAAGTACTCGTCGCTTTTGGACATTAGCAATCCCAGAGGTGCTGCTAATGTGCTGCTGGCCTCGAAGGAGAAACCAGGACCTGGCCACTAATGCCGGAACACAACTCAAAGTTGTTATTGCAGCATACCTTAGTTTCAGTAGGGCAAAGGCCCTACCACCTGGCTAACGGTCGTTCTGTCGCCGCTTACGACATTGACAAGCCGCAGGAATTAGTGTTATTTTTCCGTTCCTGACCGGAGAAAAGTAATGATAAATGTAAATGGAATAGCAGGGGTGTAAACAATCCACAGCCAGGTGGTAGGGTATCTGCCCGACTAGAACTACCAACCCGTGGTCTAGAGTATGCCATAACAACTTTGAGTTATGTACCGGCATCAGTGGCCAGGTTTCAGTTTCTCTTTCAAGGCTTCCAGCGCATTGGCTGCACCACTGGTATGCCTAATGTCTATAGGCGACGGTAACCACTTTCTATCACAGTTGGGCCGTCAGCCTGTCCACTCACCTTCAGCAATAATAAAAAGAGAATGAATAAAAGCAGAATCACCAAACAAGTGGGTATATGAAAGCAAGATGATTGGTATAGTCGGCGGCGGTAGACCAGGACTTATTCGCCATGATCTAATTGAAGTTATTTTGAAGAAAGATCAGGTATAAAGCATCTCAAATAAACGAGTATGTATGAAGAGGTTAGTGAAAGCAGATGAAGCAAAAAGTGAGTGTGAATATTGTAGTTGGTGGAGATCCATCGTCTCTCCGTACCAACGAGAAACAGCCGTGACCATGTGTAGGAATGTCCTGTGAAGAATATTATTTATTTAAACAAAATAACAATTTTTTTATATAAAATTAATGCAAAAACGTTAATGATATTAAAAAGATGTCAAAATCATATAACTTTCAAAACATCGCTAAAAGAAAAAACATTTAAAAGATATATAGGGCAGATTTGTGAATCATCACATAAAAGTTATGTTGAATAAATTATAACCTGAGGGAATTCAAAAGTATACCACTCTACTGTTTTATACATACAACTGAAATTTTTAATTTTTCCATGTTATACTTTATTCTATGAAAAATGTTATCTGGTGATTAAATAATCGGCCATAACATAGGTAAATATAATAACCAAAATAAAACGACTGTAACAAAGAAAAAAATACACTTTTGTACAACATTTCGTGTCTCTAATAATGTTTCTTATGTAAAGTAGTAAACACTACATTATCCACAAGTTATAACTTTAAACGACATATTTATTAAGAAGCAAACAGCCTGTAAAAACTTATTTAAACAACGTAGCTAACTTTAACTGGCTGTTTATAAAACTTTATACGAGTGTAAAGAAAGTTAAAGTATCTAGTACATGCAGTTGTGTTTTATATCAAAAGGTGCATAAACGAGGAGCTAGTATGGAAGTTAGTGGGTTGTTACAAAGTTTATAGATTTTCCTTCGTTAAAAAGTAAATAAATTTGATATTGTACTTTGTGAAGTGGCAATACTTGGAAGTCCTGTTGTTCTTCTTGGAGTTTTTGCGAGGAACTTGAAGAATGGTTGTAGTTTTTGAATTGTGTGTATATATGGGTATAATAGGGTGGTCGTTAAAAATTAAATTTCTTGCGACGCCCCCTAAAAAGCTTCCTTTTAATGAAAAAACACTGGGATTTTTTTTATAATTTTTTCAAGTCAAGACATCACGTGCCTCAAGACCCTAGTGTATAAGTATATAATTATGTGTCTATATGTATATAATGGCTATAACACAATATAAAAAGATGGAATTGACTATTCTAAGGTTTTCGTTTTTTGATAAACTGAATAGAAAAATCTAAATATAGTAGATTTCGTATAATCTCTTTACAATTAAAATCTTACTAGTTAATAGTAAAATCTATATATAATATAATAAATCTGGCAGAAGTCTCGAGTATCTATAATTACTAGTGGTCACCCGTGCTCGAAATTCGACCATAATATAGTGTCAAAGTCTATACTTCTATAAGCACAGATTTCGCCAAGGCTACACTGTTGATTTGACTTTAACAATAAACAAAAGAGTATGCCTGTATAAATATGCTGTGTGTGTCACACGGTAGTGTGTGTAATGTTTTTTATGCATAATAAAAAAATAGCATTCGTCGTTTCTTCTCTATATAAACTACTAGCGGCCCCGGCAGACGTTGTCCTGCTCTGAAAAAATAAAAATCTATGACCCGATCCCAGCGCCACCTACCGGTTCCAATTGTGGATTTAAACCATACGTGGACCCACTCAAACACACAAAAACAAAATCGCTCTCCGTTGTTAAGAGGATTCTAGAACCCGATCTCAGCGCCACCTACCGGTTCCAACGGTATAAAAACTATCCTATCTTTCAAGTTGGATCAAACTGCACACGGTGTGCAAATTTGATTAAAATCGGTTGAGTAGTTTAGGAGTCCATCGCGGACAAACATCGTGACAGGAGATTTATATATATTAAGATAAGTGTGCGTAATTTCATACTCACCCGTCCGCGCAATTTTCGTAAAAAGGGTACAAAGTTTTTGCTTCACGCATTAATACGCAGATTTTGAAAATAAAAAATATGGGAGGGGGGCGACAGTTTGGACCAGAAGATTTAGAAAATGATTTCTTTACCATTTTTGTTTGTTAGAGCATTACCTGACACCTACTAAACGTATTTAAATGAAACTTGACACAGAGAGCTCCCTAATCAACTCTTAGGATATATGTTGTCCCGGTAACTCATGTCGTTTTGGACGCCTCCATTGCAATTAAGTAACAAATACGTCGATGACAACACAACCAAATTTTCAGTGGCACTAATAATATCGTGTAGTATGTACGCATTTGTATTGTCCATTTTAAGGGGGGCCAGTGCACAATAATTAAATATTTGCAACCGTAGCATAAATATTATACTAATATATAAAGCTGAAGAGTTTGTTTGCTTAAACGCCACTTAGAACTTAGGAACTACTGGTCGGATTTGAAAAATTATTTCAGTATTAGATAGCCCATTTATCGAGGAAGGCTATATATCATCACGCTAAGACCACATTTTTTTTAACTATTCCACGCGGACGAAGTCGCGAGCAGAAGCTAGTGTAACATATAAGGCTTTAATTTTGTTAAACGCAATAATAAAGATATCAATCACATTGGGACAATGTAGTTATAATACTACAACCACCTCAAAACTACAAGCAGCACCCGCGCATACCACAATCGAAATAGATATGTAAGTTTGTTTGTAACTTACCTAACATAAACTATATACCTGCATAAACGAAATAATTAAATCTAAGGTAGGTGATGTAGCAGATCGCTGCCAGCAGGAAACGTGCCCAGCAGGCTGGCTGCATTGCCCTGCACTATGACAATATTTGCAGTAAATTAAAGCTACTACTATTTACCTTTATAATCAAACCAATGTTATTTAGTATAAAAGCCGTCGTCGATAGATCATAAATTAATAAAGAATTTTTTACTTTAAGCACATTACAATCTAATATTCCAGATTCTAAGACCACCGGTAACAATGGACACATTTGTCTCCGTACGTGCACAATCTGGATCCAGTGCACACGACAATTTTGCTCACCAAACGAGCTGTGAAATCATGCTAGGCACGTAGACACGTCTGACTTCCCGTGAAGTTAGGACAGAACTATGCATGTGGCTGCAATTTTTAAGGAGGGTAGACCACATTAATTTTAAGGTTATTTGTTTATCATGAATCAGTTCAGTATCAATAAAAAAATATTAAAGAACGTCTTAGTATTATTTTTACAGAAACTTGTTTCAACTAGGCTGTTAATATTTTGTTATCTATAAATTTTAGTAAATTTGTTGCGTCTGTGTGTTGGTTATGTACCGACTTTGATAAACTTTGGTGTAATTTTGTGAAACAGGAAACTTGAAGCACATTTTGTTCTGGATTATGATTAATTCAAACTCTCAGTCAATGTTTTATTGTCTATAATATTATAAAATTGTAGTCTTTTTTGTGCTTGTCTGTTTGTTCGGGATTCATGTAAAAACTAATGGGTTGATTTCCATGGTGTTTCCGCTGATCGATAGTAAAATCCAGGACTTAAAATGTACTTTAAATCCCTAGAATCGTACAGGAATTTTCGTAGGAGAGGTTTAAAGTGGGCAGGTCGAAAAAAAAACGATTGCGATGCGAAAATTTCATTGATCGACAAATTTTTAGTAAAAAGAATTGTAGTTGTGTATGCCTTTTATTACTTATCCCTTTTATTACTTTTACGGAATTTGATGTATTTTCATACTAAAAACTCTATTGATGCAAAAAATTACTTTTGATTATCTGTTCAATGTGGGCAAAGTCGCGGCCAAATGCGAGTTTAGCTCATTTTTTAATTTGTGACATTAAAAAAGAGCTAATTATGACTTGCTAATGATAACTGATATTAATTACGATTTTGTATAAAAACAAGAATAGACTAGTGCCACCTGTATAGCAACAGTGTATTATGAGTTGCCTTTTTCACTGGGTGATTCTTTAGTATTTTTCTATACTTTCAACAAGGGTGTGAATCCTTTTTATTGGAAATTAGGATAGTTGTAGTTGTCTCAAGGAAACTCTTGTGAAAAGCGCTACTTAGAATTTGGTAAACAACAGCTATTGCTTTATTAAGCATCATTTCTTCTTCTCACGACAACAATTTCACATGGAAACTTGAGTAAGATGAGCCTAAAGCAGATTTTTATAAATTTGTTGTTCGCATATTGTTTAAATTTATTTCATTTTTAATTCTTGAAACTGTAGCTTTATAATTTATTTGATTTCATTTCCATTTTAATTCTAACAATTATGTTTCCCATAAGAATCGTGTTTGCTATGTAAGCGCGTGCCACGTCAACGGGGCTTATCGCCATGCCATTGGAAGTCACACCACCCCTTGACATGTACAAGTTGGAAGCATTTAAATGCAATTCCAAAAAGTTTATTATTATGTTACTAACAGTAGGTTGGAATTCCCGCTTTTTACACTGGCGATCACTTCAATGAGCTTGTAAAAAACTTCCTTCATTCCTTTTTATCCGTGTACAAACAGAGATAGAATACCATTTTGATAAAACAACCCACAGCCAGATGGTAGGGTATTTGCCTATCTGGATAGCTACCATCCCTGGTCTAGAGTATGCCACTATAACAACCTTGAGTTGTGTTCCGGCATTAGTGGCTAGGGTCCAGTATCGCTTTCTGAATCGACTTGTCATTTTTTCGCGTTCGATTCAATATAGTTTAAGATGGTTTCATGTAAAGGCAACTGACGACGGATTTCGGACACAACGTCTACACAGTCCAAGTTATAGTAAAAAAAGTAGTTTTTACTAATTATCTTTTTAAGTATATATTTCAAGGACATCGCTAACCGGAGAAAAATAATGTTTAATGTCTTAAGAATCGATCATTGTTTACCATAATTATAATTAAATGCAAAATCATTGTTGTCTGATTCCTTAAACCATTATATTAATAAGAATCTAGATATACTTCGGGTCCAAACATCGACATACCTGAATAATATCCTGTTGCTTAGTACTTGATATGTTAGTTGGTTCATTAAATCTTTATTCGTTGTCGACATCTGTTATTATTTATTTCTTAAATGGCAATACAAAACATTTAAGCATCTACCACGTCATTGTCAAGTGTTATACGTCAGACAAAGCTGTATGGACTCAGTACCTTTGCATGATTTTATAACGAATAAAACACAAATACATAAAATATTCATTGAAAACAAAAAAATATCGTACAACTTCTGTTCATATTGTTCACTTATAGGTAGAATCAAACATATTTTGAAAATAACATTGCTCAGTGAAATATTATGTTTCAAGTTCCCGCCAAAACCTTTAGTATTATCGTAATGCAGGTTATGTCAATGTGAAACATTCATGGCTAAATTTTATTTTCAACCCAGTTCGTGTAGAAAATAAAAATCACACATGGGTTTCTAAATAAGCAACCTAAACTGAATATGAGTGTAGGTGACTGTGCCGAGGGCTGCTAAGAAATTCGGCAGTCTTCTTCATTGGAATCAGACGTTCCGCATGTGTATTGCTGTACTCATTATTGTGTAATTCTGCATTACGACTCCGCACAGTGGACACGACCATTTTTATTTCATAGCATGAGTGATCTGTGATTATATTCTTTTATAAATATAAAAATCACAGAAAATAGATTTAGTAAGTGTTTTACAATAGTTAAACGTGACTAACGGCCCGAAAACGTCACGTTCATTCAAAAAATAAATGCTCAATTCGTTAGCACTTTGTTCTTGTCACGCGAAAGTTCGTTGAATTCAATGTTTTAACTATAGTCTAGAATGTTTGAATTAATCTTAAAACACTTTAGACAACTTAGTTTAGTACGCAGCCGTCACCTGAGAAAGAATTTGGCAAATACATTTGTAAACATACCTATTACATACATATTACAGAGCACGAAATCTGTCTTCATTTTTGAGTAGGTCAGGACTTACTCAATTTCGTTTTTCAGAAATTAAAGGGTTCAGTAGAGGCGACGAAATGCAACACTTATCTAGGAAAGTTAAAAAATATTAAATATACAATACCCTATATATTAAACTACGTAATGGATATTTCAAATATCAATTTTCTTTGAAAGTTTTTTTATAAATTCTACTATGTCAACTTTTTCAGAATTTGCCATTTAATACATCAATAGTTGGGATGACATATACATTTTACGAATTTAGGAGATAATCTCTCATAACCTCGGCCTTAAATAAAGAAATATTTTTCATCACTACCGATACCCTTATAGAGTAAAAATCAGGTTTGCATTTTCTCAGTTTTATTACTTGTGAATTCCTGTCAAAATTCATTCATATATCCTTGCCAGTTTCTTAGAGAAATGAACGTGACATACAAAGAACTAAAAGACGCGATGAAACTAAAAGGATTACTTGTTTGCCAAAATGATTATGAAACCTTAAAAAGAATACATTTCCTACACAGCTTCCCTTGTAAAAATACCATATTGCACTGTATTTGATATAATTGCTTCGTTATTTCAATCTCCAAACAAGTAAGAGAAGCTCTTAAATTACAAAACAAATATCTCCTTAGAACATTTGAACGTGAAGACAGAAGGACGTGCTAACTAAGATTGCCGGCTGTGGAAGACTCTGTTCCAGTGCAGATGTCGTATATTTATATCTATTGTTAAAACAGACGTATTCAACCCATTAACGTTCAGGACTCGCGAACTATTTGAATTAATTAAATTTAATTGTGTTAAACACTCCTGCCGGCAGACGCGAAGCCCCAGCGATACACGTTACTCGCAAATAAAATACGACCTGTAAAACCTTCTTAGCTTTAAATAAATGGCTTTAATTAGTAATTGATTGTATATGAATAATTTAATTACGTCTATTTAAGTTTTGTCTAATAATGTGCACCACTTACATCCCTAGACTAGATTAGATTGCCTGAAAGAGATTGCTTTAAGTGATAAGGCCAATAATTGTTGTAAATGGTTTTTTTTAATATTGTAATCGTGCATTTTTGTAATTGTATATTTGGCGAGCATTAAAGTGTTATGTATTCTATTTGATTATATTTTAAGTGTATTTATCACTACCCGAGCCAGAGAAACTTTATTTGCGTTAATATTTTCTTAAGTTTTCGCGAATTGTACACATAATAAAACTACGTTTTAACGATTTTAAGCGCGGTATTTGATTTTGGTTATTCCGAAGTTTCGGCCACTATTCAGCGGCCGTGATCACGGAAGATAACTAGATGTCAAGTGTCAACGAGTATCGTTAAAGTTTTATTGAGCCAAAAACAATCCAACCTCAGCGCCATATTTTTGGTTATATTCGCGGAGTTCAATAAAACTATTATTACTTCCACGGCAAAAAATTACAGTTTAGTTCACGCCAAAGTTCTACTATTTCATTGACTACGTTATAAAAAAAATAAATACGGTAGATGATACTACTGTATTGTATTGTATACTGAATTCTTAAATCAATGCACAGTAGTATCGTTGATTTTATTATTATTGTATATAGTATTAAAGCTATATTTGGTTTTTTTCTACAAGAAGTAAGATGTGTAGATGATAGATAGAAGATAGATAGACAAGTAGATGATAAATCTTACACAAAAAGCAACACTAGTAAGCACTGCTAATCTTTCAATTACAAATTGTATATTATTCATATTTAAAAAATCAATTAGATGTTTCTATATCGCACCGACTTTGGTAAAGTATCCTAAATATTAAGACCCTCTCTTGGTGCCCTTCTCACCGATTTACAATGGTTTAGAACCGATTGTTGGGATCTGAATTGGCTGTACTTACCTGAAGTGCGGTTCAATTATCTGGTGATGACAGTAGTATAATAATCAATGGAAATGGTTTATTAGTAAAATTGAAATGCTAATATTCATCAAAATTTCAAATAATTCAAATTCTATTCTTGCTGCAAACACTTTTGTGTGTTCAACAAATTTAGTTCGTTTTATTACTCTTGACAGTACATTTTTGATGTTACTTATTAACATACTAGCTGACCCGGCGAACTTCGTACCGCCATATTTTCTGAATTCCTAAAAGTCTTTGTAACATGACACACCATAATCGGTCTAGGTGATTAGGAGGATTCTAGAACCCGATCTCAGCGCCACCTACCTACCAGTTCTAATTGTAGATTTAAACCATCCCGGGACCCACTCAAAAACACACACAAAATTTCATCAAAATCGGTAGTCGTTCTCAAGTTATGCGCTTACCAACACATTTTACGATTAGTTCTGCCTGCGACTTCATTCGCGTGGAAAGGAAGGTAAAAAACACCCGTGATTTTGAAACATTCTTCATTGGTGCTCCGCTCCTATTGCTCTTAGCGTGATGGTTTATAGCCTATAACCTTCCTCAATAAATGGGCTATCTAACACTGAAAAAAAATTCAAATCAGACCAGCAGTTCCTGAGATTAGCGCGTTCAAGCAAACAAACAAAGAAACAAACTTATCTGCTTTATATATTGTACATATAAGATAAAACTCTCTCACTGACACCACAGCCTGTCAAATTATCCGCTTCTATTATGTTACGTTGTAGAGAAATTTCTTTTAGTCTGTTATAAGCTGTTTAAGTAATAAAGCTTTTTAAATATCCCACGGGAACTATTTATTTTTCCGAGATTAAAAGTATCCTATATGTTGACCAGGGATATAAGCTATCATCATACAAAATTTCATGTAAATCGGTCCAGTCGTTTCGGAGATTAGCCGGTACAAACAGACAGACAAACAGAGAAACAAAAAATTCGAAAAAAATCTAAATTAGTTCTATTTCACTTCTTACATCCTCCTGGCTCGGTTTTTAGCATTTTTTTCATTGTACAGAAATTCGACCTCTACAATTTTATTATATGTATAAATATATAAATATATACATATAAATAGATAGGAGCGAATTTTAATATCTATTTAATAAGCTTCTATTGGGATCAAATATATCATCTTAATATAAAGAAATGTGTTGTTTGGTTTGGTAATGTTATAACTGCATTGCTCCCTTGGTATAAGTGACGCAAATCTTATTTCTCACTCTAATTGAAAGAAGAAGAAGCTCTCTGAGGTCGGTCGGGGATAATTCCACAAGCGATTTTCATTGGCCGGCGGTTTCATTCTTCTATGGGCCAGTCTTGAATAACAAAGAGACCGCTAAAAGAGAAAGGGAGAGGACTATGGGGGCAGCTTTCGATCATCGTCGACAGACGGGGCTCGAAGACATCGCTACGCACAGAATCTCAGTATCAGTGGAAACCTGCGGCTTGCTTCCCTGGGCTTAGTACTAGCTATTGGCGCACTAGAACGTCACAGTGAACTGACTGTGTCGTTTACCCTGTAGCATTCCATCTGAGTGCATTCGTCGTCGTAGTCGTCGGGACGCAAGTAGATTTAGTAGGTAGCTGTCGACCCCATCCTTCGTTGGAGGAGAATCGGATGCCGTTAGGTACAAGAGTCCCACACACACACGTGTAGGTGGCACTACGCGCTGTATTCGGTCTTCCCTCATATCCATGACCTTTGTGTGTGTCAAGGAAAGACAATCCCTGCGTTAACAAAACAACTGTCAATATTGAAAGTACTACACCTAGTAGCGTTCCGGATGTAGGCTAACGTTCTACTACCTACTACTCTAGTTATAATAACAGGTATAAATGTCCCACCGCTGGAAGCAGGGCCTTGCAATTTTTCCTTCTTCTACTTCTTTGAACTATATCAAGCTTTCGCCACAAAAACGTGCCCTGGATGACAGTTCAAGGGCCTGACAACTTCAAACAGGACATGTAAACTAATGGATTAGTAATGACAATAGGAGATATTAAAAATGTAAACGAAGTCGATTAAGTTGCAAGTCAGAAGCAATACCCACAATTAATAATTACCAGGTATCAATTTTTTGTTTTGTTTTTCAGTACCTCCAAGGAGCCACGTATCACCGTTTCTAAATAAGCATCATGTACTGAAAATGAAACTTAGGCGCAAACTGCATTTGGCTTGCCTTCTCTTTGGTGTCCTTAAGTACAAAGAGCCTCAGTACTTGTATAATAAGCTCAGCTGGGTAGCCAGAGGAGGGGTAGTCAAAGGTAGACAATGCTCCCGTCAACTAGCGTTCCAATTACATAAATTGACATGCTTTAGAGGTAGCTTCCGTTATGCTGCATCTAAGATATGGAACAATATACCACCACCATTAAGGCAATTAAATCACTCTACTTTTACTTTTCGTAAGAACTTGAAGAATTACCTCTTGGATGAGCAACGGAAGCTAGAAAATGTCAATATTAATCTTTCTTATATAATATAATATTTTTTTTCTTCTGCCTCTAACAATACTATTTCTGTTTATAAATATGTAATATATATCATGTGTATCATATATAATGAATATTTATTTTATCGGTATCCCCCGAATATTTGTTTGAATTATATGAGTTTATATTTATTTTATTATTATTCACACTATACGTATATATATATATATATATATATATATATATATATGTATATATATATATATATATATATATATATATACACATACATATACATATAAATAACAGTGCAACATCCGTTCGTCCTAGGGTGTAGTTGAAAACCAGCGTTAGGCATCCGCGGTTGCCTGGCACATGCTGAACTGCACCTATTTAGTACCATCGCGAGACTCTCTAATTTTTATCACCGTACCGTGTAATTCATTCCATGTCTGTCTCGTTGTGTGGTTTCTAAATAAACGTCTTTTCTTTCTTTCTTTCTTTCAAGAGAATATATGCCGTTTCAACAATATCTAAGCGCGTGTTTCGTATATTTGCATTCGGTAGACGGGTAGCTGTCATCAGATCAGTTTATGCAGGACTGACCCATGTTTATAATAACTATGCAAATTATTCCGATACCAGCCCCAATCGGCCTTTACCCGGCTAAATTCAATTTGTAACTCTGATTAAAAGCATTCCCCTTTGAAATGCCGATATCGACAAAGCACGCTTGACGGTTTTTAATGATTTTTTTTCACGTGTGTTTGACAATTTGTTTTTGTTTAGATATTTTTGGGGACGTAACAATTTTGAAACATTTGATCTTTATTTATCTAATCTACATGTAGAACGTGGATAAGCTGTAGTACTGACAAACGTTGCGTAAGATTTATGCACATTAAGATGACTGTGTTTAGCGACAGTAAATTAAATGGCAAAATGGCAAGCCTAGTTTTAGAGTATAGGGCATTAGTTAGGCTTTTTTGCTGCTTTTTTTGCTGTTCAACTATTTTAGAGGAACGTAGTATGTACTCGTGCGTTAGGGTTATGCGAAAATGTATGGAGATTATTTAGTCAGATATTCAGTTATAATAGTAGGTAGGGAGTGGTGACTTATGCTAATATAAAAATAAATATAATTTTTCATTTCATTTATAAAATATCTTCTGTCTTCGCAACAAAATCTAAAATTTCAATGTACGGGAAAAGTGCTTAGTTTAGTACGGAAAAATATTTAAATTAATTTAATGATAAATGGGTAATAAATGGTATGTATATGGTGATGAGGGCATATATCGGTACCAACAGTCTTCTTATTAGAAATTCCTTCTTAAACGAATTATCTAAATTATTTTATAAAGTAGCTATCAAAATGAGTTTTATTTTTAGTTGTACTTACAACGATAGCCAGAGGTTGTTTAGAAGTTTTTTATCAGTTAAAATTTTCGCTTTAAATTTAACGATCTCTTTTGTACTTTTTCTTAAACTATACGAAATTACCGTTTATATTATAATCTATCTAATGTTAACATTATTGTGATATAATATTCATTTTATTAAGTTGGTATAATACGGAGCTTTTGCGACCCCATATAAAATGGTATGAGTACGAAATGCCACGTGGCGTGGTGAACTTTAATGATACATATTGTCTCGTAGTTCCGCAGATCAAATGTTCGACTGAATTTTCTACGCACAAACTAAGCATGAACTTTCTGCAACTCATTTAAATTTTTCACACAAAAACATGAAGAGACTATGTTAATTTTCTCATATTCATCCTAGGCACTTTGAACACGTATGTATATTCTTTGAAAATTTATTCATATCCAAATGAATCTACAAAAATATGTATAAAATTTAATAGCATGGAATTCTGTACGTATGCTTATAAATTAGAAAAATATACCTAATTACTTTGTAGATGCTAGTATTTGAAAAATTTATTTATTTATAAATTTGTATGCTTTGTTGTACTTTTATATGCTTGCACAGATGTTCCCGTTGCAAGAGATGTTAGACTTTCAAATAACACTGATGAATGATGATGAATACCTGTCTGCTTGAAAAATATCTATATTTTATCCGTGCAGTAACGGAGAAAAAATACAATTTCCTGCGGCCGGGTGGCCTATCGTAAGAGGCGACAAAACAACCCACAGGTAGTCCAGTAGAGCATTTGCCAGATTAGATGTCTACCATCCCTAGTCTAAAGTATGTCGCCATAACTACCTCGAGTTGTGTTAGGGCATTAGTGACCAGGTTCCAGTCTCCCTTAAGAGAGCAGCAGCGCATTTGTAGCACCTTTGGTATTGCAAATGTCCATAGGCGATGGTAACCGCTTTCCATCAAGTGGGCCGTCTGCCTGTCTGCTGAACTCCTGCAATAAAAAATAAAATAAACATGTTTTAAAATAATATGTCCGTTCTATTTTCTGACAGATATACGTAAACTTATACTGTTTAACTACCAAATATACCGTCATTTCAAAAAGTTCAAATGTTCGCCACTAATAAGTGCCGTGTGTCACACCGTCACGCACATTCCTATGCGATTATACTAATGCCGTTTTGATTAAAATGCATTGCCTTTTTCAATATTGAATTTCACGCCTCGCCAGCTTTAAAGTCTTGACGTGGGATATAAATGGATTCCCTTTGCGAAAGTAATTATCAAAGTTTTCATTTAATAATTGAATTGTCTATATTAAAGGTGCAGTTAGTTTTGTGATTGGTTATTTAATTGTAAAACAAAATTATAATTATGATTTATTTATTGTTTGTACTTAAGTACACTTAAAAAACCCGCTGTAATTTAATTTCTGAGTCTTACTTTACAATAAAGTTTTGACGGAACCTAAAGAGTTTTAGGTTTAAACAGACAATAAGTTAATTTACATAGGTAGGAAATTAAATATTACTACACTTGTGCACCAACCCTGTATTATCAACCTGTATTAGCGCCTTCTACTCTAGTAATTGCACTGTTTTATCAATCTGGTAAGAATATTGAGAAAAGAAAATACTAAACTTCTTTTATTATATTAACAGATAATAAAAACATCCATCAACTTATTATTTTGAAAGACCATTTATTTTTCCAAACAATACATTTCCTCCACTTTTTTTTCGATGCCCGAAAATGAACTTACTTTGAATTGATTGTCAGCCGCGTGCGATAATATCATGCTACATTGGACCGGAACGATATAACGAGAGTTTCAAAGGCTCTTGAAACAATTTGTAAAAATCTTGTTGAATATCTAGAAATTTATTGCGTAAAGTATATATTTACTCTATTATTTCTTTTTATTTAGGTGTTAAAAACAAAATATAAATACTGAATTAATAATACTGATATTAAATGGATCAACCAAATTGATTCAATTGCTATTCAAGGATTGTTACCGACGCGAATATCTGGCGTCACCGTTCATTACCTGAGAGTGCATGTGTTTCTTAATGGTCAATGACATTGTATAACCTTGTAAAAAAGAAAATAAAACTTCCTCTTCCGTTTTTAACATTCGATGGCGTTGTTTTATTTCTGGCACAAAACCATTTCGCTTTGTAGAGACTCCAAACATTACCCAAAAGCACGACCCAACTACAAGGATAAATAATGAATAAATCAAGGTTTAAAAAAAAATTAAAGTTAGCAAACAGGCTGCCAGCCCTACCGATTTAAAATCGGTTGGTTACCGTCGCCTATATACGTTTGTAACATCAGGGGCTTAGACAACTCGTTGTTAACCTTGGGTAGGATGGGTAGAAGAAATCAGACTCCAGTCTGGAACTTCGGCCGCCGTGAGCAGACGGCACGGGTCCCTTGGGGAAAAGGGTTCTCACCCACCGTTATGCCGTTGAGATGGGAGCGACGTGTACCAGTGCATAGTTAGTCGTGTGAATAGGGGCAACCCTGCCGAAAGGTATTATGTGCGACTGGTCATAAAAAGCGTTTATTTAAAAACTGGTGTTTCCTTCCAATCCTAAGTGCGTACCCCGCTCGCACGTAACAGTATTGTCTATATATCTATTAAATTTAATATAAAGGAAATAATTATGTACTAAAAATAATATAAAATACCTATACTAAAGCCGGTCCAGGCCCACCAGAGGTCACTTCAGTTGACTTCAGTGGTAAAATAAAAAGGATTGGTTCTTTCATTCAAAATGAAACACAGAACTGAATTACTGTCCAAGATCGACTGTACTGTTAAGTACATATATGCAATGTGACTTGCATAAGGTAGCAAAACGAGAAATTCAAATTCAGAAATCCGAAACAGAACGCGGGCACATGAAATATGAATAACATAACGTGTAAAGACGTCTTGTACGGAACACAGGGGAGGGCAGCCAGTGAGCAAAATTCAATATTAAATTAAGGTGTTACGTGGAAATCGAGGACCGAGCATAGGTGAGAAATAAATCCTCATGATATATGAGATCCGAATAGCGTACAGTGTTGACAATTTTCGTGAATAACGCCCTTATACTTACAACCGGTGTTTATATAAATTCTGGTGCGATATACAGCGTTCTTTACGGTTTAGGGGGATGAATGTCTAAGTGTTTGCCCTTTTATTTATGACGGTGTGTTTTGCATGGAAAATTTTGTTAAAAATATTTTTGTGTGGTCCTTTTTGAACATACTGTAAAAGTGAAACGTTTGTTCGATAGGCAATCTCTCACCGGCCTTAAATTATTGTTACTATTCAAATGGCAAGGACATCGAAAAATGGGCAGACGGTGGTTTGCCTTAGAAGATAGGGGCAACATGGGTGTAAGTCGCTAAAGGGTGTAGAGAGGTGGGCTGCAGTTTCACCGAAACTACGTCTGACGTGATCCCATTAGTCACTTCCACTCCTGGAGCTTGAGTCTTAGCTCTAGAGCTCTCCACTCCTAGCAGGCTAGCTAAAGCAAGCATGGAGTTGGGGTCTTGCTTTGGCCCCCGGACCCGGGTTTGAGGTGTCGCCACACACTATTAACACACATTCGCCACAAAGTAACGGTTATTATTATTACATTATTAATTTGTGTTGCACATACGGTTGTAACCACACTGCTGTACCAGTTGGAAGAATAACTCTTTAAAAAAATATGTTTATTTATTTTACATGAAGGAATAAAACTTGTTTACTTAAAAGGTAGGATATGAGAATATGTCTAACTCTAGAGGTAGCGCGATCCGAACTGACTAGTATATGGGATCGAAAGAGTATATAAAGACAGGAAATGCTGATTTAGCGGAAAAGGGATGAGGTGAACAGTTCTAGGAACTGGAGACCGGTATAACAGTACGTACACATTTAACAATCTATTCTGATCTTCTCTTCGATATAGACTAAACAAACTAAAACGTCAAACAGCGACTGCCTAATGCATCGAAATTATCTGTCCGTCACACATTTCACATACACATTCACTAAATAGCGAAACTGAACCACAGAATATCTCGTACAATATCAAAACTGTCAAGTAAAATCCACATCAAAATTTCCAATTTTCACGAGGGACAAAATGTGCAAAATACAATTGCAGTATACGCCAAAGCCAGTGTCATGAATAAAGCATATCGCTCGCAGTTCAATTTTCCACCGTTTTACACTATACCTCTAATACTCTGTGAGTTTGGCTGTATAGCAAAATTCATAGTGAACTCTGTATCTCAGGCAGGCGGATAAATAATTATACAAGATATTTATTAACACTAAAACTTCGTATACATTTTCGCCTTGAACTAAGACTGTTTGAGTACTAACATCTAAAGTAGCTGTTAAAGCCTGCCTTTTAGGTGTAATAAATATAAATAATTAATAACTATTTGTGGAATAGAGGTAATGGACCACGGTCTTTCTTGCCGCCGCAGTGCCGGCAAATGGTCACGGCACGCCGCCCTGATGTCTTACGGAGGGCGCTTGCCACCGCTAACGTGCCGTCTCTATTGGAGCCGAACGGTATTGCACGTGATGATGGCAGACGCCTTGACGGAATGACTCTAATTCCCTGGCAGCGTGGCAAGCCTTTGGTGTGGGATGCGACTTGCGTAGACACGTTGGCCGCATCCCATTTACCAAACACTTCTAGATCGGCCGGTTCGGCAGCGGAAACAGCGGAATCACTCAAGCGGCTGAAATATGCAACCCTTAGTGAGAGTTATATGTTTGTGCCGTTTGCTGTCGAGACGCTTGGACCGTGGGGTCCTGAGGCCATGAGCCTCTACCAAAATTTATCAAAACGACTCATCGACTCTTCAGGTGATCAGAGGGCTGGTGCCTACTTCGGCCAACGGATCAGTATGGCGATCCAGCAAGGAAACGTAGCCAGTCTTCTGGGCACCTTACCCATAGGAGACGGTGATCTGGGCTCAGTATTCTACTTGTAGTCTTGAGGGACTATGGGTAGAATACAATACAAATAAGTTAAGCTTTCTTACATTGTATTCAATAGTATGTAATTTATGTTATATATTAATAACATCGAGCATTATATTAGTATTTACAAAAAAAGACTATAATACATTTCTTCACCGCTCAGAAGGTGGTTATAATAACAATAATATCAGCCCATGAATGTCCCACTGCTGGGCTCGGGCCTCTCATTATATGGGAACGGACAGTATACCCACGCTTGTCGAAAGCGCCTTAGCAGGTTTGGCATGTCGGTTATTTCGATGTGCAGGTTGCATCACGTTTTCCTTCACTGTTGTTAGCACATGGTAATTGTAACAATATGCACATAACATTAGACAACTGACTAAGTGGTACATACGTTCTTTGAGTTCGGGACGCGTGCGTTAACCAACTAACAACGCTACTACGCCTTTTCTGTGAAAAGTATTTAATTTGATTTTTATAATTTTCTTATATTTCTCTTCCTTAGTAAAATTAGGCACAATAAATGCTCGATCTAAGAAAGCAATATTGCATTTTCAAACATTTATGAATTAAGTTGTATTATGAAGTAAGTAGGGTGGCGCAAAAAAACGACTTTTTTTGTTTTAGTCTCGTGTGAAAAAATGATAGTTTTTGATGTTTTAAGAAATCCTGCTAAAGGACAGCTCGAAAAGAAAATTTTAAGAGGTCTCCAAATTTTTGAGTTTCAAAAATCGCCAAAAAACTGTTTTTTTTTCTCATTATGGTATACTTTTTAAAAATAACAAGTTTCTGAAACTTTTAGAAACCTAACATTTATTGCTAAAACATTTTTTTGAGCTGTCCTTTAGGGGGAGTTCTTTAAATATCAAAACGAATTTTTTTCACACTTGACTAAAAAAAAAAACAAAAAAAAAACAGTTTTTTGCGTCACCCTACTAAGTAGTGTACTTCAAATACAAGCCATATGATACAAAACTCTGAATAATTTGTCTTACATATACCATGTAAGTTATATAGAGATGGATATATTTAAAAAATAATGTAGACATTATTTAATAAGAATTATTAGTATGATTAACTAAGCCGTAACACACAATCGAAAGTAATTTATTAGGCTTTATCTAGAAGCATTTGTAAATGATAAGACGATAAGCCAACACCTTGTTGAGACTGTTAACGAAACAGTGATTAATTGACTAAATTTTCAAAAATATGCTGCCTACTTCTTATCAGATTGAAAAATAGAACGAATAGTATACCTGCCGCACTTTTCTAAGGCCGATTAGCGAGTTTCGAGTATCAGTTATCTCAATATGCAGGTCTCATTACAATATTTTCTTTCATCGTCAAGCCATCATCCTCATCAGCGAATCTCAGTCTACTGCTAGGCGTAGGCCTCCCCAAATTTCCTCTTTTATCTCAGTCCTCAGCTTTCCCTACCAGCTCTTAACAGAGACCTTGCGAAAGTCCTGGGTCTACCGAGCTAGAGGGAATACTACACTACGTTTGCCGAAAGGTGGTCCCCCCAACAATATTCCTTTACTCCATCACCATCAGTTAAGTACTTAATTGTTACAATACTGACATCACATTCTGTCTGTCTGTCTGTCTGTTCCGTTTTCACGTAAAAACTACTGGACCGATTTGGCTGAAACTCAGTATATATATGTTTTCGATACCGAGAATGATACTTTTTATCCCGAAAAGTGGGATAGTTTTCGGAATAAAAATATATTTGTCTTTCTGTTTGTTATGCTTTTACGGAAGAACTAATGGTCCGATTTGGTCATTTTGGCCTATTTGGTCATTTTGGCCCATTTGGTCATTTTGGCCTATTTGGTCATTTTGGCCCATTTGGCGATATAAAACGAAGTGAATCTTCCGTGGGCAAATATATAAAAAATTAATATAATATAACCTGTAGCACTTGCTCTATAAACAAGAGACACGCAGTAGAGGTTAACCCGTGGCGCAGCCGCGGAGTAAACTCTAGTATACTATATACTCACTTCTCTAAGTCTTATTAATATAATTTCTTTAGCCTGAATCCGTTAATATATTATAATTGAAAATAATCTTCTTAAGTATCACTTTTAATTTTGAACTGTTTAGTCTAAATATATTATTATCAGTTTTAATTCGGTCGAAATTGGACCTATGTTTAATCATCGGTCTTATTGACTCTCTTACCTGTGCTGCACAATGTAAAAGTCGTATCTCATTCTTCCGCAGGCTCAGCCCTACATATTTGTGTTTATCTCTTTTTAGTGTCGCTTTTTAGTTTCATCGAGTTTAAAATCACAATGATTCTAAAGAAGTTTCACTTCAAAAAGCTTCTAATAGTCCTGGCAAGGTTTTGAATCTGTATCACAAGAATGAGCTGCAGATACCTTAGCGACTTAAATAACAAATGGATATGAATGACAAGGATTTTATAAGACGCAAAATCCTTTCACGAAATACTGTTGAAACAACAATTTATTTCCTGAGTTTAAGTAAAGTTCATGGCTGAAACTTAATAATATGTACTGTAACAACCTCTCGAAGTCTAATGAGTGTTGGAGTGCTATTCCATGTACCACACTCGGGGTAAGTGCGTATCGCACATGACAGTTCCTTGGCAAGGGGTCGGTGAACTTTACCAATAAATTTTTTTGAGCAGTGAAAAGAATACAATTTCCTGCTTCCAAATTTGAATGCTGAAATTATTATTTATATACTTTATACTTATTGTAATTTATTTATTTATTTTATAGGTACACCAACAGCATACACATTAATAAGACTATGACATGTCATTATCCGTGCAGGAACGGATAAAGAATACAATTTCCTGCGGCCGGGCGGCCTGTCGTAAGAGGCGACAAAACATCCCACAGCCAGGTGGTAGGGCACTTGCCCGACTGGATGGCTACCACCCCTGGTCTAAAGTATGTTGCCATAACAGCTTCGAGTTGTGTTCCGGCATTAGTGGACCAGGTTCCAGTCTCCTTTAAGAGGGCAGCAGCGCATTTGTAGCATCTATGGTGTTGTAAATGCCCATAGGCGATGGTAACCGCATTCCATCAAGTGGGCCGTCTGCCTGTCTGCTGAATTCCTGCAATAAAAAATAAAAAAAATGTAATAGATTTTTTTGACTTTGAAGCAAAAAAAAACGAATCAATGATGAAGTTCTTCTGATTTTTCATATATAATAATTATATTTTAGCTAGGATATGCCCTCAACTTCATCCATGTTTAACTTGAAATTCCCGCGGGATTGCCGGGCCCTAAACTGTCGTAGCATTTAGCTTTCGTTTTAATGAAAACATTGTGAGAATAAGCTAATTTTTATGTATCAGAACAACATCAAACCGCTCCCGGAAAAATTCCCGCGGGATTCCCGGGATTAATTAATCACTAATTTTATTACGTAAATTTTGCTATCGATCAGTAAAAAGATCGTATTGGAATAAAAGTTTTTTTCAATCTGGTAGTTACCAGATTACCAACAGATAGATTTTTTTATCATTTTTTATTGATTGATTTTAACACTTACTATAGTAGAATTATTTTCTCCGTGCAGTTTGGATTATAAATAATCGGAGCGGTGAAGCGAGTATTTCGCTCTCTCTTTCACTCACGGGCCTTATAGGCAGGCATAGTGATACGCATTATTGTTGTCGATAAACGTTATTGATAGTGTATTTAGTTTTGTCATTTTGTGGGTTAGTGTTATAAACGAAAGAAAAAAAAATAGATAAAACAACGTATTTATTAAAATAAGAATAATAATGATTTAAAATAAAATATGAATTAGGTATCTATGTATTAAAAAACTATAAGTTCAAAAGTTTAGAATGTAACAAGTTGTATTAAAAATAAATATAAATACTTATATCCAAGTTTAAAATTAACAGCAAAAAAGATAATAATGACTTTTATAAGAATGATAATCTGTCTTTGATAAGAATGAGTTTTTATCGATAATGGCGTTGCGCCCGCGCAAGATGCTCACCGCCCTAGCCGGACTGAGGCCGAGTTTGATTTATGACCCAAACTGCACGGAGAAAATAATAATTCTTTATTTATAATAATTCTTTATTTACTCTCACACTAACAATAATTAAATTAGTAACAATTTTTGTTATAAACTGAAATGGTGAGAGCCTGGTGTCAGTAAAAGGAATAAACCTGTGTGACTGATCACCAGCCTCTTTCTCCCCAGAAAAACCAGCTAAGCATATTGTGCAATATTGTGTATTGAGTGTTATTATGTGTGACTGTGTGAGTATGTTATCGTGTATAATAGATGTAGAATAGTAATAAGTGTTAATAAAATAAGAGTTACATATAAATTAAATTAGACCAGCCTACATAAGATAATGAGATACTACTAAATTTTTAAAAGTAATAATGTGTATATAATATAGTCATAGCAGATTTTAATGTATTAAATTAAATAACAAATAAGTAGTAATGTTAGGAAAGTATATTTAGGTTACTAAGACTAACAATGCTTTAAATAATTCTACTATAGATATTTTAGAAACGTTATGTCATCTCCTACAACAAATTCACATTAAAAGGATGAATAAAATAAAAAAAAATGCAAAAAGGAACTAAAAAATTACTAAAAAGAATTTAAAACATTTAAAAACCTGCTATTATATGATGAGGCCTGCGCATGATTAAAAAAAAACATTTAAAAGCAAATATTATGCATAAAGCAGTCGGTATTATAAATGAATGAATGAAAACGCTTTATTGTTCACCAAAAATTAAAACTACGTTCTTAAAACTTAGTACAATATACATGTTGAACAACAATAAAGTGGATAGCAACTAAATTAAAGGATTATACAATCAAGAGCCACGCCAAAATCTCCTTTATCTGCGATCAGGACCTTTGCAACACATTGCGGTGTAAATTGGAGATTCGCTAGTGCCAATAAATCAGTCAGGGCTCCGTGAGCCGTCCGATACGTTACGATGCCAACCCGGGACCGATGTCAACTACCTTCCATGTAAAAATAACTATCGTCCCCAGATATATCGTCACGGCTCCAATGAATTCGGTTTAAGGGAATTCGGCTTTTGATTTAAAAGCTAAAGAGGAAATGCAAATATTGTTACGAGTTAACGAGACTCGCATTAAAATGCCGTTAGAATTATTATAGAGTTTATTAGAACTATACAAACACGTAGGTACAAATATAACCGAACACAACAAATCCAAACGTAATCCAGAAGGTCAAAGTAAAGTCATGTCCGTATCGTAGTCGTATCGCAACTGCCCGCTCTCTCCATCAGGCCATCGTTTTATACTGCACAAATGTAGATATGCTCGTCGACATAATTAGCTTGTATTTATAATCCATAACACCTGGTTAATTATGCAGCCTGCAAGCGACTGTAAACGAGTACAATAGCACAATAGGCTGTTCTTCAAAATAACTAGAAACGTATGCCAAAAAATAAGTAGACAAAAGAAGACGATCATAAAAGGATTACAATTAGTTCAGATGCCGACAGGTAATAAAATGTGTTTTTACCGATTAGGAGTGGAATTTGTTTATGTTGGCACCTAAGTTGTAACAATATCTATATGGCCTTATAAAATTATAATGTCCGTTGCTCTGTCTGTTTTACCGTAATTCTGTTTCCTCCAGTGTCCTCCTATTTCTTTGTATGACACCTTGTTTGTTTTTCCCCCTGTCCATCTTGCGTTTGTCCATAATATGTTTATCTTTTCTGGTAGATGAAATTAAACAGGACTTAATTCGTGATTTTGAGGACTAAGTAGCTATCCTCCATGGATACACATTTTGAACACAATGAATAATTGTACCTTACCAATGAGTAATTGTTGTGGTCAAACTACCTTTTTGAATCTATATTAGGGTATGCCATAAAATTGTGAAATTTTAGATATTCAACATGTATGGCCTATTTTACAAACTTTATTTGTTCACGAGTTACGAAATTTATAAGCAAAAATGAAATTTGTCTGAAAATAATCAAACTTTAATATTCAATATTTATTAAATGGTGACATTTATTGTAAAAATGTAACCCTAAACAAGCCTTTTTTGCAGAACGTTCGGTTTTCTACAAAAAAAGTACATTGAATTTTGTTGCTAAATCAATTACTAACGGAGTTATATTTTTTTTTCTATTAGTCTAAGGAAAAAACCGAAAACTATAATGCCCTCCGCCTTATAGTTTTCGATTATGCATTACCTTCATATTTAGACCAAGAGCTCATGTTTGGTGATAATTCTCTAAAGGTGTCTAGCAACCCATTTTTCAGTATGACTATGAGAAAAAAATCGAATGTTTTTGCTCCACCCAATCTATTACTTATATGTATCTCGCCTTTAACTTTTCCAGTGACCTCTCTGCTCGGCTCTGTAAAGACTCTGGATTCTTGCTTACTATGAATTTTTACTTTTATATTTCTCTATTGAATTTTAGTCTTATTTTTAAGTGTCCATTTGTAATGCTACTAAAATAGCTTTAAAGCATTACCGAAAATTCCAATCAGCATATAAATAAATAATGCATCGTGAACGATATATGGTAATTACTTCATAATGAGTGCCACAATAATTACTTATTTGTTATGCCGAGTGCGCGTTGCGACGCCACGCGGTTGGGCTGCGTGCCGCATGACTATATTTTAAATTTTACAACACACCGCCATAAAGTTTGCTCAACTAATAAACGATGGAAAGCACGCTTATTAACTTTATTCACATTTAAACCAAATTTCAGCTTTTACGATATCACTAGACTTTTATTTTATCAATAGTTTTACGATTACTTTAATGCTGGAATTATCACACGCAGAGCTTATGGAGTGTGTGGTCGTATGAAATAATGGTGAGTATCAAAGTCAAATTATATTACTAATTATTTTTAAAATATGTAATATTATAAATTATAATTGCGTTATAATGTACTTTTATTCAGAATGGAAGTAAACAGATTTAAAAATCCCAACAAGGTAAGCAACGCAACGATTCCCTTGGTGTTGTAATATCTATATTTATTTTCATGTGTTTTTATCCACGTAAAAGCTTTTCATTCGATTTGGTTGCGGTTTTCGCTGATGAATAGTAAATGTCTTAAAATCTACGATACGTTTCGCCTCATAAAATCCATGGGAACTGATCGACGGCTTATTCATTTTAACCTTCCTTTAAATTATTATACAGATATGAGAATAAATGTGACAGACTAATATTCATATAGTAGATAGATAGATAGATAGATAACACTTTATTGTTCACCAAATACACAATTTCAAAATATACAATTACAATATTGTCATGGTAGAAACAAAAGGCGGCCTTATCGCTGAAAGCAATCTCTTCCAGGCAACCTAACTTAAGGAATAATTTAATCTAATCTAGCGTTGTAGGTGGTGCAGATCATTAAATATCAAATAACATAAATAAACATATTTAAACTAAATAATTTATAAAAATAAATAAAAATACACATACTTAAACTAGTTTATAAATTAAATACATACATACATATATATTAAATAGTCTATAATATAAGAATTAGGCATAATTATTTAAGGAAAAGTAGTGTTTTCTGAGTGCGTTCTTGAATATAGGCGATATTTTGGCCTCTCTGACAGTAAGAGGCCGCGCATTCCAAAGTTTGACAGCCTGTACTGTGAAAGAGTTATCATAAAAGGATGAAGTATGTGCAGGCGTAGTGAGTTTACGATATGTATGAGTGCGCAAATTGTGAGAAGTAGAAAGGCGAAGGAATTCAAAACGTTCCTTAAGGTAGGGAGGACTACTAGGGGTAAATAATATGACATGGGTATATAGTATGACAAATCTAAACTATATATTTCAGTAAAACCTCTTTAAGCCGAACCTCGATAAGCCGAAAACCTCCCATACTCGAAAAAGAATTGTGGTCCCTTCCCTTCAACCTCAAAACCTCCGTTGCTCGAAATCTGAACCCTCAATAGGTCGAAAAAATAATTTGTACCTATGTATTTCGATGATAGCAATATTTGATTTTACAAGCTTTACAACTCGTAAACAATATGCCGATAATGACCTTTATAACTCGAATGTTTCTTTACAAAATCCGCTAAAGTTGAAATGCTCCATAAATTGAAAACTCTATAACTCGAATTTTTGGCGTCTAAAAAAGTTCTTCTTACAGACGTTACACTTTTTGATATCGCAGGGGAATGTCTTTGGACACCGTCCTCGTGTCCTTCGGGAGAAGGGCCAAGTGCAGCGCAGAAGCATGCATCGAGGGTGTGTGGGACTCTCAGCGACTGGTTCTCCACGCTAGCTTCAAACAGAAGCAGTCGTGAGAAACCGATCGCCAAACTACCCCAACGCAGCTAAGCTATATCTACTTATATAAAATTCTCGTGTCACAGTTTTCGTTGCCATACTCCTCCGAAACGGCTTGACCGATTCTCATGAAATTTTGTATGCATATTGGGTAGGTCTGAGAATCGGCCAACATCTATTTTTCATCCCCTAAATGTTAGGGGTAGTCCAACCCTAAATTTTTTTATTTATTTTTAGACAAAGTTTTTAATTTCTATTTTTTTATGATACAGCATTAAAAGATACGTACAACCCTAAATTTTCAACCCTCTACGATCAACCCCTATTTTTTACCGGGCAGGACGACGTCTGCCGGGACAGCTAGTCTACTTATAATTGAAATAAAAGCACGCTAAACAAGCATAACGTGTCTGTGTTTCAAAGGGTATATTGACCTTAAAAATTTAACCACACCTGTCCATTACCTCGGCAACAAATTATAATTTATTTATTTGTATATATAAAATAAATATTTTACTCGAATTCGAACAGCTGCGTTTCTCGAAGATAACCCAACAAATGTGACACACAAAATAACAGTGTGTCATTTAAATACAAATTGTTGTTACGAGGCTCGCGTGTCGAGACCCTTTTTGTTTTACCTTTTTGACGCACCAGCATACTTCAGCAAGTGGAAACCATGGCTTACTATTAACTTGTTCTTCTATATTAGTATTCGATAAATAAGCATTTCATTGACTTTTAATTAAATTTTGAAAAGGAGGTTAAGAAACAGGAATTTGTTTGGAAAGTAAAATTTTAGTGTAAGTTTTCAGTACATCTCATCACTAGGATTTTCTAAAAAACGCAGTAATAAACAAATAATCTAACATTCGTATGGTGCTTTTAATAACCATTGGATCCTTCTGGCGCATGCTTCCCGACCATTAATCGAACTTAAGTTAATGGATTAAGATACGAATGTCGTAGGACTATGCTATCACATTTTTTATCTTGTTGTATTATATGAAATGATAGACTTAATAGTTGTGTTTATAAATTCATGGAAATTTTTTATAAAATACGTCTTGGGCTTATTTTAATATCAAGTTTTTTAAAAACTAAACTATCTTTTGATCATAAGCCGGGAGAAGATTAAATTATAATTTAAGCTGGGCGCAAACGAGCCAACCACCACAGCCAGCGATGGCCAGCGATAAGCAGTTCACACACGCCACCGCCACTTTTGTTTGAGCGGTAGCGCGTGTCTGCCAGTTTGATCAATCATGATCGATACTTATACGCAATTATAAAATAATTAACATTATTGTTACATGCGAGTGGGGTACGCACTTAGGATTGGAAAAAAACACTAATTTTAACTAAAAGCTTCTATTGACTTACATAGCCGTGCGTGAGTCTTCTCCGTAGGGTTGCCCCTACATAACTAACCCTGCATAACTAAACCTGCATAACTAACGACGCACTGTCCCGACGATAAGATGTCTCACTCACATAACAATACTATCGCCGATATTGCGTAGACCCCCTCCTGCTGCTGCGGTGTTCACCTTCGAATTTACCGCGCGTAGGTCGCTTCTGGACCTCCGTTTAAACTTTGCTAAACTCCTCCATCATTGAACTGCCCACTAAACTATTCACTGAATTCACCACTAAACTCGTCACTGTCTTTTTTAAACTTCTCTTCCAACTCTTTCGTATCGTACTTGTCGATTCGCTATCTTGAACTGAACTCAAACTGCTAGCGGCGCGCCTTACGCTGTTTATATACCCGAAAGAATCTTCTGGAACCTATAATTTCGATCTCCTTTTCCCTATTCTTTATTTACTATCTGTCTCTTTCTAAACATCTATCTATCTCTGTATTTTCCTTCCCGAACCTTCTATTTCAGAACTTTCGTTCAACATCTATCCCTTTCTAATATCCATCTATCTCTGTCTTTTCCTTCAAGAATCTTCTGCCTTTTTCTAAAACTTCTTAAACCAACTAGATGGTTCCACCATTACTCGGCACATTATTTTGTTTGTATTTCAAATTATTTAAAATATTTCTTGATCCATAACACCCGACTTCTGAGTAGTCTGTACGTGTGCATTCACCAAAAAAAATCCTGTTTATGTACGGTAGTTTATAATTGAGGGATCAGGTATAATTAACTTTACGGTTTTTGATGACGGCGCATTATTTTGTTTAATTTTATTTCGATTAATATTAAATTTTAATATTGAATTTATACATGAAACGTGTTATCAATAAAAAAAAATCGGTCTGCATGAATACGTAGGTGTCAAAGGATGATGGGCTATTCAAGCACATTTCTTTTTTCCAAACTAAGTAGGTTATACTTGTTTTATAAGTAGATAACGTAAAACGGACAATATCGGGGCCGATTTCATACACATAGATTATATATAACATATATAACAAAACAACAGAAAGTTTCTCTATGAAATTTGCTTTGCTGGAAAAGGATCTTAGGCCTACTTTCTTGTCTGTGAATTAATTAGGTGCGTCAGATGGACAAAGTGGGTAAACCGAGTCCCAAGCTCTCAGAGTGAAGACGGCTAAAGGATATCTATCGATCTTGGAACAGGATACCAATTTTGGAATAGGATACCGATTGTGCAATAGGATGCCGATTGTAGAATAAGATGCCGATCGAGCCGCAGTGTGCCGAGAACTTAGTATTATATTGTTTCATGCCGACAAAAGCAAAGGCACACCTGCCTGCCATAAACCTGGTTTAATTACCTTTCCCACATTTAGATTCCTATTGTTTACTTTGTGTTTAAAATTTTGCAAATAGACAATAACCTATTGTTATTTTACTTGTTTTATGGCAGTCATTAGGCAACTGTATCGAACTAATTCTTGCTGTTTTTGAATTACGTCGAGGCATATCGTATTTGCATAGAATAAAAGAAAAGCAAGACGTACATTCGATAAGCTATATAGTGACGGACTTTGCGCGTATTATTGAATAGTGCAGTTTGTACTGGTTGTATCCAGTTATATTTGTACCTATGTTATATGTGTTTGTATAGTTCTAATAAATTCTATAGTAATTCTGACGGCGTATTGATTCGAATTCTGTAGCTCGTAACAATATAATCGCATTAGTACGGATGGATAAATGTAGAATAGTTCCTAGTGGCTGAAATACTGTTTACAATATTTTCCTCGCACAATTTTTAACAAATGCTTCACTTCATTTGATACTTTATTCATCTCGTTTCTCGTCGTCGTGTATAGCTCGTAGAGATCTAAATTTAAATATTTAAAAAATCTGTACAAATAATAACCCTTTTTAGTCAATCACCTTTAAAAATATAAACAACGTTCGAAACGAGTTAGAAATTTAATAATTTTTCGTTTAATGTCTGCACCTTTTTATATTTTTAACGACACCTCATTACGGCTTCCCAAAGGTTATAAAAAAATTACAAACCTCATTATTTTTGTGCTTGATTAGGCGAGCCATTACCCAAGCTTACGGCTAAAATATCATTTAAATCTGAATAGAAAATGGTAAAACGTAACTCTTCCATAAAGAAATGAATGGTTTACGCTTTCTTCTGGTAAATTTAAAAGTTTATTTAACGGCTTTGCTTATGAATTGATTTGAAATAGAAATTTTGTGACCAACATATTGTTACAAGTTATGCAGGACTCGATTTAAAATACCGTTGGAATTACTATACAGTTTATTAGAACTATACAAACACGTATAACATAGGTACGAATATAACTAGACACTACTAGTACTAACTGCGCGCTCCAATAGCACGTGCAAAATCCGTCACTATATTACTCAATGAATCTACGTCTTGCTCGTATCGTAATCCTCGCTTGACTGCCCCTCTCCACCTTGGGCCATTGCTTTATAATGCACCAGCATACCCATGACCTGACGCAACTTCCGGACGCAATACACGCAATACAACAAGGATAAATTCGACACTAATGACGGTCATAAAACAAGTACAATAACAATAGAATGTTTTTTAAATTACAAATTCTAAACACAAAGTAAACAAAAGCATTCCTAAATGCGGGCAGGTAATAAAAGGTGCTTTACGACAGGCAGGTGTGCGTTTACCTTTGTCGGTATGTAACACTATCTTTAGCGACGCAAATAATAACGTGTGACGTGAGATGAACATGTTGCTTGCATGTGTGAATGCACGGGGAAATACTGCATTAGAAAATCTTACATACGCCTTCACGCCTGTAACATAGAATTAATTTTATAGAACTCAGCCTCTAATGTGAGAAATAAATGTCTGGGGATGGCACCTATTCTTGATCACGCTAAAATGATTAGACTAACCAAATTCTGCCGTCACGTAGTGAGGGCGTGACCGGATGGGGCCCACCGGACTGTTCTACTTGTACTATATGCCTGCGTAGGTCAACCGGATTGGTAGCATACGCAGACGCTCTAGTGTAGCTGCGCAGACACACCTAGACAGCTCTAATTGTCTGGTAGAGTGAAGCGTGAGAGCGGATCTCTTCAAACGTAGGATTCATAGCTACCATAATGATAGAGTGGAGACCGCGTCTTGGTAAACGTAGCGTCGGACGAGTAGTGTCGTGATGAACCGACGACCTGTGAAGGTCGCCGGTAGGTGCTGGATGAGAAAATCAGAGGACAGGGATGAGTCGCGCCATCTTAGTGAGGCCTACGTCCAGTAGTCGACTACGAATGGCTGATGACGACATAATAAAGATGGATAATGATAACATATTTACAGAGCAGAGATGAACATTTTATTATGATTTACTTTTAGAAAAACTGTGGCCTCTGTGCTTGAACCGGCCAAGCCTTTACCGCCCGACTTTACTATGACTCATAGGCTCCTGGCTCGATTCCTGATATGGTAAATTTCGTAAACGAACATTCGATTATTTACTACAGTCTGCAGTCGGCTCCAGAGTGATCCGTTGTACCCAACACAAGCGAACTTGCTTAACGGGCATACACAATGTATGTGTCTGTCTGACGATTAATTTACTTAATTAATAAATGTTATATCCTGCAGGATATCTAATGAAACCGTCCAAACGTTTCGAACTCTATTAATCATTTTATTTGATAAATGTCTAATTATCCGTGCAGGATCGGAGAAAGAATACAATTTCCTGCGGCCGGGCGGCCTGGCGTAAGAGGCGACAAAACAACCCACAGCTAAGTGGTAGAGCATTTGCCCGACTGGATGGCGACCACCTCTGTTCTAGAGTATGCCACCTTAACAACCTTGTGTTGTGTTCCGGCATTGGTGACCAGGATCCAGTCTCCTTTAAGAGAACAGCAGCGCATTTGTAGCACATTTGGTGTTGCAAATGTCCATAGGCGATGGTAGCGGCTTTCCATCGAGTGGGCCGTCTGCCTGTCTGCTGACCTCCTGCAAATAAAAAAAAATATAAAAAGAGTTATTGTACCTGAATTAAATCCTTTAAAGCAAAGAATGAAAGAATTTTATCCGTGCAGGAACGGAGATAGAACACAATTTCTTGCGGCCGGGCGGCCTGGCGTAAGAGGCGACAAAACAACCCATAGCCAGGTGGTAGGGTATTGTAGGCCCAACTGGATAGCTACCACCCCTGGTCTAAAGTATGTCGCCATAACAACCTTGAGTTGAGTTCCGGCATTGGTGACCCGGTTCTAGTCTCCCTTAAGAGAGCAGCAGGGCATTTGTAGCACCTTTTGTGTTACAAATGTTCATAGGCGACAGTAACCGCTTTCCATCAAGTGGTCCGTCTGCCTGTCTGCTGAACTCCCGCAATAAAAAAAGGAATGCGTTCCTAAAATATAACTCGTTAAAAGAATACACAAACGAAACTTGTCAAATAAATTTGCGCGCGCGCATTTCTTTATTTAAATACGGACCTTGCTTTCAAATATTTATATTGGATTGTCACTCTTTATGGTACCGACTGTGACGTTGACGTGGACTTTCTTTTATTAACGTCAAAGAATCTCTTTTTGATATAAACGGTAAAATACAGGTTTTAATTATATACCTTGCTACTATAACAATAACCTTGTATTTTACTTGGCCTTAGCTTCAAATTTATATAAAATAATTGATTAATAAATAAAAAGTTAATAAGAAATTTTATATTCATTTCAAATTAAATGAAAAACTTTAACTCTGACATATTCAAGATCATCTGTAGGTCTTACAAAAATAAATAAATATGTTTGCAGACTCTTGTTACAAATGTAAAGAAGAGTCAACAAATATATTAACATTAGAATATTATTTCGTCCAGAGGATGACAGGTCTTTGCAATCGAATACCAATTAAAGCTTTTTTCTTTAAAATTTCTTTCACCTGTCACTTTACTCTCTATGTGTCATTGGAAAAATCAATGCCAATGCCTTGGAGCCACTTGGAACAAAAATAGAATAGAATATTATATTAAACAACGCCCAAATGAAATATATTTAAATTAAAGCACAATCCATTATTGGTATGCTTGTTGCATAATATACTGTTTAATATCAATTAGTCATTAAAAATAACTCATTCGTGTCTGTTAGAAGTGGAGAAGCAATATGGGATATCAATAAAACATACGGTGGAAAACCTATTCATACTAATAAGGGTATTCAATGTATTCGCAGAGGAAGTATTAAACATGCCTGTCTTATACAAATAATACTATTTTTTAGAAATAGGATAGGATACTAGGAGTTTATTTCATATTTAAACTGAGTTTTTCGACGCGTTTCTGTAGTGAGTAGCTTATTTTACTGACTTAAACTTATAGGTTCTTGTATATGACGAGCGAAGCTGCAGGCTAAATGTAGTGATATATATACTTTCCTTGAGAAATTATCTAACTGATGATGAAAACCTCTCAATAATCCGTTGCGTGGTTTAGAAGGTAGTTAGGGACGCGGAAGGCGACTTTGTTTTGTATCTTCATCTTCTTTACATAGTAATGTAAAGAAGATGAAGATATTATTGGATAAAAAATTCACATCCTCCGTAAAACATGAAAATTGGCCAAGTGCGTGTCAATGCGCGGTCAGTGAAAGATTTCCATAGAGGTAACGAGCGTTCCTTTTTGGCTCGAGAATTACTAATTTAAAATAATAATTTTAGACTTGCTTGTTATATAGACAGACGGCCCACTTGATGGAAAACTGTGACAATCGCCTATGGACATTTGCAACACCAAAGGTACTACAAATGCGCTGCTGCTTTCTTAAGGAAGACTGGAACCTGATCACTAATGCCGGAACACAACTCAAGGTTGTTATGGCGATATACTTTAGACCAGGGATGGTAGCCATCCAGTCGGCAAATGCCCTACCAGCTGGCTGTGGGTTGTTTTGTCACCTTTTATGACAGGCCGCCCGGCGCAGGAAATGCTTTAGTAAGAATGCTTAATAATAATACTAACAGTTCATAAACGTCCAACGGCTGGGCTCGATCCTCCCTCTATTGGGGATCGGACAGTATACCCGCCACACTTGTCCAAGGCGGCTTAGCATGTTTGACCGATGGTTATCTCGACGTGTAGGTTTCATTACGATGTTTCTCCTTCACCATTGTAAGCATGTGTTAATCGTAACAATAGCATATAAATCAAGTTTGGGACGCATGCGCCTGCCATTACGCTACCAAACTCATATGTAACATTGCTTATCCTGGGTTTTTGGGGGAAATTTGGGGATTCATGAATTGTCATATAAAAAACCATTACTCTGCTGGAAATAGGGTTTGATTCTAAATATTGATAAGACAAATTTGTTCTTGTGCTATCTATACAACGTGGACGAAGTAGTGGGCGAAGATGAGTAGATACACAGATAATACCTACCTTGTAACAAAATAAGTAAAATAATTGCTAGGGAGTTTGATAAGCTGTTTTTCTACTTCAATTTAAATCGCTTTGAAAGATACGAATGAATTTTAATAAGTAACCTGTAGTAAGATAAAACTTTGAAATATATATAATTATATTTTTCATTTGGCAAAGATTTACGAGATCACAATAAACTTTGATCACTGTGGGTAATTTATATTACGAAACAAGTAGAACTTTGAGAACTGTTTTATTTGAATTCTGAAAAAGATTGCCAATGTAAAGTACACTTAATTGTAAGTTATGATTCCCGCACAATATTCAGCTATCCTACAGAGCTACTATGACATGTGCATCCGACTAGCGTCGATGTGAGAATGATCTTTCGTTTCTTTTGTGCAGGATTTAGTTGAATAGCCGCAGATGGCTGTTTCAGCGATACCGGACTTGGTGGGCTGCTCGACTTCGTGGGAGCCGAAGTGTTCAAGCCAGGAAGCAGCGTGCTCGAGGAGGCACCTCGTGCGAGGTTCAAGCTATAAGTTCAAGGTACAAGTGGTGACGAATCATCGACTCCGCCAGCAGAGCCGATCCTAGTCTATCTTACTAGCGCTTCACAACGTGTTATGACTGGCAAGAAAAGCAGCGGAAGAATTCCAGCAACATGCCTAAGCTAATTTTGTGAGGCTACTTTGTGTCTGTAATGAGTGAGTATGATTGGTGGATTTAACATTGTGTGGGTGGAGGGGGGGTCTGTTTATTCTGTGTATGTTATGCCAGACTGCTGTTCTGAGCTTCGAAGGGTTCATGATCGCGAGAAGTTGATTTCGTCTAACTCGTCTATGAGGACATTGCGAGGTCGACGTTTGCTTGAGGGAGCATTTTGTGTGGATATCATTCATCACTACGCCTGCTCGATTTTTATCCGCTAGTAAATATAACTACCCGCAAATATTACAATGATACAATAATAGGTGGCACTACATGGAACAACAATTGTTATTTACATTATATATTTACAATGCATCGTGCAAGTGTGCGATTATCCTGTCCGAAGAATCGATTTACCCTCACAATTGTCGAGTGTCCGTCGCCGAGGGACCGAATCGTGTACTACACTGCCACGGATATTAACCACTCGATGGCTAATTGTTCCCAGTTCAATTATCGGACAAATGTCAACGGAGTATTCAGTCTGACACCGGTCTGGAAACAAGTTTAGCGATTCGATTAACAATTTGTTAACTCGATGATTGGAGACACAGCCTTATGATTAAAAACGTTTATTGAATGACTAGATGAATTAAATCTAGTTCCAATAGGTTGTTTGAAAGAAACTGCCGGTTGTACTTTGTATAATAGATTGTAACTAGTTAAGTACTCTAGACGAATTTTAATAGTTAATCAAAGTTAGTTGTTGGAACTTTTTAGAATGTTTTATTTTTCATAATTTAAATTTAGATGTGATATTATTTCTTTGTTTTTTGGTTGACACTTGTAAGAGAAAATTTGTAAAGGCAAGTCAATATAAAATGATTCGAAGCGAATTATTTTATTTATAGTTTAGATTTCGCTATATATAATATTTAATATAATCCGTAACATCAGTCTTCTCAGATTTAAAAAAAAAACTAAATCAAGAGTAGAAATTTTTATTTAATCGAATATTTCATGGGATGTTGAGATACAGCAAGTTCAAAACGCGAGCAATGTGAAATGAACTGGCGTTGAATAATTGATGTTCTTTTACTTTACGAGGGATTGTCTCATGCTTTCAATGAATAAAAAACAGATGAGACGGTTCTTATCGTGTTTGGCTCTTTGTATTGACAAATATTTCTCTAAAAATTTCATTGAATTAGATGAATGTGTGTTTATTTGGGGAATGTAGAAATGGTGGGATACTGATATATTTATCAAGAAAACATCATGTCACAGATTAATCGAATATAATGTTAGCAGTGCAGCTGGAATGAAATCCGTAATAAATGGTGAAAAGTAGTCACAAGCATTGCATTATAAAACTAAGAAATTCTCCATGGACAGAGATTCGTGATAAAAGAAATAAATTTATAGAATCATAACCTTAAACATCTATAATTAAATCGTTTAAAATTTTATTTTTCATAATTTTAACGTTACACGTTTTCAGATAACCGATTAAAGACATTTCTATGAATAGTTGTATTATTGTAATAATATTATTAAATATCCTACTGCTGGGTTCGGGCTTGTATTTAGGGCAAAAAACAGCGTATTCGCTAAACTTGTTTAAGACGAATTGACAGTTCTCACATATCGGTTATACAAATATGCACAAATCTACAATAGACACAAGTCGCACAAAATAGATATTTATTATTTGTAAATTGATGTGTGAGAAAATAAAGTTTTTAAAGATTCTATCTTGATAAGCGGGTTTCATCAAAATGTTCTCCAAACATTAGCATGTGGTAATTTTTAGGGTAATCGCTTAAGCGGCGCCTGTTCCTGAACCCATGTTATTAGAACGAGACGCGAATGCATTAGCCACTAAGCAAACGACTAATCGTCTGCGATATTGTTTTATTTCTATTAGAGCACTGCTGATTGGTATAAAATGCGGAGTATGTACAAAATTAAACGAGTAACTAATCTTTGACTTCCAGCCGCTTTGTGTTTAGCTTCAACTTCGTTAATTGGATCAAGATCTCTTGTCCTACTGTTGATTTGTCTGCGTCTACTTAAAGTTTACTTTTCGTTTTACTGTAATTAAGTTTTCTTGATTTGAAAGTTTCTATGCGGGAGTTCGTTTTGTTAAGATGCCTTTGTGAGCCCCTCTGCGCCAGTTTTCATAATCTTTTTGTTATCCTTAAGATTTTAATTGGAAAATTCAATCTATTATGTTTTGTTTAACAAAGTTTTATTAAATGTGATCTATACAATTAAACTTGTATGGAAGTCTAGACAGTAGTTGTGTTAAGTTACTTATAATATCTTGAAACCCAATTTTGAAATTTCGAATCAATCAGTTAATTTACATTTGGTTTAATATACTGCCGTTTTAAATACCCTGCAATATCGTTTCAAATGTATTTGAAGACGTGGTATGCAACTTTTATTTTTATTAAGTATATTGTAAAATTAAAACTTTGGTAATAAATTTAAAAAAAAACACCATCTTATTTAAAAGGAAACGTTTTAGAAAATAAAGAATAAGTCGATACGAATGGCATTGAATAAAAATTCATAGACCATTTGTTATTACAAATTTTGGTCTGTAATTTTTTATTCCCTGAAGTGTGAAATTTTTAAATATAATATATATATAGTAATGTTTGAACCTTTTTGTTATGTTTTTTAGCGTAACTTTATGGAGAAAATTATCTTTTCATGATATAGTTACTTGTAAAAAGCCCTTCAGAAAAACTCTTATCAAAAAGTTTTATATCTACTAAGATTTCTATGTGACATAGCAATTTCCTAACCGCCCCATTATCTCCCAGTTATTATCTTTCTTAAGCTGCTGCAGCGAAAATCTTTAAAACATTAATTCACCCGGAATAAAGAGTCGGTTCGGGCGGTTTGACCAAAAAAACCAAGTAATAACTACTTATCTCTAAGGAAGTTAAAACTTTCGCGATTTTTCATAAGTCCATAGCGGGTGACCGTCTTTGCAAATTACATTTACGGACAAACCTTTTCAATTACATATGTTACACGGCCAAATATCGATATGACACTTACATCCGATAATGGAATCCAAAGTGCTTAGCAAAATTTGTTGAGCTTTAACATACAAAATTCTGGTAATAAGGAGTTCTAAAATAATTATTACCAAGCTAATGAGCAAAAGATTTTATCAGCGATAATATGGAAAAAAGTTAGATGATAATAGATAATACTGCATCAGTAAATCAAAAATGTAATGCTATAAATAATCGGAAATCAATCGAGAGGCAAAGAAACACATCGTTTACTCCCGTATCGTATACGTTTACAAGTAATATTATTGATAATATACAACGGGCAACTCTGAGACTGATTCCTAACTAAAATAGATAAATAATAGAAAGTTTTTTACAATTTTTTTCCATACGTGAATCCAACACGGAATCAGTACATGTAGTAAAGTAGACGATCCAAGGTTTGATGTACAATTAGACCACAAACTTATCTAATTAGATCCAAAATGAACTACTTAAACCAATTGTAAACATTATGCCAAAATAGACTTAAGTGCCCATTACTTTACATTACTCTGCAGGCCATCAATGGACATACTTTGAAGTGGCATTGCTAAATTTGGAATATTTGATTCTACGTTCTTGCCGGTTCCTGAGATTAATGGTTTCCGTTGCAAGATACGTAGATATATATGTATATGTAAATATTCTCATTTCTGTTTCTGTAAGGTTGATAAAGAAAAAAGATCTTCACCAGTTCAATTTAGGGAAGTATATTGTTCATATTTATTATTATTAAAAAGCATGTAGGTAGCTAGTCATATTGCTAAGGAGTTTCCTGTCGCTTCTTCTACTTGCTGTTTAACAGCAGTAATATATTGCGAAGCGGGTAATTAACAAGTAGATGCAACTTTTGAACTCATATGTATGTATGAAATAATAGTACTGAAAAATGGATGGACTGTGTAAAGGCTGATATGCTGACATGTGGTGTGACAGAAGATGTATATCAGAGTAGAGGAGTGTGGAAGGAAAAGACATTGTGCTGACCCCATGTAATTGGGATATAGAGATGGTGAAAAAAAGAAAGAAGATACACATATTTTAGGACACATAAAATCTGAAAGATAAATCAAAATTGAAATCTAGAGTAGATTTGCTACGGATATTTCAGCCTCTTATGAGGGAAATGTCCTGATTTTTTGCTGTAAAGTACTAAAAATATCTCAAAAATCCCGACGTGTGGTGACCGTAATTTTGTGCTACACGGGGGCCCGGAGTGACCCACTGCAAACTCTCACGTACAGGGCATTTGTAAAATATTTCGAACCTAAACCTCTTTTTGGGGGTGTTGTTTTTTATTGGTGCGCTGACGTTTTCTTTTTTTGTATAATATAGGTATTTTGAAGGGCACTTACCCTTCAAAATATATGTTTGTTCTACTTTATCTTAATTTCTCAGAGATTTTGGATACTTTGTAATTTTTTTGCAAATATATATTTTTATGAAAGACGTATTGAAAACTTGATTAAGATTATACATGTATCGTAAAACAGTGGTAATAGTTCTGTATATGTTGTGAAGTTATGTATGTAGCAAGAGCCTTAGAAAAAATAAAATCCTTGGCGGTGATGAATATGAAGTAAACATGGTTTTCGACTCTTGGTACTTAAAAAAAAGTTCAGAAATAACAATTGAAAATCAGTATTAATGAACGAACAAATATTTTTAGATTTATTTTAAGATTTTTATATGTTGTATGTAATTGTTAAAGATTTATTTAGGTAATTTCATTGTGATTATTTATAACTAGCTTCTACCCGCGACTTCGTCCGCGTGGAATGGTAAAAAAAACCTTCGATTTGAAACATTTCACTCCGCTCCCTTTGAACTTAGCATGATGATATATAGCCTATAGCCTTTCTCGATAAATGGTCTATCTAGCACTGAAATATTTTTTCAAATCAGACCACTGGTTCCTGAGATTAGCGCGTTCAAACAAACAAACTCTTCAGCTTTATATATTAGTATAAGATTAATTTGTACATAATATTTATTACATATAACTATTCTCAATCACAAGTTTGCACTGCGATTTAATAAAGAAAAACAAAAGAGTCGGCTCAGTCGATATTAAGGTTTCGAAATCGATAACAAATTAAATTGGAGAATCGAGATTGATACATTAAGATCGTTAGTAAATCGTCTAAATTTAACATATGTACTAAAAACAACTGTTGATATAAACGCTTTAGTAACCGCATTACCTTATAGCAAAATGCTGAACGATGTATTTTATCACAAAGAGCGGTAGAAGCTTCTTATCGCAGCAAAACAGGGAGATAAACCCAGCTGTAGTATGCAAGAACTATTCTCACGTACCTAAGCGGCATTAGGGTTATTTTCCACTTTGCTAGTGGAAAACTGCATACTGTAGAAAAGCAACGTGCGTGGTACATTGTCGATGTGACGCTGGCGTACGGACAAAACGGTAACAATGAATAGTCCTCTTTTTATACACGCCCCGTTGAATGCCGTGGAGTTGCGAAAAAAATACAAACAGTAGGGTCGGGGCTATGGTAGGAGCGGTCGCGGGAGATAGAGGTAGTTCATCCAATACAACGTAAATTCCAAGTTTCCTAATATAAATATTTTAATTTGTTTTGATGCCTTCTAGTCAAATAAATTAAATATTTCCCGTTTTAATGATTAATTATATGCTTAATTAACACAACTTAGAAATAAAACTATATTAACAGTGTATTTACTATTTAATTATTATTTACTATTATTATTATTTTATTTTTAATTTAATTTATTTTAATTGTAAAATTTTATGTTTGTGAATTGATATGGGTTATCTAATGCCTGAAATAAAGAATTATTATTATTATTTATGTATTTATTTATTATCAAAAATTTTACATTTTTTTTAAAAATATATAAAGATATTTTTTTATATAAAAATATTATTAGTATTAAAAAACGATATAATTGGCAGTGTTATAGCTATGAGCGAATTCTTCCAGACAAATAAATGTATGTATAGAAACAAATTATACTAATAGTATGTGCTTATTGATTAAATAATAATAATATAATAAGAGTCCATAAATGTCCCACTGCTGGGTTCGGGCCTCCCTTTGCAGGGGGAAGGACAGTATACCCACCACGCTTGTCGAAATCAGCTTGGTAAGTTTGACACATCGGTTAACTCGTATAGGTTTTATTACGATGTTATCCTTCACTATTGTAAGTACGTGACATGACTATATGCATATTAGGTCAGAAAACTGCCCTAGTGGTGCATGCGTTCCGGCATGGATTCGAACCCGCACACTTTGAGTTTGAGACGCGTGCACTAGCCATTACATTACCACGACTTGAAATAGAATAAAGGGAATAAATACATATAACAAATTACTTTATTACCAAAACTATAATTATTATCTTTATTGTTTCCATCAGTAATAAATTATCTGAGCATACACCAAACTCACAACGAAACAGTTGGTATAACTTTTTCTGTTTTCGCCTAACTTTTTCTTTTTTACTTTTCAATTATGATTTAAGTCAGATAGTTGTCACAATCTATCTGACGTTACGGTTTGTGAGCATTTCCCTGGTATGCCAAAAACGGGGATATAGCAGCTCAAAATTATATTTTGGTAAAAAGCTTTCTACATAAGCACATAATTTTAATTAGTTATCTGTGAAGGCTTATTAATAGCTTCTCTTAATCTAACTTATTTCTAGTTATTATTAATGATAGCTGTTAGCCCCCAAATAAAAAATAAAACAATTCTTGCTTAGAAATTAATTATATCTTGCAAGTATTCTCAATTTTTAACCATATTTTAGGTTATCTTTTTGGAAATAATCATTGGAAGAGTTTGTTTTAAAGGAATAAGACCGCCTATCGTATTATTTTCTAGTATTTAAGATTATTGTGTGTTTTTTGCAATCATGTTCGTGTACACTAAAGTGTATTGTATTATATTACACATTTCAAGTGGCATCAGTTATTCCTCATAACAAAATGATTTAAATAATTTGCTGATATGTTTATTTTCTTTATGAATGAATGAAAAAACTTTATTGTTCACCAAAAACTAAAACTACGTGCTTAAAACTAAGTACAGTAAATTTTGAACAAAGGGCGGCCTTATCGCTTGAAGCGGTCTCTTCCAGGCAACCCCGTTTATAGAAATGACTCAGTTTTATTCGCTTCCGCTCCAATACATCGCACGCTACCTTCTCCATTTTACAACCTTGGCCCGAAAGTATAGTAGAATACAAGAGAGGAGTTTTCGCGCTTCCCTCGCCATAAAATTAAATGGGAAGAGGGCTTTTTGCCGCTCTGCTTCGGCTAGGACTTTGGCCACCGAGCCGCCAGCGCTAAACGCGTTATTCAACCTTACTTTGTGAAACATTTGTGCGATTCTTGTCTATCGTACCATTTTTTGAATACAAAATTAGGGTTCTCATGCCATAGTTCATGTAAATTCGCTGTATACAAAAAGATGTATATTTATATAAACAATTTTTTGCAACCTCCTTACTTGTAGGCTTACTTTTTTATTTATTAAAGACTAGAGTTTACCCCTTGGCTGCGCCGCGGGTTAACCTCTAGTGCGTGTCTCTTGTTTATAGAGCAAGTGCTACAGGTTATATTATATTACAATGTTTTTATGTATTTGCCCACGGAAGATTCACTTCATTCTATATCGCTAATTATATATACTATCCCGTCTATCTGTAAACAAATAAATTACAAAACTTGACCAAAAGGCCAAAATGGTCTAAATGACCAAAGACCACAGTGACCGACATCGCTAAAATGACGGAATAGGAAAAACGACCAAAAAGGCCAAAATAATCAAAATGGTCAAAATGACCAAAGAGGCCAAAATGACCATATAGGCCAAAATGACCAAGAGGCCAAATGACCATATAAGCCAAAATGACCATATAGGCCAAAATGACCAATAGGCCAAAATGACCAAAAGGTCAAAATGATCAATAAGGCCAAAATGACCAAGACGCCAAAATGACAAAGACGCCAAATGACCAAAGACGCCAAAATGACCAAGAGGCCAAAATGACCATATAGGCCTAAATGACCATATAGGCCAAATGACCAAAGAGGCAAAATGACCTTATAGGCCAAAATGACCTTATAGGCCAAAATGACCATATAGGCAAAATGACAAAAGAGGCCAAAATGACAAAAGAGGCAAAATGACCAAATAGGCCAAATGACCAAAGAGGCCAAAATGACCAAAGAGGCCAAATGACCATATAGGCCAAAATGACCAAATAGGCCAAAATGACCAAAGAGGCCAAAATGACCAAGAGGCCAAAATGACAAAGAGGCCAAAATGACCAAAAAGGCCAAAATGACCTAAAGGCCAAAATGACCAAATAGGCCAAAATGACCAATAGGCAAAATTACCAAAAGGCCAAATGAAAACTATCCTTGTCCATCCTCAGTATTTAATTTACATACGTGCCGAATTTCAGCCAAATCGGTCCAGTAGTTTTTCCGTAAAAGCATAACAACAAACAGACAATATCATGTTATCCGGAAACTATCCCATTTTCGGGATAAAAAGTATCCTATGTTCATCCTCGGTATCGAAAATGTATATATACTGAGTTTCAGCCAATCGGTCCAGTAGTTTTTACGTGAAAACGGAACAGACAGACAGACAGACAGACAGACAGACAGACAGACAGACAGACAGACAGACAGACAGAGTTACTTTCACATTTATAATATTAATAGGGATTTGCTGATGTGTTTGCTTAACAAAACTACATAACATGTAAAGACTATAACAAAATATGATAAGTCTGTATACGCTTAATAAATAGTTTTGAAATAATATATCGTTGTAGTTCACGGATTTGTTTTGATCCGTTGCTTAAAATTTCTTGCACTTGCAAGGTTTTGAAATGGGACATCTGATTCGTATCCAATATAATAGAATTTGTAAGTTCCTCCACTATATGGTTAATTTCCATTGAATAAATTGGCGAAGATTAATATCCCATTATCTCGTTACCACGTATATCTTGGCCTTAACATCTTCAGTACAAGATTATTATCGCAAATTGGCAGCCACACCGTGACTTACCGGGCAAACATCGATTAGCAGCCTGTTTTGCCCCGTCCGAGGAAATTGCGGTGCGGACCACCTGTGATGGGATGCGAAGAATATTTCATTTTGGAAAATAAATCTTAAATTAGCCGGCCAAAAATATATAGCGCGTACCTATTCTGGTGCAAGCCGATTCCAATGCTTTGCAGGTGTCTTATTACCCTTTGAATTTGAGTGATCTAGTGTTTGTGCTAATCTCTTTGTTTATTGTGTGATTTCATAAAACCTTCTTTCCACTTTTGGTATTTCATGCGAATTTTAGGTAGTTTAAGCTCATCATTTAACGATTTGAAAACCAGTCTCAGTTGAATTGACTGGCAGCTACCCTTTTCTACAAGATTAATTCAAATTCAAAAGTTTTTATTCAAAATAAGTTCCACTGGAGAACACTTCTTGAAGGTCATACATGTAGGTTAAAATTTAATTTTACTTCCTAGTCTATGTACACCGCTTCGCAACGTGTTATTGCTGTTAAGGAGAAGAAGCGGCAACAAACTCCCCAGCAACACGTCTAACTTAAAAAATGTTTCCTTTACATAATAGAAATAGTCTGACCAAAAAATAAAACTACGGCAGACCACCTTTGAGCCAAGATGGGCTATAAAACTGCATAATTAAGAATATCCGCGCTCCCAGTTTTATTACTGTACTTGGTGGTGTCAAGTTGGTTCGACATTTTACTAAACAGGTTCGCGAAGAACTTGTTTTTATGTTTCCAAGTAACAATATTCTTCTTTTCATCCGTGCAGGAACGGAGAAAGAATACAATTTCCTGCGGCCCGGCGGCCTGTCGTAAGAGGCGACAAAACAACCCACAGCCAGGTGGTAGGGCATTTGCCCGACTGGATGGCTACCACCCCTGGTCTAGAGTATGTCGCCATAACAACCTTGTGTTGTGTTCCGGCATTAGTGACCAGGTTCCAGGCTCCCTAAAGAGAGCAGCAGCGCATTCGTAGCACCTTTGGTGTTGCAAATGTCCATAGGCGATGGTAACCGCTGTCCATCAAGTGGGCCGTCTGCCTGTCTGCTGATCTTCTGCAATAAAAAAAAAAAAAAAAAAAATTATTGAGAATTTTTAAAGCTCTTTTTATTTTAATTGTCGGATATATGCATTTCAGTCCAAGCACATTGAAAGGTGATAAAAACCAATTGTTGTTATAATTTGGCCCCGGATCCCATAAAATAATCTCAAAAAGTGGATTATCTTACACAGTCCTAATTTTTGCATTTAACTTTCTTATTTAATTTGAATTTAAAATATTCATTTATTTTTAAGATATGTTCTCCATGTTGATATTTACAATTGAGGTTTTTATTTTTGATTGAAAACTGCTATTTGACGAATGCCTAATCACAAATTACTGTTTTTTTTGGTCTGTGTCAGTTTGGACAAAACTTTCAAATATGCTTCGCAACGGCTCGACGCATTGCAATCAAAATTTTTGAGATTAGAAGAAGATTGTTATCTTAAATATATGTATGTAAACATAGCTTGTTTTACTTCGATATCCTGCAGGGTTCAGAAAATATGAATAGTTATAACGGATGAGAAAGAAGTTGAAAATAATGTGATTACAAGGTCCAAGTACCACTTAAATGAAGTGTCACCCTTATTTTTTTTTCTACACAAAATTTACATTCAAAACTAAACAATAAAACAGTGGTGATGTGTAAAGGCGAGCTGAACCCAAAAGAGTTTTCTTCCAGCAAACCTATGGGTCAAGCGTGTAGAGGAGAAACAAAATCCAGGGTTGTGCACACTAAAATATTATAATGTCTTAACTATGTAAATAAAATATAAACATATTAAAACTATCTCACTTCAGAATTAGATTATATACTACAGAACATACATACATATGTACATAAGATACATATAAGGTATAATATAAATATAAAAAGATAATTTAAGCCAGATAGTCGCTTTTTGACTTTTTTCTTAAAGCTGCTCTCCGATGAACTATATTGGATTGTATGAGGAAAGGTGTTCCATGGTATGGATGGACGGAGAAAGAACAACTGTAGTATGCTGAAGAAAGTGTTGATGCTTTTAGATGAAATTTAAATGTTCTACAATATTTGTCTGGAGGAACAGGAAATTCAAATCGTCAACGAAGGTAGGAAGGAGAAAGAGTTATGTAAGATTTTAAAGAGAAATCAAACTACTTGGAGGACACGTTGACGACAAATTCGTAGACACTTAATTTGTGATCCAAATTAAACATGCTCAAACTTAATGTTAATGATAAATAAAGACTTAAACAAAATACACTATTTTTAAAACTTACAAATAAATAGTTTCTCAAAATCATTACAGCACAAATTGCACTTAATAAGCAGTTAACTCAAACATAGCCAATACACTTAAATACATATTTATTGAATAAACAAGTTTGCTGAGCAAATTATGGCATTTGCTGCGTATATTAGCGTTCCTTTAAGACCACCTGGTACATTATCATTATCACAATTCCAGAAAGGATACTGTCAGTTCATTTATTTTTATATTAGTACCAAATTACTTAGTGCACTACTTTAATTAGGTACTGTAAGTAAAACATGTGTGGTAGAAGAGTTATCTTTCATTCTCACAGAAGACATTCCAAAACACAAAAATCTATGTGCATACCCATTACAGGTATAATACTCGTAGGTTCAAAACGTTTTAGGTCTGTGAGTATTTGTATATTTGCAAGACTTCTTAACTTGATATTTATATTTCCTTGAAATTTAGTATGTTTAATATTAGGAATAATTATTGTAATATCGTTTAACATTATTAGTTTCATATTAAGTACTACTATAATCTTCTATATATATATAAAAGAAAGTCGTGTTAGTTACACTATTTATAACGCAAGAACGGGGAGGTAGCTTAGAACCAGGAGACGGACATAGGATACTTTTCATCTCGTTATTCCAACGGTAGGTGGCGCTGAGATCGGGTTATACAAACCTTCTAAGAACCTGGAGCGATTTTGGTGATTTTGTTTTGTGTATTTGAGTGGGTTCCCGGATGGTTTAAATCCACAATTGAGATTGTTCACTTTTTCAATCTAGCTATTTGAAAAACCATTTCCAGGAATAGTGTCCCTAGTCATTTCTGTCTAGTTGAAATTCCAAAAAACGTACGATTTTCTTGTATTTTGTAAGAAATGCGTTTGACCTTCATTTGACCTTACTAAATTCAATCAGGTGGGCCGTCTGCCTGTTTGCCTGCTTCAAGTGTAAAGAAAAATCTAGCTGTAGGTACATTATTTGATTTAAGTTCTGTAACATTAATTTTTCCTAAAGACCACTTTAAAAATGTAACGATAACTAGAAAATAATAATGGTTGAACACGAAAAATTAGCCTAGCGACAAAAAACACTAAAATGATCACAATACGTAATGAGTAATGACAGTGACATTTAAATAGTAGCACAGATTACTATGATTATATATAGATAAAACTTACTTTTATTATTTTTGTTTTCTAGACAAAGAAATCAATGTTGACTTGTCCCTTATGACGTCATCGGAGAAATAATTTTAAAATAAAATTATAAAAAAACTAACGCTTGAAATACAAAAATATTCAAATTAGTATCTTAAAATACCCTATTTTACGTAATTAAAAAATAAAATCAGAGGGTAATTTTTTGTGAAATATCCCCATTGAAACCAGTAGGAGGCACTGTGATCGGGTCCTAGATTATTATTTATTCAGAGCAGGACAACGTCTGCCGGGGCCACTAGTAATATATAAAAATTAGTTTATACATTATTTACCAATAAATACGCGATGCGATGGCCGGGGGAAGGCAAAGAATTGTCGAAGAAGAAGGAATGGAAGAACAACTTACCTCGCCACCAGTCCACATTGCAATCGTCCTCCGAGGATTCACTCTCACTAGGATTTGCTTATGAGGGTTAAATTAAATTAAAATGGTTTATTTTTTATTTGTGTTCCAACAATTATGTAATAATGTAATTATAACAGTACACTACTACAAACGCAAAAATGTCTGGACGATAATTTATTTGCACCAGGCTTTTTTGCCTACGGGTAACCAATATGCAACAGACCTCTATTTCCTACTCATGTTTCACAATGTAAAACTCTTCCTTCATATATTTACATTTACAATTTAGTCATAATATAGTCGTGTTAATCTACCAATATCAGATTCTAAGCCAGAATATTCTCATTTTATTACTTTGTTAATTCTATTTCATAAGAGGAGGACAGTTATCGTTCATGAATTAATATTTATTAGTAATCGGCAGACAAACACACATAATGTTTATTCCCCCCCCCCCCCAATTAAGCAACTTGTGCTTGTGTTACGGGCAATATATAACGGACTACTCTGGGGTTGATCCCAGATACTCAGACCATACTAAATAACGGAAAAAATTAATTACCGAAATTTACCATACCAGGAATCGAACCCGGAGCCTCTGAGTTGCAGTGAGGTAGGCCGACAAAGGCTTAGCCCGATTAAGCACAGAGGCAGTCAATTTCATTCTTTTTATTCACAATAATCTCATTCAATTGACCGTTCTTATTTAAAAAGTATAAACTTAGTGAGGTCCTAAGCAAATTATATGTAATTACAAATCAGAGGGCTGGTGCCTACCTCGGCCAACGGATCAGTATGGCGATCCAGCGAGGAAACGTAGCCAGCCTTCTGGGCAGCATACCCATAGAAGACGGTGATCTGGGCTCAGTATTCTACTTATAGTCTTGAGGGACTATGGGTAGAATACAATACAAATAAGTTAAGTTTTCTTACATTGTATTCAATAGTATGTAATTTATAATTGTGTTAAATTACAAATCAAATTCAAATTAGCGAAGTTTGGGAATGTTATTAAAAATCCATTTATCCCTGACTCTTCCGTTCCAGTATTCTCTCCTGTCTCTTACACTTGCCGTTTCTACTTTCATAACACTCTAGACTTCTCAGAAGACGACAGTCAAAAGATTAGGGTTTGATATTTTTTAAGAATATGTAATTATTTGAAAAACCTACACTGTAAACATACCTAATGATACGTACAACTTCCAACGCCTGTTTATTACGAGTGTAGTCTACAAAGAAATACAATCAACACATGGCAACACCAGCCCACTTGGTAACACAAATTTTAATTGGTAGTTAGTAAAATTTCATCAGCTATGAATAAATGTTACCAGGTGAGGACAAATATCATGAATAACTAAATTAACATTTGGTTCAACAATTAAGTAATTTATATTTAAATTACCATTTTTATCATAACTTAAATTTTTAAGGTATCTATGCATCAAATAATAAAAAATAATGTAAAAGTCAACGTACGGGAACTATACTTACCGGTGCCGTATATTAGTTTGTTATCACCTGTTATTGTGTACAAATTATTTTTGTATGTAATATTGTAAATATGAATTAGAGTAACATCTATAAAGTATTAGTAATTACGTTAATAGACACTTGACTATCGAAGATTCGTTTTAACTAACGTAGCCTGTTCTTGTTCTTAGATGAATATTGAAGTTGGCAACATTACCTGCGAGTTCGTTCGCGTCGCGCAACTCGCTGTAGCATAAAAATAAATTGGTAATTACCAAGCCGGCAGACAAGTAAACTTGCTGGGACACCCGCATTGAGTTTTACATACTTGCGATTGGGAATAATTCCTTATGATTGTCAGTGTCGTTATATAGAGTTTACGCTGTATATTGAAATACGAGTAGTCGTTCTTGTCAAAGAATATTTACTGTGCAGACTGTAATCAATACATCTATTACGTTTTATCTCCAATAACTTATTTGTTCTAATAACGCATTTATTCAATTCTGTCTGGGAAACCTGTTATATTCATGAGTAAATCCGATACGTGATCGGTAAATGATTATTCATATTACTTTATTAATGTTAACCGTTTAATCTTAGTCATTTGATAAGAAATCTACTGAATGAGTAATAGTTGTGCCTTATTTGATTTACGAGTTGGTATTATTAATTAAATTTTGCAGTATTATTGTCAGACATTTTTGCTGTTTTAAGACGAAATGGAGTTTGGAGTGAAGTTTCTTTAGAAACGTTGTGATTTTAATTTTGATGAAACAAAAAAGCTAAACTAAAAAGAGATACAGAAAAATTAAACCTTATTTAACTCACAATAGAACAGATTTGTCTTTACCCAATAGTATTAGTATAATTAAGGCACGTATTCTTTTATACGTAGATCAATGGCAATTGTGCGCAACAGTGCTTGAATTTTTTAAACTACAATATGTTGAAGGATTTAGGCTAAAGGAATTATAATTTATGTTAATAAAAGTTCGAGAATTATCTGTGATTATATTCTCTGAAAGTTCACTTCTACTGCGTGTGAACTGCACAAACACATATTTTTTATTAAGTAGTTTAATCGCCGTTTCCTATCCTATATCTTTCCGACCGTTCATTTGCCTATCGGTTAAAATTGACAAGCTCCACAAGTAAAGTTAAAATTCACCCGATGGTAAGCGAATGAATAGTAAGAGTTAGGAACCGGCCATTATTGTAACCCGTTGTGAAAAGGCTTGTCCCTACTCTCAGAAAAATGAGCAATATAGTGCTGAGCTTACATCACACTCGAGCTCTACGCTTTATTCGATTAAAGTGTAATATATTAACGTATCGGTAGAGTATTGTTACGAGCTACAGGACTCGAATTAAAATGCCGTTGGAATTACTATAGAATTTATTAAAACTGTACCAACACGTATAACATAGGTATAATTACTAGACGCAATAAGTCCCAATATAATGCACAATTCAGTAACACGTGCAAAGCCCGTCATTAAAATGTACACACGTCTTGCCTCGCTTGTGTTATTGCTTTGACTGCCCCACCCCTCCGTTCGGGCATTGTTTTATATTAAACTGTATAATATCGAAAAAGGGTCGCGTTGATTGAGTTAATCCGCACATCTGGCAAGCTTCGACGCAATGCAATAAAAACAAGGATTAGTTCGACACTAATGACGGCCACAAAATAAGTACGATAACATTAGTTTTTTTTAAATTTTAAACACAAAGTAAACAAAAGAACTCCGAATGCAGGAAAGGCAATAAACTGCGTTTTACGAAAGCCAGGTGTGCGTTCTTTTTCGGTATGTAACAGTATGAATGGTTTCGTAGAAATCACACACAATATTAATTTACTTTTACCGGGTCTCGTCATCGGCCCAGGATGATGTGAATCATTAATGAGCTTTAAAATAATCGTATTTATACAGTGGCTAAGTTTGAATTTGATCTATTTTGCCTAACAATCTTTGTGTTCTTCATTACTCATTCCTTGTAGTATAGGTACTTACCTATATGCACCATATTCTTGTTAATATATTCATGGGCGATGATAACAATACAGGTGATCCTATTATCCGTGCAGGAACGGAGAAAGAATACAATTTTCTGCGACCAGTTGTCCTTATATGACCATGACAGTGCGCCAAGCCGATCTTATTTATGATACCAGTGATAGTGATAGTGCGCATGTGGAGGGTGTGCCTGATATATCCTGACTGCTACTTATGTCGTGTGTTAATGCTGTATTGTTTATTTAAGTTATATTACATCGCTCTTTTTGAATTTTATAGATAATATTTAGTTAACCTAATTATGGTTTGCTTGTTTATTTTTTGTTGTTTGTTCGTGTATGTCGCTAGTGGCCATAGCGGAAGATCAGCGCTGGTTATGTTAACCGGCAGTTTTGCTGAGCTAAGGCCAATTTAGGACTACATTTACTTATTTATTTACTACATACATAACTTCACGCCAGGTCCCTTGCGGTGTAGGCACGAACAACAGAGCGCCACACAGGCCCATTCTTACACACCTCACTTGGTTCTTTGACATTCATAGCTCTTGTCATGCACGCTCGTCTGTTCTTAAGGCTCCTAACATCACCTTCTGCTAACACATGATCAATTTGATCATGGAAGGTGTGTCGTGGCCTTCCGCGACTTCTGCATCCATCCACTTTTGCATTGTATATCTGTTTAGTCATTATTTACTAAATTCTTTTAATAGCTTAAGTGAGTTTTAATGCAGTTCTAAATATATCTTGTATCTTTCTTTCTATAATATTTTCACTATAGTGAAGTTAACAACATTCTGACGCAGAATGAAATAAGATAATTAAAGTTCCAGCTGTGCTTTTAACAGCTAGAAAATCATCAATTACAATTTGACGGCCTCTGTGGTTGAGCGGGCTAAGCCTTTGCCGGCCTGCCTCACTGCAACCCAGAGACTCCGGGTTCGATTCCCGGTATAGTAAATTTCGGAAACATATTTTCTCCGTTATTTACCATGGTCTGGGTGTCTGGGACCGGCCCCAGAGTGGTCCGTTGTATATTACCCATAACACAAGCGTAACTTGCTTAATTTGGGGATATACAATGTGTGTGTTTGTCTGCCGATTATTATAATTACAGCGGCCATGGTAAGATACAATTGTTAAGTAGGATTTCGGAACAGAAACACAAATATTTTTTGGATTTATTTATTTAGAATCCATGTTTGTAAACAGATTTTGTAAACTTACACATAAGGTTTGTCATTAAAAAAATATAAATATGGCTACAAAAAGTACAAGTCACTGCATTAAATGGCTAACACAAAACAAAAATAAATCTTTAATGTAGAGCTTAAAAATAAAATCACGTTTTCCTTTTTGATCGCCGTAAGAAAACTTGTTTCACTAAAAAGTTAGAATTAGAAATACTAACTTCTCAGTAAGAAATATATCATTACCTTAATGAAGGTGTGAACTAATTGTCATACAGTATATTATTGTATGTATTGACAACCAAAAAGAAAGTAACTAACGACAAAACCTTTTGAAAAATTCAACACTACCTGAGCACTTGAAAAATTAATTTATATAATTAATAAATAAAATTAATATTTTTTTATTAGAAGTTTTAATTTTATCGAATATACAGTTGTCCAAAGAAATAATGTCGTCTATCTACAATATACAAATAACAAACATTTATCTATATACATTTATTAGTTCGGACTAGGTTCACGATTTTAGTCGAAAAGTCACAAGGATTTTAGGTTTTTTTTTCTAATATATTTTTACACAATTTACACAAAACAACACCACAGGCAGTGGGAAGTGTCGAACTCGTTTTGCAATAATGACTGTGCTTAAACAGACCCCAGTTAAATACCATAGGAATTTAAGTAAGGCTATAAATTTGACAAAAACGACTCATCTTACCTAAATAATCTATGCCAAATGACGCAATAAGAATATTTTGTTTGATTTATAACGTAAAATTCTTTATTGGTACTTTTTCTTAGTAACCAATGACAAGTTATTTATTTCTTTGCATTTGCTTGCATTAGTGTAGTATCTTATGCACTCCAGTCTTATCCCTACGCAATATGATACATTTTATGCAAAATATTTTATCATAAATAAATAAACGAGCAAATCAGCGATAATCTAGTGATTCTAGTGCGTAACTGCTAACGTCTTATGTCGTGTATTTCCCAGAGTAATATATTAGCTCAATGGCTGACTGACATAAGACTTGCTCTAGTTGATATTTGAGTTTTAGGTCTAATTACTGTTTGACGGTCTTATTCATATTAAGTTAGACTAAGTTTGTAGGCTTGTTTTAGGTTTTGAATGAAACCAAACTTACTCTAACCAATATGAATAAGACCGCAAAAATAGGAACAAAAATTTTTAAAGAATTTTCTGTCACTTCGATCGCGGATATTTTGGTTTCGTAGTATAAATAGTGCATTTTAGATATAAAAAAATCCATGTCCATATCTGTCTCTAAAGTAAAACATAAAAAAACAGGTGGGCGAGAATAATGAAGTGGTAACATACAAAACAATATTCATTCATTTGTATATCAATGGCATACGCTGACATTTCCACATTAAATAAAATTTGTATTTTTATCAGTGTTGAAACCATGTAAGGAAAACAGCGACAACTAGCTTTTAATTTTAACGTACATAATATACAAAAAAAATATGTTACATTTCTTCAAGCATATATGAATGATATATGACTTATGATATAAACATTGCGGAAAGGTACATGGATGTTTGCAAAGAGTGAAAAAAGATTCGTTGCCCATAAGGAAAAAACGGAAAGACGAAGCTCCGGAGCAATATAACGAAGGAAGCCTTACTTGCAGAAAACTAATATTAGTTACAACTCCACAAGTCACTAGATTTGACAGCCCACTTACAATTTTACGAGTTAAGCCCAGTCACAAGTGCAAAAGTCGTAAAGAAAGTCAAATGGTGAAACCATGACTCGGAAAGATCGGTGAAATTCTCAATTTCACGCTTGTTTCACCTAAAATTAAACTGTACATGCGGCCTGAGCCACATAAAGCTCTCTTAATAAAAAATTACAAAATGTCTCAACATATAATAATTAACCTATCTATTATATTAGTTTATATACAATTATTGCTATCAAATGTTGCGCTTTCAACGCTCCAGTTCACTATAATCAACTGGCTTATTGCCTCCGCTACTAAATTATAATACAAAAGATACTTACACAGTAATATACTCTGTTCAAAGTTTACAAATGCCGTAAATATTAGTATTGTAAATGAAGAAATAAAGACTACCAGAATATTCCAAAATAATATTATATTTAACAGTTGTTAATACAGCAACAATCCAATAAAACTGTAAAAAATTACCTTTTTTTCAACGAACACCTAGATTTGAATATATGCCATACATAGCAGTCTAGGTGTTAGATGTGCAACAAATACTTGCAGCAATTTATTACAATTCTTAGAAATAAAATAAGAATCAGCCAGTTGTTGATTTTTCAGATAAATAATAATAATAATTTAATTTGATAACTTATATTCAAGACTTCCTAATTGTTTTCATTTGTATAAATGCAGGTTTTGAAAATGCAACTATCACAAATAAATATTATTTCGTTGCGTTCGGGGACTTGTTTGGTTGATAAGTACGTGTACAAAATCTTTTTTATATTCAAGAAGAATATTACTTAATATCAGAAATTGATAAAACACTAATAATTATAGTTTTAGATTCAATGCCATAGAATTGAGGTATTAACAAGTAAACATGTTACAGCACAAAACCGCACTACAATCACAGTCATAAAGTCTCTTGTAATTGACTCTTATTGGCTGTATTGTCGAGAGAGTTAAGCATTGTTTTGCGTTTGTAAATCAATTGATTTATAGACCTCAAATAGCCGTGCGGTTCTATTAAAGCGCGATCGATAGTCATTTCAATATTGGCTCAGGTTGTTAGCTTTAGAAGTTAGTACACCGCACACCCGTTGTGCAAAGTTGCCGTTGTTTGTCATTTCGATTTTAATGGAGCATAAGCTGTGTCCGGTGTTTTGTTCGCATTGTTCGCTTCGACCCTGTTTTACCTTTAAGCAATTGATTAGTGAAAATGCTAGTACATTTTTGTTTGAGTAATGATTTTTTAAAATAAATATTCATCATCATTATTAGCATCATTCGTCATTATTTATTAAAACCAGTATAATAATAAAACTGTAATAAAATCGTAACCAATTGTTGTTTGTGCGCTTTTATACAAACTAGTGGTTGCCAGTGGTAGTCCATATTTGACCATAATAATTTGTTGTCAGACTATACTTCTATAATCACAGATTTCGCCAAGACAAGTAACAGTATTGGAGATTAGCCGGTACAAACAGACAAACCGACAAATAGAGAAACAAAAAAATTGAAAATAATCTAATTCAGTTCTATTTCACTTCTTACATCCCCATGACTCGGTTTTAAGCATTTTTCTTTGTACAGAAATTCGACCTCTACAGTTTTATTAAATGTATAGATTATATACAGAGCATATTTTGAGAATTCATACGCCACATTTTCAGCAAACAAGGCTTGCACTCAGCATATTGCTGTGCTAGAATTATATCTGACACAACGCTGACTTTCAGTGCAAACCTTCCTTTTGGCATAAGACGCAAATTTGTTATTTAACTTGAACAATAAACAAAAGAATATATATGCGTGTGTGTGTCAAATATATGGGTGCGTGTAATTTTATTATTGATTTAAAATATTTTTATGTATAATATATAAAAAAATATTAGCATTCGTCGCTTCTTCTCTATATAAACTACAAGTGTGCGAAATTTCATACTTGCTGCTACTGCGCAATGTTCGTAAAAAGGGGTACAAAGTTTTTGCTTCACGCATTAATATATAGATAGAGTGGATTGATGTTACTTTGTGACTGATATTAGAATAAACCTTAGGTACAATTTAGTGTTTGATTAATTTTAATTAGTAGGTACAAACAAAAAAAGCTCGATATTACGTAAAAAATGTATTAAAATTCAAAATCGTGGAGATGCTACCTACATATTTGCGCGTATTAAATTAAATTTTAATTAGGTTACTATTTTTTTAATGACGTTACATTCTATAATATCTTTCACTATTTTGCCGAAAAAACTAACATATAAATTGTAATTTAAAATTGAACAGAGTATGATACTAAATAAGCAACTTAAGCTACGTTTATAATTGCTGCCGTCATTGATATGCCTTTAAATTCATTTAACGGAATGATAATAAGCGATATAAAAACATTTCAAAATCTTAACAAGCAACTAATTATACATAAAAATCTATAATCAATAAAGACTATGATAAATTGAAATCTATAACACCAATATTATTATCGCATGTTCACGTCAAATAGATTGTCGTTGGACCAGAGTGCTTTCTTGGCATTTTCACTGTATAATGTTTGTGTAGTTTAAAATACTACATAGTCATTTTCGTAAAAATGAAAATTAAAATACATTAAATAATGCTTTTCATACGAGCACTCTAGAATTACGACTAATTATCAAATTGCTATAAGTTACTAAACCTGTCGTCACTCATAACCTCTTTTTAAATAATTTCAACGTAGGGTCAGTCTTCAGTAATACAAAGTCTAACCCAAAGAAATTTGGGAAATTTGTAACGTACAAGAAACTTGTTTGATAGGCCGTAAATGAAAGCAGTAAGAATTCATTACATAATTTCAACAAAAAATAGTATTTCACCACTTTGTTAAGATTACAATAATTACATAGAAATATAATTGTGCGACTATTAATTTAATTGAAATTTATAGAAAAAAAAATATTTTGAGTTCTCACTGCTCAGCTACTTAGAATATAGGACTTGTTAATGACATTAATTTAAACATCGTTACAAAAATGTTTGAAATGCCGCCCGTAAGAAATAGAATTGAACCTATATAACCTAACTTAAATTTGCTTTTGGAAACAACAAAGCATCAAACAGGATCATCAGTCTTATGTTTATTGTTGATAAATTTTAAATTTAGGTTTTAATAAGACGAACGAGTTAAGGTCTATAAATTAAGTTTAAATAAACCAGTTAATTTTTAGATAGCCACCACCACCCTTGTTATGATTTGGAATTAAATATTTCTGTTTTAGTAGAAGTTTTAATATTTGTTGTATACATATTGATTAAAGAACATATTTTGTTTCATTTTCATACAGGCGGCGTGGAAGGTTCTGTAGCAGTGAGAGCGGGCGGCGCGATGGGTGCACGCGCCCGCGCCAACACCTAGGCGAGCGCGGGCGCGGCAGCCCGCGCTCAGGGGCGGTGGGGATGAGCTGAACTCAAAGAAGAACTACTCACTCCAGAATCACTACTTTTCTCTGAAGCACACGGTTCTCCTCCCGCTACAAATTTCACAACATTGAGCCGATGGTCAGATTCACATGTGTCATCTCTAGCTCCCCCAGGCAGACCGCCGGTACGTATGGTGGCCCTATCTGGCACAGTTCCTGGATAACGTTCGATCCTGTCACATTCAGCATCATCAGGTTGTCTCCGGCGAATTGATCTTTTGGCTTGCGGCGCAGGTTCTGGCGGCCTGTGGCTTGGTTCGTCTGCCCGGTGAACCAATGGAGAAGTACGGACCCTAACTCCTCCAGCACCTACTCCTGCTTCATAACAGCCAGAGTCACGAGGGAATTGTCTTCTCCCAAAAGGCGATTCACCGCCTTCTGAGCTGGAACCCCCTCCGTCGACTTCACCTTCTTCTTCGCCACCTGTTGATGAAATATCATTTTAACCTCATAAATAAAATGATTATTACGCCCACTTTTCAATATAAAACATAAAGTATATGTACCAACTCACATTCAAGCTGATGCAGCAGTTGCACTGCAGCAAGTATGCGTGTGCGGTGATCTGGAGTCATTATCCCCAAATAATCCAAATCAGAAGGTTCGATCTCTTTAAATAATTCTATATCTTCATAACCATTTCTAGCGAAGGCCACAGTGTATTCCGGTAAGTCTATTCTTCTCAAAAGTTCTTCTACCGATCTTGGTCGAACTTCCCAAAGCCTTTCTCGGCTTTTGCACCATTTTGTAGTCCTTGATCGAACTGTGTCTCTATCAGAGAGTACTTCTACATTTGCGAATTTAAAATTCCCAACTTTATTATTCAAAACTCCTCGCCAGATTCCGGATGCATTCATATTAATCACTTCGATGATGTCTCCTTTCTGTTGACAAATATATAGTTGTTAAAGATTCATCGTCTACAAGTAACTAACAATTTACAAGTTTATTAAGATGCCTTACCTTGTATCTAAGGGCATCTTTCTCATAAATATTAGGCACGTAATCGACGAGTGCTCGCGCTCGACACAGCATTTGCGGCACGAGTAAACTTCGCCCGGCTGGACTTAATTCTATGTTTTCTTCTGCCGAGAGAGATGAGTGATTACTACCGGCGCGTACCAACGCTTGTGTGCCTGTATATAAATATTTATGAGTTTAGCCATCCTAAATCACTTTTATGTATGCCCACACATTAAAAGTAGAAATACCTGCGGGTACATCATTGTTTGACTGTAAATAGGATTTGTTACTTCAGTGACTGTATAATGCGATTAGTAGGATGGGGATTTATGATACAAATAAATTGAGAGTGTAATATAATACAAGAATATATTTTGTGTGTAAGTAACTTTTGGGGTATTATGGTACAAAGGAAAGACAAAACTTATTTACAAATATTGTATATTAACACAAACAAATAGCTTAATAAATCCACTCACTACTTCCTGATCCGCTGGGAAGACTTTCAAAAGAACTATTAGAACAAGGAAAGGCTTGGTCACCGCTCGTCCGCCTATCACTTCCTTCTGGCCCTCTCTCTTGTCTTAACCTTGAAATTTTTCTTTGGACGTCTTGTCTTAGGCCTCTAACCTTTCCTGCAAGATTTGAAACCCCTTCGCATTCTTCAGCTGACTAGAAAGATACACAAATATCATTAAACGGGTCAAGGAGTTTAAAAACAAAAGCAAATGTGTTGTGCTAGTGAATTTATTAAAAATAAAATGGGAATATCTTGCCTGAGACTACAATTTGCTTTGCAATTTAAAAGTAAGACATAAATAATAGTTACCTTATGTACAGTGGCTATATGCTGTGAATCTGTTTCGCTTTCTTGATCTTCGTAATCTGATGAAGCAGGCGATAGGGGATCGGCGCCTATCCGGTACCCCGACATTTGTCTGTAACCCCTCCTAGAGTCCCGCTCGGATCGGCTGGATTCAAGCGAAATACCAGATAGCCTCGAACCTATAGATTGAATGTCAGATGCGGCGTAATCTCCGCTTTCCCGATCTCTCGCTGTTCGCAGAGGGATCACGGTAGTAGGGTAGGGGCCACTCTGTGGAATTATTAATCCCCTTCGTGGGGTTCTCGCTAAGCTTATATCGCCGGCGCTTCTCAGGGATATTACGCCTTCGCCTCTAGGTTCGTTACAGAGATTCAAAGTGAAACAAACGCGTCCGTTCTGGAATGTGGCTGCTGGCGCTCCACCGCCCATCAAAAAATCCTCCGGGTCACTCTCGTAAGGTGGTTCGTCGTACCAATGACCCCTTCCTGATAGGCCTCTTGCTTCGTCGTCGTACATATACGTGTCGTCTGTAAACGAGTCTGGCATTAGACTTCCAAGTTCCGCAGTCCCCAGCAGTGCAAATAAAAAGTTAACGTGCTAACAAAATTGCGAAAAAAGTTTACCGTAAAATGCCTTCCATATGGGGGCGATATCACTGACAACACTGCAGTAAAAGCTGTGTACGAACATCGTAAAGCCGTGCGTGGTTGCAAAATATTCTTTTTTTTATCCAAAACATGCATTCAGCATTTCGTCGCAAATTAATTCTGATGGCTGATGATTTGATGATCCTTGTATGAGCATGAGTTAAATTTAAGGACTTTAGTATTCAATCGTGACATAGATGTCTTTTAAAACATTTTAATGAATAATGAATGATATAAAATTACACATCGAAAGCATACCGTAAGATCATAAACGATGAAGAATAAAAAGGATAAATATCCGATGAGACATTCCGTTTATTTCTTAAAACATCGTGCAAGTGACATGCGAAAATCTCCATTCGAATCAGCTTGAATAATATTTAGCCACTTTCATCATTCAAAAGTTACATAAATATCTGATTATTGAATGATAATAATGATATGATATTTTTTCAGGGCAGTCGTTAAATCGACTGTTATTTGAATTTATTATAAGAAACATAATTAATCAATTGAAAGCATTCTTAACTTTAAAAGTACTCCAATAAATACAAAATATCGTTTATTTCATTACACAATACATTTTACTGAAGCGGCAAAACAATTCCAAAAATCGGCAAAAAGCTTAGTCAAATTTAGACATAAAATACCAAAAAGCGTCCTTTAGAATAATTTCTTCATATTTAAAACGTAATGATATAATGAAAAAACTAAAAGTATCAATAAAATTTGAGTACATACCTCCAAAAGGGCCCCTGACTCCATCTCTTCCCATATTCATAAGACCGTGTCGTATATCTCTGAGAATCTGTAAAGGAAAACCGAAATTCAATAAATCCATACAGGGTCGTTAGCATATTATTAAACTGGACTATTTTTGCCAATCGGCTACAGAATCTTTATTTTATATATAATTTAATCTAAAATAATTGAAAAAGATAATGAACGGATCATATTCAAAATAACTCTCTATTAAAGTATTTTTTAAGACTACTTTGGATTTTTTTAGAATTTCCTATTCTATGAGGGATTATCTGTCATTTGTATTGGATGCGGATTCGCGTGTTTAACCTATTGTAATTTCGATGTGTAGGTTTCAACACGTTCTTTTCCTTCATCATCAGTAACTGGTAATTATAACAATATGCATGTTAGGTCAGAAATTGTCTAAGTGGTGCATGTTTCCCGGATAAGATTCTAAGCCGTCTTGTTTGAAATGCGATTTTTAGATTGGAGGGCGTACTCGCAACTAGGCTACTGCCGCTTTGTATTTATTTTTTATATAATCAGAATTTTTAAACCAACCACCATTAGCCCTTAGACTGATAAGAATTTAGATTTCCCTGTTATTTTATAACAAAACCGCGATCCCCTTCCAGCGACGATGTAAAAAACTTAAGTATAAATTTAAATTAAAATTCCCGCACCCCAACACTGCAGACTTGTTTTAATTCTGCAAGGAAACCGAGTGAGCTATTCTATTGCGGACTGAAGAAACAAGATACGAGAATTTAAATTTAAATTTCCATAAACCGACTTTGTAGCCCGTGTGCAAAGTGTATCAGGAAGCATACAATTTTTATGCTGAAGACTAAAGTGAAAAAATGTCTCTTTCAAATATTTGTTTGTAAAGAAATTGTACTAAAATCTGATTATGAAGAAAGAAGAACCTAAGTAAGATCTATATCTGTCTGTATGAAATACGTATCAGTTTCTATTTTAATAAATATCTATTGAGTAAAAAGGCACTTTATCATGGTATTTGAAAAGCTTCTATAATGATATATTTTTTTTATTTTTTTTTTTATTGCAGGAGATCAGCAGACAGGCAGACGGCCCACTTGATGGACAGCGGTTACCATCGCCTATGGACATTTGCAACACCAAAGGTGCTACGAATGCGCTGCTGCTCTCTTTAGAGGAGCCTGGAACCTGGTCACTAATGCCGTAACACAACACAGGGTTATTATGGCGGCATACTCTAGACCAGGGGTGGTCGCCATCCAGTCGGGCAAATGCCCTACCACCTGGCAAGTATAAGATATAAAGTAAAAGAATTTATTAGAAAACTTTTTTTTAATCTTGTTAACATTATAGAGTACCTATAGCATCAGTGACCTAATATTATGTATATGAACAGATCTAGAATAGGTCTCAGTCTTTCACACAACTGGTATTCATTATATGTAAATTATTATATGAGAAATAGAATAAAATTTATACTTTGTTCAATTTCTTTTTATTTCAAAGATATTAATTATTTTTTATGCCCGAGTCAAAGTGACTGTCTCAACATTTTTGAACTTATTCTGTACATGGATTTTTAACACCAGCGCTTATAGACGTGGTTAGATACAAGATTATTAATCATTTAAAATAAAGTAATTACATGGCAAAGTCATTTTTTGTTTTTTTTTTTAGTTTCGCTAAAATGGGCCAAGTCCAAGCTTAGTAGTCGAAGGTGAATGATTTTTTAAGTAGGAAAATTTTAAAATTACATGCCATATGAATTCAGTTTATAATAAATAATGCCACGCATGAACTTTCATTTAAATTAGCTCACGTCAATTTGCGTAAGTAATGAAGAATACTATATAATATAATAATGGTAATTTTCTATTTCTTTTAACAAACACCTATTAATTTTAGTATAAAAGAAGAAGTTTGAAAAACCTGATCTGGATTATTTAAGGTCGCTGTTTATTAAATAAATAACTGATTTCGATCAGGTACTCTTATTATGTTCCAAAACAAGTTAGCAAATTCTACAGAAACATGAAGAACTTATTATAAACAAAGAAACAAATATTTTAACACTAACAAAGTACTAAAGTACAGTTTTTGCGGGTAAAATGTGCCGGGCAAGGCTTCGGAAGTTTCGTCGGGAAGCGATACAACTGCCTCTAATAGGCTTAGCTTGAGATTAGGGCACGATTAGCCAGCGGTTCGGTTGACGCTTCGAATGCTCAAGTCGCAAGATTACACGTTGCCAGTGTGGCTCCGGCGTCAGATTAGTTTTGGTAATATTTATTAGTCTGGGTGCACTGCGAGGTACTTAAATATATGTAAAAAAATTCGGTTGAAGAGTGAAATATAACACTCGCTACAAAAGTGCGTTAAATTATGTTTTTTTTTGTCATAATTAAACGATTTTTTAAAATTATATTTATGTAATTCTCGTATTATAATATAAAATAAAAGTAGCTTATTTTATTTGTAAAAAAAAACCATTTGAAAATTCATAAAGGGTGCATTAACACAGCCTCCTTGCACTGACTTCCGATGCGTATTTTGCGGTAGTTTTATTTTCCCGGATAAAAAGTAGTTAAATTATTCAGTTATTGAATGTACATAAATACTAATTTGTGATAATCAGTTGATCCTCAAGACAGTAAAGACGAAACAAAGAACCATGTATTTTGGAACACATGACTATTAATAAATACGTCAAGAACGTATTCTATGTAGTTTTTAAATAAAAGGCAATAATACCTCTTCTTGTTCTCTGGCTAACTTGTCTTTTTTCTTCATTGCTTCTTGAACTTTTAACTGAAACAAACATGCAAATATTAATATAAAATAACATCCAAGAACCAATAAATTTATTCATAGTAAACAAAAATACAAAATAAAATTGGAAATCATAAAGACATGTAATTCCCAAAATAATTTATAAAAAAATAATATTACAGAGGCGTTTTAAAGAAACAAAAAACGTGCACACTTTTCATGCATTCAAATGAACGTGCATGTTGTTATCCGTGCATGATAAGTAAAAGTGCTGTGTGAATAATATACGTGCGATGATATGCAATATCTGAAACTATAAAACTATATTAAAAATAAATATGTATAAACATAATGAATATGACATCCATTTAATTTGCTCATCACAGTAAAGAATAAGTGTTTTGTCCTTTTCTAAAACATGGATAATGATAGAAAGGGACAAAACATATTTTAAAAAATTCTGAGTGATATTTAAGCCTTTGGTCTCCAATGTGATCCACCTCCAATTCTTTTGCATGCCGAATGAATCGTAAGCCAAAAAGTAGTATTATGTATGAAAAGTAAATTTTGAATTTTATGTAGTCTGTTACATCTCTGTTGGCAAATTGATTAAAGTATCTCCTTCCAATAATTTATATTTAATTATTTAATATTGAAATAATTAAAATACACATTTATATAAGTAAAGTAGATTATTAAAGAAAAAACTATTTTTGATTTCAACTATAGGTAAAGCAGGAAACTAAGACAGTTTTAGTTTTTATTTTTACAAAATAATAATAGTTAAAGCTGTATACACCTACATACATATATATTCTTAATTATATAATAATACTGAGATAAGATAGCACCTAAATAAAATTTGCCATCCAGAGCATAACAGATTACTGCCCATTCCCGCTACAACTTTGACAACAATATAACAATTTTATTGTACAGTTAACCACGCAGGTTAACGATACAAAACGTCATTATGGCAGTAACCACTATTATAGCTTGTACGCAGTCGTAAAATGACTTTATTGTTTCACTGTACGTCAAAGTTGTGGTTGAGTTCGCGCAAAAATTATGACACTGATTTGACACTGAGAGTTGATAAAAAATTATTTGTCTAATTTGTTACTCTTATCAAATGCACGACTATTGGCCTCGTTCATAGTAAACACAGAGCCGCTTGAGCAAATTTTTAAGTATTAGCAAATTCAATTCTAAAGTCACAAGATTAGACACAATCAAAAACATATGATTAAAGAAGTCGTATTTTAGTAGTCGTCTCTGCCAAAGTGTTTAAGTGTTTTTATAGATAGCATTATCGCAATTGTACTAGCCTCTTGCTATGAACGAGGCCTAAAACACGGTTGATGTTCATATATTACTTCAATATCGAAATTGTTCTTAGGCTTTTTCGGATTTAAATAGTTTTGGACTCAAAGGTAACCCCTGTGAGAACCCGTGATCAATGTTATAACAATTAAGTAGTTGTCGAATCAGAGCATTTTGCGTGAACTGGAGGGTCATTTGCTCACCCTATGGATCGTTTCTTCAAAGGTGTTTGGTTGGGCGGCGGTCATTTGTAAGAAGCGGAGGCGGTCATAGTCTCTTGGGTCAACCATTGACCTCAAGGCCGTGTCTGGCCCTGGGCCTAGGCCAAGGCCACTTTGGAGCACGCTGTCCGGTGTATCCACCTGGAGGAGATTTGGTAACGAGGTGCTTTAATTGTAGGATTTGGGACCACAAACCACATATTTCTTTTACAAGAAACTTAAGAACTTAATATCTTCATAAATTACCATAACAGACAGAATTATGTAGTGATGACAATTTTAATACCTAATAGTGAAGATAATTTAAATTATGTGATTTATTATGATTTTAAATGATGGTTCCGATGGCCCACTTATTATACTATTTCATCTATCTCATCCCCCTATCACATTCTCATAATTCCATCCCAAAGACGTACAACGCTTTAGTTTCACCCTTGGTGTTGTTAACGTCTATAGGCGACGGTAACCACTTTCCATGAGCTGGGTCATCTGCTAGTTCGCGGCCAGCTTCTAATAAAAAGAGTGTTTGCAATTCACACACGGCTGCAGTGAAACTTCACAAAAGTAGCCTACGAGAGAATGAGATAAATATAGAGTATCAGGAGTATTACGATAAATTATAAGATTTATTGTTTTTTATAATATTTTTACCAACTATTATATGTTTCCATGCAAAATATTACATATTCAAGATAGATTATAATACATATTATGAAGATTCCATGTTTTCATTTTGAACAAATGACACGAAAGGCTTATGATAACTAAAATACGAAACAAATGCTCTAGTTTCAATTTAATTTATGAATTTCAAAACATCAACATAATTCTATTATATTCGTTTAAGTTATTAAATAACGAAATAACTTCAAAATATTTTGAACTCTATCTTTATAAAAATAGTATTTAAATGATGAAATATCTCTTTTTAGTGTCGCATTATTTACCTTTCATCGAATTTCAAATCACAAATATGTAAAAAAAGTTTCACTACAAAAATCCCTTTTTATAAAAAAACAATATGTGTGCGTGTACTAGTGTTACACCCGTAAGAAGTGAAACTTCGTTATCACCTTATTTTTCGAAAAATGATCTACTATATGCAACATTATAGAAATTGGTTAAATAAAATAAAATTAGATAAAGTTTAAACAAAAGGCTTTTATTATCATAGACATGAATACAAACAAGTCTGGTGAATAGACCTCTGTCTTACCATATGACGGAGGAGAAGGCGAAAAAAAAAAAAAAAAAAAAAAACAAGTCTGGGTTGGGGAAAGTCCGCTTAAATTACATGCTATCCCTACTCCGCTGGAAAAAGTACTCTTCGTTCGAATCGACCGTGGTATGGGCAAGAAAAAGATGGCGCGTAACGGAACAATGTGACGCGTAGCCGAAAATGTGACGGTAAATTTTTTTCCAACGCCGACAAAGAAGTTTCACTTCAAAAATCTCATACTGTCAAATTGAAACTATAACAGATGAAAGCAAAATGTATTGCCCAGAATTTAGGAATACAAAGACATTAATTTTACGTAAGAAAATGACAAGTGAGTGTATAACAGAATTTGCTCCGCTAAGGAATTAATTACGTAACATAATGAGTAAAGAAAATGACATATACATCTAAGTAAGTAAGTAAGACTTTTGAATTAAAATTTTGCATATAAATAACGTCAAACTGTACAAAAAAGAATTCATCGCTTTATCGGCGAAGTCATTTTTCTTTATGAAGATTACTCCCAACGAGCGCCTGTCAGTCGCTTCAAAAGTGAAACTTTTTCACGAATCACTGTATTACCGTACAGCCCTATGATAAATTATTTATAGAGGATATCAAGAAAGTTTTCGAGCAAAATCGACAATTTATTTCGATACAAAATTATAGTATGCAATATTGTGAATAATATAGATTTATTGTATATGGATACACAATTCTTTCCTAATTTTAAATGACGATGCTTAGTGCAGTCATAGTAAGGGAAACGAGAACCAGGAGTACCTCGACCTCCACAAAGAATCTTAAAAAGTATTAGTTCCTGTCGTTGCCACCTATAGTCAAGGGTTCTTGTTAAGATTTTGTAGGAAAACTCGTAAATGATTAAAAATGTATGTACGAATTGTAAATATATATTAGATTATTATATTTTATATATTACTCCAAATTAAATTTTCATTGCAATAGATTTAGCGTTTTTCATTTTATTTTTCATTGCAGATCTTACGCATGCCTCCATCGTTGCAACATACAGGATCCACAGAATGCCTTATATGTTGATAAACAAGTGCCAATAAGTCATCGGGCGAGATATAGGTCAAATGAAAAAGATAGTTAATTTTTACAACTTCAACTGGATTAATTTAAGATATTGGTCATTATCGCTGTCTATATCACAGAAATTATCTAAATACCTATTCATAATAAAAAGGATCGTGTACGTATTACAACTATCAAAAGTATATACATATGTATATGTACCAAACTCCAGGTCAAACAGTTCTTTATCAAAGACATTTTTTACTAAAGATAGTAAGTACACATATGCACTATTTGTAACTCTGGAAATAACGATAAATGTACCTACTTCTAGATCAATGAAAACAGATAAAAAGAAAGATATATTATGCCTGATCGTACTAAATGGAGGCCCATTGCCTTTGCCAAGCCCTAATAGGAATTACATTTGTGTGATTTTATAATAGGACAAATGAATTATTCGAAAAAAAATTAATATTTTATAGAAAAAATGTTAGTCCATAAACAAATCCCAGATAAACAGATAGAATATTAATAAAATATGTCTATACAAAATCACATTAATTTCGTGTTAATAAATATAATAAAAATATGTAATAATTATTTTAATTTTTATTTATGATAAAAGATACCATAGTGATTTACAATATGTGAAAGAAATTAAAATAAAGGCAACTTTAAAATTATATAAACTGTTTTTTTATTGCATGAGTTCAGCAGACAGACAGACGGCCCACCTGATGGAAAACGGTTACCATCGCCTACAGACATTTGCAACACCAAAGGTGCTACAAATGCGTTGCTGATCTCTTAAGAGAGGCTGGAATCTGGTCACTAATGCCGGAAAACAACACATGGTTGTTATGGCGACATACTCTAGACCAGGGGTGGGTGCCATGTAGTCGAGCAAATACCCTACCACCTGGCTGTGGGTTGTTTTGTCGCCTCTTACGACATGCCACCCAGCCGAGGAAATTGTATTCTTTCTGCGTTCCTGCACAGATATAAACTGGCAATGAGTTCAAACAGGAAGCTATTTCGATTTGTCTGATAATGTTCTAAATCGATCGCCTTACAATAGCGCCTTGTCTATAAACAATAAAGACATCCTATTTATCAAAATAACTTAAAATGGAAAATGTTAACACTGCATCACAATGCCGAATACATGCGAATCAATTAATCAAAGAAGGCACAAAGCTTGCCCATTAACTCCGCATTTGATAAGGGAATAATATTCTACAATGGAGTCCATATAAACGACCCTGCCGAAGGTCTAACTCAAAACGTACGATTTATTGGAGACCCCTTATCGCCTGGAACACGTTCTTTAATAGCTAAATAATGGTTAGAGGATATTATTGGCAGGCTATTGTGATTTTATTTGGCTTTGCGGATGTGTAGGTAGTTATGATTTTTTTGAGTCAATTATGTCTTCCTCGTTCTATATCAATAAGTACAGATCTTTATACAGATAAATAAAATGGAAGTATCTGTTTGTAATGTCCAAGTAATAAGGTTTTACTGAATGCATATGAAAGTATATACGGTGCTTATATCAAAAAACAACTTTAATTATTTTGTATGTCTGGATGTTCTGGCTAATTTTAGAAACGGCTGTACCGATTTTGATGGGACTTTCACAGCTAGATAGCTGATGTTATAGTGAGAAACTTGGTTACCTTTTTTAAATTTTATGGTTTCTTGAAAGACAATTCCACGCGGAAGAAGTCGCGGACATAACTAGTTTTAAATAAAATCAGGCAAGTGCGTATGAAGTCGAACGTTTAGGGAAGAATAGAACTCTAAAATAATGATATGATCAGCAATACGGGAGTATTCGTATAAAATTACTAAACGGATATCGTTAGTTTTGTATTTATTGTCTTTGTGTCTTTTTTATTGTTGTTTTTTAAAATTTCCACCTCGCATATGAAAAGTTAGAGGCAGCTAAATTTATACTGACGTAAAAAGGAACATGGGTATGATTTTTCATATAATATTCTTACTATAAATACACCACTATGTATAGCAAAAAAACAAGACTCAGTTACATATATAGTTGCCACATGTAACGTTTTTCACTGTTGCACTGTGTAACCGCATAAAGTTTTCAAACTCCTACTCCATTTCAGTCCATAGACCCAAAAGTTTATGCGAAAAATTATTATTATAAATAAAAAGAAAAACGCATAGATATGACGAAAACTCATCGTTTTGTTCAAAATAGCTGCCAAACTCGTAACAAGCTTGTTATTATGCGTATATATAAATACACTTTAATATAGAAATTCATTGTATATATTTACCTGTGAATAATATTTCTATACATAACTTTCTCTTTACGACACATCAATTCAATTACACCCACATCGTTTATTATAGTTAACTCATGCCTAACTTTATTTACTTTGAAAACAAACTTCATAAATTATTCAATGTTACAACCTGAACAAACATTGTGGGCAAAACTAGTGAATATACAAACAAATAAGTTGACTATTTTAGGATTTATAACACAATTGTTCGAGAAAAGAAAGGTTTTATAATTTAACTATTAATTAGTGATTTGACTTTATCTCTCGAGTAGATACAGATGCGCATTCCGCGAAATATTTAATTAATAATAATTTAATTCCATCACAATCGTTTAACTTACAAAATTGCAGTACACTTAATTTTCATCAAATCTATCCAACGTTTGAAAACACACTTACAGCTTTTTGTATTTCGCTTAAATTGTTTCAAATAATAAAACTTCAAAAAGGGATATTATAATCGGTGACACCATTCAATGCAGTGTACGATTAAAAAGATTTTCAGAATAAATTTATTTACCAGCAGACATTTATTACTAGTAGGTTCCTTTATTCGCCGCTAGTATTTAATGACATTAGTCAATACTTCGTACAAAAGAATTTATCTATACTGATATGATAAAGAAGATTTTTAAATATTATAATAAATAAACTCAAAAGCTACTAGACTGATTTCAAAAACTCTTTCACCCTTAAAATGCTACATTACCCCTGATTAATATAGGCAATATAAAAATTAGGGATCCCTACTAAATCTTCAATAATGTAACCCATCCATATAAACAAAATACTTCTGGAATCGGATGCTAGAATTTTATTTCGCCAGAGCATGACAACGTCTGTCGAGACCAATAGTTAGATATAAAATATACACACGTAATCCGCAAAACTTATTCATATGCAAAAATATTAAAGAAAAACACATAAAACTTTCATATAACAAACGTGCAAGGAAAATAATTTGCGTCACAAACAGCTCTGGAATACTGGCAAGGAAACAATGATAAATGTTGCCGCAAAGCATAACTTTACTTAAAGAAAAACTAAAACAGCGACCGCATTTCCTTCAACATTTTACATGTATCTTACTTAATTCTCAAATATAACGCAGTACGCTTTGAAAGATAATTGTAGTTGAGAGAATTTTAAGTACACGGTGACTTAGTAGCCTTTGTTTCTAATAAAATGAATTCTGATGCTGACCGGGAAATATGCATGGACTGCTTTCTGATTTAATGTGCGTATTGTTACAATTGTTTTATACCTACCAGCGCATATACGTACTAGAGGGTAGTAATTTATGAAAATCAGGCTAGATGTGTAACTCAAAAATTAGGCACTTCATCATTAATGACTCTAGGTAAGTTTTTTTTTAGTAATACCATTTTTTACAATGTCCATATATCCACAAGATACAATTCATTCAGCAATTTCAAATTCTCATATCTCATCCTTTCGCTGCTATTCTTCCTATCTGATCCCTCTATCTCATCCTATTTATTTCGCCTTAAAGGCTGGCAATACGGTGGTTACTCCATTGTTGTTGCAAACGCCTGTAGGCGACCGTAACCACTTTTCATGGACTGGGCCGTCTGCCTGTTTGCCAGATTCGTAATAAAAAAACCGATGTGTGTAATCCCTCCAATCTGCAGCAGACAAGATGGCTATGCAGTATGTTCTCTTAATGTTGGAGAGGCGTAGAAATTGTAAGACATATATAGGCTCCTATAATTTATTTATATTTTATTTAATAACTGGGATGAATTAGAATTTCCTCCGTGCAGGAACGGAGAAAGAATACAATTTCCTGCGGCCGGGCGGCCTGTCGTAAGAGGCGACAAAACAACCCACAGCCAGGTGGTAGGGCATTTGCCCGGCTGGATGGCTACCACCCCTGGTCTAAAGTATGTCGCCATAACAACCTTGAGTTGTGTTCCGGCATTAGTGGACCAGGTTCCAGTCTCCTTTAAGAGGGCAGCAGCGCATTTGTAGCATCTTTGGTGTTGCAAATGTCCATAGGCGATGGTAACCGCTCTTCATCAAGTGGACCGTCTGCCTGTCTGTTGACCTCCTGCAATAAAAAAAAAAAAAAAAATTATTCGTGTTCTAAATACCTAACTACTTTCCTGAAATTTTACACAAATTATTAGCCAGTAACTCAAGCATTAGTTTGAACATCATGTTAAAAGAAACCGTAAAATGCAACAAAACATGAAAGAACCATGACTTTCAGGTAATGTTTAGTTGATTTACAACGATCTTACAAAGTTTTCAAATACTACGATAAATTTACTACATTGCAACATGCAATAACTTCTTTATCGATACAAGATACGTATTTATGATCTACAAAACGTTGGCAAATGTGTCTATAGAGTTGCGATACATTTATAACATTTTATTGCTCCGTATGAGAACACGGGAAAGTCGTAACATAGGAATAGTTGTGGAGCGATAACGGATCCTTGAAGTAGACATTTCAAAGAGCAAAGTGTGTGTGAAAATTAAGTGATCTATAAAATGATTTATTTTTCATCATTTAAAATCAGCTGCAATAACAGATAACCTGTTTCTGGCAAATAATATTCTCTTAACGTTACGTTTCTGGCAAGTTATAAAATATTAATTAAGCGTTTGATACTCTTTCTGCTATGTGGTTTACGAATTCAATTAGCGCATTTGATATTTGATTTTCAATTATATTTCATTTTTAGTGTTCCGTAGCCATTATGACAAAAAGCGAAACTTCATATAATAGTTATGTCCGAACGTATGCTCTTTTATTTTAGTCATTTTTCTCGGAATTTTTTGTGTATGACGTGGTAAAGCAAAAACGCAAAAAATCTAAATAAGCTTAAGGTGTGACACTCACACACAACTATAATATAACATTTTTTAATGTATGTCATGTGTGGTTAGTCAGATCTCCAAAATGAAATTCTGTTTCTTCAAGACTTTTTTATTTAACTGTCTGCCTCTTTGACTTTTGAACTACGAGGTGAAATATTCTGAAAAAAGTTAAAGAAGTTAATGCGTATGAGAATACTATTTGTTCTGGATAATGTTTGTTTAAACAAAAATACATTGCAGGTTATACAATTAATAAATATTTCATAGAAACAAAATAATCTTGCAAAACAACACAGACACTAATAAAGTTTATATTACCAACCCTTGGCGCAATATTAAGCCAAAGCACAGCACGCGCATAATCCGAATTAAATTTGTTTCATAAAAAATTACCGGTCCTCTTTTAATACTTAAGGGTACCCAAGGAATGTAGGCCTTGATCCCCTAATCACAAGCGGACACGGCTCAACCAATAAGCAGAAAAAAGCAACTTTTGACAGGACTAATCCTAAGTGCAAGTTGGACGATAAGGATTATACGGGGCACCCTAATGGCCTTTATCCGTTGGCTCAACAAACGCTCATAACTCAACCCCGTCGCCTTGGCTCAACCGACTTAACTTCGGCAAGCGTCATTTCTCAAAAGGCATGCGGTGACGTACCCCCTTTCTCCCTGAGAGATTAATAAATATAGGTGGACGTGGAAAAATGTAGCACTTAATTCGGAAGAAATTAGTTGCGCATCTAATGCGAATATGACGTGGCTTGCCATTGCTCTGCCTGATACGGTCGGGTTATTGATGCAGTGGTGTACGTTAAAATATTGAACACCGGTATGAGACTTGTTACAGGTTTATGAATATTACTCCCCATTGTTCACATAGTTTCCGGCCTTATCAGATGGTTATGTAGTAAAAGGTCGTCTTAGGCCCAACAACATAAAGTTTGGAGAAACTATTTTGTGGTAAAACCGGTACATAAAATACTGCGTCAGGGGAACATAATCCAGTTTATAGTTCCTACCACATTGTTCTATATTTGCATATATGATAATAACAATACCAATACATAAATAAAGTTATATAATTTTGATGTTAGTTTGTCTTTCTTTATTGATATGGGATAGAACATTAATCAAGGAAAATGCGATTATTCGGTTTACAGGAACACAACTCTTACGCTTTAGCACACACAGCATAAGTAGTTTGCAGCACGTTTTTAAGACACAAGATATTTGCAGTATCAGCCAGTAGGACTAATGTAGTTCCTAAGGCACTTCAACTAGGGCTCTTCGGATATTTATCCAGATTTGTGTAGTGAACACAGATTTAGATATGCATACACTGTCGCTTTAGTTGTAAGACTTTTATGAAATTGTAAATGAATGAAATAAATGAACATAGCACCACTTTAATTTGCAAACGCACTTTGGCATAATTATGTCATTACGGATATAGTCTTTTGATCTGCACCTGCAGTGTTCATCAGACTGCATGTGTATTTTACAACAATATAATATGTAGAATCAAAACGGGAACCATATAAGAGTTTTCCACAGGATAATGAATTATATTGTAATGTATATTCTTTCTTAAAAAAATCATATCCCAAAAAGAATGCAAGATAAATTACTGTAATAGATTTGTGTCTTCTGTCATTGAATTTAAAATTTGAAAATAAACTGTAAACTTTCTTTAAACCGACAACAATACCTGAAAATCTTAGCATGACGTTCACGCACACTACAGCAAGCTAGACGTTCCTAACAATGCACCATCAAAATTTATGTTTTAAACACGTATATAAACACATACGGATTCGTACGAAGCGACATACTAATTGCTCAGAGTGCATGTCAAAGGCGTACCGGCGTCGAGCCGGATCAACATAATGGCTGAGGGTGAAAAGGGAATGTACGAAAAAACGGCGGAGTAGACGCCGCGGGCGTGTGTTTGGGAGCTGCAACTAAGATTTGGTTACAAACCGTCGTCGTGCTTAACTACAAATCGCGTCTGGAACATAATGTTAAAAGCAATATAATCTTAATGCACTGTGCTACATATAGCTTAATCGGTTTGGAATAATTGTCTACTATTACTCATTTCGATATTTAATATTGGAATTAGGTCAAAATGTTAATATCGAATATTAAAAAAATTGTTTCTATTAAAAACCGTTTTAATTATTCGTAAACCTTCTTATAATTTAACATCGCAGTCTAATAGATATGTAAGTATTTATATTTTATTGTTCAAGTTCTCATCTAGAAATGTATTTACATATCGAAATTAAAAAATAATTTTAAAACATAATCTTCATTTTAAATGAAGATTTACATACTCGCGAACAGGTTAATTTTCATTGGTACGAAAATTGATAGTGAGAATTATTGTCATCATCATCTGAGCGTTAAGTCCCTTGCGTTTGGAGCGTTCACCCCGATGCCCAGGGTCCGTTTTCTTTTCTACTGCGGTTCGCGCTGTCTTCAGCATCCCCTCGTTTTGGGACCATTGGTGCCCATGCCATCCTTCACAACGTCAAGCCAAACTTTAACAACCAAGTGAGAATATGCATATAATATATAATATAATATAGGTGAATATAAATAATACTTAAAGTTTAAAACGTAACAAGATCAAATCGAGATCGACCTAAGATATTCCTTGCAAATTACACCACAGAACTATTTAAAAAAATATATAAAACTTGGTTAAAACTATTCACAAAAGCGCGATGGTTTCGCTATTTATGGGCAAACAAAATCATATTTTCATTAAAAAAAAGTTGTGGTTATCATTAATGGCGAATTTAGAAAAAGTTTCTTAAAAAATTAAAAATGATAAATAAATGTTGTTATTTAAAGGAGAAACCCGGTTTTGGGCCTAACCGTTACACGAATGTGATATGTACCAAAAAATTCGCCTATTTTACTTGATTAACCCGTTCAAATATCTCATTGACAATGGCCAAGTGTAGAAAATAAATAGATTTCTATTTTTTTGTTTTATACAACCTTTGTAAACTTAGCAACATTGATTTCATTATACGTAACTATCTCCACAAACGCACTCATTAGCAATAGAGCATCCTTGAGAGAGAATACGATCGATTTAGTGATAATCGATACTGTTATAATTAAATAATATTCCATTTATTTAGTATGCATCATTGTTTTTATATGTATTAAAATCAATCTGAAATAAAACTTAATCGTATCGATTAACGTAACGTCAGCACCAAATCGACTACCAAAAATCATTAAAAGAAATAAATAATTATGTATGTAAATCATCGTAAAAATCAATTACACCGCGAGTTGCTCTACTAAACGGGAAATGCTAATGTCAACGTCTGTCAACTGTCATGGCACAGGCAGGTTATAATTTGTATTGTGTATTGTCATTGCATTCTGTTTTGTCATTTGCATCCAAAATCAAAATCCAGGCATATAAGTCAAAGGATGTATTTTGTTTATATATTAGTTGACAGCTCTTTAAATGGAAGAGATGCTAATATTATTGCACCTGTATTGTTGGGAAAAGAACGGTTGGTTGCTGTGCCCACACCATGAGCATAATATGATATCTTGGTTGGGCCCGGCACCAGGGTAGTCAGTTGCCTCCTGCACAATTCCTGGATACTATATTATTATATTATCATAATCCTAATAGGGTGATGATTAAACCATTTATCACAATTACGTGTTTTTTATTTTAACATATTTAAATAGTAGATACAATATTAAATATAATAATAATATTAAATGCCAGCCATGTAGTGTTTTAAGTGGGCTTCAATAAACATAGTTTCAGTTGACTTTTTTTTTCAAAGTTCAGCAGACAGGCAGACGGCCCACTAGATGGAAACTGTTACCATCGCCTATGGACATTTGGACAACACTAAAGTGCTACAAATGCGCTGCTGCTCTTTTAAGGGAGGCTGGAACCTGGTCACTAATGCCGAAACACAACTCAAGATTGTTGTGGCGGCATACTATAGACCAGGGGTGGTAGCCATCCAGTCGGGCAAATGCCCTACCACGTGGCTGGGGGTTGTTCTGTCGCCTTTTACGACAGGCCGCTCGGCCGCAAGAAATTGTATTCTTTCTCCGTTCCTGCACGGACAGAAGATAGACACTTTCAGTAAGATCAATAAAATAAATCTCAAGTCAACACCTACTGTTTTTATGCATCTACCTAAAACCTTATCGTGCTAAGCTGCAAGCGCACAGCGCATTTGTCTTCGTAGGAAACGGCCTTAAAAATATATTTTTTATCATTTTTCACTAAAAAAAGTACAACAAGAAAAATAACCTAAAATGTAAACATTGACGACTGATTTTACCAATTTGGCCATTGCTGGGAGGCGTGAAAATTAGGATCATGAAACCTTCTTAGGTGTTGTAATTAATGACCAAATTCTAGCCCTGTAACTCCAGGCCCAAGTTTGTATGGATTTCGGGTTTCTCCTTTAGATCTAAAATTGATAATAGACAACAATCAATAAATTGATATGCTATTAAGAGCCATAGTGATATCATCGTATTTAACAAGACGTGAATTAATGTTTCCAGAATATTTTAAAAGAGAAGTGTATATAAATTTGAAATGTCATTATTTTGAACATAAATAAACTTGATTGTAATCGAAGAAGCCGTTCCACGTAAGTCGACTCTAAAAATTAAAATGTGAATGCATAACAAGATTGTTCAATCAAATATATTATATTAAAGGGACCACCCACGTTATTTAAACTATAAAAATTATTATTACAATACATAATCGTTTCTTAGTTTTTTCATTTGTTAATACCAATTTTAATTAAAAATAATCAAAACATTCCACACTGCGATAAAATAGAATTTTGTTTTATCTTTATTTTTGACGGACCCACTGTGATGGAAAGTGGGAACCCTCGCCTATGGACTTTAGCAATACAAGAAACAGGAACCTGGCCACTGATGCCGGAACACAACTCAAAGTTGCCATGGTGGCATATTCTAGACCAGATGGTAGCCATCCAGACAGGCAAATGTCCTACCACCTGGCTGTGGGTTGTTTTGTCGCTTCTTATGACAGGCTGCACTGCTTAGTATTCTTTTTCCGTTACTGCATGGAGAGAAATTTAATTTGTTCAAGGGAAATTAATAAAAATTATTTAAAAATGACAATTACTTTCGCCGACGGAAAATAATTTCAGCTATAAAATTAGGTACGGCATAAAAGTTGATAACAAAGTATATTCTGCACCAGTCATTGAAATATTTTTATTAAATATTTTGCATACCATAATTACTGTAATAGTACAATATACTGTGCTTTAAAATTGTATAACATCTGTATAAAATTACATGTTTTGTATATAATAAAATAAATGTGAATGTATTATGTGTTTTTTTGTATATAGCGCCGTCTCTTTTAAAGTCAAATATAAAATAATATATAATCATTTACCTAATAAAATCCCATGTTTTGTAAACAAAGTTATTGGACTTCATTGAATCTGAATATTAACCTAAAACAAGATTTATTAGTCATAAAAAATCTTGTTTAGGTGAATGTTTTCTATTTGATTATATAAAATATTTATTTCCAGTAATTCATTTTTTTAAATATACATAGACATTTTGATAATTTTATTTTATTTGGGGGGTTAACAGCTGTAGTCTTACAAACTAAAGTTACAGAGAGCTAAAGAACAGCTATTCATAAACCTCCACAAATGACAAGGGAATAAAAAAAGTAGAATACAGTATATATAATAAAAAATTAAAAATAAAATATTTAACGAAAAAAATATAAAATCTTTGCCGGCAGCGAGGCCTGGGGTCCAAATTATCGCTGGGCCTCAGAGACAGAAACCTCTTCATTATTATTTTGGTTAAATTTAAAACGCATGTTATTCTTGCATCTTGGTAGGTTGTTACTTTTTAATTATTATTAATTTACCTACCTACTATTTCTAAAATAAGATTAATAAGCCACATACATACGAACCACATGATCGGCTTGATTTTGAGTTTTAAGGTCAAAACTCCTTACAACCACCCGGCACGCGATCAGTACTGGATTGCCTCCCCCGCAAGCAGTCCACGCGTGGATGGCGAGAGTAATACTTAGTGATAACCCGCTGCTCGGAGTGATTTAAGTATAAACCTAGTACCAATCGCTGACAGACTACTCGTCAATTTGTAGATCATGCGATGTTTACTGGTTGACAACGCGGCGTCCACCTTTGGAAGGCGGTGCTTACCGGGTGGCTCTAATAAGCTTTATTTAACCTTTGATGTGCATAGTAAATAGCAGTCGCTATAACCGATGTCGGTTTTAAATAGAAGTATCTATCAATATGCACCTAAAATTGTGAATCTAATAGCTGTCTTGTGAGCATACTGATTATTTTTTAATGTGCAATACAAGAGCTATAGAACGTGTAGTAATAAAAACACAACTTACCCTCTGCGGAGGCAGAATTTGTCTGGGACTGTGCGTGTGTTTCGGCGAACAGGACCCATGCTTCTCTTTCCTATGGGACTTCAGACCTCGGAGCAGCCTTGAGAACGTCGTAACCTTCTTCTTGGCAGTACCGAGACAATTGTCTGTATGAAGAAAGAAATATTTTTTAAATAATAATGCAGAAAATATATTATTCCAAACCAAAAGATAGGTAACAATTTCAGCTGATTTTGCAAAAAGTATCAGTTGTATAATTTTGCCATGACGGGGACGATATGTATACAGTCACACACTTGTAAGTAACTTGGGTTGTTTATCTCATCTATGGCTCGTGACGGTGAAATAGATATGTTTATTTTGGATAATGGAAAAAGAGATACTAATACGTTAATCATGAAAAATGGAATACTTTACAAAGAGTACAGACCGAAGCTTACACGCGCGAATCTAAATGATACTACTCATAAACGTCGTCAACCAATCGCAGTCCACTGCTGAACGTACGCAGCCCCAAGCCACACATCTTAGTCCTACGACTGCCTAATCCAGACGCAGATTGTCAGTCCTGGAGTCCTGGAGTACGTCCAACACTATGTTTAATGCGACGCGGTTTCCACTCCAGGACTCGTCTGCTCCATCGGTCATCGGTCCTACGACGTACATGTCCGGCCCATTGCCACTTCAACTTGCTAGTTATGCGAGCTGTGTTCGTTGTTTTGGATATCCTCATTTCTAATTCTATAAATGAAAAAACACCCAACATAGCTTACTCTATAGCCTGTTGAGCTACTTGGAATTCAAGTCAAGTCTTCTCGTCAAACAGTGCGCCAACCCTGTCCTCACCTACGGAGCCGAGAGGTGGACACTGACGGCTGGACTAACCCACAAATAATACTTACAAACTATAATTAATTATATACCTAATTACATATATTATAATATATTAATAATTTTAAGAGTAGGCAAACTAAATCGATTGAAGTCTCACGTGACTAAAGGATTGGTGTTAGTGCAATGTAGCCGTTGCCGTCCAGTGAGAAAATGCGGAAAGATTTCCGGCAGTTACCCAACAAACGGTAATTTGGGACTCGTGTATGACGCGTATATATTATCTTTTTTTTTTTTCTAATACTACATTTTTTCTAATACTAGACTAGTTTCAATTGTCCTAAATAGACTAATTTACATAGCTATATTTTAATTAATTCATTATTGAAAATGTATATTTTTTTATTGCAGTAGTTCAGCAGACAGGCAGACGGTCCACTTGATGGAAAGCGGTTACCATCACCTATGGACGTTTGCAACACCAAAGGTGCTACAAATGTTCTGCTGTTCTCTCAAGGGACACTGGGACCTGGTTACTAATGCCGGAACACAACTCAAGGTTGTTATGGCGACATACTTTAGACCAGGGGTGGTAGCCATCCAGTCGGGCAAATGCCCTACCACCTGGCTATGGGTTGTTTTGTCGTCTCTTACGACAACCCGCCCGGCCGCAGGAAACATTATTCTTTCTCCGTTCCTGCACAGATAAATATATAAATAATAATTTCTCATTTAATTTAATATTACGATTTTATGAAAGTATTTAGTCAAATATATTAATATTCTGGCATTTTATAGAATAAACAAATATGTCGACTTTAGGCGCAACTCCAACTACATTTTAATATAAAGTGTTAACGACGATAATGTTAATTTATTTTAATAAATTAAGCAATAAATTATTCCAACCTGTTGTATTCCCTGACTCACTCTTTATAATTACCATAACACAAAATTTAAAACGCGAAATAGGCACCCTAAAGTAAAACCGAATAAATAATTTAATAGAAACAAATGAAGTGTCAACTTCTACGTGTTATGTATTTTGATATATTGCATGCCGTGAATATATTTTCAACAAATTAGTTGCTTTATTTTAATCTTATAAAGCTTTTCTACAATAAATCGGTGTATTTGTGATGTGTTAATTTCTTTTATTCTTTTCACTATGGGCATAGAAGATTTTGGATGAATCAACTAAAGTGCCGCCGACTTTAAATCCGGGAACTTGCTATCACCCAATGAAAACCGCATCTAAACTGGCCCAATAGTTTTTGCGTGAATCCCGAACAAACAGACAAACACAAGAAATATTAAAAAAATACTACACTTTTATAAATTTATAATATTTTTTGTATAATAAAACATTGACCGTGATATTCAAATATCTAAGAACATTCACATATGTAGATAGCAGCATAAAACCGAGAGCATAGTAGTAAGTTCCCTTTTACGATTCGTCTACTGGCTTCGAACGCATTATTATTCTTTTCACGTACAAATGTCGATGAGATGTAGGAAATATTTTCATATAATATGAGCGTACATGAAATTTTATGTACCCATTGTTGTGCTAGATATATTTACTTACCGCTTGGTGGAAATTCGTAGAAATACGCCGAACGCGGGCTGAGGCAGCTGAAACAAGATGAAAGTGATTTCAATTGTTTCATAACATGTTCGACAAGTAGAGTATCAAATTTAAGAAGTACATCAGTATATATTTTAGATCTTTGTATAATAAACCTAATAACCTTTTTGTTTGTTCCACATTATACGGAATTTCGCAGAAACAGTATGTCTTACATCCAAAATAACAAGTTAGTTTTTGGATATAAATTACTTTACATATTTATTTTGTATTTAATCATAGTCAGTAACAAACCACTAATATTCTTAGAGCTCGACAACGCTTTGGCAATACCTCTGGCGTTGTAAACATCCATAGTCTACGGTAACCACTTGAGGCTGGCCGTCTGCCTGTTTGCCTGATTCAGGCAATAAAATATCTAATCTATACTATGATTATTGTAAAGAGGTAAAGTTTGTGAGTCTATTTCTAGGAATTAATCTTTTAAACTACTGAATCGATTTTGAAAAGTCTTGCACTAGTAGAAAGCTACATTATGCTGATTAGATTTAGATTATATTGGATTGTGATTAATAATATTTTTTAATTTTTTAATGACGCCCAATAAAAGAGCACGGGTCAGCTAGTTATGTAAAAATTTGAGAATAAGTTTAAATATCTGTATATTCTTTCATGATGACTTTAGGTAGATCGATTACATACATTTTATATAGGTATAAGTAGGTATGCCGATAATATAATTAAATATAACACAACTTTGTAACGCAAGTAATACCCACTTTTTCATAATATTTACATCAATGCAACATAAATAAAACGAACATATTTTTTTACATTAGTAATATCAGCAGAAAAATTTCCCAGTGCTGGACTCAGGTCTAAGGTGTTAGGGACCCCTTTCACTGATTGCCTTGATACCTATGACCTAATCCAATAATAATGTCTATTGTATGTTTTTTGACCGTTTTTATCTTCTTTTTTACTCCAATGAATAAAATTGCATTCATAGCAACGAAAAACACGGCTAAATCGTTATTCATCTTCATAAAGTTTGACGTTTAAATAATCTTAAGAATAACAGCATCATTTAAATATGATCATAGAATTTGACAGATATGACATTATGTTTATATGATAAATATACGATAGTGTAATTGGTTATACAAGGTGGATTAGCGAATGACTCATATTAACAATCTCGATGTACAGAATTCTTAATTTTTTTCTTCCATCGTCAGCACGAGGTAATTGTAACAATATGCACATTGGATATTAGGTTAGTAAAACGGGATATATTTCCACGACAAGATTCGAACGCATGTCACTGCAATGACACGCGGGTACCTTAGCCATTGTGCTAACGTTATTTTCCATAGCTGAATTAAATTGACTTCTATTTAAATTCAAACTGTTCGTACAACCACGTGTTTGAAACGTTGAAACTGTTTTTGGTTGATTGAATCCATACCTATATATTGAAAATAATTGGACAAAATAATGAAATCGTTTAGTATTTATGGACTTCATTAAGCAGAATTCATTCCCAGAATCGTCATTAGCGCCTATTGTTAATGTTGGTGTCGATTAATTTCTCATTTACTGAATACCGGATATCCGTCGTTCACCTTTACCCCCATCGGTTTAATAAACGATGCTCAATATGAATAGGCCAATTTGACAGACAAATATTTCTGTTTAGTCCGTTCTGGTCTAGTACTCAGTTCGTATCCGTTCTTTTATTAATGTAACAGTCAAACCCAGAAAGATAATGGTTCGTTAACCTTAAATAGTGGCGATTGACTTTCCCTTTCTTTCTTGTTTGAATATAATACAATTACCACATTCCATATAATTTCGTTCTGTCCGTCTCTGTCACTATTATTGGCTCAACTTACATCACTTGTAAAAAAACGTGTCTTCTAATAAATTGTAGTGAAATAGCCAAAAATCATCATTACTAAGAGTATCGTGTAAAATCAGAACAATATTTGAGAACGAGTTTTACCAAATTTGAGTATTAACTCAAATTCGGTAAAATTCTTTCTCAAATATTTATTAACTTACCAATGTTATTAAATTAAATTAAATAAAAGTTGTTTTCTCCTTCTCAATCTTTTAATATACCTATAAATTTCTGTACCGTACTCCATCTCCTGCCCCTTAGAAATATTGCTGATAAACGTTTCTTGGTGAAAATTGCTCAGTCCAAAACTGACTGTGTTTGTCTCATCAACTACAAACTACACGTGTATGTTCCCCTAGAATATTACTTCATTCGCCCTTGTCACGTACAACTTTCAGACGCTACTCGTTTTTTGTAAGAACAGTTAACGAATTTAACAAACTCAGCAAATCGGATTATATGGACATTGACTTGTTTGTGGATAGTCTAGCATCTGAAATTAATCAAACTTTAACTCAATAATAATTAGTTACACGTTTACAAAATTGTACATATTGTTCTTTTATTTCTGAAACTATTTTATGATATTTTTTTAAACTTCTTCTGTCATCTGTGGAGGCTTATAATTAGCTAATCTTTACTTTACTTAACTCTGTAACTTTAGTTTGTAAGACTACAGCTGATAGGCCCTTAAATATAAATAACATAAAATACATTTATTTATTCATCATACCTATTTATTAACCGTAAATAAAAATAACATAAACTCAAAAAGTTTTCCAAAGAAAATGCGGCAGTCGGTAAAAGCAATAGAATTCAATTCACGTGAGGGTAACTTTCACAAAATAGACCAATAAAGTCCACAAATCTTACTGACGCACTCGAGTCAAATGACTATTAAATTAAAGAGTTGTTAGACTTGTTTGTTCAACAAGAACTATCTACGATTGCTATCGCTTATGTGCAGCAGAAGAATAAAAGAGACGCGGGAAATCTTAGAGGGTATTTCGGCAGAAGGCTGATGTGTTCCTTACGCCCTCCCTATTTAGGGATGATCCGACTAGGTGGAGGAATCGAGATGGAATTCTCCTCCGTCACAAAGGAAGATTTTCCAGCGAAGTTATAGTTGTGCCTCGCAGGTCTATGCCCATTTATTATTGTGAGAAATTTGTATATATTAGTTATACGTTTCGAAAATAGTTTGCGACCCCAATTATTGCACAGCCCCTTCTATTGGTTTGTAAGTATTTCACTACACCCACACTAGTATGTCCGCAAATGAATTTCTCCCCGTAAAAAAAGGATTGTTCCCAAGGCTTGGGATTTATTTCATATTCGATTATCAAAAGTACAGCAAGAACAAAGAAATCATCTATATTTCTTACATCCACATATCAATAAAAAGACGAATAAAATCAAGCGAAAGAGCTTTCCTTCGTATATATACGTATAGGTACGTAAAATACAATGACAGCAGCACAGATGTTTTTACAGTTACGTTCAACGCATGTTATTTTCATTACATTTGAATATTGAAAAATGGATGAAGAGTAAATTTTCCGAACACACATTTCTATCCACTAAGGCTGCATTGTGGTCGAGAGCGGGTAATACATGACTAGTGCTGAGCAATAAATCAGTATGAGCGGTATCATATCGGTACATTGCAGCGCGGCGGTTGCAATGAATATTGATTTTCCCACCAATTTAGTTCAAATAATATATCTCTATTATATCAGTCGATTTAACGTAATATAGTGGTAATATTAAATTTGATGTCGTGAGTCGTATTATTCTTGTTTTATTTTTGTAATAGTAAGCTACTACAAAAATAAAACAACTGTGTTCTTCTAAGGTGGAACACATATTTGCGTCTCATTACAATAAGGCAATTGCGATTTTTTACCGCATGTAAACATACGTACATTTTCTAACATAATTGTAAAAAAAAACTCAATTCAAATTTTAAAGGTATTCTTATTTGTATAATATAATCATACTCTATGTTAACGATATTACGCTAGAAAATGTTCCTGCCTTAACTGTTTAATGAGACTAGCGTGTTTGATTTATATGTATGTGGCAAACAATGAATGAAAAACCAATCCACAAAAGATTGATCAATTTTAAATAAAACAAACGCATCCATTACGTACTATTTTGTATAAATCTTCATATATTAATACGTAAGACATTACTCATATACAAATAACTATATTATAAAAATAAAAAAAAGAGTGTCGGGGTGAAGGTAAGGAAAGGAATGCTCCGGTGGTTCGGGCATGTGGAAAGAATGTATGATGAAAGAATGACTAAACAGATATACAATGCAAAAGTGGATGGATGCAGAAGTCGCGGAAGGCCACGACACATCTTCCATGATCAAATTGATCGTGTACTAGCAGAAGATGATGTCAGGAGCCTTAACAACAGACGAGCGTGCATGACAAGAGCTATGAATGTCAAAGAAGCAAGTGAAGTGTGTAAGAATAAGCCTGTATGGCGCTCTGTTGTTCGTGCCTACCCCGCAAGGAACCTGGCGTGAAGTTATGTATGTATGTATAAAAATAAATAAATACAAACTAATAAGTTACATAATGACACTTCTACGAAATTTAAATACTTTTGGTACGAAGGAATTTGTAACTTGCATGTACAAAGAATAAATAAAAACTACCTGCAGTTTAAGTTGCTTTCTATCTCGTTACAAATTTCAATTTATTTTTCAATAACTTATAAATGTTCTCATAGTATAAGTGAATTGTAAAAAATCTTTTATGAAAAATAAAGTTCTTTAACCCGAAAATATCATGGAATCAAATCGTTATTAGGATTTGTTTCGTCAGAAATACCGCTTGTCCTCGATTGTTAACATTAAATACAGAGGCTTAAACTAAAGCTAAAATAATTACTTACTGAAAGTCAACATCAATCTCAAGAAAACAATGAACGTTTTGGGACTGAAGTGACGGTAATGAGCACGATATTATTAAACGTAAATCGAAATCAAAGCTTAATATTGTGTTTCAGTTTTAACATAATGAAGGCTTTGATGGACGAATAAATAAACTCAATCATAAGACGTGTTAACACAAATATGACGTATTTTATGATGGACGTGATGAGAACTGTAATTAAATATCAACTTGTAAATGTCCCAATGCTGGGTATGGCGTCCTAGTTCCGAGGCTCAAAGTACTTCATGACCAACCTGGTCAAAAGTGGTTCCAGTCTATTATGAATTTATTTGTTTAAAACTTTACACACTACTAGCAGAAGGTGATGTCAGGAGCCTTAAGAACAGACGAGCGTGCATGACAAGAACTATGAATATCAAAGAAGCAAGTGAGGTGTGTAAGAATAAGCCTAAATGGCGCTCTGTTGTTCGTGCCTACCTCGCAAGGGACCTGGCGTGAAGTTATGTATGTATGTAAAACTTTACATCGAGTTAACAGTATTTTATAATTTCATCTAGCCCCTAAACTAGTTAGCACTGTATTTAAGGGGTTAGAGTTATTTTTTATATTATACTAGCTGTCTCGGTAAAAGTTGTCCTGTTCTGAAGAAATAAAATATATAACCCGATTGCAGCGCCATCTACCGCGTCCACTTGCGAATCTAAGCCTTTATCGAATCCACCTGAACACAAACAATTTCATCGAAATCGTTCCAGCCGTTTAGGAGTAGTTTGGTCAGATACACATGCACAGAATTTTTTTATAAAAAAAATCTCTTCGTATGTTGTGCAATAATAAATATGTAAAGATGAATATTTGTAACAGCAGATACATTGTCAGCGGAAACAGCTTTTAAGGGGTTTTATGACATTAAAAAACTGCACAGCGTAATGCTGTACTCCACAGCAAATCAGAACAAGCGCCAATAATTTTCGAATATATCGTGTCTGAGACTTATAGAATATTTTCACCAAATACACCATAATGTATAAGTCAACCAGGAAAGTGTTTTGCCAATTATGACAGCTACACTACTTTATATATTATGTGTCAAAATTTAACGTTATTAATAATTTTGCGTCTCAAGTATAACGCATTAAACTCATCGCCATATGTACGTGAAACGGCCTATATCTGTAAAATTATCCCAGATGAAGCCTCACCTTAAGACCGAGGTTTGGAATTGGAATGTAGTTGCATGTTTTGTTACTGTCACATAATTTTTATATGCTATAGTAGTTTTTTTCATCCATGAGATGCAACTGATGTTCAATTTAGGGCGGGAAAGGACTTTTCATTTTTCTTTTTCTGAAAGTACTCTTGGAGTCACCAGATCGCAGGGAAAACACTACTTACGACCCCGGGAACCGATTTTCCCTGCTATAAAATAATGAAAAATTTACGAAGAGTAGATAATGTCTCAGTCTCTCTCTCATGTCTCAACTTTTTTACACCCACTGTTAAGTTAAAACATAAAATGTAATAAAAAATATCAACAATTTTGTAACACCATTTTATACTAATAAATTAGTTTTAACTGAATTACTAAATATTTAAAGTAATTAGTGTCAAAAAGTACTAGCTGGTAGAATGTCACAGACACAAAAATACTTGACGTTTTCAATCAGATTTACATATGGATTGACGGCATGATTTTATTAAAAAAGTAGTTGTTTGTTTAAGTAATCAATTTTTATTTACTATTCTCATATTCAAAATGAAAAGCAGAGTGTTCATCTCCGGTGAAAGGTCTATTTAGGCACCCGAAGTATTCGTTATAACTATCCATCCAACCACATCATGCCTAAACCTAACTTTCATCACTCGTGTAACAACCTGCTATCCTTGGCCGACTATACATTGTATGTATGTACTCGTATAGGCTTACTTTATGGCATCTCTAGTGATTTTCTATACCAAGGCATCCATTGCTATGGACTATACAAAAATACTATTGCCGTCAGATGGGGTAAATGGGGTCAACAGTAACATTTATGCGGGTAATTACTTATAAATATTATTTTGATGTCTCTAGAGATAATATGAAGGACAATGAAATTATAATAAAGATTGTCAAAGATTTTATACTCTAAAGGAGGACTGTAAAAACTGAATATTAACCCTGTATAAGACCCTGAATAAAAAGTGAGTACTAAGAGAAAAATATGAATGTTTCTTGAAATCTTTTGACTTGAAAGGAAATTAAGAAAAGGGATGAAAGTTAGCCAGTAAGCCAACACCTTTCCTAATTAAAATATAATATTCCAACCGTATTTCTTGTGCCCTTTACGACTACTTAGTAAATAAAGGTTATAAGTTCTGTTTTTTGCGAAAGTAATTAATGTTCAAGGCAACCCAATATTTTCCATTTCTTACCTTATAATCGTAAATAAAATGGAGATATTTGCTGAATATAAAAAAGTTTGAAGGCCGTGATAAATATAAACTAAAATTAATTGAAATCTTTCAAGAAAAAATCTTTTCTATTTATTTCGAATAAAAAGGCGGTACTTTGATTTGAAAAAGCTTTGAGTCTACAAGCAGTTTGTATTTATTCTATAATCTTGGCAAATTATCCATTAATAATAAGATAAAATAGTGTATTTATATGAGATATATGCTGATATTTAACGTCGTTAACAATGTCGCATTTCAAATAACGCATTAAACCCTTGGCTGCATCTGCACGACACAGTTAGTCTTTTGTCATATCTTTATACTTACTAGGATATTCCCGCGACTTAGCCCACGTTTGATTTGAAATACCCATGGGATTCCCGGGATACAAAGTACCGCAGCATTTAAATAAAGAATGTTAGCTATCGTTTTAGTGAAAACTGTGTATGAATAAGCTAATTTTTATGGACCCGAACAAGTAGGTACAAAAGGTCCCGGGAAAATTTTCACGAGATTCCCGTCATAAAAAAATTATTACATTTCATTACATAAAATGTTACTATCGATTGGTGAAAAAATCACATTGAATTTCGATTTGTTTTAATCTGGCCATTTTAAATTATTGACAGAAAATTCCAGTGAGATTCCCAGGATAAAAATTAGCGCAGATTTTAAGTCCATAAAACAGGGGTCGATCAACGAAAACCGCACCGAAATCGGCCCAGTAGTTTTTACGTGAATCTCGAATAAAAAGAAATACAACAAGAAATGTAAAAAAATGCATCAAGTTCTCCGTCGTTTATAAAGCCTATTCATTACAACCTAATTCATGTTAAGAGATAAAAACAGCGAAAAGTAAAATCGTCAACATTGGAAAAACAACCGCAATACCACCGGAAAGTTCTTTAAACAGATTATACAGCGAATTTCCTTTAATCTGCATAACAAAATGTGAAAATTCTCAAATAACGACATCCTTTAAGCGAAGAACCTTGAACTTTCGCTTTCAGACTCAAACATCAAATGGGAGATTTTCTTAAATATCAAGTTGCTTCCGCTGAATGTAAATATGTAGGAAAACTTGGGAGAAGGGCAAAATATACGTATGAATTTTTAGGCTAATAAGGATGTGTCACAAACTCACTTTTGTGATTATTTTAGTTGTTTTGAAGATGACAGATATGTTTTATGAAATCCATTACTGGTGTACGAATATCTTTTAGCAAGAAGGTTTTGTTTCGGATTTTTTATATGTATTGTTTTGAATGAATGACTTCATTTATAGAAATACAAATAATATTTGTAAATAACAAGGGAAAAAAGTAAACATGGTCCCATTGTATTTGTCACTACACATCGTAATTTGTCATAATTATCCTAAAATTATGATCATGATTCGATTAAGTCTCTATATATTATTAATACGTGAGGCAAAAACAGCAAAAAGTTTGTACCCCTTTTTACGAAAATTGCGCGGACGGAAGAGTATGAAATTTCGCACACTTATAGTTTATATAGAGAAGGAGTGCAGAATATTTTTTTTAAATTATGCATCAAAATACTTTAAATTAATAAAAAAAACATTACACACACTACCATGTATTTAACTGTGTGTGTGAAATACATGGTAGTGTGTGTAATGTTTTTTTTTAATTAATTTATGTATATACTCACTACTACTACTCAACGCAGCTACGGGACTCTATCTCATAGGTGGCGGGGAAAACGAGGGACTTTTTCTACCTGCTTAACATTCGATAAGTTAAATTTGGTAAGTTCTATGGTAAAGAAAAGAATTAGGAATGAATAAAAAAAATCTCCCGTTTTTGCTTATAACTTCTTTAATTTAGGGCAAAAAGTTATATAAACATATTTGTAGGCAAAACAATTTGCTACAAATTGTGACTTTACAAATTTTTTGTTAGACGCATAGTTTCCGAGATATCGCGAAAAAATGTTTTCACCCCTTTTTCCAATATGGCGGCCGGGGGACAAGGGTGGCGACCCCACAAACTTGAGGTTAAGCTTCTATTGAACCCCCACACATGTCCCAAAAATAAAATTGCGTCCTCTAAGAAATGCAAACCTCATGTAAACTTTCAATGGACTAATCTGTGATTATAGAAAGAAGTCTTTGACAACAGAACCTTAATAATGTTCAAACTTATAACTTAAATTAATTATTATGGTCGAATTTCGACCGCGGGCCACTGCTAGTATATTATTATAATACACAAATAAAACATTTCACTAAAATTAAAGAAATCAAAGGCAAATCATAAATATTTGTATTTATTTTCGCGTATCGAGTTTGTAGTATTTTTAATATATTGTATTGGTTATAGTAAATTAAATTACATACCTACGTTGATATTTACAATACTATCACTTCTTAATTTTAAATTTGGGCAAATGTTTGGCATTTTCGATAAAACGAAGGGGTCGGAAGAGCTGATATATTTGGTGAAATATGATTCAAAAATTTGAATATTTATGAATATTTCACATCAGCTAGATACACAAAGCGATATATTTCGGTTACCGAAACGAGGACAAACATTTTTTTACCAGAAAAATGGCGGTTTCCGCGGGATATGAATGCGAAATTTAGGTAAATGATGCCACGAGAACATTACAGTGTTCATGAAAATATAATGTAGATAAGTTACCTGTTATTTAATGTGAAATTGTGAAGATATACAACACAAATTAGCCGTCACGTTTAACTAGGTTTGAAATGCCTACTAACAAATGCGGTACACCTACATGTCTCAAGTTGTATGTATAAAACATCAGACGCAGTGTCTAACGAACCCACAGGTTATGCAAATGTTCCCTCACATGTGATGGACTACATGTATTCATATATTCCGATACTAATCTGAGATGCAACCTACCGTAGTGATTTCTGTACTGAATACACGAAATTATTAATCGTAAACTTCTGGTCTTTTCTTCTTCTAAGAAACAAAAAGTTCTAGAATATAGGTCATATTCTAGAACATTATGCTTTTATGCTTTACCCTGATCGACCCTTTTTAAGATGTGTAGTATAGGATATACCATTTGATTGTCTATGTTCATATTGTTACGAGCTACAGGACTCGAATTAAAATAAATGCCGTTGGAATTACTATAGAGTTTATTAGAACTGTACAAACACTTATAAAACAAGTAAAAAATAAAATTGTATGCAACCAGTTCACACTGCACGATTTAATGCAATTCAACACGCACAAAGACCGTCACTATGTCGCTAATCGAAAGTATTACACAGATCTTGCCAGTATCGTAATCGTCACTTGACTGCCCCACCCCTCCGTTCGGGCATTGTTTTATACCAAACTGTATAACACTGTCAAAGGGTTCACGCACATCTGGCAAGCTTCGACGCAACGTAATCAAAGATTAAGTCGTTCGACAATAATTACAGCCGTAGAATAAGTACGATAACAATAGATGTTTTTAAAGTTTAAACACGAAGTAAATAAAAGAATTCGTTTTACAACATGCCAGATGTGCGGTCTTTGTCGGTACGTAACAATATGTTATTTTCATTTTTCTTGAAAATTACTGGGTCTACGAGAATTCACGGCAGATGTATTTTATATACCACCTCACAACAATGTTGTGAAAGTTAAAAATAAACAAAGATGGCGCCGGCCCTATGGGTACTTTTTAAAAAAAAAGGTTATTTAGAGTTTAGACATTGTTTAGCGATAGTCATATATGAGAAAAACCGTTATGTTACGTATGTGTATCTTTTAAACATTTGAGTTTTATAATTAACTTGTCAAGGATAGGCGTAGTAGAATTTGAGCTAGAGATCCGTTCCACCTATTAAGTTCCCAACAAAGACCTTTAATAAAGACGGTCAATCAAAGAAAATATAATAAGTATCCAAAGAACGTGATCATCTATGAAAACAAGCTTTGAAATAAATACTTCTAAACCTACAAGTGTTGGCTGCGCCTACGCAACGAGTGGTGCCTGTTCATGCTAATTAGATCTACAGACCACGATGGTATACTAATGAATTACCAATTAAAGTAGTATTTGATCGTAAAAGCCAAGATTGTTCCGATGTCCAGTAAATTTAACATATAAACAGCTTTCCGACTCAGTAATGAAGGTTTAAATGAGCTTGCATGTCTAATTATTTTGGGTTATTGTAGTGTACTAATAACGGATGTTAGTAATAATAGTTAGTTTGTTGAACAAAATAAAATGAATATATTATTTCTAGGGAAACATTGTTGGGACTGGGATTGGATGGAGATAATAAGGTCGACATAAATGATTGAGAGGACTGAAGCTGAAAGCTTACAACTTATCTTATACATTTTGACTTATGTCAAAATGTATAAGAGACGGAGATTGAAATAACATTAATTAGTGGAGTATATATAGTTTGTAATAATAGAGATTACTTAAGCAACCGTGTATTAACACCCAAAAAACAATTTATTGTGAATTTTATAATTATCCTAATTGTTTAGCTAACATTAATTAAAACATTAAAAGTAATTATGTATAATGTATGGTCTCCTGCCATTCAAAATAAATGATGTAATTAATATTTACAGTTCAAGTGTTATACAATTAATGTACCATAATAATAATTATTTACAGTAAACATCTTTACGTATTTCTTTCCCTTTTGCTCACTAAGAAATTACATATAGATTTCATATCCGAAGCGAATATCAAGAACCTCATTTGAAATATATAACTATTCTTTGACTTCGGCAGATTCAACTATATTTTCAATTCGATATGGAAAGTTCAATTGACTGTCGCTTGACAATAAAATATCACGATGGTATTATTTTTATTTAGTTTTCAAACAATTACTAATTCGCTATTTGACTTATTTTTGTACCTACTTATGACATCATAAATGCATACTCTTACAAAATCTATGAGACTGCGATATTTGCTGCATGTATCTAAATCGATTTGACCGTTCGTTCCTTTATTGTTAATTACTTTGCAAAGTGTTTTTATTAAGTCAAATGTCTACGGACAGGTGATGAAAACATTTATGGATACCATACCATACCAGTGACGTAGCTTGCCTTATACGGTCCATGTATCAATATGTATTTCGGGGCCCAAAGGAAGGGTAAAATGTTTTATATGAAAGAAAAAAATGCTCGAATCAAATTAAAATAATCATATACTGATTCTATGTAATTACTTATTTATACTGTGTTCTTAGGAGCTGAGTTAGACAAACTTTTCTCACCTTTTTTTTCGGCAAACTTCTTTATCAATCATCCATAGCTGAAGACGATTTCAGTATTTTTTTTTAATTTCTGCATATATAGAGTATAATGACAAGTCTGATAGCCGTTTCTGTTGATCCAGCAGCGATTCCCGAAAATGTTATTAACCTATAAAAGATTCTAAATAACAATTTAAGATTTTTTTGCTTACATACTTTCGGGGGCCAGTCCCATTGATACGGCTGATACGGCGGTAGCTACACCACCTATATTCACAGTAGCAGATATGAAATGATTTACCGACGGTAACCAAGTTTGGTGTCTATCAAAATAAATAAGACACGGCTGCAAATAAGGCAAGGCACGGGTCACACTTATAAATATAAATTAAGCGGTAGCAGGTGAATCGTTGGATAAGCATTCACGTGGAATATTTCTCGAGTAATCTTAATTGAAATCAGCCGCCCTATTGGCACCAAAAGCTTTGCAAAGCTGGTTACATTTATATCCTCCTTTTACACGACATAAAAATAATCTACACGACTTCCTTATAATATTTTTTCAACTTTCAGTAAAAGAAGAATGATTATCTTCAATTTATTACATTATTTCAGTCTACACTTTTTTGCAGGAATAACAAAACACAGGTAGATAAACCATATATATCTCCGGAAACTATATTTTTTTTGTCGTTGCGATAAACGTCCTAATTTCCTTTTACTAATTTTAATCATAAATACATAAATATCTACTCACTCTTGTCATCTTCACTTTCATAAACAGATTTCTATACATCAAATATTACTTAGATTCTTAATATATGTGTATTCATCAAAAACACACAAACATCTAAAGAAAGCCCAATAAAAAATTATGTCATATAAAGTAGCTTAAAACTGTTCTCTGTTATTCATTCTACTCCATATCATACCTAACTTATGTATATTTATGAGTACCACCTCTTCATTTTTGTTTTTAGCGGTTTTCCTACAACATTGTGTAGCGGCTTATGATATGATGTAGATAAAAATAATATTTATAGCCCCATAAGTTTCCGATATAAACGAATATGAAACACTATGACCTACAAATATAAACAGACAGACGGTTGGACGGACATAAGGATTTTATAAGGGCCCATTTTAGACCAAAATACCTACGGAAATATAAAAAATAATATGACAAGGTATTACAATAATCATAAATATCAAAAGCTGAGTTATATTTGTTTATTCAAATAAGTGTAGATTTAATCATTTGAAAATTTAACATCGCCGCATGTTCTAACAATTTACAGTAGATCAGTTAGCATGTATTCAAATTAGCTCCTTGATGGATGTGATCTGGTTTGCTGGCATTTCCAAGTCAGAAATCCTGCAAGACCTCATTCAAAGACAGGTACTACTTGTTACGGATTAGCTTTGCGAAGATTAATGCTTGTTTACATATACGACCAACTGATTCTGTACGTTAGTATAGTTTTATATTAATTTTAATTATAATATGAACAATTGAATACCTTTGTTTTATTATAATAAATAGCAACCCTGATATAAAAATGTCACATAAAGATATCCTTATTCCATTAAAAAAATAAATGTGTGCGTCTCAGGACGCCCGAGAGAAGTGATCACTTGCGTGAGAGAAAGTTCCGGAAGCCAGACAGACTGGCGCCGTAACGCGTTACGTAGCGAAGCGGTTTACCCTCCCATAAGAAGTTATCACTTCAAAAATATAGCAGTTTCAAGAATAGAAGTTAACGGTCGTTAACAAAGGTAGACATGTTAGGTATATCATATTTTATTACAATCTTTGGCCAAATGGCGATTGTGAAAAGCGGTTCTTTTCGCCATAGGTTTTATCGCGTAAAACTGTCCCATGATCCGTGTTAAAAATATCATACTTTCATGCAGCATATTTATAAAAACCGATTACATACAACGCAGATATGTAATTTAAATTAAATAGTTTTATTTTATGTTGTTATGTATGTATGCATTTTATGTTAGAAGGTATCAAACATTTCCACCACAAAGGTTTCACTGATTATGACTGAAATAAGCGCTTTATTATGACAAGAAAAGCCTCATTGAAGAAGCGGAATTTCAAAAGCTATTTGGTCGTCAAGAACTCTATAAATAAACGCGGTAAAACAACTGTCGCCTGACATCATCGCTTGCTAAATTTACGTTTAAACAACAACCTGGAGCATACAAATGCACAGTTTTGCATTTTTAAACATATTCTCGCATTTTCATCACGATCTTAATGAGAATACCGGCTTAAATTCAGTTGATTTGAACGCAGCTGAGATAGTAGTGTGGGATGGCTAAATGTGGTTGCTTATGTATATGGTGTTGTTTATCTTATGGTAGAACATATTTTGTTTGTTACTGTTGTAATAATTACACATATTAGATCTGAAAAATCTGTTTGACCAGTATATGCCACATATCCAGATATTATTATTAGAATAATACGGTCTGTTGTAGCCCTACCCTACCCAACTGTTAAATGAAAAATCAACAACAACACACAATAAATAGTAAAAGTTCTATTGATGGTCATAAGCCTGCCCCATTATACCGACATGTGAAACCCAGAAATAGGCACTAAACTCGTGTCATAGGAGCAATATCCGTTCACTTGAAATGAAGAGATCTAATGCCAGCAATAGAATAAATATCACTTAAAAATGTGTATTAAAATTATATGGGTCAATTTTGAAGCTTGGCACTGAATCAACACTGTGTCAGATTCAAATTTCATTTAAAATAATAAAACGTTGCAACACAAAGAGTGGGTGTTAGAACATATATATGTCTTGCTTTGATAATAAAGATTATTATCACTGTTCTAAAAAAATGATAAACAGTAAAATAATTTAATTCATTAATCAATGAAGGACTCCAGTTGTTGCAGAGACGTTTTATAGACTTTTAAGGCAGAATTCTTTAAACTTAGACTTACCTCTGATAATTATGTTGTTGGTTGTGCATTAACGGTTGTGTGGGCTGTGCTAGCAACAATTGTTTTTGCTGCTGTTGCCGCTGTAGCATTTGTTTGCCGAACACGCCGTATCCGAACCCGTAGATCTCGTCCTCTTCTTTGTCCGTGAGGCAACTTGATGGCTGCAGACAGGAAATCTATTAAATATGTCACGTTCCAAATGTATTTTTTGAGTAAAAATATTTAGCCTAGACAGTATTGCTTAACTTAAATATTTATAAAAAGAAAACACAATAAAAATACGATTTTTCGGAGGTCTTATCACTGCTGGCGATTTTTCAAAATCGACCAAGGAGTAATTCGTAATACAGCACTAGTGTAGTAAGCTTCTATTCAAAATTTATTAAAGACAACAACAAGAAAAGAGAAAAAAAGTATCCTCAGTTACTTTTTATAATATTAGCTCAGCCAGTTAAAGTCCCGTAAATTGTTCTAGCCGTTTCAGAGATTAGCTGGAACATCTAAGCAGATAGACAGACAAAAGATCATGTTTTGATATAAGTGCCGTATATACTTTCATGTGAGTTTATAGATATATTTTGTGTCAGCCTTCATACCTATTAACAAATGTACATAAGAAAATGCGCTTATTATTTATTATCCTTACGTAATTAAAATAATTACATATTAATAGAATGATGAGAACCTTCATTCTGATTTGCCGTAGTACTTCTGACAATGGAAAATAAATATTTCAATATTTCTAATAAATATTTATAAAAACACGAAAACATAGAGGTTACAATATCACAAGAAGTTAACAATTCAATACACCCATAATAAATAGGAATATTTCAAGTGTCGATAAAAGGTAGAAATTTTATTCATGCCTGTATGAATTGTCTGACCTTATAACAGAAAAGTCTTCATAAAATATATGTATTTCAAAGGGACTACTAAGCTTTTATAAACTTATAATACGTGATATTATCAATTCAAACGAAACCTTTCTTTGAATTATTCCGTAAGTCCGGAATAACTTACAACTATTATTCCCGACCTTGTTTCAAATCCGCTTTTGAGTTAATTTTACACAATCGTTGCCCAATTTCATAATTCAGATTCAACGGAAGACATTATTAATTCATAGTCATTCCAGTCGGCAGGTCCTGAACGTTTTTGTAATACAGAACTACTTTATTATTCTGACTGTGTAGAGATTATGAATTCATTGAGGCTAATCAGAACAAGATTGGATCGAGCATTTTAATTTAACGTATTGGAGCTGATTTCAAAACAGCTTTTGGGGTTGGGATAATTAGTAAATGGTTTCACTGGGTCTCGTGATAGTCTACGAATAGGTCTTATTTATTTTGATCCTCAATGTTCATGCTTTAACACTGCCCTCAGACACAGCAAACGATCGATAACTTTTAATAGAGATAATAGATTTTTTAGTATTATTTATTATTTTATTTCGTGTCCAATACTGTTGATTGTATTTGCTATCTCTATTATACAATTTAACCTTTGATGGTTTAAAGATTTTTTGTTTTGTTTTTGAAGTTAAAGTTTAAGTTAAGAAACCAGGAGGCTGGTTGGCAACAACCAGCTTTCGACGACAAAACTCAATGTCTCGAACATCGACGCAGGGTTGCCAGCTTATCGGGTTTCTATTCGGATTCACTTTAGAGAGTGTGCAGCTGATGTTTTCGATGATCCCGCCGTTTCCCTTCCACCATCGGATAACCAGACGTATGCGGTACCGATATATGGTGGATATTCCACCTATAAGAACGAAGCGCTTTGCATCTAGCTTCATCATACGCACCGCAAATAAATGGAACTCATTGCCGGAGTCTATCTTTCCCGATATTTACAACCTAGGTGTCTTCAAGTCCCGTGTGAATAGATACGTTCTAGGTTAGCGGGCTCCATCCTAGGCTACATCTTCGCTTCACATAGGGCGAAATTATGGTCAAATGCGAACCTACACTACAATAAAAAATAAATTTAAAAAAGATCTAACTTAACTTCAAACGTTCTCTAATTAATTTAAAATTTAGATACAATCTGTGGAACTCACTGAATACTTCCCGGGTACGTAAATAGGCTGTGAATGTGACGTTGTCAAATTGTTTAAGGCCAAAGATCCTGGACTTGCTGAAGGTGGTGTTTGAGGTGTCCCTGGACCACCCAGAACTCTCATTCTCGGAGACATCTCGTCCCATTCATGCCTCCTTAGTTCTTCTAAATGATCCAGAACGTCTCCATAGTGCGTTGAAAAGAGATCAGCGTAGCGTGATGCAAGGCCTTCTAAGTAGCCTCGGTCGCCATCCTGAAAAGAGGATATGACAGAAAATTAATAAATTGATGGCCGATGGAAATCTGGAGAAGAGACTGCGTCTCGGTAAGCGTAGAGTTAGACCCTTGGTGAACCTACAACATACGCAGAGTTGCCAGTTCTATATGCTGGATGACTAGGATCTAATTGAATGCAGAAGGAACAAATAAAACCACTCAAACAGTCCCTTTATCTTTAATACTTAATTGATAATATGGGTAACTACAAAATGGTCAAGTTATTTTTGTATATTCTTTTTTATGTTGTTGCATGAGTTCAACAGAGAGGCAGAAGGTCCAGTTGATGGAAAGTGGTTACCATCGCGTATGGAAATTTACAACACTAAAGATGCTACAAATGCCCTGCTGCTTTCTTAAGGAAGATTGGAACCTGGTCACTAATGCTGGAACACAAGTCAAGGTTGTTATGGCGGCGTACTCTAGACCAGGGGTGGTAGCCATCCAGTCGGGCAAATACCCTGCCACCTGGCAGAATTTCTGATACATTTAATAATAAACATAATATTTCACGTTATTATTACGAGTTTTATGGTATTATTTATATTTGGCCATCTGTAACTTTTAGAAATCGTACTGCAACCTTGTATCTCTTTTACGTAAAATAATATAAAAAGAAAATAAACGAAGGTTTCAATTGCTTAAATAATTGATACTGACATAGCAAAAATACGCTGGGCCACAGTTTAAAACGATTACTTCCAAGCAATTAACGTTGCTTTAAAAAAACAACAATTAATTTTGGGATTAAGTTAATTGCACCCTAGCAAGTAAAAAATATACAAAATATTGATAATGGTTATTTAATTAACTGCCTGTATTTTTGTGTATTGCATATATTTTATGTTTATGTTAGTTATTTAATAATAACATTATATTGTTCTATCTAACAGCTAGTTAGTTATTTTCGTTGGCACTTAGTAAAAATGGCGTGGTGACTTAGTGGTTTAAAAAAAAAACTGTTTTTGTGGGCAGAGCTCTTACATACTTTATATTTTCTTAAGTTTTCGCGACTTGTATACATAAGAAAACTACGTTTTAACGGTTTGAAGCGCGGTAAATTATTAAGTTTTGGTTTGTCTCGTATATACTTACTTTTAACATGCTTTTACTTACTTACTACTTATGGTATGCGTATACTATCTCATATTGTTTCTACTTAGTGTACCTACCTATTTTTAAACCTAATGTTTAAAAAGATTTTGTTAATAATTCAATAAAAACTATGCTAACTATGCCCGCGACTTCGTCCATCCTTGACTAGAAATTTCCAGGGGATTTCCGAGATACAAAGTACCGTAGCTATCGTTTTTTGAGAACTGAGTCGGAATAAACAAATATTTATGCACCCGGACAACTATAAAACGCTCCCGAGAAAAATCCCACGATATTCCCGGGATAAAAATATCAGTAAAAAATCACTTTTCGTTTCAAATCCGAAAGCACTTATTCCCCGCGGAATCTTAAAGAAAGTTTAAACAAAGAGACCTGGTAAGGAACAGCACACAACGGCCAGAAAATAGGCAACAAAATAAACAAACTCGAAAATAATCTAGCCGCAAACGAACTCTTTCATTAAGAGTACGGGAACCAAAGACGTGGACCGCAAGCGTGTAATTCCGAGGGTTCCGTAGGTAAACACGTCGCGGTGGAACGACTCCTCTGAATATACCCTAGTTTCCAGATAATTAAATGTTTTCTTCCGTTTTTCTCTTTGGCAGAGCAGTTAGGTGGCATTTCTACAGTGTACAAATGATTATTATCTCTATAGATATTATAAACGCGAAATTTGTATGGATGTATGTATGTTTGTTACTCTTTCTCGCAAAAAAAAAACCGAATGGATTTTTATGAATAAAAAATATAGCTTACACATCAGAATAACACATAGGCTTTAATTTATAAATAGTGTGAGTTATAGAAAATATCACGATTTTCTACCACCACATGAGTGAGACCGCGGGGCGAAGCTACTACATAATATTGAGTTTATCGTTTGGAAGTTTAGACCATAAGTATCGTTGCACTGAATTGAATCTTGTTTAAAATTATTTTTGGAACGTTATATTGACATATACATATTTATATGTCATTAAACTTTTTATGGGAGGGTTAAATCACTTGGTTACGTAACGCGTTACGGCGCCAGTCTGTCTGGCTTCCTTTTCCCTCACGCATACGGAAGCGGTAGGCAGGCTCCTCCTCCCTCACTCTAACGCACAGCGCTAACCGTATTTCGCAAAGTATTATAACCTAAGCTTTCCTAAAGTTAAACAATTTAAATGTATTAAATAGTTCAACTTAGATTAGTTTAATTTTTTTTTTAACTTGAAGAGCTACAATATATCTACTGACTTGAAGAACATCATATAGATCCACCATAGTGTCCACCAGGCGAAAGCCGGATCTATATTGTATATGTATATTTGCTAGGAAATAATTCCAATACTTGAATATTCGTGTATAATTAAATGATACTGCCAACATATGGATATATCCAATACTAAGATTGACCCGCTACTTCGTCCACGTTTGACGGTTAGCGTAAATGATAGTTATTTTTTCCAGTATTTAACCGGGATTGGTAATGTTACTTAGATATGTAAATCTACTAAAGATATTTAACAAACATAGATATGGCATATCACGCTAGTCCTAGTATCACGTGGTTTCGAATTTAGGAAGCCCCAGGGAATATAAGATCACCTAGATTATCTTGTTTTAGTCAGATCAATCGGATTCAAATTAGCAATTTTTATTGTACAATACCCACTATAAAATACTCACAGGAACATTCCCGAGGATTCCCGGAACAAAAATATCACACATTTTATTACATATAATTTGCTATCGTTCAGTGAACTCAATAGTTAATACGTGAATCCCGAACAAACATACAAATCGAGAAACTGTCTGTTTGTCAATTTGTAAGTTTGTTCTTCTTCTTCTGTTCGAAGTCTAACAAAAGCACATCGTTTATTTGTTTTTTTACATAGCTTCAATATACAGACACGGTATTAATATAATTTAAAATATTATAGATATTGCTTATTTGTGTGATAACATAAGATTATTACCTAAATTACATTGTTACTACAAACCTTGGAATGTCTTTAAAGAAAATGGTCGTATAATTTATGTCTTTTTTATCGTATACGAGTATATTTAATATAATATAATCTTATTTATATAAAAATCTTGTGTCACGATGCATGTTGCCAATAAACTCCAAAACTACTAAACCGATTTCAATCAAATTTGCACACCCGTGTGCAGTTTGATCCAACGTAAAAGATAGGATAGCTTGCATCTCAATGGACCCTGTAGATGGCGCTGCAATCGGGTTCTAAATTTTATTTTTTCAGGGCAGGACAACGTCTGCCGGGACAGCTAGTATTATTTATAATAAAAAATGTGAAGTTCGAAATAATGTAATAGAGGCAAGAAATGAGACATTGCACGTTAAACATAACACACTTCCTTTTAATAAACTCATCGCTTAAAAACCGTTAACAAATAGATAGCTTTTTGAGAACTGGCAGCCCTAATTAATAGTATGAAATTTCAACATAGCGGCTGCAGTTCAATTTATTGCCATTGCATAGATAGGTTAAACAAAAAAATAATTACCGACCCAACTTGATAAATTACTTGACTGAGTAATTCATGATTTGCCAATTGCGACTTTGAGCAACAAAGGTGGATTCAGCGGTTCAGTACGATCCATCAAAAGAAGATCGAACTACATCAGCGGAGTGGCGCACTTAGAATTCAACTAGCGGTCGGGCAAAGATGGCTGAGAGGAGTTTATTTCCATTTTTAAATGAGAGCGGCTGAGAGCTTTGTCGGCTCAGAGTTGTGCTCTGCGTTTTAAGTGGATTAAATCGCTCCACGCTCGTAAAACCGACAAGTGCTAGCTAAGAATTAAAGTAACTGTTCGACTTTTGCATGAGAAAGTGCCCACGAGACTAGCCTTCGCACTCACTTCGGCCAATTTGATGCTGTTTCGGGGTTTATTTATTTTCCCTGTGCAAAAATACTCAATGAGCTTTGCTCGGCTTACTGAATAAAGAACTAAAGAAATTCATTAACTCTTAAGTTAGAGCGACTCATCGGCAGATATGCGACTCACGTTCGTACAAGATTGTTGGATCAAAAAATATTAGTGTAGTGAATTTTGAACGAAAGTATTAAAATATTTAAGGCACGTATCGCTTGCCTTAACATCTGATCTTACACACTTATTGCTAGGAATGAAACATCGTTGAAAAGGTATAGGTAGATACATATTAAATAATATTGAAGTGACAACTTCTTATGGGAGAGTAAACCGTTTCGTCACGTAACGCCTTACCGGTAGAAATTCGACCATAATAATTAATATCAAAGACTATAGGTACCTACTTCTATAATCACAGACTTCGCCAAGGCTACACTATTA